>OX456526.1:40009221-41221313 GCA_949748255.1 Eustalomyia histrio
ATTCCAATAGTGACATTTGTATTCTAATATCTTGCGGTTTATTTTATAATATTAACTGTTAAATTTTATAAAATCTGCAATCGGCTTTATTTGTTTTCGATATTATTACTTCGATATTATTTTTCTTTCATGTTCCGCCTAGAAGTCTTAGGACTTGTTACATTTTTTATGTATCATTACATCGTACCAATTATGGTTTTAATAGTATTTTAACTCGCACGTTTATTCAACTAAATGAAATTAATTATAATCTACAAATGCGTTTAGAACCACAAATAGAGTTTTTTACATCATAAACTTAATTTAAATAATATTTGTATTCTATTCTGATGGATTTAGGTTTATAATTTGAATAAGGAAAAATAATAATTTAATATTTATAGAGCAATTCCATATGAAAGCGAGCACCTTTTGGACGACCCCTCTCCGATTTTAAAATAAATAGTCTCAATCGATTGCCCAGCAAAAAATAATGTACCTACATATTTTTTTTTATTTTTATAGTGACTGGTTTAGTGGTGGTGTACACCACTGTCATGTGACAAAATTGAAGAATTCTTCATAAGGGACCTCATTGAAAGTTGTTTAAAAAAACTACTAAAGCGATCGCAACGAGTGATAGCTCGTTGGAAAGGTATTGGAATGTGGAAAATAGAAAATATTACTGAAATTAAATACCGATAAATATAAAACACACTGTAGTTGAAAAAATATAAATATTCATTATATATTATTATATGAAAATTAAAAAAAATATATTAGAAAATTTTCACTCGCTTAAAGTGAAAAATCACTAAAATTAAGAACATACGCAAAAATTGATAAATGTGGAAAATTGGTAAAAAAAAAATCCAAAATTAACATAATTTTCTAAATAAAAAAACCCTAAATGAAATAATACGTAAAATTTAGAAGATTTTAGGAAACACCTCGCTAAAGCCCAGGAAAAAAAAGTAGCAAAAGAAGAAAAAAAGAAGCAGTGATTTTGATTCCGGTGTTGTGCAAATTTGGATCGGAACCAATGATTTTGACATAGGGGTGTCATAGGGTGGAACTTTTCTTTTATGATCCTTTTTCATTGCATCTAAAGCCCTTCTTATGGCTTAGTGAATAATGAGATCTTTTGATGTTCCCAAACATATTTTGAATTTGAAATTTAGATTTAAACAGGACATCAGCAATTGGACCTTAGCCTCATTTTCACAATCTTCCGTTAGCTTCGACTTGAGAATTTAACTGGCACATATGTTGTTGTTTCCCATATAAAGTTTGAGTTTTACTATTGGTTAAATTATAAAGGGACATTCAGATATCGGGCCTTTTTTATTTAATTATTTTATTCGAAATTCTTGGAATTTTTAATACAATATATTTATTTGCTTTTCGTAGCAATAATAACTACGATTTTAAGAATTTAAAACCTTGTAAATTGTACGTTAAAGATTGAAACAAATCGCTTTAACTTCAACCATAGTTATAAGTATTAAATTTTTTATAGAGATATGATTAGTGTTTCACTTTGGTTGTTTTTAAAATAAGTTACCCTTCATACATTTGAAAAGTGTTAAATTTCATTAAAAATTACATTTTTGAAAGTTGTGAAAAAGAACTTCCTTAGAAGAGGAAAATCAGAAGTAAACGATACTTTGGAATCAATGAAAAATTGATTCCTAAAGAATCACTTACATTTATTTTTGCTGGGAAGTGAAAAAAGAAATCACAAAAAAATAAAAATTCGCTGAAATTTAAAAAGTCAAAAAATTGATCAAAACGACAAATATATAAGTAATTGCGTAAGAATCGCTAAAATTTTAAAAATCGTCAAAATTCAAAATAATTGTCAAAATTAAAAAAACCTAAATGAAAGTATAAAAATAAAAAATCGTTTTAATTGAAAAAGATACTTCTAAATGAAAAAAAATAATAGTGAAGTTTTTATTTTTATAGTCAATGTTTTTTTAAAACTTATTTTTGAAAAAACATTGACATGAGATCGACATCATGATTACTTAATAATTAAATTTTTTTCTCATCTGTAAAAATTTTTCATGTTTTTAAACCAGACTAAAAAATACATTTCATATAAAGAAAAATCTTAGAAATTTTTCAAATTAAGTCCTTCAATTTTACTGAAAAAAAAAACCATTAAAAATCGCTAAAATTTAACATAATTCGCCAAAATTGGACAATTTCGCTAAAAGTAAAAAAAAATCACTGATGTTTAAAAGAGCTAAAATTTATTGCAAAAAGTTGGCAAATTAATAAAAATCGCTAAAATTTTATTAACATGAAGAAAATTATTAAAATTTCCCTAAAGATAAAAAAATCGCTAAATTGGAAAAAATCATCAAAATTGAAAAAAAACTCTAATTAAGAAAATTCCAAACTTAGAAGATATATCGTTGGAATGAAAAAATGCTAAAAATAAAAAACTCTTGAAAAAAAAGAATATTTATAAATTTGAAAATATTGTTAAAAAAATTTTTAAAATTTTAGACAATAAATTTTTATTTTATTTTGAGAGACTTTCAATTATGGCGTTTCTTCAACAATTCTGGCATTCTTATTCAATTTCATTATTTTTTCTAATGTTGGCGTTGTTTTTAAGGGATTTTTTATTTTTTTTTTTTTTTTGATTTTGGCGGTTTAAACTTTTTTGGAATTTAATTTTTTTATTTTGCATATTTTGCCGGTTTTTTATGTGACAGCGGTTTTTTTTTATATATTATAACAGGCTTTCTGTCTCCGTATTCTAACAAGACAAATATAAAATATACAGAAGAAGGCAGATCTTAAAGAAAACCTATTAAAAATATATATTTTGCTTCATTCTTGTCTTCAAAGCAAACAAGTGGATTTCCCAACAGGCACAATGACGATACCAAATTTAAAGACAAAAAATTTATATAATTTGATTTAAATTTTTAGAGGTTTTAAACACTGAAAATTTTGTGTTTAGTGGTTTTTCAATTTAAATAAATTTTTTAATTCTCGGCGATTTTTTTAGGTTTTTTTATTTTCTTTATGCGCATTTGATTTTCAAAGTGCAAACAGATTTTCGCACTTCGATGTGTATCCTTTTTTCCATTCTAGAATTCTCGTTTTAGGCAATTGTTAACTCATTATGTTTAAAAATAATAATAGATTGAACATTTTTTATAAACAATTTAACATATCTTATGCAACATTGTAGCGTTCAGCAACAACAACAAAACTGATATAATGTTATTTGCAAAACAAAAACGGAAGTAAATGCAAAAACCATGAACAACGACAAAAACTCTAACCAAAATTATATCTAAAAATTTTAAAATAATTTTCAGCGTAAAACAAAAAAACAAACAACACAATATCATTTTAACATTTAGGTTTTTCAACATACTGATACGTGTGCTCATACAGACAATTTACAATATATAGTACACACATACATTGGAACGCACATCCACACACAGCACACACACACACCGGATGTAGATTATGAATCCCCCGTATAAGCACGTAACAATTTTTATTTTGTAGTTGGATACAAATAAACTTGTCGATGTGTATGTGTGTGTATGTATGAGGCTATGTATCCATATGAGTAACAATAGAATGTGGTTTATATTTATGGTGTTTATGGCATATTTACGTGTATAAATACACCTTCCACTCACATCAGAAGCAAACAGTGTATGCACGTTTTTAAAAACAAATACATATGTACGTACCGCCATTTGTTCCCCTATGGAACAGTAACGGACAACCTATAGGCCATGTGGACATTTATACATTTTTAATGACAAATATTCAAATTTTTAACTTTTAAATAATCTTAGGAATTTCCGAAATAGTTTCAAAATAGTTTAAATTTAGAAAAGTATTTACAGAAATCAAAAATTTATTTAACATTTATTACTCAGCCTAAAAATATGTTGTCCCTCAACTGCACAAGACGTGAATTTATTCTTAAGTCACAGAATTTTTAAATTGAAAAATTAGAAATGTAATAAACATTCATTTTGTAAACTACTGCGTACAAAATTTAAATTTTTTCTAAAAAAATTATCTACAGCTCAGAGTTTTAAATGAGTTAAAAAGAAGGTTGGAAACCGAAACGAATAGCGATATCGTTATAACCCATATCGAAACATCAATACCGGTATTTTTAAAAAATTTTAATTATGTGAATTTAAGCATTCATTGATTGTTTGCGATTTCCAGCATTCATAAACTTTTCAAAAAAAAAAAAAAAAATGCTTATGTTATTCGCAAAATTTATTAAAAATTTCATACACTTAATAAATTAGTTTCATTTAGATTATAAAGGATTTTTTTTTTTAAATTTAAGAAATTATGCATTTATTAGTGAAGAAAACTTCATCAATTTGCTAAAAACAATTATAAAAACTCGTTCAATTAAATTGTTTCTGCACTCAGAGCTAATTTGACCTTGACTTTTATCGATCGCCCATAGCTTAGTTAGATTCCTCTGAAAAGGCCCCTAAATGAACCACAGCTTGATTTTTTAACCTTTCAAAATTTTTATTTAACGTGCCTAATCTTGTTCACTAATTCATCTTGACCTTGATATATGGAAGAAAAAAATCTTTAAGCAAAGATGAGTATAATTTGAGGCTCATCATTTTTTTAACAATCTCACTTGTTGTTGTATTTTTAATATAAAAGTATAAAGCAGACATATTTGAAATTCACGTGTTTTTAAGATCTCAACTTTTTCTAATTGTATGTATGTGTAGGTGTATAGGATATATTTTTCTTTGTCATTTATATATGTGACATTTTACACCAATTGCCGCATTACAGAAAATTGTATGTCAGATTATTGTCAAACTTATAGCATTCATTGTCCTTTATAATACGAATAAAATATGAAACAATTTTTTTTATTAATTTTTTAAAAAAGCGGGAAATATAGTCGCGGAAAAATTTGATTTTTTTTTAAAAGAATATTTATTTAAATTTAGTGAAAATTGGGAAATGATGGTAATTTTATAGTGTAATTAAAAAAAAAATAAATTAAAAATTTAAATATTTCTGAATTTTAAGTGTAATACAGGTTGGTTGAAAAGTTCCTGCGCTCCATATGAAAGAATACTGTTTTTGTTACAAAATATATTTTTTTATTCAATATAATCTCCTAGAAGCTCAATACACTTGTTCCAATGATCTTCCAATAAATTTATCCCATCCTTATAATGGTTTTCCGGAAGCTCTGCAAAATAACCGTCTACGGCTGCTATGGCCTCTTCATTCGACGAAAAATGCTTTCCACGAAGGAATTGTTTGAGATTTCTGAAGAGATAGTAGTCACTGGGAGCCGAATCTGGTGAATACGGTGGATGTTCAAACAATTCGTACTTTAATTCTTTGAATTTAGCCATCGTCAAAACACATTTGTGAGCAGGTGCATTGTCTTGATCAAAAATGATTTTTTTCTTCTTTAAACCAGGTCTTTTCTCACGAATGTTTTCATCCAGCTGATCTAAAAGGCTTCAATAATATTCAGAGTTGATTGTATTACCTTTCTGAAGATAATCAATCAACAAAATTCCTTTTGTATCCCAAACAAACTGATGCCATAACCTTCTTGCCGATCGTTGTGACTTCACCTGCTTTGGAGCTGAACAACCAGCTTCAGTCCACTGTAAACGTTCTTGTTTCAATTTAGGATCATGGTGGTAGATCCAAGTCTCATCCATAATTATAAAACGATGCAAGAAGTCGCAATATCACGCTTAGTCAAACTTGGATCTTCACTAACCATATGATCAATGATTTCCGCTGTGGTTGCAGTCTTTGGTCGTCCTTCGCGTGGATCTTCTTTAAGGCTGGTACGACCACGTTTAAATTCACCAGCCCAAAATTCAACGGTGCGTTTTGAAGGTGAGGACTCCTTATACGCTTTTAACAATTGTTCATAAATTTCCTTTGCTTTAAAACCCTTCAAAACAAAGAATCTAGTGACTGCGCGATATTCTTTTTTTTCAATATTAAAAAAAATCAATGACACGTCAACTTCAAATTGCTTGTAAAGAAAGAAAGAATTGACAGAATGACTTGCAACTTTGCATGTGGTCTCAGGACAGTTATACCAACTTGAGAAAAAAAAGTTTGGAGCTAGCAGTGCCATCTCTTGGTGAGCGCAGGAACTTTTCAACCAACCTGTAGATAACTAAATTTAGCATTAAATTGGCAATTGTTTTATATATTTTTTTGTTTCTAAAAAAAGTTTAGCCGCTGCTCAATAGATTAGGATTTTTTTTGGCCTGTTGTTCGCCTTTATTTTAGAAAATATATTGGTTGGATATTGTGCATCACAAATATTCGGTAAAAATTATTTTTCTTCTATTAATTAGGGATATCTAAGCGTATACGTTATATAATAATACGTATACGTACAGGGGTTTTAACTTTTTATTAGAGGAGACAAAAAAAAAAAAAAAACAAAATTCAAAGCATTTAAAGCAAAAGGAAAACAAAAATATTGAAAAAACAAAAAAAAAAATGGGAAAAAATATTCTTAAAAAATATCAAAACTGAAAAAAAAAATATTTTTTTATAAACAAAAAACATTTTAAGCAAAACTGTAAAAAAGCTATTTCAATCTCAAAAATATTAAGAAAAGTTTAAAACTAAAATTTGTTAAAATGCAGAAAAGGCAAATTTACCTTCTCTGCTGATTAAAGAAGAAAAACTAAAAATGTTTATTAAGTGTTTGCAATGTTAATATTGGACATTTATTTACTCCAAAACAAAGTCAATTAAAATGCTGCAACTTTTAAAATCGACAGCAAAACCCCTTTTTTCATAAATAAAAAAATAAAAGCAAATTTTGGTCTTGTTTTAGATTAATTATGTTATCTATTACACACAAATTTTAAACTTTTTTATGTGAAGTGTTATTATGTTATGTTTGAGATCATACATTTTTTTCAAATATAACAAAAATTCATATATTTTTTATAAATAAAATATTTTTACTTTTTTGTTTTTTTTAACCAACTTTTTCTATGATACCCTAGACAAAGTATTATTTGGGTAACATTTCAGAAAGCGATATAATTTCTGGAAAGGGCTATGATCGTTTTTTATGAACAGGGCGAAAAATATAGGGAATTAATCTAAAGAAAAAGCTTACCTAAGCAGCGGGAAGGAGGTTTGACATAAGGACTAAGTCCGACTTTTTTTAATTTGAAAGCATTCTCAACCTACATTTGTACCAAATATCTACGGTTTTGTGTGTATAAATGCGAGGTGTAGGAGGTAGGTCTGAATAAGGAGCGATTTTAAACATGTTTAATAGGGCACATTCTTGAAAATTGTGTATCAGATTTCATCCAGACATATTTTTATTTGTGATCTGTATTGTTATTACCCATCTAATGCCCAAGAATGACAAAAGTGGTCTTCAGATATAATAGTTTTGTATATAATAGTTTTTGGCTAAATAATATTTTTTATTAAAGCTGTTATATTATATCGATAGAAAATATAATTTACTACTTTTGCTGCCTTTTTTGTCGATAAAGTTTTTCTTTTATTTTCTTTATATGACACTGTCCAAACAATAGCTGACTTCAAAAAAATTTGATAACAAATTCTTAAAGTTATGGTATTAGTAGTTTATGCAAAATTCACAAAGTTTAATATAACTGCCACTGTATCCTGACTCTTTCACTACCTGTTTTAAGCTTAAAAAAGTTATCTATAAGAAAATATATAAATATCACGCATATTCCTAACAAGTCCTCACCGATAAGAAAAAGCTAATTTTTAAATATTTTTTTCTAAACAACTTGATTCTTTTGAAGTTTCTACTATTTCATCAAAATTTGTTGATAAATTAAATTTGAAACAAAATAAATTTTTTCATAGAATTTTAGAAAATACAGATTTTTGAATTTAAAGCAATTATATATTACTTTTTTATAACATACGTAACGTCATAGTGCTTGTTAGGAATATACTTAATCACGTGTTTCATTGCTAAGTTTTTTGTTAAAGCTCTGCTTAGAGACTATTTAAAATTTATTTTTTTTTTAAGAAATTAAAACAAAAATAAAAATTTGCTAATCATATTTCCTTAAGCCTATATAACATTTGATTTAATTCAGTAAATTTAAAAAGAAATTTACCTTTTTTTCCTTTAAAAATTATTTATATTTGTAAATACTTTCTTTATCAAGACCAATGAAATTCGTTGTAGTATATTTAGATAAAATCTCGAAAATGTAATTTTATATGTAAAGATAAGTTGTAAATAAAGATGAATTTATAAATGGAAATAAAAAAAAATTTAAAAGAATTTGATTGTATATTTGTTTATGTTTTTTTCTACGATTTTCTTGCCAAAAAAAAAAATAGGAAAACTTAATAATAAAAATCAACTTAATGTTAGCATAAATAGTTTTTCCGTTGATTTGTGAGTTAAATAGAGATATTTATAATTGAAAGTGGTAGCGGACCAGAAAATGCATTCCATTCAGATTGTGTCTGTGTATTCTTCATGATTACTAAATAAAAATTAGAAAAAAAAAATTCTATGATCTCGAACCTGATACATACATTTTCATACTTATGAAAATAAGTAAGTTTTAAGAAAAATAAAAAAAAAAATCATATTGAACCGGTTAATCGACCATTTTTAATCGATTAATATTTGAGTTTTAAATTATTTGTTTCGAAATAAACCGAAATAGAGACGATTAATCGAGGAATTGTTTAAAGGATTAACCGAATTGGAAACACTTATATAAATATACACTCACCAAAAAAAAATCTGTAATGGCAACTGAAAATTTGGCTGTTATTACGGGAAATTCTGCTAATTTGAGCCCAGCGGTATTTTTTGCTAATCTTAGCAACACATGTCTGCTGACGTGTTGTACAATGAAATTAGTAGAAAAATTAGTAGCCGCTACTAAATTTTAGTAGACTTTTTGTAAAGTGGAATTTAAAATCTGTTTACTAAAATCAGCAAAAAAAAAAAATTACTAAATACTATTAATATTAGTACAAAGTTTTAGATTTATTTTTTCTATCGAGCATCAAAAATTTTGAGTATATTTTTTAAAAGATGGTTTATACTGAATTAAAAAAAATCAAAGGCTTAAAAATCTTAAAAATTGTTAAAACATAAACGAATTTATCATTTTGTTTTAATTTGGTAATTTCTGTTTTGAAAAATATTTTAGTCAATTTTTTTTTTTTACTTTTAAGGTTAAATTTAATTGTTTTTAGGGCTGATTTTTAGAATTAAAAAATATCTTTTAGTGCTATCTTAAGTGGATGTCCTCTTTTTAGACATGAGTCGGTATCTTCACTTCCGATCCCTTTTTTTGTATGTATAAGTTTAAATTATAAGACATAACATTTCCTTCAATATCGACTTTTTTAAAATTAGTAATTTTTTTTGCTGATTTTAGCAAATCGGTTTTCAAAAATTTGTAAAATGATTTCAGAAATTAGCAACCAAAATTTGTAGATATTCTGTAAAAATTCTGTAATTTGTAAAATGTAAATAGCAAAAAGATTTGCTAAATAATAATTTTTTTACTAAAAATCAGTACAAAAATACCAGGTGGCGCAAAAGTAATCCTCCTATCAGAAAATGCTATAAATTTTGCGATTGGCCCCTAATGTCAGTTCTGTTTTGACATTTGTGTAGTAATCACTTGCGAAATACACGTTAATAAACAATGTTACGCTACACTGCTCCAGAACCCGGAATATTGGTGACTATTTATTTGAGCAATAATGAAGATGATTTTTCATCAAAAATAATCATGAGTGATGAGGCCCATTTCCATCTTAGCGGGTACGTAAATAAGCAAAATTTACGCTTCTGGGGCACTGAAAATCCGCGTGTAACCCACGAAGAGCCATTACACCCGCTCAAAGTCACTGTATGGTGTGCTGTTTTCGCTGGAGGAGTCATCGGACCTTTTTTCTTCGAAGACGTCGCGGGCCAAACGGTTACTGTGAATGGTAAGCGCTGCAGATCAATGATCTACGAGTTCTTTTTGCCGCAACTTGATGAATTGGGATTGGAAAACATGTGGTTCCAACAGGACGGTGCAACGCCACACACTGCACGTGCCGCAACCGATATGCTGAAGGATGCATTTCCCGGGCGCCTAATCTCCCGTTTTGGCGATTTGCACTGGCCAGCAAGATCGCCTGATTTGACCGCTCCAGACTTCTTTTTGTGGGGCTTTTTGAAGTCGCGGTTTATGTCAACAAGCCTCAAACTCTTGCAGCTCTTAAAGACAATATCCGTCAAGAATGTGAGGACCTATCGCCGGAAGTTTTGGCCAAAGTGATGGAAAATGCCATAAAAAGGGCTCAAATGACAATTAACTGTGGCGGCGGCCATTTACATGACATCATATTCTCGACTTGATGTAAAAAAAATTAAAAGACCAAATAAAAATAATCCACAAGAAGAATCAAAGTTTTTCATTTTTTTTTTAATTACAGCCAAAAAACATCGGAAGGTTATTTTTGCGCCACCCTGTAGTAAAGTGGGATTGAAAACCGTTTACAAAATTTATTATCCTACTTTTCGGAAAATTTGAAAAAGTTGTTTCATACTTAATGGGAGTCATCTAGAAAAATAAATAAATATTGTTTGACTGTGATATAATGTGCATATTTTTTTCTAGCTGGATAGTTGAAGTGAAAAGTCTCATGTGTGCTTTTAAAATCCTAAATACTTGACAATGTTTTTTTTGTTATTTTTCCTGCTGAATCTATTGTTGTTATTTTTGTTTTCTTATTCATGTGAATGTTTATTTTATAAATTTGTTATTTGTAAACGCAGTTTCATTTTCTTCTAAAAAAAAGTTTGTGTAGTTTGTAAAATAAAAAACAACATCATAAACATTGGCTTAAAATAATTTAAAGTATGTATTTTTGTGTGTGTGTGTGTGTATTTGTTTGCTGTTTTAACTGTGTTAGTCGTTTAAAAATATAAAAATAAACAATACTAACAGAAAAACATATAACACACTTGATGGTGTTATCAGCTGTGTTTGTGTTGTCAAGAATAAGTATGAACACGTGTGCGTTGGCTATATTTATGCGTTTTAGGATATTTGCCCAGGTTGTTTAGTGGGTTGTGTTGACAATAAAATTAAATTGTTTATCTTGTTTGTCGCTTTTTCTTTCTTCTCTAAGTGAAATGTGCTTAATAAAAAGTTGAGCAGTTTTTTTTTTTGGAAATTTTTGCAGATTTTTTTCTTATAAATAATTTCATTAAAAGATTTTATTGTAAATTCATATTAAAAATCATAAAATTTTAAGGTATTAATAAAAAAATATTTTGCATAGTAATAAAAAAAATGTGCAAAGATTTGACAAGTCTGCCAGTTTATAACTAAATTTTTGTATTATATAAACTAAATGTGTATATAAATTTTGTATTTGTTGCTGAAAAATTCAGTATAAAAAAATTTGATAAAAATTCACATAAATCAAAATTTTATTTTCTTTTTTTATAAACACAAAACTAATAACTAGAACCAACAAAATTAAACCATAAAATTATGAGGACCCTTTAAGACCTTGCAACGAAAAAAAAAAAAAATAATCCTTAACACACAACTATGCACTATTTCATATTTTTTGCTCTCCTTTAATTCCTTGATTAAACTTCTGCAAATAAAAAAAAAAAAAACAACACTCTCATTTATAAAAAAACGTATAAAAAATGTAAATATGTCACTTTGTTGAGTTTTCTCTTTTTTTTAAACAAATATTCATACAACTCTATAAAAAATATTAGATCAACAAAGACAAGTAAAACTTACAAAAAAAGGGATTCATTTAATTTTATCATTTCACTTATTTTTGACATTGTATTCTTGGTTCTCTTTTTAACGTCATACCCACACACAGTTTACTTTTAAATACAATCGCATGCAAGCTTATTTGATATATGTGTGTGTGTGCATTTGTAGCTCTACTTAAATATGAATATTTGTACGGTTAGACAAATATTACTTGTTGTAGGAGTGAATGATATAAAGTACATGTATGTATTTATATTTCCCTTAACATTGTAATCATATAAAGTTTGCATATATTTTTTGAAGTTTCTTTATTTTTCTGCATTTGCTTAACAAAAAAAAAAAAATGTAAGTAATAATTGTAATTGTACTTGTATTGTGTGTTATGCGACAAAAGATTCTTCAAAGGAGTCATTTGTCTGCATATAAATAGGAAAATAGAAAAAATAAGAAACTAAAGGTCTTTTTTGTTGTTATTATCATAAAAAGGTTATAATGAAAGTATAACCGAAGTATAGATATACATTGTATGCTGTTATAAGTTCTTATGTAACTTTGAAGTGTTCATATATTATTTGTTCTATATTCATGCATTCATTGTACTGTGGTAGTAAATTCTTAAATATTTTATTAAATATTATAAATAACATTAATGCAAATATATGAATAAAAATGGAGCAGATTTCATGTTAACAAACTTAAAAAAGAAAAAAAAAATATATATATTTTTCAACAAAATTAAGCGATAATCTTTTAAGTTATGACTAATTGTTAGTCATAACTTTGAAATTTATACATTCATTTTTTAATAGGTATTTTGTTTTATTTATAAAAAGGATACGAAGGTCTAATGATAACTACATGGCATCGAACTGAAGGTTGTATTTCCCAGAAAAAATATTAATTTGTATACAATTTGAACCCCACTCTCCCACCCCCTAAATTCTCCGGTGTAGACATCCGCTAAGAAAGGATTTTTGGACAATTGTTTGGAAATTCGGGAGGGGCAGAGGAATTGAGTCTCCCCTTAACGGCATGCACAAACCTATAGACTTAGAATCCTTAAGTTTAAAATATACGAGGGTCGTTAGAAAAGTTCTTAGCCTGATACAGAAATCGCTGCAAATAATTCTTATAAAAAAGGTATTCAAAAAGACGCTTCAGAAATTCATAATGATATGGCGAATCTGCAACATTAAATAAATTGAATTTTATCGTTGTCGCACAAGCATTGAATATGAACTACGAAGTGGAAGCCAAAAATTGCACCAGTAGCAGAAGTCATAGCTAAAGTATGTACATGATATGGTATTAGACAATCGACAAGTGAAAGTGCGTGAAATATGTTTTACCATAGGAATCTTTAATGACCAAGTCCACTTTATTTTACTTCAATAATTACAGATGGAAAGACTTTCTGCCGAATTTGTTATCAGTTGATTAAAAACGCATTCAAATTAAAATTTCTCAAGCTTGTTTGGATCGACTTAAACGAAATAAAATGTATTTTGTGCATTATTTCATAACTATTAATGGATCCATCACTATACACCAAAGGCAAAATAACAACCAACACAATGGACTGAAGCTGATGGAAATCATAAAAATTCTATCAGCTGGTAAGGATATGCCAACGGTTTTCTTGTATTACAAAGGAATTTTATTGACTATCTTCAAAAAGGTAAAACAATAAATTTAGAATATTATCGTTACCGTTTAGATCAATTGAGTGTAAAAACTCGAGAAAATCCACCTGGTTTAAAAAATAGTGTTTTAAAAATCAACGAATTGAAGTACGAACTGTCTGACCGTCAATCTTATTCTCTTGATTTAGCGTCCTGTGACTTCTACCTGTTCCCAAATCTAAAAAAATTCCTTGCTGTCAAGCGTCCTCGAATGAGGAGGCATTGCAGCTGTAAAGGATTATTTGGAAGAGCTTCAGAAAAAAAAAATATTTTAATCAAGGCATAGAATTGCTACAAAATCATTGACGAAGTGCATTGAAAAATAAACACATTTTTAAAAATCTAACTCTTGCTTTTCATTGTTAGGCTAAGAACATTTTGAACTACTCTCGCCTATACTGCCTACAAGATCCTATTTTTAAGTTTTATCTCATATATATTAATTGGTACATGTACAGGATTTCTGCAATTGAAGAAAAAATAAAAGCAAAACAATTGATTTTTTATGTTAAAAAGATCACCTCAGAAGAAACCTTTTAGCTCTGTTATGATTATAAAGCTTAAGCATATTTTTAAAACAGTTTATAGACTTTTAAGTTCAATGGAATTAGTCAAATCCGGATTAAATCACTGAGCGATACAAAGACACTCCCGCACTATTACACTGTGAAACAGTTGTTAACTTGGAAAAATATCTATTATTATTGTCACAGCATTAAAAACTGATTTTCTTTTTAAAAAGTCTTATTCAAATAAATTTTTAAAAAAATATAATTTACTCTTTTCAATAAAAACACTGCACTTCGTGAAAAAAAACGACATTAACAATTGGCCAATGGTGGATCCAGCCCTTGCTTTTGGAGGAGGGGGATAGTTTTTAGTTTTAACACTATCAATATTTTAACTTTTTTTGTGAAACTTTGCTGAAACCGATGGCGTACTATTTTAACAATTAATATTAAGTTATTTTTTCGTTTAAATGTTACAATCATAAATTCAGAAAAAAATTTAACACTGTTGGATTTCTTCTTTTTAAGACAAACGTTTTGTTGTAGAAGTTATAAAATTAAACAAACAAATAAATAGTATCCTTCAAAAGGAGGATTTGTCTTGGGATTATATTTTCCACTGGGACAAATATCCCATTGGTAGAGATATGATTGATTAAATTTTGCTTGAGATACATGATCTCCATGGTAGCGCAAATGTTAAACCTCTATTTTTATTATTTTAAACTTTTTGATTCTTTGGTTCGAAATAAAAAAAATCCAAACAGCTGATTTTCAAACCATTTTCACTATTTCTTTTTTTATTTCGAGAGAAAATGTCAATAACAATGCAGAAAGAAAGTCTAGCAATACGCAAAATAATTTTCAAATTAAAATCCCATTTGTATTTGAACAAATATCCAAAAAGAGAAAATTTTCCCCGGAATTGCAAGTTCTTAAGCTAAAAGCTTTGACATAATAATAGTAAGAAATTAACGCATTCCCGAAACAAACCATAGTCTTATTAAAAGTTGTCACTATAACCATAAAGATAGCATCTAACATTTTAAATAACTAAATTTATTTAAAAACATTTCACGTCGCAAAGTCTGTTGTGTATTATATTTTAAAAATCGTTTTAAGGGGATATATAACCCTCTGGATCGGTGCCTGATATTGACATGTGACCTAAAATATGTAGTCATATATGATTATGTATGGCCATAAACATTCAATTTTTGATGTGAAAATATATGAGAATATGTTACACGCATGATATTATTTATTTATTTATTTATTTTATTTATTAATCATATAATTACAAATTATATGTTAATACCCTAACCGAGCACTAGCAACAAAAGCCTTCGGCTCGTTGTAGTCAAAACAGACCAGAGCCTCTGGTGGGAATTGAACCCACGACCCCCGCACTGATAAGCTAGCACACTACCAACTAGCCTACCGGGGCGCTCAATGCATGATATTATATGATAATTTCCAGCTAAAAAGTTACAAAAATAGGAAGTTTTAAGAATGCATACATAATAGTAAATAATCCATATTAAAAATTAAACGGTTATTCGACCTATTTTAACCGATTATCTGGATTGAAGAATTATTTGAATATTAAATTACCACTCATGTAAAAATGACACTATATATATACAGATATGATCATACATGGGCATAGTTGGTCATATATGTATGTCTATACTTGGTTCATATATGATCATATATCTTCTAATGCAAAATTTGAGGGTATAGGGCCGTATATGGTTATATATGAACATATATGATCATATATTATTTATGTATACTCGAATATAATTATATATGGTCATACATTATTATACATTGAACCATGCTTGAACATATATGCCCATGTATGATTATATACAACCCTATAAATGATCATGTATGTTCATATATATTTTGATTTTTACATTGGGATAACTTTTTCTGTGTAGGATTTAGTACGAGAGGATTTTACAATTTTCACAGAGAATGACGGCCATAAAGACAATGGTGTTGTTTATGAAATATGTCATAAATATTTATGAAATTGTTACATTGTTGATATACCTTAAATTTTTTTTGATAACACATGTAAATATTTGTTACACTTTGACTTTAATTACGTTAAGTTAATCTGATCAGAAAATAATAAATGCTAATTGGATTGACTTTAAATCTGCCCACTGTGCGCTCTAAATAATACGTCTCATTTTCTTTAAAAGAATGCAGTGTAAAATAATTTTTCAATTAAAATTAATTATATTCCCATGTGAAAATAGAAATATATAAAATCATGCAACATCATCAATACTAAGATTATATATGATAATATATTCGCATACATTATTATTTTTGACCAAACACGATCTCATATATTTCCATATATCATGGGTTCCAAAGTTTAGGGTATTTCATAAATATATATCCTGTCACATGATTCATATATGCTCAAAAAAAATCATATATGACCATATACGCCCATATATTCCAAAATTTTGGATTCGAAGATATTCGGAAATATATCAAATCATATGGGCAAGTCACTGTATGATCATGGATGTTCATATAAACTTTGATTTTCGCATGAATTTTATAAAAAGTCTGGTAAATTTTTTGTGGAATTAATAAATTTCCAATAAAGCAACGTTAATTTTTTTTTAATTCACAGAAAATTTTTTGTTACCAAATGTTCTTATTTAAAGTAAAAAAATCAAAAGTATTTATTTTAAATTGATGACGTTTCTTTCGAATTATAAGGATAACCCACATATTAATTGTTTTACTCAAACTATTCAAAATAATGTATATAGTTATGTTAAAATATTTTAACAAATTGGAAATTTTACCCATCTAGTGTAACCCCTCCTACATACAGGGTTTTAGAGTAAGTTCTAAGTCAATTTGTATGCCTCCCTTGTGCAAACATTTTATATAAATTCAAATATATATAAAATATTTATTTAGTCCTTAACTTGCCACTAACAGTGTTCATCTATTTGATTAAAAAATATCAACTTCAAATCTTTTGAAAAAAAAAACTATAACGTAATAAAATCAATATAAACGGAAACACATGCAATTTGTTTGTATATCAATTCAATATACTATAAATAAATTCTATCAATTTAAGTCGATGTATCCTGTCAAGTTGTTATACAGTATAGTGAAGCTATCATTTTTCATCACAACAAAACATATATTGCGAGTATTGAATATATTATTTTATATCCTTCAAAAATAGTTTTACTTACCAAACATTATTTTAGGTCATTATCCTTTTGTTATCCTTATATAGATTTAATATTGATATATTAACAAGAAGTTTGTTCGCTTTTTTTTGGTATTTTATATATGGCAAATAAAGGTTGCCATGTAAACACAAACACATACACACACACGTATAAATATTTTAAAGGCTAGAATTTAATTTTTGTTTTGCTATTAAAACACGAATAGGAAAATTATCATCACTAGGAGTAACTAGAAACTGACATAACACAAAAGAAATTTTATGAACGAAATTTGAAAGGAAAAATAAAGTAAATTAAAGTTAAACAAGCGAATGAATACAACGACGATGACGTTAACGAAACCGACGATAATAGTTTGACGTTTAAATCCTTGAAGGAATATAAAATTAAACACAAAAACCGACAATAACGCTTAAATGGGTGAAAAAATTTTAGTTAAAATGGAATCTTGAAATAAATTCACTTGACACTCTAGGCAGGCTTAATGTACAAAAGCAACAATATATTTTAACATTAAAAGCCTTTATTAGATGTGTTAAGTGCCAGGATAATTCAATTTTCAAAGAACAGAATTTATTATTATTTATTTGTTTTCGTTATAAATCCTTTGTTATATTTTATTTATAATTTATTTATACGGATGAATTGTTATTATTTACTTGAAAAGTTTTTATTATCCTTTTGTGAAATTATTTTATTTTCTTTTGGTTTTTAACACTTTCTTTGTTATATTTTTTTATATTTTTGGTTGTATAATTTTTTCTAAACTTTTTTTTTATTCTATTATTTTTTTATAGTTTTTTTTCTATAGTTTAAAATATTTATATTTTTTCAAAAGTATTAATTTTTTTTATTCCATCATCATTTGTTTGTTTTGGTTTTTTTTTCACCGCTTTGATTTTTAAAACACGACCGTTTGCAACCAATGCTCGCCATTAACTATTGCGTCGAGGGTGCAACATTGTGTTAGTCAACCCCTGTTAAACATAATTTAATCGTTCTTATGTTTTTTCATTCTTGTGTTGCAAGTAAATGTTAACCCTATTCCTGTTTAACAGTTCCAGTGTTAAGCCAATGGTGGTGTATTAATTTGTTAACATAACAATTTTCTCAATTTTCTCTTAGCGGTGGTGAGTTTGCTTAGTTTGAGCCTTTTTATATATTTTACCGGTTTGTTTACATTCTTTATTATTATTTTTAATTTATAATGCCGGCTTTTATTATATTACAATATGGCCAACAAATACTAGGGAAGCATACAAATTTGTGTAAGAGAGAGAGAAAGGTTTATATAAGAGAATTATATAGTTCTCTTTAAATGTTATCACTATTGCAGTTAAATAATTTATTTCATTATACATACCATAATATTTGGTAATTACTATTAAGAAAAAGAATTAATTATTTCAAAATATTATATGAAAATATTAAAGTGTGGGTAATTTTAAACATTATTGTAATGTGAGACCCAAATTTTTTAATTTATAAACATTAGGGTGACAAAAAAATATACTGGGAAATATTCCTTTTTGAATTTAGATGAAACCCGAGGGTGCCACTTAAAACTCACATGTTGAAATTTGGGACAACTTGGATTAATCTAAGCGGTGAAACTTTGAGATCAAAGTTTCATAATTTAATTCAAATACAAAAAAAAAAATATGTTTTAATTAGTACAAAAATTAAAGTCGGACATGCCGAATATAATTATAGTTAAATTTTGGGAAGTGGTCCAAATTCAGGAAGGGGACTTGATTCTTTTTTTGAGAAAATCTAAGGGTAATTACCGAAAATGTTTGTTTAACCAAATACCGGAAAGGTGGGTTTTTATGAACACTAGATTTTAATACACTTAAAATAGTTGGTAAGTTAAAGTAACAACAAATACCATTTAAAAGAAATGACTTTTAATTTAAATCAAACGGATTTTGTTATTTATTTTTAAATGCTGTTTAAAAAACGGACACATCAGTAAAAAACAAATGACTAATCAGTTAAAAATAAATGTTAAAATTTTATCTACCAATTCTGTAAAAAATAATTGGTTATTCATTTGTTTCCCTTTTTTTTTGTATTTATGTTGGATTTTTTAATCTACAAAATGTATACCCACACATTTTGTGTGAATGACCATATGTGTGCATGTTTATAACGTTCTTGTTATTCGAATTGAAATAATTTTTTATATAATTTTTACACACACGTAAACACAATACATGAACATACATCGAAATATATATGAACATACATGACTATAAATGGTCTTGTATATGATATACATGGGCATTTATGAAATAAAGCCATTATGGCATTATTGCAACTTTGATTATTTTCTGTGCAATATTTTTGTAGTGTATTTGATTTCTTTTAATTACACAAAAAAAAAAATAAATAAATAAATTCGCTTAAAAATGGAAATGTTAATCGATTATTTAAAAATTAACAATATATGAATGTGCGTGCCATCCTTGATAACGGGCACGAAAATTGGGCGCAATGCTTGGGAAGAAAAACGTGCTTATATAAACTAACGGTTCTTCATGCATAGTCAGTCGCCAGAAAACAAAAATGGTTCAATTTGTTAAAGAGCAGCAATCAAAATGCAATGCGGTGCGTAATTGCCGCACCGGCCGCGAAGGCGCTTCGCCGGCCCCCATCCAACGCCTGTACGCCATACCTATTCAACGCTTGACAATAACAACTCATTATTTTGGCAATACATATGTAACTATTACAATTAAATGTATTTTACATTGGTATGGCATTATTTCAACTTAAATTGACAAACGCATATGACTTCATTTCACCCCTTCTGTGGAAATAAAGCCATATGGAATTATTTCCGGCACATGTATGATCATGTATGTTTCTATTTATATATATACCGATTTTAACCTTGGAGTGAACAAAAATTTAAATTGGTTTTTGGTTCATCTAGGTAATTAAAGAGCTCAAAAATGTCCCGTAAATTCAGTTTGCAACTCATTTAAGTCAAATATGGCACTAACTCATTGAGCGGATTAACGTAACTAATTGCAATTGCATTGATTTAAATATTATTGAAATATTTTGCAATACCCGCAAATTAGATCTAGTGTTATATCCAATGAAATGTAATAAAATTTAGCGGTGCCGTGTAATAAAGCCGTAGGCAATAAAGCCATATGACTTTATTTCACACCGCATTGGGAAATAATGCCATATGGCTTTATTTCCATAGAAGGAGTGAAATAAAGTCATATGCGTTTGTCAATTAAAGTGGAAATAATGTATTTGTAATGTAATGAAATAGTTACATATGTATTGCCAAAAGAATGCGTTGTTATTGTCAAGCGTTGAAAAGGTATGGCGTACAGGCGTTGGAAGGTTGCCGGCGCGGCAATTATGCGCCGTTTTGCATTTTGATGGCTGCTCTTCAACATATTGAAGCATTTTTTTTCTGGCGACTGACTATGCATGAAGAACCGTTAGTTTATATGATCACGTTTTTCTTGCCAAGCGTTGTGCCCAATTTGTCGTGGCCAATATCAAGGACGGCACGCACATTGATATATTGCTAATTTTGTAAAAAAATCGATTCACATTTCATTTGTTAACTGAACTTATTGTATTTTTTTTTTGGAATTAAGAGAAATAAAATACACTACAAAAAAAGTGCACATAAAATTATCAAAGGTGCAATAATGAAAAAAAAGCCATATGGAATTATTAATAAGGCCATATGGATTTATTGCCTATGGCTTTATTACTCGACACCAAATTAAGCATATGTGATACTTTTAAGATGCAGATCTATTCACATTTAAAGGTTTATGAAAAATTTGGTAGTATCTGTAGCTAGATAAGAACAGATCTGGTCTTATTTACTTAATAAATGTGGTTAGGTATTATGGGTCCCTAACCACTTTTATTAAGTAAATAAGACCGGATCTGTACTTATCTAGCTACAGATATTACCAAATCACAATGAATGTGTTTATATCGTATATTGTTCGCTAGATCTGGCTACATGTTAAGTGGTTTGGATGCAATAATTTATTTTAATTTTTCGATCATATAAATGCGACTTTCTAAAGAGTATTTTGTTTCTAAATTAAAAATATTACAAATTATATTTTTGAGTTGCAATTCGCGGGATCCCGAGGAATTTTAAAATGAATACCGCTTTCCCGGAAAAATATGAAAGTCCGGAAAAAGAAAAACTCTATTGTCGTTATCACTTTAAAATATCAATTAATTTGCAATACTTTACTACTAAATTATTCCACTTTAATTTGTGTTGCATAAATTTAAAGTACTGCTTTAAGTAAGAATTATTGAAATATTTTTTAAATGAAATATTTATATTTTATGCCACTTAATACTTTTAATTTTATTTTTATTTGTATTCAATTTAAATTTTTTGCTTTATAATCTCTTAGTAGAAATTTGTAACCGATTATGGCCTTTATGCTAAGTTATTGTAATAAATAAAGCAATTAAATTATATAAAATATGTAATTGCTTAGATTCGAATAGAGAAATCGAATTTTCTGTAATAGGTGAACAACATAATAAGGTTATTCACATGGATGTACTAACCGGTGTATTGTTGTGGTGCCTTCAAGAGTTTCTACAGTTTGAAGGAGCCTCATATATTTGGTAAAGTATAAAATATATAATACTGAGATGATAGAAATATACAATCACTATTTATACCTAAATTTAAAATCATAAGAAAAGTATCGTAAGAGCGCACATCAAGCCGACTTTTTGGCTTAATTGTAAATTTTATTTTTGGAGTCGGTTAGGAAGAGTATCTGCAGTTCGCATTTCTCGTTTAATTCTAACCAACCTAATCTAACACATCTTGTGAATTACTTTAATATGCATATAATCAATTTGTAATCTCATAATAAAAACCACGAACGATAGTAAGAAAAAAATTAAAAACATTCTGAAAAATTCGAATAAAAATCTTTAATACCTCTTTGCATACAAATGTCGCAATTTATATCAAAAACTTAATCAGTATTTGTTGTTGTGTGTTGAGCAGGTAAATCCATTGTTGTGTGTAGTTGTAATAAAAAGTAGCCAATAAACATATTTTAAGCATGTAATAGTAATACCAACTGGCAGCATTAAGTACAAAAACCAATGTTGGGGTAGGGAAATATATTATTTCTTTGAAAAAAAAAACACTAAATTAATTTTAAAATATTTTCTCTATAAGCAATATTTATTAATAAAATTTCACACGTACTGTGTAGTTATGCCGCAGTTTATATTTTAATCTAAGTACATTATATTGAAATAAAATTTTAATTAAACATGCAATTTTGGAAATTCTTCTAATATTACTTGTCCAAATATGAGTATTTGTTTGACACCCTGTGCGTATACATAATATTAGCTCCATATCACTCATACGTACAGTGGACTAAGTTCATACATAGGTTAGTTGGCAAAAAACAAAAGAAATTAAGGTAGAAATTTACGGCATATAATAATAAACTAAAAAAGCATTATATTATACCATTGCGGCGACAATGAAATACCCAAAATATCCTTATTTTGGTACTTATAAATTTGTTTGATATAGATCGGGCACTTGACATACAACATGCTCTGAAATAATAATTTTCTATTAAATTCTTTCAAATCATGTAGAACATCCTTTTGGTCTCAAGTGAAACATTTTAAAAAAATAATAGATAACTAATCCGTTGTGAAATCGCACCCAAAGTTGCCGCTGTTTTGGAAATTTAAAACAAATTGAGGTTGTTGCTACTAAAATTTCTTTTTTTATATTTATAAACATTCGTCTCGGAATATATTTTTTTAATAACAAATAATTTTTGAAAAATTTTAGTTAACAAAAATTATTTTAGAATTATGCATAAATGTGTAAAATTAAAATATAATATAAATTTGCTCTCAATTATTCATATATTACAATAAATAATGTTTATGAGTAATAAAGCACTTAGAATTTTATATACAAAAATGTGGAAAATAATATTTTAAGTATACATATAGTGCGCAATTTAAAACATTGTGTTTGGTTTAAAATTAAAAGTTACACACAATATCGTTCTAAATTTCAAGGCATTTTTTAGAGTGTAGAAAAGTAAAAAAAGAAATTAAATAATAAATTTTGTGAAAAATTATTTTTTTATTCACCCTTATTCTAGTTGTCGTCATCAATGTCGTCGTAGTTTTTGAGTCAACATCACTTTGCTTCGACGTCGACATCACTTCGACACCAAATTGGTATTCTAAAACAGTGTTGTAACGACGTTGAAAGTTTATCGATTTAAACAAAAACACATCTCTAAAAATTGAGTCGGCAGATTTATTTTGTTTATTATTTTTGCGACAAAATGTTTTTTAAGTGTAATTTAAATTCTGATACAAAATAAAGAAAATCTAGTATTGGAAAGAAGACTTCTCATACAGAAATCCAATATCTTTAATCTGCCGGTAACAAGTGAGTAGCAAAATCAAAGTTTGTTACTTTAAAGAATGTTAATCTTCTAATTTTTTTAAAAGGTTTGAAACTTACTTTCGGCTGAATAAAACAGCCTTCAAAGATGTGCTGGAAACAATAGTACCTAATTTGAAAACCGGAATCAAGTCCACATTTATTTCCAAAACAATAAAGTAGGCAACTACATTAAGATTTTTAGCCCAGGGGTCGTACCAGATCAGTGTAAGAAACGACTTTAACTTAGGGTTCAGCTGTTTCTGAAACTGTAGAAGATTTGCCACAGCTTCCTCCAGCGGGCTTAATATAAATTGCTTGAATCTTCCGCCACCTGTAGCATTACACTCGGCTTTGTTGGCTACCATTTTCTTTTTAACTTTAAAATTTAAGTCTCGCCAAACCTATAAATAAATTTTGTTAAATTTGTATAATGCACTTTATATGGTCGTGCTTTCTTTACCTTCTGCCATCCATATCACATTATTCTCGGTGGGCCAAGTGCATTTAATAAATTTGATATTTCTTCCCATTTTTCCGTTTTTTTTTCAGTCATTACTTTTCCTCAAGTCGTTACTAAAAATTGTGTCGACAAAATCAGAGTCGTTTCAAGACAATATCGGCGTCACATTTTCCTACAGAATACCAAATACTTGTCGACAGTTATCAATTATTTTCGATAACGACAACGGGAATAGCAATTTCAAAAAAAAAAAAAAAATCCCAAGACAACATTGTCTTGTGTCGGTGACGACAACTAGAATAAGGGTGATTAAATGGAAAAAAATTGTGAGTATCTAGCGCTGATACTTACAATTTTCTATTTTACTGTTCTTTAGTAACATTAAATTATGATCTTGAGCCTGATAAATTATAAAAATATATAATTGAAACAGATAGATCGAATAATATATACAAAACTTACATACAAAAATATAGGGCACAATGTAATTTATAATCTAATATAAGAAACAACACTCAAATAAGTTGTGTAAGAAGAAAATATTAGTATATCAGATTCCCAATTCGTTCCCAGAAATGGAAACATTAACAGTTGGAATGGCAACCCTGTAAATTTGTGCTTCCAAAATCGAAGATGGTTGCCAAGGGTAATTCTATAAATAGATGGAAAAAGACTCATTTCTACGGGTAATCATTCACTAACTATGAAAAGAAATTTCGTAAGTCATTTTACTGTTCAAAATCATGAGTTGTTTGTGAGTTGGGTGGTTCATAAGGTGGCTGATGGTGACCTGGTCGCTCTGGTAGAAAGTGTGCATTCCTTTAGCACTGATCCTCACAATTTTTTCTATTTAATAAAAAAAAAAATTAGTTTTTACTATTCGTTAGTAACATTAAATTATGATCTCGAGCCTGATAAAATTTAAAAATATATAAATTAAATGATGTATATTTATAGCTTACAATTTTGGAAAATTTAAAAGACTCGGGACCTTTGGACTCGATTCGCCACGGGTAATTTGTTCTAAAAAAATCTTAAAATTTCTACATTTGAGACAAATGAAATAAAACTGTAGGATATTAGCATTAAAATTAGGTCATTTGTAATTTAACAGATATGAGGGCTAAGCCGTAAATTTCTGCAAACTGATATTTCCACTTATAAATTTAATAATAAATAATTTTTATCGTATACGATGTTATTTTCTATTTTAGTTGGCAAAACACATAGAGAAAAAATTTGTTAGATTTCAACTGAAATTAGGCTTACACAACTGAATTTTGGACGGAGACACCAAAATATTCACACGCAGAGAAAAAACATGGATGGGGCAATCATATTCGAAGAGGATCATAGTCATACTACTAAAATAACAAATACTTTAATAATTTTACCATAATAACATCCCTACAGTTATATTTTGATTCGTCACTATTGAAAAAAAAAAATTAATAATATTTCTTGAAGAAATGTTTTTCCTAAAGAAAAAGATTTTTATATTAAGGACTTTCTCAAGAAATTTTCTTTGATTTCATGAACTTCTTAATGAAAAATACTTCAAAAAATTGTTAAATTCTAAGGAATGTTTTAATAAAAACCATAGATTCTGTTTATTTTTTTCAATAGAAAAATTCTTAAATTCGTAAGATGTCCTTAGGGTCTTAGAATTTTTCTTTTAGAAGAAGTCCTTAGAATCTAAGATTATTTCTACTAGAAAAAGTCTGTAGAAACTAAGCATTTTTCATGATAAAAAGTCCTCAGAATCTTAGATTTTTTTATTCAACGAAAGGCATGAGCTTGAAGTATTTTCTAAGAATATATGAAATCTCATCTAGGAGACAGAATTTGAACATTTTACTTTGAGAAAAAGTACATAGGATCTTAAAATATTTCTATCAAAAACATTTCTTAAATTGTTGTATTTTATAGAAGAAACCTTTTGATACAAAACAAACCTTAGGTTCCACAGAGTTTTTCATATAAAAAAATATTTTATGTATGAAAATGTATTTTTTTTTAAATGAAAAATTTTTTTATTTATTATTAATTTTTTTTTGTTTTATTTAGTAATTTTAGAAAATACATATAAAAAGTTATTAGACACAAGATGAATAAAATGCATTTTCTAGTCTGCTACGACTTTCATCAACATTCTTCGTGTCCTTGAAAGTGTCAATTATAAATATCTCTATTTAACTCAAAAATCAACGGAAAAAGTTATTTATGCTAACATACAGTTGATTTTATTATTTAGTTAAGATGAAATTTACTTACTCCTTTTGTGGTTTTTACATTCTACTTTTATTACCGTTGATTTGTCAGTTAAATAGAGATATTTATAATTGACACTTTCAAGGGCACGAAGAATGTTGATGAAAGTCGTAGCATTTCATCCAGCTTGTGTCTAAGAACTTTTCTTGTGTATTCTCCTTGATTACTAAATAAAAATAAGAATAATTTTTCATTTGAAAGAGAAAACAATTCTATGATCTCGAATCGGACTAAAAATACATTTTCATACATATAAGTATTAAACAGATCAGCTATAAAATATATACATCACTATTAAAAATTATTTTATTAATAATCGGAGTATTTTTTCTACAAGAAATGCGTTATAAAGACTTTATATAGAATCTTTCTGACAATGAATTGATTAGTGTAAATTGTCACAAAAGTTATAACATTGCATTTTCAAGGCTGAATTGAAAGTTTTGGTTCTGTATTATCTGTTTATTTTTAAATTCGGTCGGGTTAGTAATTGTATTCTTCATCAAAATTCACATTAAATTTAAAATCACCATTTGGTAAATAATTTAGAGATCTGTATTAGGCAACAGTTGGACCATTTTTGGCTCGACAAGGTCTAATTCGCAAGAAGTAAATAAGTTTGGCATCATTGCAGTTTTTTTTTTTAATTTGTAATATAAGTAAATTTTAACTGTTGCAGGTGCAAAAAAAAAATTATTTCAAGGAATATTTTAATAAAATAGAAAAGTCAATACCAAAAATTTCAATTTATTATAAGACTAAAAAATCGCAACTTTATTCAATGATTTGATTTCAGTTTTTTTTTTTTTAAATTTGTAATATAAGTAAATTTTAACTGTTGCAGGTGCAAAAAAAAATTATTTCAAGGAATATTTTAATAAAATAGAATAGTCAATACCAAAAATTCTCATTTATTATAAGACTAAAAAATCGCAACATTATTCAATGATTTGATTTCAATATTTCCCCGTAATAAGGTTTTCATTTCCTTTAATTTTTATATGAATTTCACAAAAAAAGGCTTAAATAACTCTAATATATTTTTGTTATTTCTTGTAATATGCCCATTAGAATCCATAGATTAAATGCTTACAATAAACAATCATTTAAATTTACTTCATATGTTAATAACAGTTGTAACACAGTTACGGGAAACAACTTAATTTCATAATACATTTAATTTAATAATATATTTAGTAATAATACACGATCCAGAAAATATCGTGTAAACAAAATGTGCAAAAAAGCGCACATTTTCACATTTTCAAGAAACATAAAAAAAATAAAATCATTTTAAAGTATTAACAAAATTTTAAATCCGCAAAAGTTTTTTCGTGTTATTTAAAAAAAAACTTGTAAAAACACAATAAGTTTATTTCTGACGACTGTGTTATTTCAAAATCGTGTAAAAAAGGCCGTGTGCAATCACGATTAGGTGTACAATTTTTATAAGTCGATAAATTATTATGGTTGATAGAGGCTATTGCGTTCAAAAATACATCTTATAGTTTATAAATATATAAGAAATATCAAAAAAACTACTAAAACTGATTTTTTTTCACAGATATATGTTAGCTGTTATCAGTGAACAGTTTTTCATCAAAAAGTGACATTTAAACAATTGGTTCATATAAGGCATATAATTTCTTGATGAAAATCATTGTTTTCCAAAATTAAAAAATACTCTACAGTATAATCAATGCACTGAAAAAAAGTACAAAAACCTAATTTTGGGGATAATGAGGTAGAAAAAGTATTATCTTTAATAAAATTTTGGTAACCAATTGAATTTTTTTTATTAGTTTTGGGATATACATATATTTGTCCCCCAGTGCGTATACGTAATGAATGCATCACTCATACGTACAGTAAACTCAGCCCATAGTAAAGTTAGAAAAACATAAATTGAAATTTACCTTGACAGCTAATTTCGAAAAATAAAATAAAATTTTTTCAAATCTTTATATTTTACCCGTACGAGGACAATAAAATATCTTTTTATTTTACCCGTACGAGGACAATAAAATATCCAAAATATCCCTATGTTTGATATATATGGGGCACATTACATTAAAAATTCTCTAACATGATAACTCTGTATCAAATTCTTTTAATGTTTTTAATTAACCAGGATTGCCATAGAATTGTCAAATTTCCCATGCTATCTAAAGATTATGATCCATTTGGTCTCCAAAAAAAATTTTCATTCAATATAAATTTCATTTATAATTTTTTTTATTTTATTTTCCACTTGACAGTTTACTGTAATACGTAACAAAAACAGTTTGGTAAACCGAAATGAATTTATTTGAATGCATGCCTATGACAACATTTTTTTATAACACAAATTTTGAATCGACCTTGATATAAATTAGGGACAAATGTGTTGCAATGGTCGTCAAAGGCAAAATATAGAAGGTTTATATTTAGTTTTATGTTTTGAGTCATATTATAAAATAGCATTACACTACTTATTACTTTTTTCATTATCCAATATATTTATAACTATGAGACGAAACCAAAAAAAAAAAAAACCCAAGCACCAACTAACAGACCAACTAACGTTTCCAAATAAACAAACCACTTTAAAGTAGTTGAATTGAGTTGAATGTTACCAAATTGTTTTCACACTTTAGGTCGTTTGAGTAAGAAAATGTAAAGGTAAACTAAGACAAAAATTAAAGTTGTGCATGTCGACTATATGATACCCTATATAAAGTAATATCTGAATCATATTCCTACCAGCGCTTTAAATTTTGAAAATGAGTTTGACCTTATAGTTGGTGTACAATATATAGAGAAAAATATACATTAAATGATCTAAAAAAAGTATTTCAGCAAATATCAGGAGGATGATTTATTTGGAGATTAAGTTCACACATGGTTGGATTTTCAAGGATTCATTAAGTACAAAATGGTAAAATTTTTCAATTCTATGGATATTTTTTTTTAATAATTTTTAAGTAAAATTGTCAATATTTTGAGACATTTCTCCACTTATGTTGTCATAACTCAAAAACAACTAGTCCGATTTTGTTATCCAAATTTTAAAAAAATAAAGTTTACAATATCTTTAAATGATGTATACAATTATCTTTAAAGCGACCAATAGTTTCAAAGTTATGAAACAAATTGTTTGACAAAAAATAAAAAAATTATAATTTTTTTTTTTAGAAAAAGAAAAATTGGAAAAAAATCGAAAACTGCAAAAAGTATTAAATTTTATTTATTTGTAATAAAGCTACATATCATGTGAATTAAACTAGATATGAATCATGAAAATCGATGCATGCTTTACGTTTTTTATTTACAATTAATTAAAGGTATCGCATATTTAGCAGCACTGTAGAAAATGGTAAAATGAAAATGCAGAAAATAGAAACACAAGTGCATTTTACGATGCAAAATTTGGCAAAAATTGTTTGGAAAAAACCTTTGTGACATTTTTATGATTCTCAGAATTAAAAAAAAAATAAGTAATAAAGAAAAGGTTGTTTAATTTTTACGATTGCGGCAGAAAACTAATAAACGCTTATAAATGTGCGTGCACGCTGAATTGCTCTTCTTTTTCGTTGGCTTCCTATAACGAATGATTTTTTTGCATAAAATTCCTTAAGGTTTTTTAGGATTCTTGGGAATAAACAAAAAATTTTCAGGAGAGAAACAGCGAGTCACGTATGAAGTAATGACCAGAAGTGGGTAATTTGTGTTGATTCTAAGATGGTAAATTTCCTCTTAGGTCAACAAAGCGGCTTTACCAAATATCTTTGTTTTATATATTTATGTTACATCAAAGCTAAAGCAGAACATTGGAAGAGAAAACAATGGCCTTGTAGGGAAACACTCATTCCAGGTGTGCCAAATGTTATAAATGTGGCTCTAGTGCCTCGAGATCGCATCATATTACCCCCTCTTCACAATAAACTTGGTCTGATGAAACAATATGTTAAAGCACTTAACAAAGATAGTGAATATTTCCAGGAAGTTTCCCAATCTAAATATGGAAAATCTGAAAGCAGGCATATTTGACGGCTCACAAATTCGAAAATTGGTAAAAGATACCGATTTTGGCAGTTCAATTTCAGAAATTGAGGAGAATTCATGGGATTCATTTGTATGGGTTATTCAAAATTTCTTAGAAAATAACAAGGGTGATGATTACGTTGCGCACGTTAAGGAGATGTTAACTTACTTTCACAATCTTGGTAGCAACACAACCTGCATAGTCACTTAGATCGTTTTCCTGAAAATCTAGAACATTTGAGTGAGGAACAGGGGGAACGATTCCACCAAGATATCCGGAGAATAGAGGAACGATACCAGATTTGCTGGAATCCACACATGTTGGCTGATGGAGTATTCAGAGTAAAACTTCGTTATTCAACAATAGAAGAAAATCGAATAAAAGAAAATGCCAGAGTTTGTAGTTTATAATAATTATTTATTTATTTATTTATTTATTTATTTATTTATTTATTCATTTATTTATTTATTTATTTATTTATTTATTTATTTATTTATTTATTTATTTATTTATTCATTTATTTATTTATTTATAACAAAAAACTGTAAAATATAGAGGATAAATATAAATTGTTAAATTTCGTTGATGTTAGTCTAATTGTGTTGTTGTTTACAAGTTTGTTAATTTGTTTCCTAACACTCAATATAAAATAGACAATCATCAACAAGCAATGACCGCAAAGGGAGAAGAAGAGCATGGATATTGACAAGGTTGGGTAGCGCCAACCGAAAATACTAAGTATTCTATCCTGCTGGCTCAGTGGAATTTCTCAATTTTTATTCTCTATAACTTACTAATAAAAATTTTCATGTTTCTTTACAATAAAAATAATTAAAAAGAATATGATATGATCTTAAAATCCTACTATACTATTCACTTACAAAATAACAGATCAACAATTCATAAAATTCCATTTTATTTATTTATTTATTTATTTATTTATTTATTCATTCATTCATTCATTCATTCATTCATTTATTTATTTATTTATTTATTTATTTATTTATTTATTTATTTATTTATTTATTTATTCATTCATTCATTTATTTATTTATTTATTTATTTATTCATTCATTCATTCATTTATTTATTTATTTATTTATTTATTTATTTATTTATTTATTCATTTATTTATTTATTTATTTATTTATTTATTCATTTATTTATTTATTTATTTATTTATTTATTTTTTTATTTATTTATTTATTTATTTATTTATTTATTTATTTATTTATTTATTTATTCATTCATTCATTCATTCATTCATTCATTTATTTATTTCTTTATTTATTTATTTATTTATTTATTTATTTTTTTATTTATTTATTTATTTATTTATTTATTTATTTATTTATTTATTTATTTATTTATTTTCTTATTGTGGTTTATTTCTTATAATAAATTTAAATAATAAAATATAAATTTTCTACTGTTTAATACATTTAAACTCATCCAATTCAAATATATGCCCGAAGAATAGAATCAGTATTGTATTTAGGGTTTTGCCAAAAAATAAGCGAATCTTACTATGTAATGCATTTTCGATGTGAAAATTTGTACATAGCATGGGAAAAATATTTTCAAAATTCAAACAATCCAAAGAAGAACATTAACTACTTAATTTTGTGTATATCAAACCAAAAAACAAAAATTTTGTGCAAATAAGCGAATTCACTTAATTGTGAATAACTTTGAAAATAATCAATCGCTTTTATGATTGATATTTCAGTTTGTTGCTATTACATGTGGATAAAGTAATAAATCTTAACAAGTTTTGCCGTTTTCGATTTTTCATGATTTTTTTTAAAACAAAAACATTTGCTAATTTTACGTAAAAAATATATTTTTTTCTTAAATTTTTTATTATAACTCCGAAACTACTGAGCCAATTGAAACACAATATATAAATAAATTAAAAGTTATGTAAATTTAAAATTTTCTAAGTTTATTTTAATAATATCGGACTAATCTTTTTTGAGTTATTTTAATTATGTGAAGAAATGTCTTAAAAAAATTATATTTTTGCTTAAAATTTTTTTAAAAAAAATCTCTCCATAGAATTTAAAATGTGTAGCATATTTGTACTACTGGAATCACAGTACATCAAAATTGTAGTGATTTTTCAAGCTTATAAAATTTTTTCGATTTTGTTGCCTTGTGTTATTTATGGTTTCACACACTAAATATATGTCAACTCTAATCAATTCAAATTGTTTCGTGCTTGTTTCTTTTTAATTGGTGGAATTTTAAAAAATGTTTTTTTTTGTGATAAAAAAATTTGTTCCATATTTTAAAAATTTCCGCGTGTTAAAAAATTTTCCTGTTTTTATTTTAGAAAGGACGTAGTCGTTTTAGCGTTAAAAAAATTGTAAATTGGGATTAATTTTAATAGAATCTTTTAAAAAAATGTTAAATTTATCTATTCTATAAAAGAGTTTTTTCATCAGTAAGACATCTTTAACAAAAGAAGTATAAAAAAACACATTTTCCTTATTCAAATAAATCCAAGTGTACAGCCACAACACAATACTATGTTGAGGATACAAAAGATTTTTCTTAATGGTTTGAAAAATATTACAGCGAATAAGGAGAATGTAAAGGGTGTTTCCTACCATTATATTCTTTGATAGTTGGGGATTTAAGTTTACATTCAATTTTTCCATCAATTGTACTTTTTTTTTTGGTTAAACAAAAAAAAAAAAATGAAACTGTAACAATCGTCAAACATTAATGTCAACTTAAGTTACAAGAATTTTACGTTTTATTGCAGATTATCAAACAAGTAAGCAAACAAATAAAGAAATACGTTGCCAGAAGGAAAAAAGAAAGAACAAAATTAATGGAAATAATATTACACACATACAAGCATACAATAAAAGTGAATCAATTTACTTTGGTCAAAAGGGATAGTAACATTTTTGAAAACAACAACTACAACAACAACACTGCCATCAATGATGACAACAAGAAGCAAAAGTACTACTACAACAGCAAAAGCAACAGCAACAGCAACAATAAAAACAATGTCCACATCGACAACAACAATAAAAACAACGACCACAATTACCTCAGATCCGGGCATTTTATGCTTTCATCATTGTAATGTAAAAGTTTTCTGTTTTACATTACCACACACTTGTCCACAATGTAAAACAGCACTGGCTACACATCCCAATGGTGGTAACAATAAAAGCAACAGCAACAGTAGACGTAAGAATAAGAAGATGACTATAAATAGTCACAGCAACAATGACCGCATTCATGCCAATGATTCTAATAATGCTGATGACGACTACAATGAGGACAATGATAATAATGATGATGATGATGAGGATGGCGACGATGATGATTTAAATGAAAATAGTTTTGTTTGTCACATCATGGCCAGTCGTCTATTGCCATTTCGTTTACCTTATCCCTTCATCAGAGCCAATCAATATCCATGTGCGATTGTATTACGTCCCACTACAGGTGATTTTCTCAAGTGAGTGATACACTAAACAAACCATTTTGTACTAAAACTCTAAAGGGTTTAGATGACAACAAACATTTTTTGTTTTTAAATTTATTATAAAATAGGGAAAGTATTCCAAGTGATTTGGCAATTTATTAGTACTAACTATCCAGGTAAATAAAGTGTATATCAATATCAATGTTAAAATTACAGTATTTATTGTTCCGTATGATACAAGTAATATTTCCAAACCATAATGCACGATGTTAATTGTAAATAAAACAAAAAGTTTTCAGAGAATTATTTTAATACTTTTTATTATGTTAGATCTATGACAATTATGTGTGAAATATTGGTCAAATGCTCACCACGGCTTCGGTGGCATACCTCTATCCGATGATCCATATTTTCAATGACTCTGAGACATAATTGAGGTTCAGTGTCGTTAATGTGCCGAATTATCTCATGATTTAGCTCTTGAATAGTTTTTGGCTTTTTGACGTATACTTTTTTTTAAATATCTCCAAAGGAGGAAGTCCAACGGTGTCAAAATACATGATCATGGCGGCTAATTAACATCGCCACGACATGAGATAAAACCGCCATTGAATTTATCGCGCAAAATAGCCATTGTTTCGTTAGCTGTGTTGCAAGTGGCACCATCCTGTTGGAGCCACATATCGTCCAGGTTCATATCCTCAATTTGTGGCCACAAGAAGTCCGTTATCATCTCGCGATAGCGAACACCATTCACCAGTCGGGGATGACGGCTGTATTGCCACGCTATCGCGAACAATAGCAATGTTTTCCGCAGAACGAACTGGGCGAGCATTCACAGGTGTTGTTACCTTTCCTGCAGAACCTGTTTGTTGAAATTTTCGCTCTAATCTCCCGATTGTGGGCACATTTGGTCGATTATGCTGATCAAAAAAATCACAAAGTGCACGAGGTGTATTTTGATTTGAACGCCCATTTTCGTAAAAGGCTTCAACAATCTTAGCGCGCTATTCAATTGTGTACCTCTCTATGGTTAAATTTGTCAAACACTGAATCAAGAAAATGTCAAATTAAGTTGGGCAAAAAACTTGACGTTAAGGTGTGACTCACAATTAACATCGTGCATTATGGTTGGACGACCCTAATAATTACTTTTATATTCAAGAAATAAAAACATGGTTCCAGTTTTAAAATTTTTTTCCTATTTAAAAATTTTTTTTTTACTGTTAAAAGAGTTAGTAGATTGGCAACAATCTCTTTTTTAAAATTTTAAATTACAATAATTTTTTCTATACAAAAGTTTTTTTTTGTCAGTAAGACAGTTGGGAATAAAAATGTACTTCCGACTTCCGGACCTCAACACTGTCTTTCAGGCGGAGGTTGTCGCTTTTACGGAGTGCATTCGATTTTTAACTGCGATTAATTATTCCGGATATGCAGACAAATTCATTGTTGTTAGAGCTCTGTCAGAGGAGCCTGCGTAATAGAAGACGCTTTTCAACTGCAAGAGGGGGATAAAGGCTTGCAGGGGTTGTCTGAGGTTGATATGGGTACTCGGCCACTGTGGAGTAAAGGGGGATGAGAGGGCTAACGAAATGGCCAGAAATGGATCGAACCTGGTCTCTGTTATCCTTCAAAATCAAAAACCTTTTCGGATGACGAAAACGGATTTTGGACAATGGGTCACCAACGTTCACAACGAGATCTGCAATGGGGATAATGTTGATGAAAACACAAAAGCCCTTTGTGGTGACTCGAATGTGGACAGGAAAAGGGTTATCTTATGGCTGGGGAAACGGCCACTCTACTCTACGATCACACCTTACGAAATTGGGTTGGAGTGACACTGTGGTGTATGTATAGGGCCTGTAGTGAAGACGATGAGACCCTGGAGCACTTTCTTTCACTCGGGAACTCTCCCGGGCCTGGCCCTATTCTAGTATCGGAGTATATTAATACTCTTATTGAGCAAAAATTTACGCACTCCGACCACACAAATGAGGTAGTTCCATAGGGCATCTCGAAGGATCCAAATAACAGGGTAACTTATGTTTTTACCAATCTACGTGATAAACAAATTAACTTACACCGGTAATTTAAATTTCATTTTACGTTTCATTCCGTTTCATTGTCAGTGCTTAGTGTTCCAATTTTATTCGTTCCTGTTGCATTCCATTTCGTTCTAGTTTGCTTGGTTATTAATCAGAATGAAATGAAAATTAATATCAAATTCCCTTATTTTTCAAATGATCATGAGGTCGAGCTAGCATTTTCCGTCCTTAATCTAAGAAGTTTATCTTTATTTTAAGGATTTTAAAAAGGTTATTGAAATTATTTGTTTTTAATTGATTAATGATTAAGTGCAATGGAATTGAAAATTATTAGCATTAATCAATAAAATCATACACCTAAAATTATTATCATTATTTAAAAAAATGGTTATGAAAATATTCTGAATTATTAATGGAATGAAATCATCAATTAATTAGTCCATTCAATTAACAAGTCCCATGTAAGGAATTAGTATCCATCAAAATGGAATGTTCATCAAAATGGGTGGTTTTCACCTTCTCTTGCATCTTTTAATGTGACATAATATTTTTGATTTTTACCTAAATTACAAATATTTTTGGATAAAATCTGATCTTTTTTCAAAAAACATAATCCGTGGTATAATTAAAAAATCTATAGATCTCACTTGGCATACCTTCCCTGTAGGTTTTCCTTCATGTTCACGTAGCTGATGTAACTCATCTAAATTCTATTCTCTATTTGTGCTGCTGTTTTCATCGTTTTTTTTTTCGTTTTCAGTGATTATAATAACACCACAGATTTGCATATTGCTGTAACAACTTCTACTGGTTGTGTGGTTGAATTTGATCGCCACGGCTTACAACGTCATCGCACAGACAATATGTCAGAATGGTGCCAAAGTTTATTGGTTGGTGATGTTCCTGAGCCATGGTATGATTATTGGGATCAAGTGTTATTTGAGGTAAGATTTCACATTTCAATTAATTTATAAAATGTTTGGACAGAACCTTTTAGAATCTGCTAGTGTTGCCAGATCGTTAATTAGATTTTTATATAGCTATAATTCACTTTATTGCATTCAAAATAATAATTTATTTTAAGATTTTTTTTTTCACACAATTTAACATTTAAAAAATGACAGGCGGTGCCGTCGTACAGTGGCGCCTGTAAAACAAGTAAGGTTGCAAAAATCAAAAAATTCATGTGCCCCTAAAAAATATTGAATAAACCTAATTTATACACTCAGAATATTATGTAGTTAACTGTTTGTAGTTTATTTTTTTCATTTGTTTGAAATTTAATAAAAATTTACCCACAAAACGGAAACTTGTGGTTTATTTGTGTCCGTAACAGTTATTACAAATTTAAATTTTGTTTGCTGTCTGTTTCAAAAAAAATATTCAAAAAATTTCAATTTGTTTTTTTATTTAAATTGGTTGTTTATATACAAAATTTTTTAATACAAATTACAAGAACTTCATAAACACACATACATACACAAATACATTCACACAAAAAGTGTTTATAGCTTCTATGCATACATACATTTTGTATTGTGCGAGTATATTAAAAAAAACAAAAAATACAAAAACGGAAATAATTTCAAATAAATGAAAAAAACATTTATTTTTTAAGGATTGGTAGGTAAAATATTGACATTTATTTTAACTGATTATATCATTTGTTTCTTACGGATGTGTCAGTTGATTAATCAACATTTAAAAATAAATAACAAATGGCATTTAATTTAAATGAAAATTAAGTAGACAGGGTTTTTAAATGAAATATCATTTCTTTTAAATGATATTTTCAGTTATTTTAACTTACAAACTTTTTTAAGTGTAGGAAATCATTCAGCGAATGCTGAATATGCTACTTTTATTGCAATCAGATTTTTTTAAGAAGATATAGCCCTTCAAAGTTGACTAGTTTCCAGTGTCCAAAAAAAAAAACAGACCATTTTTAAATTAATTTGGTCCGCTTTCAGATACAGTATCTCGAAAACTACGATTACGGATCGTCATTTTTTTTTTTTTTTTATTATATTGATAGATCTATTTATTAAGAAAAGAATAAAAAAAATTGTACCATTTGCTTTGTGTTGTTCTAAACATTGATCGAAAATAAAAAAAATATAAATTTATTTATTTGCCATATTTTCAAAATAAGATCTTTGGTTATTCCTTTACTTAGTGCAGAAAGAAAATTTGGAAAAGGACATGGTTCCAAAAATATGTTGCATGCATTTTTGGGCAATTTATGAAAACTCTATATGTATGCTGATGACATATGTCTTCTTTATCCATATATACATGAGGTAGCTTTGAAGGTACATATGGAACGTGATGCCGCAATAATTACAGAGTTTGCAAGATTAAATAAGCTTGTTTTAAATGCTGGAAAAACTAAGTTGTTAAGATTTAGACCATACTTAATAAACAATCAAACGTTTAGTATTTTTGTGGATGGAAAAGAAGTAGTGGAAACATGTACGATAAAATACCTTGGAATCCATCTGCAAAATAATCTATCATGGGACATTCATATTCAGAAAATTAAAACCAAAATTGTATCCGTTATCGGTTTGCTTTTCAAATTTAAAAATAAATTTAACACAAGAACGAAACTTATAAAATACCAATCTTTAATACATAGTCACTTAAATTATTTGCCAATAACATATGGTTATAAAAGAAGTAATGAGTTAAAATCATTGCAGAGAACTCAGAATAAAGCATTAAAAGCAGTTTTTAATTTGCCATTATCATACTCTACAATATCTTTGTATAGGAATGTGTCTCTTACAATTTTGCCTGTTTTTGGATTGTATAAAATGCAATTACTCCTATATGTTTTTAAATCACTACGTAATGTTGGTTATCACACCATTTTGTTTGGAAGAAATCAAACCATACATAACACGAGAAATAACATGAATCTCAGAACTGTAAGATGCCGTTTGGAAACAACTAAACAGCGAGTGGAATATATGGGTAGTTTGGAGTTTAATAATCTTCCACAAGATATAAAGAACTTGGAAAGAATTTCAATTTTTAAGCAAAGAATAAAAGAATATTTAATACAAAATCTGGAAATGCTTCTATTGTAGAATTTTTATCTTATTCTAATTATTACAATTTGTATATATTTAAAAAAAACTTTTTTTTTTATATAAACAATATTAACTTTATATACATATATGAACTTTTTTTTTTTTTTTCTTCTCTTAAGCTATTAATTAAAATGTATATTTCTTGCCAACTTGCCTCAACAATGTCTTGGTGACGCTGAGGTACCATCTCTCTTGTAAAATATAAATTTTTGTGAACTACTAAATAAATAAATAAAAAAAAAAAAAAAAAAAAAAAAAAAAAACCGTGAAAATCCATTATTATTGTTATTGTTTTGTTCGTTATTTTTAAGATATATGATTTTTGTATGAAAATGTATTTTTAGTTTGATTCGAGATCATAGGAAAAGTTTTTTCAAATGAAAATTTTTTCCTTATTTTTTAATTTAAGTAAACATGGAGAATACACAGAAAAAGTTATGTTTACTTAAATTAAAAAATAAGTAAAAAAAAATTTTTCATTTGAAAAAACTTTTCCTATGATCTCGAATCAAACTAAAAATACATTTTCATACATATAAGTATTAAAAAGATCAACTATAAAATATAAACTTCAATATTAACATATAATTTGGCACGGTTAAAAGAATTGTTTAAACATATGTAAAAACAATTTTAAAAAACACATGTCTTTAGTATTAGCTAATAGCTAATTTGGACATACGGTAAACAAAGGAGAATATAAATAACACATTTTTGTGTAAATTTCATCTGTACTCAATAATAAAAATCAGCTGTATGTTAGCATAAAATAGCTTTTTCCGTTGATTTGTGAGTTAAATAGAGATATTTACAATTGGTATTTCGGCACAAAGAATGTTGATGAAAGTCGTAGCTGACCAGAAAATGCATTCCATTCGGCTGGTGTCTAATAACTTTTTCTGTGTATTCTCCATGTTTACTAAAATTAAAAAATAAGGAAAAAATTTTTCATTTGAAAAAACTTTTCCTATGATCTCGAGTCAAACTAAAAATACATTTTCATACATATAAGTATTAAAAAGATCAACTATAAAATATAAACTTCTATATGATTTTTGTTTTTCATTCTGTAATGCTTACCAAATTCTGATTCCTGAATTCAGGTGCAGATACAGGATCTACAAATAAATGTACGCACCTAATATAGAAATTGCATTGGCCTACAAATAGTAAAATATTCAATACAGGTAGGCACAAATCTTATTCGGATATCAAAATTACATACATTACAATTTAAACGATTCTACAAATGAAGACAATTATGAATATGGAATCTCACCATTGCACGCAAGAATAAAATTAGCGTATACATTTGATGAAAATACATCAAACAAAGGTAAGGAAAGGATCAGAAAGAATTGAATATAGGATGCGTTTTTCAAACAAGTTGGACTAAAAGTAGACTGCTCAAAATATGGATACGGAAATTCAAACGATGGAAACACTTCGAGGAAATTTTTTGAAAATGATGACGCTGTAACTCGAATCTCTGGAATAAACAATCCAATCGTTAAGAGATTGGGAACGATCTTTAATGTTTTAAATTAAATTGCAAGGAAAAAGCTGATTCTGAAAAATATGGAGGATATGCTTCGTAAACTGCATCACTTTTCTGTGGATATAAATCCACAGAAAAAGTTGACCCCGACAGTTCATAAAGTGTTGTCGCATGGCAAGGATATAATTGAATTTTAGACTTTGCCACTTGGAGAGCTTTCTAAAGAAGCACAGGAATCCCCAAAAAAAATTTTATAAAAAATATAGATTGCTGAATACTTTCAAATCATCAAGGGTGAGACAAAATGAAGACCTCTTCAACATGTTAGCAGCTTCTTCCTTTCCCCTTATTTCATCACTGCGGCATGCAAAGTCATGAAAAGAGTTAGAAAATAATTATAGTTCAGAAATGATTAAAATTTTAGATATACCTTCTTTTACGGATTGTGAGCAAAATGAAAAATAAATTTAAAAAAAATTTAAATCTTTTCTGGAATAATTTTAAATCATAAAAGCCTTTAAAAAGAAACATAAAAAATCCAAAATTTTAAAAAATATTTTATTTTACTTCCCTTGAAATTGATTTTTTCACAAATTTTTAACTTTGCTAACCCACACTTACCAAAAAAGTCTGTAATGGCAACTGAAAATTTTGCTGTTATTACGGGAAATTTGGCTAATTTGAGCCCAGCGGTAAAATTAGTAGCCGCTACTAAATTGTAGTAGACTTTTAGTAAAGTGGAATTTAAAATCTGTTTGCTAAAATCAGCAAAAAAAAATACTAAATATTATTAATATTAGTACAAAGTTTTAAATTTTTAACGAATTTATTATTTTGTTTTAATTTGGTAATTTCTGTTTTGAAAAATATTTAATTAATTTTTTTTTTTACTTTTAAGGTTAAATTTTAATAGTTTGTAGGTCTGATTTTTAGAACTAAAAAAACTTTTTAGTGATATTTTAAGTGGATGTCCTATTTTCAGACATGAGTCGGTATCTTTACTTCCGATCCCTTTTTTAAACCTATTTAACATTTTAGGGTAATTTAAGTTTGTATGTATAAGTTTTAGTTATTAGAAATAACATTTCCTTCAATATACACTTTTTTAAAATTAGTATTTTTTTTTGCTAATTTTAGCAAATCGGTTTTCAAAAATTTGTAAAATGATTTCTGAAATTAGCAACAAAAATTTGTAAATATTCTGTAAAAACTCTGTAATTTGTAAAATGTAAATAGCAAAATGATTTGCTAAATAATAATTTTTTTGCTAAAAATCAGTACAAAAATAGTAAAGTGGGATTGAAAACCGTTTACAAATTTTTCTACTAACTTTTTTTCTGATTGCATAAGTAAGCACCTAAATGGCGTAGAACCCTTTTCAAACACTCATTTCACAGGTTGATCAATTATCTATCATATGCCTTTTAAATTTTTTGATAATCTCATTTGGTTTATGATTTTTGCAACGTAAAAACTAAAATGGAGTCAGTGAGCGTCGTAAGATAGAACCAATATATCTTAATAGCGGGTTTTAATTCACTTATTTTATAAAAAAAAATTAGCGATAATATACAAAAATAATATGATTATCAAACATATTAAAAATATATATTAAAACAAGATTCTATTGTAATATAACAGAAAATCAGTAAAACTATACTTATATTTGTGCATATTTTTTAGTTTTAAACTGAAAAATTGTTAATTTTAACAGATTTTATAGTAGGTGGAAAATCAAAATCTATTTGTTTCAAATTAAAGACATTTTTTTTTTGGAACATATGCACCCTGAAAAGATATTCGTGCTGTTAAACGAATTTATTGGCAATCGAGAAGTTGGTTTAAGGCAACGGCTTTCTTAATGAATGTCGATTTTTGGTTGAAACAACGGAAGTTTCATATTTTCGTCAAAATACTGTTGTCTTAATGGTTCTTTTGCGATCGTCTAGGGAAAATTCAGTTACTTCATTACTTTCAATCGATTGGCAAATAGTTTAGTTGTCAGCACGACTCTTTTGTAGGTTTTATTATTTTTTTTAAACGACCTTTGTTGTGAACCGCAATTTCAAGATTTTTTTAAGAATGAATGGTTATCACTTGCCGCATTAGTTGTAGTTTAACTTTATTTTTTATATAAATTCAGGAGCATTAGAAAGAAAAAACATTTATTTTCTACTAGTAAGGAGAAGCTCTTAATTTAAGCAATTTTAAAGCACTACATTAAAATCACTTAGCTTATGATAAAAATATTTCCAAAGGCCATCCACCATAAATTCTTGATATTTTCTAGTACCTTATAACTATTTCTATTTCCTTTACTATTTATATTCCTTTAGATTTGCCAACAGCCTGACAAGTGGACAGTGTCGCACTATCATGAAGACAAACACAATTGCTACACTTTTGTACTGACCTTTCTGCAGGCTCTGACGTATGATAAGTTAAGTGAAGCAGCTACAAGTAAAACAAGATTTTGTGAAAAATATATAGTTCCTAGGACAACAACAGCTGGCAAGTATATATCGTTGTACCGGAAGTTGCGTGATGCTGGTATTTATGTACATCACACAAATCACAACAAGGTACGAGCAGGAGGATATGCGAAACAAAGCAAAATACATCAACAACAACAACAGCAGCAGCAACAACGAAATTCTAATAAATTTAACAATTGTGATGTAACGACAATGACAACAACTACGGCGACGATGTTGGCGACATCGACCAAAAATGGTTTGGTTACTAACAAACATCAACAACAAAAACAGCAACAACAACATCTTAGTAATCATCACAACCACCACAGTATTATATCACGCCCGCATTCTACCTTATGCACTATTGAAGAATAGTAAAGAAGGCAACAACAACAACAACAACAACAAGAAAGCATTGGAACAGAATTGTAGCCATAGTAATTGCATAGAAATGCATCGTTGTATGTCTAAAATTCCGGCGACTTTTATTTGTGGATGGATAAAGTTTAATATGTGTATGTGTGTGTGTGTATCGTATGACCACAAATCTTCAAATAGACCAACACACTTAAACAAATATATTTATGAACATAAAAAAATTTTATGTAACATACCAAAAAGGTGACCAGGTGAAATCAGTATGGGCCAATATTATATGGTCCGTTTTATGTACTTTTCCAGTAAAGTTTAGTAAGAATTACTCAGTAACAAAATTACAGAGAGTAAGAGAAAATTTACTCCCAAAAAGAAAAATATCCAAAAACGTACGCAAATGGAAAATTTTCTAAGACTTAGGCCCAATATTATAACTTGCCTTTAAGGTTCGTATTAGTTAAAGGTAACTTTAGCTTAAGTGAGGAATAAAGTGACCTTTAACTTTTTTTGGTTATTACAACTTCCTTATAAAATAAAATTAAGTTTTTTGAAAATATGGCATTACCAGAGCAAAAACCGATTACTTTTGACAAATTAAAATGGTTCTTAAAAATACGTAGTGGCAACGACGTACTTTTATTTATTTATTTACTTACAACAAACAAAAAATACAAACGAAAAACAAAATTTCTTCGATTTGTGTAAAAAATAAAAATGTTTGTTGTAAAGAATTTACATTGTCGACGCCGAACACAGAAATAAACCAAACAGCAAAGATACGGTCAAAAAACTAAACGGCAACTACACTGCAGAGTAGAAAATGTGGCAACTTCAAATGCTTAAACCTTACGTTAAAAGTTAAAGGTAAGATGAACTTACCTTTAGCTTATCGGTCACTTTTAGGTTAAAGTATACTTATAATAACGAAAAACTAATAATCTGTCCGGTAACATCCTCAATATGGAAAGAATGAATAAAAAATGAAAATTATATGTGAAATATTATCCAGGAACTTTTAGGACTTCTATCTTACTTCTTCACATTTTTTTTTTACTTTATAAAAAATTATTTAATGTGTTTGGACAAATTCATTGTTATTTAATAATATTTTTTTCTAGCAGCTGTTTTTTTCTTACAAATTCTCATTGGCAAAAATTTATCCAATAAAAACCAGTAAATTCTCTTGCACCGAACTGTCACTTAACTCTCTACATATATTTGCTGTCTCCTTACTGAGTATTTGGGTAAACAAATACCTTCCCATAAAAACTTTTACAAATTTGTACGAATTTGTAAAAATTTTTTAGTTCTTAAACACACTTATAGTCAGAAATTAGTAAGAATTTTTACCAAAATTGTATTGGGTATACAAAATAATATAGTCTACTTTTTCCCATCTCTCTGGCAGCATATGGATTCCGAGCCAAAAGAACTGCCCCAGTTTTGAGGTAAAGAATGAATCAAGCCAATTTCTAATACCCTGTCCTGAAGTGAAGCGTATTCCATTAAGGGCGTTCTGCATCGATCGAAACAAGTAGTAGTCAGAAGGGGCTATAAGGCGGGTGAGCCAAAACTTCCTATCCACTGTTTTCCAAATAGTTTTTGACCGGTCTTGCAACATGTGACTGAGTGTTGTCATGGAAGATTTGGATTTTAAAATCAAATTTTAATTGTTTTAAGTGCTGATTTTATAACTAAAAAAGTTTTCAGTCATATTTTAAGTGGATGTCCTATTTTTTGAAAAGAGTCCGTAAAGTATTTTCATTTCCGATACCTTTTTTTTAACCTATGTAACATTTTAAGGCAATTTATTTTTGTATGTATAAGTTTTAATTATTCGAAATAACATTTCCTTCAATATCCAATTTTTTTAAATTAGTAAATTTTTTGCTGATTTTAGCAAATCGGTTTTAAAAATTTGTAAAATTATTTCTGAAGTTAGCAACAAAAATTTTTACATATTTTGAAAAAAAAATTACTAAATAATAATTTTTTACTAAAAGTCAGTACAAAGATAGTAAAGTGGGATTGAAACCTGTTTACAAATTTTTCTACAAACTTTTTTTTCTGAGTGTAATATGAATATGTTTAAATAAGAGATATTTCGAATTAACACTATGAGACTATGTGTATATTCTATTTGGCTAGAGTGTAATAACCAGGGCAGTGATTTTCAAGTACTAAAAAATCGAAAATATGTGTTAAAAATTTTTTTTCTGTAAAATACAGGCTGAAAATGAGCAATTAAATGGAAGTATGTACTGAATACCAAAAAATCATGCATTTTAATTCCAAAAATAAACAAAAAAACTTAAATATTTATTTATTTACTTAAAATTTTTCGATTTTAAATTATCAGAATTATTATTACTCAAGACAGATAATTTGAAAATGAACTGCAATCAAAATGTCCACGAAGACAACATGATGTTTCTATTTTTAGTTTAGTGCTGTATTAAGTTTCTCAAATTCATACTTTAAATAATTTTATTTTGATTTTTTTTTAAATATGCGTAAATATGCAATTTAAGGAAAAATATGCAAACATTGCAATAAAAATCAAAAAAAAAAAAAATCCACAAAAATGTGAATTTTTAATAAAATACGCAACAACCAATCGATGGCATTTTATTGCTAATTTTTTTGATTCGGAAAAGTATTTGGTCATAGTCGTTTTGGAAAACTGACTGCACACAGAGAATAATTAGGTCAAACTTGTTTTAGGAGTACTGACTACAAACATGCATTTGCATAAAATTCATTGCACTGTTAAAAACTTTTTATGTGTATTCCCAATTATTACAAGAATTATAATTTTTATATTTATACGGGGAAAAATTTTTCATGTTCTAAAACCAAACAAAAAACATCTCTCAATGGATTTCTATAAATTTGAATTGTTACGATTTTACCTTTTAAAATCGTTGATTTATTTTCTTAAAATAAATCGAGTACTTTTTATGTATACCAAATAATAAACACAGTATAGCAGCTCTATATTTACACAAATTAAAACAAACTCTGTTAAATTTAATAAAACTTTTATACAAAACGGATAACAAAATTAAATCACCAATGCTACATTTGTTAACTGTGTTGCTGTCTGCGTTTTATTAAAAACTGATCAACATTGCACATAGCGTACTTATTTATATAGGTGGTGGGAATAACTAAAACATACGAAAATTTTAGTATTTGCAAAAATTATAAGTTGTAAATATGTGTCGCTAAATGGAGCTTTGGTTGGGAGATAATGTGTCAAAGTGTGTTCTAGTCTTTGCTACTTCTGAAGTTTCCAAGTGCCATTGATTGCAATTGTTTGACACATCGAGGCTGGCAATGCGGATTTCTGTTTCTACGATTAAATGAAAATTGATGAATAGAATTTACTTAACAATATTTAAACCAATTCTAAGTAACATACAGACATTTTGTCTACCTATATGTGGAGTAATTATGATTTTAACGAACTGACAACCTTATTTAAAATCTGCCTTAAATAAAGATCGACATTATGTACATTATATCCATAAGAATCTTTATTATATTGACATTTATACACATTTATAATATAATTGTTAATATTATTCTGATCAGGAATTTTATTTTAAAAAGAATCTATTCAACAAAAAAATTTATGAATATTTTAAAATTATTCTTAACTTAAAATTAAAATTAAAAAAAAAATCCATTGCGAATTTCATGAAAATGATATGCGCTGTAGAAAATTTTAAAGTTGATATTTATTCATGAATCTATGAGCAACACCCAGAGAAAAGATTGTTTGCAATTCGATTAAAACCATTAACATTTATTTGCAAGTATTATATTTTATTTGGAAAAACATATAATCCATTATTATACCAAAAATATGGCATTGGGAATTAAAAAGATGGAAAAGGAACAAAAAAAAAAAAGATAGTATTATCAAATTACACTATGCAACAAATTTCGGGTCATTGAAAATTGCCTCTATGATTTGAACACAGGATGAAAGTAGACCATAAGAAAGATAAAATTGCCAAGGGGTTTGTCAAAGTTGGTTCGAAAAAAAAAGTTTTGGCTTCTTGAATTTGCTTATTTTTGGCCATTTTTTTACCATAAGTTAATATTAAAAATTATTTTTTTTGCTTCTATTGCTTCCAAATATATTTTTGTTTTTTTTTACAAAATAACACAATTTAAACTTTTTTTTTATTATATACTCAAAAAAATATTTTAGTAAAAAAATTAAAATTTTTATTTTTTTTTCGTTGTTATACAAAAATACGTTTTTCGATGAAAACCAAGAAATGTTATGAAAAAAAAGTTTGAAGTTTAAAGTTAAATTAAAATAAATAGTTAAAGTTTTAGAGACGATTTTAAATTAGATTAATTTTTTAATATATTAAAGTTTAAGCACTTCTTAAATTTTTAAGATTTGTATTCAATTGAGCTGAACTTTTGTTGTTGACATATTGTTAAAAAAAACTAAAATAAGAAATAAAATTAAAATTGAAATACATATTTTTTTTAGACTTTTTTAAAAGTCGAAGAGACAAATAAAATAGCACTAGAGTACTTAGATATAATGACAAATTTTTCTAAAGTTCAAAAATATATAGTTTTTTCCACCGAATTTAATACATATAAAATATACTTAACTTAGTTAACTATAAAACCGAAACAAGGAAACACATTAAAAGAATATTGTAACTTTAAGACACTCAATTCAGTCTCCCCCTTAAAAGGCAAGAAAAAACAAAAGTTAGGCTTTAACATTGTCTAATTGAAGAACAGTAACGACTATGGAATTTACTTATTGGTTTGTTTTATACAAACATTTTAGTGCTTTAACTAACAATGCTTTCACAATTACAGGTAGTGAATTTCATAAATACTGTTATTGCTTTTTTATACTAAATCCAAAGAGTATTTGTGACAAAATAATGATAATAAATTTTATTTAAAAAACCAGCAATGGTACCATGGATTAAGTAAAAACATTTGCCTATTAACCCTGAAATTGTACTAAAATTAATGAACATGCATTAATTTTTTTAAAAGAAGCAATAGGTTGGCATTAATTTTATAAAAAATAAAATATTCAGATGGTCTATGAATGATTTCTTTATAATAATTTGCTTAAGAACTTTAAAAATTTCTCTAAAATATACCTACATACAAATAATCACTTGTGGATTGTATTGATTATTTCTATTGGCTTCTGCCAATAACTATTAGTATTTGTAAATAAATTTTCTGGTATATTTATTTGCCTAAAAAATAATTTAAATTCAAAATTTGTCATTAAAATTTATATGTGTTTGTGGGCTAGTGGGTATAGAGCTACTTCTAATTTCCGAGTTTAAATCACGGTAAAGGCAAACATTTAAATTTTGTTTTTTTTTTAATTAAAATAATAGCCTGTTCCTCGATCTCGAACGAAAAACTAGTCGAACGATAGCAAGTCACTCGAATTCGAATCAATTTGGGTTTCTCTATTTCGAAAGCCTTCGATCGACTTGACTTACGTGTGTCAATTTTTGTTTCTTACGCATTTACAAATCACAGAGATGCCAGATCATATATTTTGAGCATTTGTTACAATTTTCTTTAAAAGTAGCAAAAATACTACTAAACTGCTTAAAGACAAAAACAACCCTGTTTAACAGTGATCAGCTGTATATATAAAATGAAATAAAAAAAACAATAAACAAATCAATTTTTATTTGGAAAGTTTGTTTATTTGCGAAAATTTTTGTTATCGATTGGTTGTGGGTGAAATTGTTGTTTGGAGAGCTTTTCTGTTGCCTGTTCAGTGCGGTCCTTGTAAAATAAAGTTGTAAAATAAAAAATGTAAATATGAGCTTCTTGGGCAAACGTAAGCCACAAAAAACACACACATACCTTTTACCACTCAGCAACAGCGTAATAGGGGGTGAAACGGAGTTTAGTTTTCTGGTCAAATTTTCCTCCTCTGCGGAAAATTTGTTTGCTCCGAACACTAGAGTCCTTCTGGCAAAATCAGGCCTTTCTTCCATATAAAATACAAGCGTCTTCGGATGGTCCATTGTTGATTTTTTTTTAACTAAAATTTAAAATTCTTAATAAACTATAAATATTTGTATTATTTTGTACTTACTTTTTGTTATCCATTGCTTTTTTAACTTCATTTTGCTTTTAAAAATATTAAATATATATTTACTCGACAAAAAAATAGCAAGTGACTGATTTTGACATTTGCGTTCGAGCTGTTCGAAATAGAGAAACAAAATTTTGTATAAAAACAGTTACGTTTTCATTCGACTTGTCGTTCGAGTCATCGTTCGCATAGAAATAGAGTTAGTGAAACCCAAATCAGTTTTCTTTCGACTAGTAAGCGAACGAACGTGTTCTTTCGAAATAGAGGAACAGGCTATAAAATATTCAAATGTGAATGTCCCCCAACTTAAAAATTCCAATTTTGATGAAATTTGGATAAAATTTTGGATCGACCTGTCTTGCCTTTTGGTCCAACTCGAGATTTTAAGGGGTCAAAAAATATTAATTAAAAAAATGGGTATTTTTTGCTTTTTAGTGTATTTAAACTAATGGAATCGTATGTAAATGTGGTAACATTGGAAAATAATTTTTGGAGGCTTTTCACTTGGTCCTTTTGTTGTGTTTTTTTTTTTGAATTTGCAGTTGTAAAAATTTAAAATTTTTGGTTATTTCATATGTGGAAGTATGCTGCTATGGCTGCCAAATTCACATATTTTCTTCCTAAAAAAATTGCAGCGGACACGTACAATTTTTTTAAGTTTTCCTAATATTTTTCCTATTGTGAATTTGAACAAATTTTTCGCGAATTTCTTTTTGTTATTTATGGCAACAATGTCATAAAATATAGGCTACCTTGTTTGAGGCATATATTAATTTAATATAGTTTTTATATAAAATTTCTATTATTTTCGAAAGGCTATCAAGCAAAGAAGTGGCCAAAAGTCTCCCAGTTTCTTCCGCCAATTTCTTTTTCTTTCACATGCACCAATTTTACCAAAAACTGAGAAATTAGGTTGGAGTACTTTCCTTGTTAGTCCATATAGGTCCGGAATTTAAACTCTTAAGGGAAGCAATTTTGTTTAAGTTTAAAGGTTTTTAACCAAAATACAAAATACTTCCAATATCAAAAGGAGTGGTCATCCTAAACGTACCATGCATATATGTAGCAACAAAACCAAACAACATACCAAACAATGATGTTAGTTGTTCCCGGAAACACCCTGTATTACATACATACATACACTTACCTACAACGATGCTTGTTTCTGATTGTTCATGCATGTGCTATGGCTAACTTTGCTCGTATGTTTTCTGTCTGGCATACGGATAAACTTATAAATATTTTTTTTTTTTAACGTTTACTTACACATATATAAACACAAAAATATTCCTTGTTTTTCTATTGTTATTTAAGCTTGTAAACAATTTGAAAAAAAACAAAGAAAATTTTATCATTATTATCATCTACTAGATCATCATGCTCATATATAGCCCGTTAGTAAAATAAAAAAATAAAACTTTTGTTTTAGTTAGTACAGTGGGATGTAAAGAAATTAATTTAATTAAGTAAATAATTTCTAAAAAGATAACAGTTTGATACTAAGAATGTTTGTTGTATTATTATAATTATTAAAAAAATAAATAAATATTAATATCAATATCCATATCCTTATTTTATATATTCCTTGTGAACCACTGTATGTTAATAAAAACTTTTTCTTTACTAGGTATTCCTATTACTTCACCTCTCATCTACACACAAAAAAATATGTTAAAATCAATTAGAAACAATATTAAATTAATTAGAGAAAGCTTTAAAATCAAATCAATTTTGTTTTCTTTTTAATTATGTTTCTACTTAAATTTAAAATACTAAAACAAAATCTAAAATGTTGACATTTTAAATCAAATATGAAAAAATAAATTTTGACCATAATCATATTTACTTTAATAAGATTCATGCTTAATTTAAAAATATTTGTAAAAAAGATTATAATTTATAAATTAACAATGAATATTTTTCTCTGTGTACTACTACTTTTGTAAATTGTTTATTTGTCTATGTTTGTCTATGCAACTATCTGCCTTTTTACACATGTAAGATTGTTTATATTTTTTAAGTACTTGAACTAACTACTATCCTAATAATTTTATTCCTAATATAATTTTCTCATCCTGTACTTGTATTGTTTGGCTCCTCTTGTTCTGGCTAATGTTTTATAATTTCGTACAAAAATACCAAAAGTTTTTTGTTTACTCTTGTGATTTTATTATTTAACTATTGTTGTTTTTATCTAAGTCTCACTTCCCAGTTTTAGTTTTTATTTAATTTTCTAATTCTTTTGGTAGTGATTTTTATACCTCAGTGTTTGTGTGTGTATTTTAAGGATACAAATACATGTGTACAACAACAAACACTTAATGATTTGTTTAGAAATTTTCCTGTATATTATAAGCATTTTTAAGTCAATTTTTTTTTTATAAAATTTATCAATAAAGAAATGGAAATAATTTATATCTGTAATATTTTGTTAAGTTTTTTATTTATTTATTAGCTATAGGGAATTGTTTTGGAAAAGTTTATTAAATTCATTTTAAAATTAAAATGTTCACAAGTTAAGCATATATTTTATTATATCCTCTACCATATATGGTGAGGATATATATCAGCTTTTGTTAATCAGATTTTCTCAGCTTTTTCCCATTAAAATTTTGTCTTAATTTGAATAAAAAAAAAATCCTTTTACTATATCAAATAACAAAACATTTTGCACTTCATTAAAATATATCAAAACGTGAACATTTTTTTCTCCAATGCCAAGACTGTAGAAGGAAGAACAAAATTAATCAAAAAATCTAATAATTGTCAACATTTCCATAAAGCAACGTGACTTACAAATGCACAAAACTCTTATTATTTATCATTACACTCATACTGCGAATGAGAGTACACTAATATACAACAACTCAATTCCTGAAAAGCTTTATAGACATTTTGAAATGAACGGAAGATGGTAGAAATTGAATATGAAAAGAAACGCACGTTTTTACAGTTTAATCAAGGAAATAAAAGTAGAGGTGTCGCTAAATAGGAAAAAAAAAAGTAAAAGAGTATACAGGTTGGTTGAAAAGTACCTGCGCTCACCAAGAGATGGCACTGCTAGCTCCAAACTTTTTTTTTCTCAAGTTGGTATAACTGTCCTGAGAACACGTGCAAAGTTGCAAGTCATTCTGTCAATTCTTTCTTTGTTTACAAGCCATTTGAAGTTGACGTGTCATTGGATTTTTTAATATGGAAACAATTGAATATCGTGTTGTCATTAGATTCTTTGTTTTGAAGGGTTTAAGAACAAATGAAATTTATGAACAATTGTTAGAAGTGAATAAGGAGTCCTCACCTTCAAAACACACCGTTGAATTTCGGGGTGGTGAACTTAAACGTGGTCGTACCAGCCTTAAAGACAATCCACGCGAAGGACGACCAAAAACTGCAACCTCAGCAGAAATCATTGAGCAGGTGCATAATATGGTTAGTGAAGATCCAAGTTTGACTAAGCGTGAAATTGCTAATGCCATAGGCATCTCAGACGAACGAGTACTCCATATTTTACATGAAGAATTACGAATGAAAAAACTGTTTGGAAAGTTAGTGCCGCACACATTAACAATTCAACATAAATTGGATCGAAAAAAAATGTTCAGCGTAATTTGGAGCGTTTTAAGCCGAATAAAACCGACTTCTTGCGTCGTTTTATAACTATGGATGATACTTGAATCTACCACCATGATCCTAAATTGAAACAAGAACGTTTACAGTGGACTGAAGCTGGGTGTTCAGCTCCAAAGCAGGTGAAATCACAACGATCAACAAAGAAGGTTATGGCATCAGTTTTTTTGGGATGCAAAAGGAATTTTGTGGATTGATTATCTTCAGAAAGGTAAAACAATCAACTCTGAATATTATTGCAGCCTTTTGGATCAGCTGGATGAAAAGACCTGGTTTAAAGAAGAAAAAAATCATTTTTCATCAAGACAATGCACCTGCTCACAAAAGTGTTTTGATGATGGCTAAATTCAAAGAATTAAAGTACGAATTGCTGGAACATCCACAGTATTCACCAGATTTGGCTCCCAGTGACTACTATCTCTTCAGAAACCTGAAACAATTCCTTCGTGGAAAGCATTTTTCGTCGAATGAAGAGGCCATAGCAGCCGTAGACGGTTATTTTGCAGAGCTTACGGAAAACCATTATAAGGATGGGATAAAATTATTGGAAGATCATTGGAACAAGTGTATTGAGCTTCTAGGAGATTATATTGAATAAAATAATATATTTCGTAACAAAAACAGTATTCTTTCATTTCGAGCGCAGGAACTTTTCAACCAACCTGTACACTTAAAAAAATGAAGCGCGAACCGAATTGAAAAAGTGTATTTTGGTTGATACAACTAATATATTTGTTAGCACAATCTTATTCAAATTTGATTTCTAAATACTTTAGGTGTTGCAATTAAAATTCAGTTCTATTAATCGAATTTTGTTATGCACCAACCAATTTTATCCTTACATTCACCAAAAAAAGTCTGTAATGGCAACTAATAATTTTGCTGTTATTACGGGAAACTTTCCTAATTTGAGCACAGCGGTATTTTTGGCTAATCTTTGCAACACATGTCTGCTGACGTGTAGTACAATTAAATTGGTAGGCCCTACTAAATTTTAGTAAACTTTTTGTAAAGTAAATTAACTAAGTTATTTTTTGATACTCTTGTTACACATTAAAGCCGCTAATTTCTTTTGAAATTGCCTTCCAAATTTGAATATACAAATTTATATTTTTTTTCGAGCAACATTTTTATACCCTCCACCATATATGGTAGGAGCATATATCAGTTTGTCATTCCGTTTGTAACATGTCTAAATATAGGTATACATATTCGTGATCCTTATGCAATTTTAAGTCGATTTAACGATGTCCGTCTGTCTGTCTGTTGAAATGGTGATCACGAAGACGCAAGTGGGGCTGCCTATTTTTACCCAGATTATTGTACATCCTCCCGAGCAGTTTGGTATTGAAAATGAGCAAAATCGCTCCAGCTGTTAAAAAATTATGAGTGAAAATGTGAAGATACCTTTAAATTTTCCATACAAATTGGTGTTTTTTAATACAATTTCATAGTAGCGACTGGTATATAATATATTTTCTCATATTTTTTCACCAGTCGCTTAGAAATTAATAATATTTTGTATTCACCTCAAATATTTTTCAACTCAAAAAATGTTTGCAAAGCTAAAATTTTTTTTCACCACAAAAAAATTTTTTCAACACAAGAAATTTTTTTCACCTTTTTTTACAACAAAAAATTCGTTTTCGCATCCAAAAAGGTTTTTCACCTCAAAAAATTTGTTCACCTCCATAATTTTACTTCAAAAGTTTTTTACATTATTTGTATCAAAAACAGTAGAAAACACTTTTTTAGGATATTGGTGGAGGGTATTCCAAGATTCGGCACAGCCGAATTTAAGCCTTTTTTACTTGTTTTATTTTATTTATTTTTTTCAAAAAATATTATAGACAAAATTAAAAAAAAAAAAAAAAATCAAAGGATTTAAAAAATAGTAAAAACATAAACGAATTTTTCATTTTGTTTAAATTTGGAAATTTTTGTTTTGAAAAATATTTTTAGTAATTTTTTTAGATTATATGGTAAAATTTTAATTGTTTTAAGTGCTGATTTTTAAAATTTTTTAGTGCTATTGACATGACATGGACAAGCATCTTCATTTCCTAATGGAAAAGATAACTGTTTATGTGGAACAAAACAACTGTATTCCATCACACCAATTTGGCTTCAGGAGAAAACACAGCACCATTGAGCAAGCCCACAGGCTAGTTACTGTTGTCAGAAAAACGTTCGAGGAGAAAAAATACTGCTCTGCCCTTTTTATCGATGTTTCACAGGCTTTCGATGAGGTTTGGCATGAAGGTCTACTGTTTAAAATAAAACTTTTGTTACCAACAAATACTCACAAGCTACTCGAAAGCTATATAACAAATCGAAAATTCAATCTTGCTGAAAAAAGTTTTGTCAGCTCTCCTCAAGATATACAAGCCGGAGTTCCACAAGGTAGCATTTTGGGTCCTCTGTTATATATCATTTATACTTCAGACATGCCATTAGATATTAATACCCACACATCGACTTTCGCTGACGATACTGCAATCTTAAGCGTCCACGATGACTCAAAAATAGCGTCTAGAATGTTACAGACTCACATTTCACAATTGAAAGCTTGGTTGGATAAGTGGAGAATTAAGGTGAATGAACAGAAATGTATCCACATTACTTTCACACTGAGAAAAGAAACGTGTCCACCCATTGAAATTAATAATCTGAATATACCCCAACACACATGTGTGAAATATCTCGGTATTCACCTTGACCGTCGACTCACGTGGAAAAATCATATAGATGCGAAAATAACTCAGATGAGGTTAAAAACTGCTCAACTCGCTTGGCTTACAGGCAAAAACTTTAAACTAGGCCTGGACTGCAAATTACTCATTTACAATTCGATCATGAAACCCATATGGTGCTACGGAATTCAGCTCTGGGGTACTGCCTCTGCGTCCAATATAGGGAAAATTCAAAGAATGCAAAATAAATTCTTGAGGACGATCACGAACGCACCCTGGTATGTTAGGAATTACAACATACATAAAGACCTGAATGTACCCCTGGTCAAAGATGAAATTATTAGACACTGTCAACGCTATTTAACAAAACTGGAAACACACCCCAACATACTAGCCCGTAACTTAACTAATAATCACGGCCACCAGCGTCTTAGGAGGAGGGACACTGCGGATCTGGTCCGCTAATAATAAGGGGAAATAATGGTCCCAGTTGAACCACATAACATCAGTCTGGCACTAGCTGGACTTAACAATTAATATTTAGTTTTAAGATTTGGATAATTATTGTTAGTTCACAGTTTTTAAAAGTGAAGATTCAATAAATAATATGAAATATGGAAAAAAAAATCTTCATTTCCGATCAATTTTTTCAACTTATGTAATATTTTAAGGCAATTTAATTAAAATAATTAAAACTTATACTTAATAAGTTTTAATTATTCGAAAAAAAATTTCCTTCATTATCCACTTTTTAGTAATTTTTTTTGCTAATTTTAGCAAATCGGTTTTAAAAAATTTGTAAAATGAATTATGAAACTAGCAAAAAAAATTTGTAAATATTCTGTGAAAATTCTTTAATTTGTAAAATGTTAATAGCAAAAAAATTTACTAAATAATATTGGTTTTACTAAAAATCAGTAAAAATTTATAAAGTGGGACGGAAAAACGTTTACAAATTTTTCTACTAACTTTTTTTTCTGAGTACAGTAAAGGAATTTCAGTCGGAAACTGCCAACATTTTTTTCTGTGTATATTCATAAATATATCACAAGAATATAGCAGCCAATAGTATTTGTAAAAAAAAATATATATATACTCGTACAATGCAAAAGTGCATTGGAAAAAATATACCCAGTAGCAAATGACCGAACTAGTTTTAAAATTTACCAGTTATTACAAAACTAGTTCTCAAAATAATTATTTTAAGCCGGGTGTATTCTAGTTGCATAGTATCGTAAAAGAAATTGCTAAAAAAAAGTTTCAAAATTCTCGGTTTCTTAAAATTAAATTGGAACTTTCAAACTGGTTTTACAACAAGTTTCAAAGTTGGAGTTTGGAAACAATTGCACTCATCCCTATGATATTTCCATGTTAAATTCCTCAGTTTTTTTTTTTTTTTGTATGAGTAGTTGATAGAACTCGTACTTGTTGTATTTTTTAAAGAAACCTAATTGGTTCTGTACTAGTATTTTTTACTACTGGGTAATTATAATCTGGTGTGATTTGTAAATTTGCCGAAATCAGACTGGAAGAGCTTTGTGAACACGCAAAATATTAACAAGTCCCGATTACTTAATGTCTTGATAAAATTTAACATTCAGTTAAATTAAAATTTTATATGGAAACCAACAACGATTGTGTGAGTTAAAGTCCTAGTTGGTTGCTAACTGCACATTTTGATGATAAGGATACGAGGGCGGTGTGATAATTCAGTAACTTTTTCAATAAACGAAGTTATTTCGGCAAAAAGTAGTTTTATTTGTTCAACATAGTCTCCTTTTCGATCGAAATCTCTTATTGCCGAGCTATTTTTTCAGGTTAGGAAACTGTAAATAGCCGCAGAAGACTAAATCTGGATGGGATAGCAGTTCGTAGCCCAATTTATAAGTCAGCAGTCGCGGCACCAGTCGCGCGAATAACTTTTCCATGTCCAATTATTCATATAAAATTTGAAGACCCCTTACATGAGCATCATCTACCTCGCGCACTCCTGACGTCCTCTATTGGACGACCTTTATCGGTGTCACTTGTGCTAGTAAGACCACAAGGGAAACCATTGAAGTTGATGGTGCAAGGTCCTCATATAATTTATTAAACCATTCGTTGGATGGTGATAGTGTTCTTACGCAAAAAATACAATGCATTAATTTCGAAATATAGGAAATATGGGTTTAAAACCGATGATTTTGTCAGTTACATCAGCATGTACACCATATAATGTTGTAGGGTATAACTATTATATAAAAATCGTTTAGGCAGGTCTTAGTTAGTCACGCGCATAAGAGGTTTACACATATTTTTAGCATCAAATAGCCTAATATGGTATCTTGTGATATATGCTTTTTAAAATTTCTTAGAAATAAATGACATTCAAATGTGATACGAGAATTACGTCCATTTCATGAAAGTCTTAACTACAAATTAATTATGCAAGCCACAGCTGCCATTACCCCTATCGGCATAAACCAGCTGACAAAAAAGTACCGCAACCTAAACAATTCGATTTTGATGACATTTGTATATGTGATAGAAAACAACATTTCTAAGAACAGCCAACCTGTTTCTCTTTTTTGGTCACATCGCTGATTTAGGGGTTAAAAAGGGGCAAGAAATTTGGATAGTTGTGTATACTATTTTGCTCGGCAGTATGTCGGAATAATTCGAAAATTTATATAAGAACTGAATTAAAATAATGAGGAAGTTTTACAAACATAATGCCTATATTTTAACAGAGGTTTGTTAAGTTGTTCAAAAAAGTGTCAATAATTCAAAATATAAGGAATATCAAAAAAGAAATATTACGAGTACGCTGAAATAAATTATGAAATAAAATATGTGAATTTGCCAGCCACATATATACTTCTCCATACAAACTTTTTAAAATTCTTACAACAGCAAATTCAAAAAAGTACCAAAAAATGGTACCCTCAAAAATTCCTTCACAACGATATCACACTTGCATGTGCTTTAATAGATACATTTAAAAGCGAACAAAAAAAATCCACTTTCGAACCCCCTTTGTCCTATTTAATTTCTAAGGTGGTGCAAAGGCCGAAAAACCCAGTAAAACCTTGGTAATATGTTGGTATTTCTATGCTTAATACCCCTTACCCTTGCATTACTTTGAAAACTTACCCTTGCATGATACCAAATTCAAAATATCTTAGAAAAGTCCATACCTTTAAGTTAGGAATAACAATTACTGTGATGGACTCCTTTATTATTAAATGTTTATTGCCAAATGTTTATTTCTACAACCAAAACTGGTACAAAATATAATTGCTACAAATATATGTAAATCTTTATTTAATACTAAATACAAAAAAAAATTAAATTAAAAAAAAAACAATAATCCATTACTGTCCAGATACTTTTAATTTAGTAGTAGAGTTACTTTTAAGCTAGAGATTTCAATACTCCTTACCAAGTAATAGAAGGTTTTGCTGGCCAAGTCGATCTTACATGTTTTGCTTCCTCATAGGAAAAATTTGACAAAATCGGGTGTTTAGGTATAAACAGACAATAAATAAATTTTTAAAAATTATTAACTGCATTTTCTGAAACATTTTCAATATTTTATTTTTTAAAATTGCAACAATTGTTTACATTTGTATATATGCGCAGGGAAAACAGATTTATTGTGATAAGCGAATTTCTTGCCAACCGAATGGTTCGGTTACTACTACCGAATTAGATGGTTGTTACAACCAAATGTATTCCTGGGTTGATTGCAAAATTATGTTCCCATCAAAATTCTGTTGTATTAACCGAATTTCTGTCACCACAAACAAATATATCGATGGCAGCAACCGTACTATGCGGTTGGGGAAAAAGTTCGGTTATCACAATGAATCTGTTTTCTCTTATGTTGTATTTGTGATGAAGATATATTACAGTTTTTTTATTTCGTTTGGAACACATCGAAATATAGGTATAATTCTACAATGTTGAGTGGGCTAAAGTCCGAGGTTGTCGGACTCCTCAGGTGAAAACGTTTTAAAAACTACCTTAATAGCACACAAGCAAGGAAACACATATTTATAATTCAGAAAGCACATAGTTTAAATTTTAGGTATTTACGCAAAAGGGGTTTGGACAGTGAACAAAGGCGAGTCTCTGCACACCCTTGTAGAAATTTCGAAAAAATCAATAGTTTGTCCATACTCCGGCTTCCAGACAAATGGTTTTATGAAGGCCATCAATAGAGGAGATTTCCCCTCAGCGTATGGGTGTCCATTAGACCGTACACCCTCAAATATAAAGTATTTTAACAAGAAAATTTCGAAAATGTTTTTTTTTTTTTTTTGGCCGAACGTAGGGGTCGCTATTTTATATTTTTCGTTATATCTTCGCCATTTACCGTCGGATCTTAAAGTATTGTATATCAATGTTTTTTGTCTCGCGGAGACCGATGTTTTCCTCGAAGGAGCCTTTGACCGCAAGTAACCCGTTCTAGTATTAACCCACCAGATCTCAGTTGCTACCACCTTAATGTACTAACCTAATATTTTAAAATAAAAGCTCGAAAAACAGAAATAAACTTTTGCTAGGAAAGTATTCCAATAATTCCAGCGGAACTATTATTTTATTTTTTTTTAATTTTTTTTGTTGCTGAATGTAGAGCATTTTTAATTTTTTTGTCATATTTTCTTTATTTTATATCAATGTTTTTGTCGCAATGATACCAATTTGTTACATCAAAAATCATTGACCTCAAGCACTCTTTTATACTACTTAAGGGGTAACACCTACGTAAAAAGCCTATATATAAAAACTTCCTTTTTTTATTTTCTTTATTTACGGAGATGTGTTAACAAAGATTGGTTTTCACAAGATTTATGAAGGAGTACAAACAAATATTTCTTTTACACAAAGTTTTACAAAATGATAGTATATTTACAATAGAGGTCCACGGCACGCAGCATTACTTAATCAATTTTTGGTGGATTTCTCTGAAATTTATAATGCATATGGAAAACTAAATTATCTATGGATGCGCGTAGGAGTTTTGGATAGGTAAAATACTTTTTGACTTAGAGCTGTTTCTTTACGAGTATAAAAAATAGATATTTTGACTTTAACACTTCGCTGTTTTGTCAAAAATTAATATACTACAAAACTCATACGCTTTTCTTTAGATAATTTAGTTTTCTATATAAAGTGTATGTTTCAGAGCGATCCACCTAAAATTGGTTAAATTATAGGCATACGAACCATTGCAGAGGTCTCTGTAAATGGCGTTCCATTTTTACAATGACTCCATTTTTGTAGCCAGTGTTGGTAGGAGTTCCATCGCAACTTATAGCTATTAAGAAGTCCATATTGAAGTTCTCTTGACTCAAATAATACAGCCAAATAATACAGCCAACTTGAATCACGTCAAAATATGATCGATTAAAATTTGTGTTATTTTATAAGTGATCCACGGCACTCAGCATAATTTAACCAATTTTAGGTGGATCGCTCTGAAACATACACTTTATATAGAAAACTAAATTATCTAAAGAAAAGCGTATGAGTTTTTGGGTATATTAATTTTTGACAAAACAGCGAAGTGTTAAAGTCAAAATATCTATTTTTATACTCGTAAAGAAACAGCTCTAAGTCAAAAAGTATTTGACCTATCAAAAACTCCTACGCACATCCATAGAAAATTTAGTTTTCCACATGCATTATAAATTTCAGAGAAATCCACCAAAAATTGATTAAATAATGCTGCGTGCCGTGGACCTCTATTGTAAATATACTATCATTTTGTAAAACTTTGTGTAAAAGAAATATTTTGTTGTACTCCTTCATAAATCTTGTGAAAACCAATCTTTGTTAACACATCTCCGTAAATAAAGAAAATAAAAAAAAATAAGTTTTTATATATAGGCTTTTTACGTAGGTGTTACCCCTTAAGTAGTATAAAAGGGTGCTTGAGGTCAATGATTTTTGATGTAACAAATTAGTATCATTGCGACAAAAACATTGATATATAACCCTTTAAGATCCGACTGTAAATACAGAAGATAAGACAAAAAAAAAATAAAAATGCCCTACATTCGGCAACAAAAAAAAAAATTAAAAAAAAAATAAAATAATAGTTCCGCTGGAATTATTGGAATACTTTCCTAGCAAAAGTTTATTGCTTTTTTGCGAGCTTTCATTTTAAAATAGTAGGGTAATACATTAAGGTGGTAGCAACTGAGATCTGGTGGGTTAATTCTAGAACGGGTTACTTAAGGTCAATGGCTCCTTCGAGAAAACATCGGTCTCCGCGAGACAAAAAACATTGATATACAACACTTTAAGATCCGACGGTAAATGGCGAAGATATAAAGAAAAATATAAAATGGCGACCCCTACGTTCGGCAAAAAAAAACCATTTTCGAAATTTTCTTGTTAAAATACTTTATATTTGAGGGTTTACGGTGAACTTTTTTTTTTTTTTGCCTATAAGGTGGTACGGTCTAGTGTCCATATAACCAATTAGTTTATGGGCTAAATCTAGGAAATAGGTTTTAGGTTTCTAGCCAAAAGGGATTGGGCAGCTCGTCAAAGGGGAACTTTTTTTCCTTTTTGCTCCTCTACGTAAGAATTTTCAAAAATCTCATCAGAGCAGAGCTCTGCGGTTTTGACCGGCCTGTTTTAGCTGGTGCATACGCCGGAGGAGAAACCATACTAAATTTTAACTTTCGATCTGCAGCAGTTAGGGCAGGACATTAAGGGGAAGAATTTTTGGCGTTTGAAGCCGCATTTCTACCAAGTCGCTGGTGAAAACTATAAAAATATACCTTATCAATGAGTAAGACTGTACTCCAAAGAACACATATTTTAAATTTCAGGTTTCTAGCTAAATGGGTTTAGCTAGGCCGTTAAGGGGAAGACTTTTTCCACTCCCCATGGGAATTTCCCGAAATTCCAATTGGTTGAATGTCTATACGGGAAGAGAATCCTAGGAATCAACAGCGGTAAAAAAGTTGAAATGAAAATTTGAAGGTCTTTCTAAATTTTCATACAAATTTGTATATTTTAGTACAATTTCATATTAGTGACTGGTGAATCAAACATTTTCTGATATTTTTTCACCAGAAGATTAGAGGTAACATAAATAATTTTGTATTCACCTGAAAAACTGTTTTTCATCCTAACAAATTTTTGTTGAGGCAAAACTTATTTTTCACCTCAACAATGTTTTCTCATTTAATTTTTTTTTTATTTTATCTGTATCAAAACCCATGTAGAGGGTATAAAAAAAAATTCTCTAAAGCCGTAATAGGTGTTTTAATGTTTGTTTAATGTGAATAATAGAAATAAAATGACAAATGACGGCGTTATTTCAAAATCAAGATAATTTCTTTCAAAATATTGTTAATACTGAATATACAGGTGGCGCAAAAGTAATCCTCCTATCAGAAAATGCTATAAATTTTGCAATTGGCCCCTAATGTCAGTTCTGTTTTGACATTTGTGTAGTAAACACATGCGAAATATACGTTAATAAACAATGTTACGCTACACTGCTCCAGAACGCGGAATATTGGTGACTATTTATTTGAGCAATAATGAAGAATTTTCATCAAAAATAATCATGAGTGATGAGGCCCATTTCCATCTTAGCGGGTACGTAAATAAGCAAAATTTACGCTTCTGGGGCACTGAAAATCCGCGTGTAACCCACGAAAAGCCATTACACCCGCTCAAAGTCACTGTTTTCGCTGGAGGAGTCATCGGACCTTTTTTCTTCGAAGACGTCGCGGGCCAAACGGTTACTGTGAATGGTGAGCGCTACAGAGCAATGATCAACGAGCCGCAACTTGATGAATTGGGATTGGAAAACATGTGGTTCCAACAGGACGGTGCAACGCCACACACTGCACGTGCCACAACCGATATGCTGAAGGATGCATTTCCCGGGCGCCTAATCTCCCGTTTTGGCGATTTGCACTGGCCAGCAAGATCGCCTGATTTGACCGCTCCAGACTTCTTTTTGTGGGGCTTTTTGAAGTCGCGGGTTTATGTCAACAAGCCTCAGACTCTTGCAGCTCTTAAAGACAATATCCGTCAAGAATGTAAGGACCTATCGCCGGAAGTTTTGGCAAAAGTGATGGAAAATGCCAAAAAAGGGCTCAAATGACAATCAACTGTGGCGGCGGCCATTTACATGACATCATATTCTCGACTTGATGTAAAAAAAAATTAAAAGACCAAATAAAAATAATCCACAAGAAGAATCAATGTTTTTCATTTTTTTTTTTAAATTACAGCTAAAAAACATCGGAAGGTTATTTTTGCGACACCCTGTGTGAGAAAAACTGTTCATGAACTGGACGATATTATTTTTTTTGTTGTTGTTCATTAATAATTTAATTACAATTTTCTTTGTTTTTACATAATAAACTAGAAGTCTACTTATTTCCTTTTGAATGTTAAAACTTATTAGCACAATCTTGTAATACCCCTGTTAAACATAAATACCAATTGTAGATGATAATATAAAACAAATTGGAAATTTTTTCTTTTTTATTTTTAAATTATGCCAATATTAAATAATGTTAGTAGAACGTGTTCAAAAGGCGCCATTAGGTAGTGTGACTGTTTTTTTTTTTTTTTTGTAATTGTATGCAAAATTTTTTTATCTACCTACATTAGACTGGTAGTCTTTTGTGTGAAAAATCTTTCAGCTTCCAATTTTTAATTATCAGGAGAATTATTTTTGCATTTAGCTAAAGCTTACCTTTGAAAAATATAAATCTAATCGAAGAACTTTTATAGCCTGTTCCTCGATCTCGAACGAAAAACTAGTCGAACGAAAGCAAGTCACTCGAATTCGAATCGATCGACTTAACTTACGTGTGTCAATTTTTGTTTCTTACGCATTTACAAATCATAGAGATGCCAGATCATATATTTTGAGTATTTGTTACAATTTTCTTTAAAAGTAGCAAAAATACTACTAAACTGCTTAAAGACAAAAACAACCCTGTTTAACAGTGATCAGCTGTATATGACAAATGAAATAAAAAAATAACAATAAACAAATCAATTTTTATTTGAGAATGTGTTTATTTTTGAAAATGTTTGTTATCGATTGGTTGTGAGTAAGATTGATAATCGGAAAGATTTTCTGTTGCCTGTTGCTGTTGTCTGTTCGGTGCGGTCACTGCTCTTGTAAAATAAAAGATGTAAAATAAAAAAAATGTAAATATGAGCTGGTTGGAGCAAACGTAAGTCACAAACAATACACAGTTATATTTTACCACTCAGCAACAGCGTAATAGGGGGTGAAACGGAGTTTAGTTTTCTGGTCAAATTTTCCTCCTCTGCAGAAAATTTGTTTGCTCCGAACACCAGAGTCCCTCTGGCAAAATAAGGCCTTTCTTCCTATAAAATATATGCGTCTTCGGCTGGTCCATTGTTGATTTTTTTAACTAAAATTTAAAATTCTTAATAAACTATAAGTAATTATATTATTTTGTACTAACCTTTTGTTATCCATTGCTTTTTTTACTTCATTTTGATATTAAAAATATCAAATATATATTTACTCGACCAAAAAATAGCAAGTGACTGATTTTGACATTTGCGTTCGAGCTGTTCGAAATAGAGAAACAAAATTTTGTATGAAAACAGTTACGTTTTCAATCGACTTGTCGTTCGAGTCATCGTTCGCATAGAAATAGAGTTAGTGAAACCCAAATCAGTTTTCTTTCGACTAGAAAGCGAACGAACGTGTTCTTTCGAAATAGAGGAACAGGATATTAGCCTTGAACCTTGTATGTCAAATTTCACTTTTTGGGAAATACTTAAAGGTCTTAACAGTTTTAAAGATATTGAAAAAAGATTATCCAAATCTTAATACTTGAGTGCCTTGTTCTTAGATGTTGCAAATTAATAATGATTTTAAGCCTTTACTTCCTTAATGATTTTTTGTTTTGTAAAATACCCAGAAATTCACAACAAATATAAAAATTTAACCTCCTAGAAATTCAGGATAGAGTTATTGGAAATTTTTACAAATTGAATTTAAGATATTTATGTAAAAGTATTGTAATTTGTATCAATTTTTGTAAAAACTCTTTAAAATTACAGTGAAGTTTTAGACCTATAATAATTTAAATGTTATTTCACAAAAAGAAACTGCCAGTCTATCACACATACAAACTGATATACATATATATTTAGGTATTTGTACCTTTTTCAATAAAAACAATTTATAAACGAAAAAATGTGAACTGAAAAAAAACATACAAAATATAGAACTTAAGCTTTTGATAATGGACCTTGAAATGAATGAAAACATAGAAAGTAAGAATACATTTAAGTGCATTTTAACATAGTTTACATTACAAACAAAAAAATAAAAAAATGAACATAAAAAACTAGAAATCCACTGAGGCAAATATTTTATTAAATAAGCTTGAAATATAAAAGAATTCTAAATATAACTAAATTGTTTTTAGAATTTTACATTTCAAAATTATGGCAAAAAAAAGTTTTAATTTATTAATAATTTAAAATGTAACGCACAATCTTCTTAATTGCACTGATATGTACTACACAGCGTATGAGTAATAATAACTTTTTTAAGTAAGAAAGTAAACACAATTGGTTATAATTTTAAAATTTTTCAATACATTTTTTTAAGTAAAGCTTATTTTCTTTATAGAGATATGGATATTAATATGCATAAATACTAAGTGTTCCAAATTACCTTTCTTTGTGCCAACCAACACGCTTATACGTGGGGCAAGTTTGTTGAGACGGCGCTTTAATCGGTCTTGGTGAGCAGGTGGGTGAAAAAGCTTTTAATTTTAGCGAATTTGCTTAGGGTGTCTTCCTAGATATTGCTGGTGCATAGGGAAACTTCCCAGCGAGGAGTTATATCTTCATTTATGTGGACGCTTGTTGGGAACGAGCTTCTCAAGGAGCTTAAGGGGGGAGCAGCTGGGATAACTGTGTATGAAGATGACGTAGCCGTTGTCATCACTGGAAAGTGCCAGGATACTATTACAGGTTGGTTGAAAAGTTCCTGCGCTCGAAATGAAAGAATACTGTTTTTGTTACGAAATATATATATTTTTATCCAATATAATCTTCTAGAAGCTCAATACACTTGTTCCAACGATCTTCCAATAATTTTATCCCATCCTTATAATGGTTTTCCGGAAGCTCTGCAAAATAACCGTCCGCGGCTGCTATGGCCTCTTCATTCGACGAAAAATGCTTTCCACGAAGGAATTGTTTAAAATTTTTGAAGAGATAGTAGTCACTGGGAGCCAAATCTGGTGAATACGGTGGATGTTCAAGCAATTTGTACTTTAATTCTTTGAATTTAGCCATCGTCAAAACACTTTTGTGAGCAGGTGCATTGTCTTGATGAAAAATGATTTTTTTCTTCTTTAAACCAGGTCTTTTCTCACGAATTTTTTCATCCAGCTGATCCAAAAGGCTGCAATAATATTCAGAGTTGATTGTTTTACCTTTCTGAAGATAATCAATCAACAAAATTCCTTTTGCATCTCAAAAAACTGATGCCATAACCTTCTTTGCTGATCGTTGTGACTTCACGTGCCTGAAGCTGGTTGTTCAGCTCCAAAGAACAACCAGCTTCAGTCCACTGTAAACGTTCTTGTAGATCCAAGTCTCATCTATAGTTATAAAACGACACAAAAAGTCGGTTTTATTCGGCTTAAAACCCTCCAAATCACGCTGAGAATTTTGTTTTCGATCCAGTTTTTGTTGAATCGTTAATGTGTGCGGCACTAACTTTCCAAACAGTTTTTTCATACGTAATTCTTCATGTAAATATGGAGTACTCATTCGTCTGAGATGCCTATGGCATTAGCAATTTCACGCTTAGTCAAACTTGGATCTTCACTAACCATATTATATACCTATTCAATCATTTCTGCTGTGGTTGCAGTTTTTGGTCGTCCTTCGCGTGGATCGTCTTTAAGGCTGGTACGACCACGTTTAAATTCACCAGCCCAAAATTCAATGGTGCGTTTTGAAGGTGAGGACTCCTTATACACTTCTAACAATTGTTCATAAATTTCCTTTGCTTTTAAACCCTTCAAAACAAAGAATCTAATGACTGCACGATATTCAATTTTTTCCACCTGGAGAGCACTCAGAGACTTGCTGAACAAAGTATCACTGGCGCGCTACGTCGTACGCCAACTGAGGCACTGGATGTAATCTTGAAACTACAATAGATTAATCTGGTGGCATAAGGGACCGCACTGTAGTATAGCAGACAACGGAGCAATTAGTCTAAATATATTATGGTCCCGTATTATAGTCATTCCTAGAATCAGCTTCAATGAGAGACTACGCATCACTCTAGGGGAGTATGGACAGTTGGCAGGTCTTCGCCCTGACTATAGAACCTTTCATTTTTGCACGAATGGTTCTAAGATGGGCAAAGCAGTTGGTGCTTCGGTCTTTTGTGTAGAGCTGGCTATCGAGGAGTCTATAAATTTTCCGATTACTGCAGCATTTTTTGAGCGGAAGCTCTGGCGGCCAAAATGGCTGCTGACCTTTCTTTTATCCCTGAGACAATTGGTTCCTACATTAATTTCTATATTGCTAGTTAAGCGGCTATTAGAGCAGGTGATTGCGCATCTATTGAGTTCGTGGGCACCGCGGCATTGAGGGTAACGAGATATCGGACGAGCTGGTGAAGCGCGGGGTCAATTTGCCTGGCGAAAGGGCAATAGACTTTCGTGTGCCATTCCAGTTCTTGAAACGGGACGTAGATTAAGAGGCACCAAGCAATACCGGAACGTGCATGGTTTTAAGGTTCATGTGGAAGTCTTACGATCATAAGGCGACAGGTTTTTTGTTATCCTTAACCAGAAGCGATTCTAGAGTTCTGGTGAGGGTACTTACGGATCACTGCTGGACTGCGGTTTTTGCCAAGAGAGCTAACGAGTGACAATTGTAGGTTTTAGGGAACCACTTTCCGGCTCTTGCGCTCTCCAATGCAAGCTAAGTCAGTGGGGGGAGCACCTTCATTGATCTTTTTATGCAGGTTATCATATCTATCTGGTAACGCTAGGAACTAAATTGGCTTATGCGAGGTCCTTCACCAGTCAGTTAAACCTAACCGAATCAACTTAAAATTGTTAATTAAAAGATATATAAACATTAAAAATTGGTTAGGAATTGTTTAAATTAATTTTATTGTGTAGAACCAAATATATTCATATGTATATTAGATATATAACTTTTTGACTAAATATTTCCCAGGCACTACGCTATGGGGAATATTGTACTGATAATAAAAACCGATATCTTAAATCAGTTTAAAATAGTTTGAAGTCCGGCAAGAAATTGCTTAAAATCTTTTTGGTTTGTTAATACTGTTTAAGCTCAATACATTAAAGCTCATATAGGACATTTTTATGACTACTTTGCAAAAACATGGATCGAATTAAACCATTTTTCATTGGGTAGATACAAACTTTTCTATAAAATTACATCCAATGATCTTCAGAATTACGACCTGTACTTTTTACATGTACAGACGAACGGGCAGACATTGCTTAATCGGCTCAACAAGTGATTCTGTGTTTATTTATATACTAGAAGATACTGAAAACTATCTACACTGAAAACCATCTGTCCTAATGCATTTGATAGCTAAGTAAGCTACATAAAATTAAATTATCAACAATAATCTAAAACTAAACATATTCATTGAAATTCTAAAAAGTCATGAATGAAATGCATTTCTAACAAATCTCAACAAATATTCCATAGACCACAAAAGCATTAACATACAAACTCCTAAAGTATACCAGAGAAAAAGAACATTTAAATAGTTGAGCAAGTATCATAAGTATTTTTGGTTATTTTCTTAACTTCATTTATAGCAGTTTCACTTAGCTAAAATTCTAAATAGATATGAAAGTAAGATTTTAAGAAAAATCTTTACAAAAAGAAACATTTGTTAACCTCAAAAATACTTTGATAAATGTTTGTACATACAAAACAACGTTCGACAAAATTAAATGTTGGTTTGCTAGCCCCCAGGCTACACTCAGAAAATTTTTTAAACGGTTTTTAATCCCACTTTATTCTTTTTGTACTGATTTTAGTAAACTTTTTTGCTAATTATATTTTGCTAATTACAGAATATTTACAAATTTTTGTTGCTAATTTTAGAAATCATTTTACAAATTTTTAAAACCGATTTGGTAAAATTAGCAAAAAAAAAAAATTTAAAAAATTTAAAATTAAACTTACAAACTTAAATTTTCTTAAAATGCTAGATGGGCTAAAAAAGGGATTGGAAGTTAAAACACACTCAGAATATTATGTAGATTACTGTTTGTAGTTTAATAAAATAGCTTTCCATTTCATTTAAAAATAAAGGAAATACCTTTTTTAACTTTTTTATACATTTGTTCGAAATAATTTACTATTATTTACCAATTTTTTTCAGTTTCATTTTTTTTTTTTAATTTTTTTGATTTTTAATTAAAATTCATCGACAAAATGGAAATTTGTAGTTTTTTGCGTCCGTTGCAGCTATTTCAAATTTAAATATTGTTTGCTGTCTGTTTCAAAAAAAAAAAAAAAAAAAAAATATTCAAAAAATTCCAATTTGTTTTTTATATAAATTGGTTGCTTATATACAAACCTATTTCTATTCAAATTACAAGAACTTCATAAACCCATATACATACAGAAACAAATTCACACAAAAGGTGTCTATAGCCATGAATACATACATTTTGTAGATTAAAAAAATACAAAAGCAGAGACAATTTTAAATAAATGATAAAATCATTTATTTTTTAATCAATTGGTAGGTAAAACTTTAACATTTATTTTTACTGATTAATCATTTATTTCTTAAGGATGTGTCAGTTGTTTAAATAATATTTAAAAATAAATAACAAAAACCATTTGGTTTAAATGAAATTTAAGTAGACCGGTTTTTAAATGAAATATTATTTCTTGTAAATGGCATTTTCTTTTATTTTAACTTAAAAACTATTTTAAGTGTACTTTTCACTACCGACTCATGTCCAAAAATAGAACATCCACTTAAAATAGTATTAAAAACTTGTTAAGTTCTAAAAATCAGCGCTTAAAACAATTAGAATTTGACCTTAAAATACAAAAAATTTAATAAAAATATTTTTCAAACGAAAAATTAGCAAATTAAAACAAAATGATAAATTCGTTTATGTTTTTACTATTTTTTAAGCCGTTGATTTATTTTTTTAAAATTGTCTAAAATATTTATTTAAAAAAAAAAATAAATAAAATTTCATAAGAAATTAACAGCTGTAAAGTGTAACAAGTATATCTAAAAATAATTACGTTAATTTTTGCATTTAAATAATATTTTTTTATAAATTAAAATTTCGCTTAAATTTCACTTTACAAAAAGCTCAAATTAACAAAATTTCCCGTAATAAAAGCAAAATTTTCAGTTTCCATTACAGACTGTTTTTGGTGAGTGTTAAATGCTGGGGGCTAAGAATTTTAAATTTGACATGGAGGTTCCGGCTCCGGCGTAGACGTCTGATAAGATGGGGTCTTAGGAAATGCCTATGTGGAAGGGCAAGCTGGCAAAAGTCTTCTCCTTAACTGCCTGCTCAAAATGCTTTGGTTAGAAACCAGAAATTTAAGAAATGGCTCTTATATTTTTATAATACTTACCTGATACCGCAGATTTGAAATAGTTGTTAATTGATTCTGAAATTCATAAAAATTTTAAAATTTTGAAAAATGGGATAAATTTTTTTTTTGTTGAAACTTAATATTAATCTAGAATAAAAAAATTAAACTTAATTTTTTTAAGAATTCATTTAAATTTATCAAAAATTTCGCTTTTTTCTTTAACAAATTTGTTAAAACATGTTTCTTTTTATTGTGAAACGATACTGGCTCTGTGTTTCTTTTGATGGTTTGCTTTGGCTAGCTATGATTATCCTTATATAATTGATTTGTTTTCTAAATATCATATCGTATCAGAGGTTGGCAAGACCTTTCCTCAAAACCGGCCAGCAAATGTCGGATGGTGTAATAAAGGGTGTCCCAAGAAGAACGCAATTTTTAAATCTGGCAACATTCGAAGTGTCATTGTTTGACATTTGAACAATTGTTATTGTTTGCTAGTAGAAGGTACGAGGTTAGTAAAAATGGAGCGCTACACGAATGAACAACGCATTCTCATTGTGAAATTGTTTTACCAAAATGGTGAAAGTTTTGCGGCTACAGTTCGCAAATTGCGATCAATTTGGGGTCACAATAATGCTCCAAAAGAGTCAACTGTAAAGAGATTAATGGATAAATTTGCCGAAACTGGGTCTGTTAGTAATGTAAAGACAACAACGCGCCATCGACCAGGTCGATCGACCGAAAATGTCGCAGCTGTACGTGATGATGTCGCTCAAACTCCATCCACCTCAATTCGACACCGAGCTCAGCAAATTGGTGTCTCCAAATCCACTTTGCAGCGAATTTTGACGAAAGATTTGCATCTTCATGCATACAAAGTTCAATTGACTCAGGAACTGAAGCCAGCTGACCATGGACAGCGAAGGGAGTTCGTTAATTGGGTATTGGAGAGACAACATGAAAATGCTGATTTTGCCGATAAAATCATCTTCAGTGACGAGGCCCATTTTCATCTTGATGGCTTCGTCAATAGGCACAATTGTCGCATTTGGGGTGTGGAAAATCCTCGAGTGATTCACGAGAAGCAAATGCATCCTCAACCTGTCACTGTGTGGTGTGGTTTTTGGGCTGGAGGAATCATTGGACCTTTTTTTTATGAAAATGAGGCAGGTCAAGCGCAAACAGTCAATGGTGTTCGGTATCGTGAAATGATATCCAGTTTTTTCTTGCCTAGAATTGAAGAAATGAATGTGGAGGGCATGTGGTTCCAACAAGACGGCGCCACATGTCATACAGCCAGAGAAACAATTCAATTGCTGCATCAGTCATTTCCCGGTCGTGTTATTTCGCGTTTTGGAGATCAGAATTGGCCGCCTAGATCGTGCGATTTAACACCATTAAATTTTTTTCTTTGGGGTTTTTTGAAGTCGATGGTTTACGCGAATAAGCCGACGAAGACTCAAGCCTTAAAAGAGGAAATTGGACGCTGCATTAATGAAATACCGCAGCATTCATGCAAAACGGTCATTAAAAATTTCATTAAAAGATTGCGTGCATGCCAGCAAAGCCGCGGCGGCCATCTGCACGATATATTGTTCAATACATAACCTCATTCTGTCTACTTTACGATATAATAAAGTTTCACGATTTTTTTTAAATATCTGTGTTTTATTTAAAATTTAAAAATTGCGTTCTTCTTGGGCCACCCTTTACATACCAAGAATATGTACTTACCTATATACAATTATGTATATGTTAAGTGTAGTGGCTTGATAGCATATCTTAAATAAACTAAATATTTATTAAAAAAAAAAATCAATGATTATTGCTAACTTACAATTTGTATTTCCAAATGATAGTAAAAGATTTGTGGTATTTTTGGTTTTATGCAATTTAAATTTAAATTAAGATTTAATGTACATACAAATGTATGAACTTTTAAACATATCGTTAATACATACAAACTTATTACAATCAATGTACCCATGTGCATGTGTCAGGGTATTAAAAATACTTTGTAAAAATGTAAATTTCCAGTAAATTACTTTTTAACCAAAAAACCTCATATAAGATAAGAAAATAAAAGGCAAAAAAAAAAGAATAGCAAATGTGAACAATATATTCAGCAAAGAAGGACCACATATGAACTATACAACAAAAAAATGTTGTGATTGTAAATACTTACATACGATCCTACTAAAACAAAAGAAAAAATTCAAATAAAAGTTGCTATTAATGATAATATTTTTGCCCACAAAAATTTAATTTCAACTTTTTTTGGTTGTAAACTCAATATTTTTTCTTTTATAAATAACATATTGCTCCATCACTTACCTTTTTATGGTGTAGGGTAAAAAATTACTTTTTTAAAGCAACCAATGAAAAGTTTTCCATTTGTAATTGAGCTGCCATTATGTTTGGTTAAACAATTTTTAACATGTGGTTGTGTGAATGAAGTCATTTGTTGTTTTTTTCTATAAGAAACCCCAAGATTTTTGTTCCATATAAAAACTTTACTTTATTGAGATTATAAACACACAAAGTAGAACAAGTTAAAGTCGGTCATGACAATTATATGATACCCTACACCAAAGTATAATTTGGGTGATATTTCGGGAAGCATGTAGAAATTTCTATTAACGGGGAAATAAATATAGTGAAATATATTTACTCACAATATTTTTTGAAAAGAAACTATTAAAGTTCATAGACAAACAAGTAAGAGCGGCGATGGTTGGGAAAATAGTGAAGTTTATATATGGACATATATGTAATGGACAGATTTATATACGGACATCTTTAAGTGGAAATTTACCATTTAGTTTAGTGATAAAACTTGGACTCTGAAAGATTTATGGTTCCCGAAAATAGGTATTTAAAAAAATGAATGTTTTGGTTATAACTACTTTCAGCAAATATGTTCTACTAAAGATTTTCGATCTTTGGATATATAAGACGTATCCATAGGTCATATTACATTTTAGTTTTTATAAAAATGTTGATGTTTTTAGCCCATTTATGGAGTATTTAATTACGGTCTTACCGTTCTTAAGATATGAATTAATCTATTTTGTGCCACGCCCAATTCAAGTATCCCGCCCACATTTGGTCAGATGTTGTGTATTGATAACCAAGATGCTTGTACCTTATTTGGAAACTTTTCCTCTTTCCGTTCTCTAATAATACAGAAAAGCTGACCAACATCGTTAAGACAACTGTGCTGGACGCATTTGTTTTGTAAAAAAAAAACAAAAAGTCTTAAGAAAATAAAAAAAAGTGTTAAAAAAATATAAAAATAAAAAAAGTTGAATAGACAGGGCTCGATCGCGCGACTAAAAGAAAAAAAGTATTTGTGACAAAGCGCTTAGACCACTGAGCTATTGAAGGACATAAGCAAACGTCGTTAATAGAAGTAAATAAAGAGTTTTCGTTTAAAGCAGATTTGTGTGGGTTTTATTTAAATGACAAACCTTTGTATGGATTTGTTGTTTGTGGGTAAAAGGTGAGGAGGTAAAAGACAAAAAGTTCAAGAAATAAAATAAAAACAACAACAATCACGATCATAATGCCAATCAGTGTTGTCATATTTTTTTTCAAAAATCTTTTTAGTTCTAAAAAAGCTTTTTTCGACCAAAAAAATATTTTTTTACAAATCGTTAAAAGAAATCACTAGAACTGCATGTGTTTTATTTCTACAAATATGTTTGATTTAGCTGGCAAACTTGCATTTGGGATTTTATTTCGCTTTTTTATTACAAAATTTATACAAATTTTGATGTTTTTAGCCTATTTATGGATTATTTAATTATTAATATAAAATCTTATTTAAATTAATTATTTAATGTTAAGAAAATAAAAAAAAAATGTACAAAAAAACAAGTTGAATTGTGTCTTGAGTAGGATTCGAACTCGCGTTCTTAGAGAAAAAAAGTATTTGTGACATAGCGTTTAGACGACTCAGCTATGAAGGCTATATGGAATCATCGTTTATAGAGTTAAATGAACAGTTTTCGTTCAATAGGGATTTGTTTGGTTTTTATTTAAATGAGAAATCTTTGTATGTGTTTGTTTTGTGTATAAAAGGTGAAGAGGTGAAAGAAAAGAAATTGATGTGTTTGTTATGCGTAATATTCAACATACATATAAAAATAAGAGGTAGTCCTGGTTTTTTGCCATTTATCAACCGATCTGGCTGATTTTTAATAGCAAGCAGAAATGGATCACATTTAACAGAAATATATAACAATCAAGTCCTCATCATGTCTGGGGTCTTCGGAAAACCTATTTCAACACAAAGACGGACAGACGGACATCGTTAAACCAACTTCGCTCTTCATAAGAACCCAAAATATATATACTTTATAGGGTCTAAGATCAATTTTGTAGAAATTACAAACGGAATGACAAACATATATACCCTTCCACCTGTGGTGAAGGGTATAATAATAATAATAATAATAATAGGTATAATAACATGTGGGTCTGACTCAAATATTTTTAGCAGTAACCTAAACCAATTTTGATTGTTAGGTGATAAATTCTAGTTTCCCAATTAATACATCACATAAATATTGGTTCTATAGTTACCGAGATAAATCTAAAATTGCAATCGTGTTTTTTTCGGTTATTATTTTTTTGGGTCTTGAAACTTTATCCGTTAAACACTAGGCCTCCTATACAGGTCAGTAAAAAAACAAAAAGGAACTGAGCCGGGATTTTCGGTTCGGAGTGAGCATTTTTTGGGTAATGAATAAAATTATGTAGGTTCCGCACAAGAAATTTCTTCAAATTGCTTTGGACCCTTCAATGGCTACTGAACAAAAAATGGACACACTTTCATCATTATCAAAAGGGTTCATCCTTGGGTAGCAAATTCCAATTACCTTTCGAAATGAGACCTGTAATTTAATTAAAAGTCTCGTTCATTTTGCATATGGTAGACGGACCGACGAACGGACTCTCGATCAGACGAACATAGTTAAGTCAACACAGAAAGCGTTCCTGTGTTGCTTGTTATACTATATGTTATGTCTATGCCCATTATTTTTGTTAGTTACAAATATCAGCACGAACTTAATATACACTGTGCCACATAGTAGTGCAGTTTATAAAAAGGGTTTATAAGTTTATTGTTAATACAGAAATAATACAATTTCTTTGATAAACATAATATCATGCTAGCAAGATTACGGGAACATAGAAAACGTTAAACTTTGACTAGAACTTTAATAAACAAGATTAATTAACACTAATAAAGAAAAATTATTTTAAATGTTTTACAAGAAATAAAAACTTTAAGTTTGTGTTAAAAAAAATACATGCACAATAAAAATATTCGAAGTTGCAATCGATTTTTTCGTCAACCGAATTTTAGTAGTTCCAGCTAAAATCACTTTTAAAAATATTTAAAAGTGTTTTCATTACTGAAATTGTTATTACAAAACCATTCCAATATGGGGAATTTTTTCGCAATTTTCAGGTCAAATCAATAAATGAAGAGATATCGACTTGAAATTCGGCAAAGTCGTTTAGTGTGAACTTTTCAGAATGTGCATAAAAATTTGGCATGATCGGACATGCGGCTGTTTTTGGCGAATTTAAAAAGAAATATATCTTATGTACAAGAACAGTCTACTTACTTTTTATTTAAATCAAATGGTCTTTGTTAATTATTTTTAAATGTTGTTTAAACAACTGACACATCAGTAAAAACAAAAAAAAAAAAAAATGATTGGCCAGTTTAAAATAATTGATAATATTAATATTCAATTTTTTTAAGCTAAAGATCTTTTTTTTTTATAAAATTTCTTATTTTATTTTTGATATTTCGCTAACAATTTGTTAGCATCTTTAAGAAAACAAAATTTTAATATTTATAAAAAGTTGACAGACAAAAAAAATATTTAACATTTAAATATAATAAATATTTAACATATAAATATAAATTCAATTTTTAAAAAATTAAATTAACATTTAATCAAATAGAAGTGGTAATTTTATAAATAACATTTTCCTGCTAAAGATCGTATAAAATATTTTCATATTGGTTTAATACTTTAGTTTATGAAATTTAACATAATAAATGTTGTTTATAAAATAAAATAACATTATGAAATTAAATTATTATAGTTATTAAAAACATATCTATACATTTAAGTTTCCTAATTTTTTACTAATTGAATATCTATAATTCTGAGCTAAATTTTCTGTGTCAGCTTTAAAGTTCATTCTCTGTGTCAAAGGTGTATTAATGATTTCTAACATTTCTAACATAAAACGTTTTTTATAATTATTTTCTGTTCTTAATATTGAAACATTTTCAAAGTTAGGATGGTGATTTAATATAGAACAATGAGATGACAATGCGGTTTTTTCCGAATTAATATTTCTATGTTTTTGGTCTGATTTATGTTCTGAAATTCTGGTTTTTAATTTATTCTTTGTCGTTCACAATTTTCCTGATCATTTCCCTGACAAGGTATCTTGTAAACTAAATTTGACATATCCCACTTATCAATTCTATCTTAAGTCTTACTAAATAATTTCCCTAATGTATTAAAATTACGATGAGCTATTCCATATTTCTCCTTATCAAAGATGTTAGATCTCGCCAATCTCTCTGATAATCCAGGGACATATGTTAAAGATTTAAAAATTCGTGGTTCAGTTATTTATGCTCCATTTTGTGTTATCCTATTTCTATATTGAGCTACTAATCTATAAGATAACTCAGTTGGAAAACCATTATCTCGTAATATATCTCTGATCTTTATAATGTTTCCTCTATGAAATTCTACATCACTTATTGTCAATACTCTCTCTATAAAAATTCTTAGCTGTGTTCATGATAATGTTCCTACTATGTTTAGAGTAATAATTAATTATTCTCCCTGATACAGTTGGTTTCTGATACCAATCCATTATTAATCTGTTGTCTCTTAATTATCAATGTATCCAAATATGGGAGTATCGAATTACATTCTCTCTCCATTGTAAATTTAATGTTTTGATCAAAACTATTTAATGTTGTAAGCATGTTGTTAACTGCTAATTCTGGAATGATACAAAATAAGTCATCTACATACTTCGTCATTATCCTTGATTTTACACTTAATTTCTCTATAGACTCATCTAGCAATTTCTCCATTATTATATCCGCAATAATTGGAGAAGCTGGAGATCCCATTGGAAGTCCCATTTGTTGTATATATATATTCCTATTGTAGTGAAAATATCTATTGTCCTCTATACAAAATTTTAAAATACGTAAAAATAAAATTTTTTCCATCTCTGTATGTTGCATTATTACGTCCCACTTTTCTTCTATTGTACTCATTGCTAAATCAACTGGTATACTAGGAAATAGTGAAACAACATCAAATGAAACTAAAATCTCATCATTTTCTATATGTTGTCCTCTAATTCTATCTTTAAATTGTAAAGAATTCTTAATATTGTATCTAGAAAATTTTGTTATCACTTTAATGATATTTACAATATATTTGCATAATTCGTAAGAAGGTGAATTAATAAAGGAACAAATAGGTCTTAATGAAAAATATTCCTTGTGAATCTTCGGTAGTCCATATAACCTAGGTGCGATAGCAATGTTAGTCTTTAATCTATTTTTCTCATTACTCATCAAAATTCTTTTCTTAAATAATTCTTCAACCAAACTGTTATTTATCCTTTGTAATCTACCTGTAGGATCCTTATTTACTAATTTATACTTTGTACTATCACTTAAAATATTATCAATTCGCAAATCATAATCCTGTTTATACATAGCCACAGTAGTGTTACCTTTATATGCTCTTAAGATAAGAATATCCCTATTCTTCTTTAAAAATTTTTCTGTTTCCTTTATTATATCTAGCATAAATTTATCCCTGTTTGTTAGTGTCATCTTATTTAAATGGTTATCAATAATTGTCGTCAGTCTATTCCTAGCTACTTCCGGTTCTTCCTTACTTTCTAATGTTCGTATAGAATCCTCACCTTTAGATATTATCCCAAAAATGGGAAATTGTTCCCTTTTAATTGGTAAAGCGTATTTATGTCCGAGTGAAAGAACCCATTGTACTTTCCTTGGGAAATCTACATTTGTTTTATTAATAAACCATTTATTTTCAAATGTAATTCCCAATTCCCTTACTTGTTGATCCCTAAGTGTCTTAAATTTCTTAATATGTCTTGCCTTTACCTTCTCATTAAATAACATCGACAAACGTTCTTCGCATATTAAAAGTTCAGTCATCTCTTCCGAATTAAGATACCTCTCCAAATTTCTTAAAATCACATCTCTTTCCCTTTGAAAATGCTTTAACAATTCATGTTTCTCTTTAATGATTAATTTCAAAATTTTCATGTGAAGATCCTGTTTATACTTAAATATTGTTTGTTGAATTCCTTTTAGTTTATCCTGGTTGAAAATATTGGAGATATTCTTTGTTGAATTTACTATGAACTTCGGGTAAATTCCTGCATTACCACTTCTATTTGATTAAATGTTAATTTAATTTTTTAAAAATTTAATTTATATTTAAATGTTAAATATTTTTTATATTTAAATGTTAAATATTTTTTTGTCTGTCAACTTTTTATAAATATTAAAATTTTGTTTTCTTGAAGATGCTAACAAATTGTTAGCGAAATATCGAAAATAAAATTAGAAATTTTATAAAAAAAAGATCTTTAGCTTAAAAAATTGAATATTAATATTAAAATAAGATCAAATAAAGTTATATTATAATTGACAATATTTTGAAATTGTTTCCGTTTTTTGTATTTAGAAACATTTTGTGTAAATGGATGTGTGTGTGGTTAATAAAGTTCTTGTTATTTGAATTGAAATAATTGTGCATATAAACAAACAATTTAAATATAAAACAAAATTAGAATTTTTTGAAATTTTTTTTTATGGATAATTTTTTATTAATTTTTATTAAATGAATTAGAAAACTTTTTTTATTTAACTACAAACTGTTAACTACATAATATTCAGAGCGTTTATATAAAATAGTTGATGCGTATTAATCTTGAACCATATGTATATATATATATTTGTTTATAAATGATATTTGTGCTTGCTTCAACAATTCTAAATTTCTTATGTATGCAAATGATTTAAAAATATTTCTTAAAATAAACTCAATTGTTGATGTTTTTGATTTACAAAACGATTTAAATAATTTGTATGCATGGTGTACGTTGAACAACTTACATTTTAATATTTCCAAGTGTTTTCATATTTCGTTTAATATTAATAATCATAATGTGGAAACAGTTAAGTCTACTCTTGATCTTGGTGTGGTTTTTGACTCGCCATTTTTATTTGTACCACATGTTGATTACATTATTCCGAGAGCTTATAAAATGCTTGCATTTCTCAAAAGGAATTCATAATATTTTTCTGATCCTTGCACGTTGAGGTTAATTTATACATACAACATTTGTTAGATCAAAGTTAGAGTATACTGCGGTAATTTGGAATCCCTTTAGTTGTACTCATGTCTCTCGTATCGAGAGAGTTAGGAAGAAATTTATTAAATTAGTTTTAAGTTCATTTGCCTTTGTTTATCCTATACCTTCATATAAATCTAAATGCCTATTTCTAGGGCTGCAGACTTTGGAATATCGTTGAATATACTAATCTGCATTACTGGTTTTTGACATAATTAATGGTTTAGTTAATTGTCCTGATCTACTATCTTTTATTCCATTTTATGTCCCGCCTAGAAATCTTAGATTTATTGATATCTTTAACGTCCCACTTCATCGCACTGAATATACTATTAATAGTACGTTAACACGCACGTTTATTCATCTTAATTAAATTAATTTTGGTGTTCAACGGAATTGCGAATCTAAATCATTTGTAGAGTTTTGCACGTCAAAATACAAATTTAAGTTATTTCTTAATACTGTTTTAAAATAATTAAGCTATATTGTATTTATTATTTTAAGTAAGTATTTTTGTACTATATTTTTTGACATATTTAATCATAGTCTGTAAGGAATTTTGATTCCATAGACTGAATAAAATGAAATGAAATATATTCGATTTGTCCTGCGATTTACATAATTAATTTTGTGTCTGTTAGGTGGCGCTGGGGTCGAGGTATTCCCAAAAATTGTATTTATTGTCCAATTTTGCTCATATACAAAACATAAATTTGTGAAGTCAATATATTTACGAAAATGTGTATATATGGTCTGATTCGGCTCTTATTCAGAATATGTGTATGTGGAAAATATTTGTATGTATTACGAGAATGGTTTTTAATTATGTCTGGTTTTTAATTTATCTACTTACAGTTGTGGTCACACAATTAAGTAATTCGTCCTCATGAAATTCTTATCAAGAATAAATATTATATTTCTTAGCTTTAAGAAAATATGTTCTATTCATTTGTCTAAAATCTTATTATTATTACTTAACTGTTTTTTTACAACTTTTAGAAGTACACTCTAACTATTTTGTGAACAAATGATTAAGCCATTTAATAAATATTACTTTAATTAATTAAAACTAAAACCATTTTAGTTATTGGTATATTCTATCTTTTAATACTTGGTGGGTTTTTTTTTCTCTTTGTCATTGTTTTGAAAATTTCATAACACTAGGATATTATACCACTTTTTTTTAATAATGTCCCACAGATCTTTTACAACTGTAGGTTTTCTTGCTGAAACAGCTGTTGGATTCATACATGGACTTTGTGCTGGCGACTCGATAACCTAAATATAATTCTACTACAGCCAAGTCTTAATGACCCGAAACTTATGCTTCAGGTCGTTAAGTTGTTGAATTATCCATGCTAGTGACAAATCCTCAGCATAATCACAATGCAGATTATTTTCTATGCATTTCACCTATAATTTTGCCGTAAATTTTTACTATCAAACCAACTCCAGATGAGGTAAAGCATCAGTAGTCTTTTTTGTATATTTGGGACTTAATTAAACATTTTGTGGAAATCTTACGTACGGTCTGCCATCATTACCAAGAATATTAAACTTCAGACAACCAATTTCAGAAAATTGTTGGTCACAGTGGAGATATTATTTTGCAAACTCTAAGCCCTATTTATTATTTTTCTTCGGCACATTCAGTTTTCGTCTTCCTTTGCGATGATTTAAATTTATTTAGACCAAACACCTTCTTTCAGTTCCTGATGATATTTTAACATTGTATTCTGACTCCTTAGTAGAACTTATTTGTGTAGATGCTAAGAAATTGAAATTTTTACTCATTCTAGTAATAAACCTGTCTGCGGAAAACCCGATTTTCGGGGTTTTTCTAGAAAAATTATTGAAAGTCTTATATTTATTTTCCACGCGATAATGAAGGGTTTTTACCACTTTAGCCACCGAACCAAAATTTTGGAAGCATTTCCAAATGAGTTATTTCTCTGTGGAGGTAGTACTTGTATTTTTGTGCGTTAGTTAAAAAACACTATAAACGACTCAGAAGGTGCTGCAATTTTCAATACAGTCATTTTGTTATCAAATATTTACTTTTCTGATCTAACGTAATTACCTACTTAAACTAATGTGACTTAATTATGTGTCCACTTAAGATCCAATATTCTAAGACTTAGGTTAGGTTAAGAAGGGTTATGCGTCCAAGAGGTGCATTTCCACCCGGAGACCAATGCGGTCCATTGTGAGTTGTTAAAACTGGAGTGGGGGCTAGCCTTACTTCTGTGATAAACATCTTAGCAAAAAAATACTTACTGATTGCTAGTTTAAGCATTTCGTCATCAAGCGCTTCATTCTTTTTATGTTTAAAAAGCATACTAACAGGTCTATACACGCTAAGAAAAAACATAGTTGGGTCAATCATATTCGAAAAGCATCATATATTTTTGGGTTTATGCTTGTGCCAACCATAATCTTACTATATTATGATAATAAAATAACCATATTTTTACCATAATATGGTCTCTACAGTTATATTATGATTAAAAAAATACCATATTATGGTCCTAAATAAACATTTTATAATGAATTTCTCATAATATGATCGCACGTAATCATAGTATGCTCAAAATATTATCATACTATGGTCCCTCAAAACTATATTATGATTCCTGGATTATTATTATGATCCATAATCTAAGAAAATTTCTTAAAGGTAAAGTTCTTAGAAACCTTGAAAAAGCTCTTTAAATTTAAGAATATTTCTTTTGGAAATGTTTTTTCTAAAAAAAAAACTTAATATTAAGGACTTTTTGAAGAAAAATTATTAAGGAAAAAATCATAGACTTTAAGAACTTTTCTTTCTTTGATTGTATAATTATTTATTGATTGTCGCCAGCATTTTATCGTTGTGTAATTATCATATTTTTTTCATAGTCAGAATTTTTGTTACCACAGTATGGTTACAGCCAATCATGATATAAAATAAAATAGTAAAATATTTACTAAATAATGATGGTAGCGACCATGTTGATGGTTAGAAAACCAATTACTTGGTTGTGACAACGATATCCGATTGCAGCAAGCACAATATAGTAGCAGTGATCATATTGCAATCATGTTTTTTCTCTGCGTGTATATTTGATATATCTGGAATCAACAAAAACTTAAGGAACTGCAATAAATGAACTCGGAAAAAAATGTTAGTATAATGACGTTAAATCATATATTGTCTCTTTCATGAAATATCTTTGAAATTTATTGAAAATTATAAAAATAAACTTAAGTATGCTTAATATATTTAAAAACAACAAACTTACAATTAATGATTATTTTACAATTTTTGTTCTTAATAAAAAAAAAAAATTAAAAAAAAATGTATATCCCTATTGCGCCAAATGGATCTAATTAAATAAATAAAAAAAATGTAAATCTGCATTTAAAATTTGACAAAATATATTTATTTACATACTCTACTGCAAATTGAAATTAATTTTAAAAAATCTTACAATAATATTTTTAGTACTTTAATAATGAATTTAGATTTTGTCAAAAAAAAAAAAAAAAAAAAAAAAAACAATTACCCAAGAGGAGAGCGTGGATACTGATACTGTTGTGTTGCGGTTGTGTTGCGAAAATACTAAGTATTATATCCTGCTGGCTCTAAGAAATTTTTTCAATATTTATTCTCTATAATTCACTAAAAAAAATTTTCATGTTTCTTTACAATAAAACAATATATAAAAAAAGAATATCATTATATGATCTTAAATCCTTTTAATACCATACATTTAATAAAAAAAAATATAAAAAATATAAATAAAATGGTTTGAAATGGTTTGTGGAAAAAATATGTGCCAGCCTACTTATAAATAGTTTCATTTATAATGGCATCACCTTTAGTTTTTTCGAAACACATAAAAATTGATGTTTCGGACAACAATTCCTTATAAATTCTCCATAGTGCATTCGTTTGGCAAGAAAAGCTAATATTTTTGATGATGTATCAGAGTTTCTTTTTTAAATAAATTTTCTGTTCATAAAAAATTAACTATTCTGATGATGGACTTTAAGTATATTTATAATTAAAATTATAAAATAACCACCAAAATATTTAAATTTATTTCTTTTTTAATATACCAACTCCGTCTCAAAATGATTTAAACATTTATTTTTTAATTTTATTTATAAATATTAAAATCATTTTAAAACAAATGTAGTACGAGTAAAGTAATATTTTTTAAGATTTAATATAACGTATACGCAATGTGGCAACATTAATATCGCTCATACGTTACAGTGTCTGAGTTTGTAAATAAATACAATTTTGAAATCTTTTACACATCATTAGTTTTCTTTAAACAATTTTATTTAAGTTTATTCAATTGTTAACGCTACGTCATCCATACAATGATTTATTTATGATGTACTTATAAAGTCAACAGTATGAAATCACTATAAACTACTTAAAGGGAATACATATTGTGGAGGGTTTGGTCTTTCATAAGTTTAGACAAAATACATGCACAATATTCGATATAGTTACTATATAGAAAAAAATTAAATATTGTTGACACATGAAGTTTTTGATATCAACTGTCTAGCTTTAGGGAAAAGTATGTTGTATTAATGGATAACTTACAGAATATATAGTTCTATATGATACAAATTAAATAGGGAACAACCTTTTTAATTGTTCTATTAAGTGGTAAAGCGGTAATAGTGGTTGAATATTGAAGAATGAAGCAAGTTATTTTTACTATTATAGTTAAATAAAATAATATAATAATTAATATCTATTTTAGTTCTTTCCACTTTGCAGCGTGTATTAATTTAAAATTATGAACGAACTTTTAAATTCGATTTTAACGATTTTTTGTTTACTCTCCACCAGAAATGATAAATTAAAATTGAAATCGGTTTCTAAACTTCATCAAAAATAGTAAAATTTCAAACAAAAAGAACCAAAAATATGGCTTACGTACGCTCGCCGAATTTTTTGATTTAAAAAATTCACAAAATCTTGTAACCCCTTTGAGGAGATATATTTATACGCACTGCGGTAATTCTGATAATGATATTAGAATTGATTAAACGACGTACCTTTATATATTTAACTTTTAACGCACCATTCTAAAAACATGTTTTAAATTTTAGATTGATAGCCAAAGTGGGCAGGCTATATAGAGAGAAACTCTTCCCCTTTAGGACCCCCATTTTACCACTTTCCTGACCAATATTCGTAAAAAACCCTTAATTAATTAGACCATACTCCAAGGAACATATTTGACATTTCAGATTTCTAGACAAAGCAGGGTATTTTTTTACTGAATAAGCACATACTTCAAGGAATATATATTTTAAATTTCAGACTTCTAGCTGATAAGGCTTAGATAGGAAGTTAGATTAGATTCATAAAGCACAACGAACCCCGACCACCATAAGACTTTTGTGCTGCATAGAGCTCCCCTAAAGCTATAAGCTTCTGATAAAACTAAGAATCCCGCCAGGAAAAACATTCCAAATGTCAGAAGACGATACGAGATGGCTACCTAAACACCTAGGCCTCCTAATAAAAGCCTGGGGAAGTCAAAGAGAAGATGCTTCGACGTCTCCGATTCCAACTCGCAAAATCTACAAACATCAGTGTCCAATTGACCCTTCTCGGACCTTTGGTACCTGAGATCACAGTGTCCTTAAGTTCTTCCATCCAAGAGCCACAAGTCGCCCTCAACCGCACTGGAAAGAGAAATAAATCTCTGGCCTGGCGTTGAGAATTTTTTCAATAATCAGAAAATTTCGACTCCCTCCACAACCTGAACTCCTTTCTCATTGCCCTCATGCCTCTGAGAGCCCTGAGTGTTGCTTAACTGTCAGAGAGAATGTAGAAGCGAGAACTAACTGTACGCCTCCGCAGGAATTCAGCCTCACACGCATATGGCAAAGATTTTCGCCTAAAAAATGGAGGGATATTTGTCCATATTAAGACGTTGGGTGACTTTTCTTTTTTTGCTTCTGCTAATAAAAATTTCTAATAATTCCGCCTTGGTGGTTGTCTACGCCGAATAAGGATTAATCACCCTGCCGCTTGTGCTACGTAATTAAACACCATATCATTTCAGGTTTCTAGCCAAAAGGTCGTTAAACTTTGAAACTCCTATTTATACAACGTTTCTGAAAAATATTAATAAAGCTCACCTTATTAGTGACTAAGCGAGTAATCTAGGAAATACAGGTTTCATAATCCATATGTGCGAATAATTAATTGCTTCAACTATAATTGATGACTTCTAAATCATTGCAATAATATCGGTTAAAATTAAATTATTTTCAAATATATTGCTCCTATTTATTACCATTAACAGATAATTTTTAACAAAATGGAGAAAAATCACTAAACTAGAATGAATAAATATATTCAAATCGATAAGTATCATAATCTAATCTAGCTCCATTCCAATTTTTTCCCTATGTGTTTGTTTCTTTTCCACTTGTCCCCCGTTCCATTTTGTTTCATTATCCTTGTCTAAAATTTAATGCCACTTGTTCTCTAAATCCACTTGAACCTAATGTAATCTCCTTGTTTAGTGTTTCAATTTCACTGGTTACCAGTACTATTAAATTTCGTACCATGTTGCATTAACTTTTCTTATTTTAATGTTGTAATTCCAATTGTTTTTCAGATTTCAGCAGGCCTTTGGGAAAGGCACTTTCGCTTTTGAATCTCCATTCTACCTTTATTTCCGAAAATAATACCAAAACTATTTTATCAGCTACTATATCAGACAATAGCAGATATTTTTGCATTTGATAATCTTCATTTTTTTCTCGTTCTCGTTCTCGAAAATGAAAATGTACCTTATCATTGAATTAATCAATAGTCCGTTGGTCCAGAAACATATTATAACGATACTACCTTTTAAAATCGTTGATTTATTTAAGTTGAAATTTTCATAGCAATTCTTTGTTTACACACGGAAAAAAGTATTATAAAATTTTAAGTAATTAAAAATATTTGTTAAAATTCAAATTAGATTTGTAACAATTTTTCGTTTGAAATATTTGTAAATTGTTTTAAAATAAGAATTAAAGATACAAAAATATAACAAAAAGTTTTTTTATTTACAAATTCCATTGTTGGTGCTTTTAAAACAAAAAAATATTATTTTTATTTACAAAAATATTCGATGAAAGATGTTCAATATTATAAACAGAATTTTGTAAATTTTATTCTGTGCACAATTACACAGAAACTTAATTCACTACACTTTAACAAAGTTACAAAATTAATTTAATTCAAATTAATCAATTTTTCATTACCGAGTTGTTCACTCAATCATATATTTATGTGATAGCGTCCTCTTGCGAGAAGTTCAAAAAATAAACAGAACATGAAATCTCAAACTCTTTGTGAATAGCGACAACTTAAAAAAAAGTTTTTGTCCAGAATTATCTAGGGTTGTGTGGAGCATTTTGGTCGAACTTGCTAGTGTTGAAGAGTTGCCAGGCTGAATTGATTTAAACCTTGGGGCTGCCATAAATAAAAATTAATGAATCGAAATTCCGTAACAATATTTTTTTTATATTTCTGGTTTCTTGCCGAAGTTGTTTGTGCAGGCCGCCAAGAAAGAGACTCTTAGTGAATGCCTACGCCGGAGAAGGAACCCACATATCAAAATGCAAATTCTTATCTCTAGCGTTTTCTGCTAGTTGATGTTAAGTCCGTGAATCACGCTATTCATTTATATATAGAGACAATATTTTTTTTTAAGTTTCTTTAACAATTTATGTTTTTTGGCCTTACAATGCCATTCAGTTAGATTATTGGCAACCAAAACTTTAAATTTGTTCAATAATATTTTATAAACATCAACAATTTTTATTATTACCCTAAAACGGATTTTGAAAATTTGAATTATATTTTATAAACATTGTAAAATTTTAAATTTGTTTGCACATGTAAAAACAATAAATCATTGTAACTTATGATTTTGATTTCAAATATTTTGTTGTTTAATGAAAAACAAAAAAAAATTAATTTGTTCAGTGATGTACTAATTGAAATTAAGAACACTGCTTTTGACACTACCCCACAAATTTTTTTAATATGTAATGTTATTCTGTGTTGTTTTGTTTTAATTAAAATAAAAATAATAACAATGATCAGCAAAAAAAATGTATAAATACGAAATGTGTATGTTAAAATAATAAACAAATATAAAATCAAATATCAGGAATGTGTCATAAAATTATATATATAAAGGGTGTCCCAAGAAGAACGCAATTTTTAAATTTTAAATAAAACACAGATATTTAAAAAAAATCGTGAAACTTTATTATATCGTAAAGTAGACAGAATGAGGTTATGTATGGAACAATATATCGTGCAGATGGCCGCCGCGGCTTTGCTGGCATGCACGCGATCTTTTAATGAAATTTTCAATGACCGTTTTGCATGAATGCTGCGGTATTTCATTAATGGAGCGTCCAATTTACTCTTTTAAGGCTTGAGTCGTCGTCGGCTTATTCGCGTAAACCATCGACTCCAAAAAAACCCCAAAGAAAAAAATCTAATGGTGTTAAATCGCACGATCTAGGCGGCCAATTCTGATCTCCAAAACGCGAAATAACACGACCGGGAAATGACTGATGCAGCAATTGAATTGTTTCTCTGGCTGTATGACATGTGGCGCCGTCTTGTTGGAACCACATGCCCTCCACATTCATTTCTTTAATTCTAGGCAAGAAAAAACTAGTTATCATTTCACGATACCGAACACCATTGACTGTTTGCGCTTGACCTGCCTCATTTTCATAAAAAAAAGGTCCAATGATTCCTCCAGCCCAAAAACCACACCACACAGTGACACGTTGGGGATGCATTTGCTTCTCGTGAATCCCTCGAGGATTTTCCTCACCCCAAATGCGACAATTCTGCCTATTGACGAAGCCATCAAGATGAAAATGGGCCTCGTCACTGAAGACGATTTTATCGGCAAAATCAGCATTTTCATGTTGTCTCTCCAATACCCAATTAACGAACTCCCTTCGCTGTCCATGGTCAGCTGGCTTCAGTTCCTGAGTCAATTGAACTTTGTATGCATGAAGATGCAAATCTTTCGTCAAAATTCGCTGCAAAGTGGATTTGGAGACACCAATTTGCTGAGCTCGGTGTCGAATTGAGGTGGATGGAGTTTGAGCGACATCATCACGTACAGCTGCGACATTTTCGGTCGATCGTTGTTGTCTTTACATCACTAACAGACCCAGTTTCGGCAAATTTATCCATTAATCTCTTTACAGTTGACTCTTTTGGAGCATTATTGTGACCCCAAATTGATCGCAATTTGCGAACTGTAGCCGCAAAACTTTCACCATTTTGGTAAAACAATTTCACAATGAGAATGCGTTGTTCATTCGTGTAGCGCTCCATTTTTACTAACCTCGTACCTTCTACTAGCAAACAATAACAATTGTTCAAATGTCAAACGATGACACTTCGAATGTTGCCAGATTTAAAAATTGCGTTCTTCTTGGGACACCCTTTATATAAAAAAAAAATCAAATGATTAAAATAAAAATGTAAAATATTAAATTGTTGGAATTTTTAAAACAAATTCTTATATTACAATTTCATTAAATTACCAAGTAATATTATAATGTGAATTTAGTATTACAAAGAAAAACAAAATAAAGTTTCTTACAAAAGTATTATGTAAATTGATATATTTTTGAATATCTCAAATATTTTTCATAACTTTTTGTAAACAGAAAATTTTTGCATAACAATGTCATAAATCTGATAAATAAAATATTTCTTTCTGACAGTTTTTAGTTTTGTTTGTATAATATTATAATTTGATAAATTGCAGTGATTTACTTATAAAAAAAAAAAAACAACTTTGACATGTAGGTTTAGAAGATTTTTATTTTAGTAATACTTGTTGTGCTTAAATTTAATTAAGTTAATAGTTTTATTTTATAACTTTTAAATGTAATACTTATAAGAAAATATTGTTATAAAATGATGTTATAAAACAAAAACTTTTATGATTAATATTCACCTCGCCTTCATATACATAATAAATATGAATTTAAGCCAACTTAATATTACTCATACGTAACCACAAAATGCAAATACTGCATATATGTATATGTATTTTTGTCGATTTGCTATTGAATTTTATACTCACATGGTTCATTGTATTCCCAATGCACCTACAATCCCAGATAGAGCATTATTGTGGTCATATTTCCAATTGAACACACCATGATGCTTAATAGTAAGAAATTTTTTTTTTTTGTAGTTATGTCCTTTTTTTTGTGAACAAACGTATTGTGCCAAGCACAGGTGAGTAAAGTTAGACAGACAGAAAACTATCATTTGATGAGTTTTTGTATGTCACTCAAATGTCAAAATGAAAAAAAAAGAGAAAAAATATAAAAAGAATTATAGTCGATAAAATGATTTTTTCATTTCACAAATGTAAAATCATTTTACAAATGAATTAAAAACAATATATATTCATAAATTTTTATATAACTTTTCAGGACTAGACAGTATTTAAGTTAAAAGTAAAAAACAAAAACTTTGTAAAATGTATAATTTAGTTCAGACGTGGTTCTTACAAGGGAACTCTCTAAGTGAGAATTTGGATTTTGGAGAAATTATCGGGGTTAGAAAGAGGAAGGAAACTAACTAATTGGTAATTGTATAAAGGTGCATTTAGATAGTTTTTTAATTTTTAAATCCTTAAACTTGAGAGGGATTTGTATAGAGTTCAGCTACCAAATATATGATTCCAGTAAAGAAATTTTATGAAAAGGCTTTGCTCGTTTTTTTTTTTTTTTGTTTCTTTAAAGTTATAAAAAAAGCATACTTACACTCAGAAAAAAAAGTTAGTAGAAAAATTTGTAAACGGTTTTCAATCCCACTTTACTATTTTTGTACTGATTTTTAGTTAAAAAATTATAAATTTAGCAAATCTTTTTATTTACATTTTACAAATAACAGAATTTTTACAGAATATTTATAAATTTTTGTTGCTAATTTCAGAAATCATTTTACAAGTTTTGGAAAACCAATTTGCTAAAATTAGCAAACAAATTTACTAATTTTTAAAAGTGGATATTTAAGGGAATGTTATTTCTAATTAAAACTTATACCTACAAACTTATAGCCTGTTCCTCTATTTCGAAAGAACACGTTCGTTCGCTTTCTAGGCGAAAGAAAACTGATTTGGGTTTCAGTAACTCTATTTCTATGCGAACGATGACTCGAACGACAAGTCGAATGAAGACGTAACTATTTTCATATAAAATTTGGTTTCTCTATTTCGAACAGTGTGAACGCAAATGTCAAAATCAGTCACTTGCTATTTTTTTTGTCGAGTGAATATATACACTCAAAATATTATGTAGTTAACTGTTTGTAGTTTAATAAAAAAGTTTTCCGTTCTATTTAAAAATAAAGGAAGATACATTTATTTTTCAAAGAAATATCTATATTAACTTTTTTATACATTTATTCGAAATAATTTACTATCATTTACTGTATTTTTTTCAGTTTCATTTATTTTTTTCATTTGTTTGAAATTTAATAAAAATTTACCCACAAAACGGAAACTTGTGGTTTATTTGTGTCCGTAACAATTATTACAAATTTAAATTTTGTTTGCTGTCTGTTTCAAAAAAAAAAATATTTAAAAAATTTCAATTTGTTTGTTTATTTAAATTGGTTGTATATATACAAAATTTTTCAATTCAATTTACAAGAACTTCATAAACACACATACATATACAAATACATTCACACAAAAAGTGTTTATAGCTTCATATGCATACATACATTTTGTATTGTACGAGTACATATATTAAAAAAAAACGGAAATAATTTTAAATAAATGAAAAAAACATTTATTTTTTAAGGATTGGTAGGTAAAATTTTGACATTTATTTGAACTGATTATATCATTTGTTTCTTACGGATGTGCCAGTTGATTAATCAACATTTAAAAATAAATAACAAATGGCAATTAATTTAAATGAATATTAAGTAGACCGGTTTTTAAGTGAAATGATATTTTCAGTTATTTTAACTTACAAACTTTTTTAAGTGTATATTTGATATTTTTAAAAACAAAATATAGCAAAAAAAGCAACGGATAACAAAATAATACAAATATTTATAGTTTATTAAAAATTTTAAATTTTAGTTTAAAAAATTCAACAATGGACCAACCAAGGACGCTTGTATTTTATATGGAAGAAAGGTCTGATTTTGCCGGAGCGACTCTGAAAAATTTTACCAAAAAACTAATCTCCGTTTCACACCCTATTACGCTGTTGCTGAGTAGTAACAGGTAAGTGTGTTTTATTTTGTGGCTTACGTTTGCCCCAGGCAGCTCATATTTACGTTTTTTACTTTACAAGAGCTAACAGGACTGTAGAATTGACCGCACCGAACAGACAATAGCAACTGGCAACAGAAAAGTTCTCCAAACAACAATCCCACCCACAACCAATCTATAACAAAAATTTTCACAAATAAACACATTCTCAAATAAAAATTGATTTCTTTATTGTTATATTTTAATTTCATTTGTCATATACAGCTGATCACTGTTAAAAATGGTTGTTTTTATCTTTAAGCAGTATTAGTAGTATCAAAATATATAATCTGGTATCGCTGTGATTTGTAAATGCGTAAGAAACATAATTTGACACACGTAAGTAAAGACGATCGAAGGCTTTCGAAATAGAGAAACCCAAATTGATTCGAATTCAAGTGACTTGCTTTCGTTCGACTAGTTTTTCGTTCGAAATTGAGGAACAGGCTTTAGAATTGCCTTAAAATGTTAAATAGATTAAAAACACGTGAAGATACCGACTTATGTCTAAAAATAGGACATCCACTAATGTTTTTTTTTAGTTCTGAAAACCAGCCCTAAACAAAATCATAAATTCGTTTATGTTTTTACAATTTTTAAGCCTTTGTTAAGCAGAGATTTGTTGCTAAGTTTAGCAAAAAATACCGCTTGGCTCAAATTAGCAAAATTTCCCGTAATAACAGCAGTTCAGTTGCCATTACAGAATTTTTTTGGTGAGTCTAGGCTTAAATAATATTTAATAATTTTAAACCATTGGTTGATATTTGAATCAAAGCCCCATATAAATTCATTTACCTGGTGATTTTGAACGCGTATATAACATATGTAATAACAAAAACTGTGTTATTATTTATACTATGCGACTGGTGTCTAATAACTTTTTCTGTGTATTCTCCATTATTACCCTCAAAATAGTTTGTAATTTAAATTAACTGAAAATGTATATAAAAATAACTGAAAATTTACTCAATAACAAATTTAAATCAAAAGAACTTTTCTTTTATTTTTAAATGTTAATAATCTAACTTGCAATATCAGAAAATAAATGATTTTTCATTTATTTTAACTATAAACAAACTAACCACAAATCCGTAAAAACAAATGATATTTATTTTCTTCATTTCTTTTAACTACATTCATAAAAAGCAAGAATGTTTTCGTTATAAGGTTTTTTATTGTCAACAAACTAACTACAAAATCCGTAAAAACAAATTATATTTCGTTTTTTTTAATACTATTAAAATTAAGTGTACAAATATTTAAATATTAATATTTTTGTTGATTTTAACTATTAACTACCCAGCAATACCACACATTACCAACTATTGTGTAAAGGAATGTGTAATCATAGGGGGCTCATGTATTACTTTACAGCTTACTTCACTGATAAGTTTTACAGGCGATAAGCCTCAAAGTAATGTATAACCCCTTACTTTAGAGGTTATAAAGTAAGGGGTTACTTATTTGTTTACAAGAATGGAAAAAGTAATGTGTCTAATTACAGACTTTAAAAAACAGGAATTCTTATTAATTAAATTATTACAAATATTTTAAGCGTTATTAAATATAATGTGATCATGATGAGAATCGAACCAGGGAACTCTGGCCAACCGAGAACTCTACTTACTGTGCTATCGAAACATATAACATTTGATTGCTTTAAACATAAATGAATTATTGCGCTACGTTTTTTTGTTAGTGTTGTCAAAACATACATACATTACCCTTTTGCTTAAAAAAACAGAAAGTAATGTATCTAAAAATAGATTTTCAATAATACTTCAATTGTGGTTGGAAAAAATATTGAAATGAAAAAAATTTTTGTGGTGAAAAAAAAAATATTTTTGTTGTGAAAATTTTTTTGAGATGAAACTATTTGAGGTGAATATAAAATATTATTCAATTCTAAGGGACTGATTAAAAAACATAAGAAACTATTGTTCTTGCCAGTTGCTACAAACTTCATTGTTGGTGCCTTTTTAAAAAGATGTTCAATATTACAAACAGAATTTTGTAATTTTATTCTGTGTATATTTCGACATGTTACAAGCGGAATGACAAACTGATATATACCCTCACATCCGTATTTATATGTAATTTATTCTTTAAATAAATATAAAAAAGGTTTAAAAATTATATTTCAGTTGCTGTAAAAATATTTTGAGTGTACCAAATAATTATAGTTTGTTCTCGTATCAATAAGAACATTTCACATAACATTTATACAGATGAACAACAAAGCTAAAACTTTACTGGTAATTTTTAGAGCTATGAAATTTTAAGGATTATGCGAATTTCCATTAAAATCCTAAAATTAAAAATCAAGGGGATTATGTCTTTTTGACGGATAGGGCTCGCTATGAACTGCATGCCAGACTTTAATCTTTAAACTAGTGTTTTTTTACGAAAAATATCAAAAATTGGCCGTATTGCACTTTTTTTAATATTAAATCTCAAATTCTTCCAAAATGGTATATGATATAAAAAATGTCAAAAACAGAAATTGATTCAGGAAGATCAATTTTTGTGATTTTGTGAACCAGAGTTTTGCTTTAAGCATTTTTTTAAATCCTATTTTATATTTCAATGTTTTTTAACTTATCGTTTTTTTTAAACAACTTAAAAGTGTTTCTGTTTACGGCAAATATTTGTATAATAATAATTTTAGTCCAGTTTAAAGGATTAGAGGATTTAACAAAATATCATAATATATTTCTTCCTGGATTTTCAAATACACATAAATAGTCACACTTTAAGATGCCTTAAACCAACAAATCACATTTTAATAGGATTTATAACTTTAATCTAAAGAACAAAAAACGTCAAATACACTTTTTACTCTTCTTTTATACAAAAAAAAAATCAAAGACGCACACAAACCAGCCAAGCTGTGCCGCAAGGAAGGAAGGAAGAAGATGGTAAAGAAAAACTATGCCTCAATGCACATAGCATTTAAATTTAACAACATCTTAGTTTCGCGTTCAAGCAATAAAATTCTATTTTCACAGATAACATTTAGTGGTTTTGTATAGGAAACATACACAAGCCAACCGAATAGAAATAAAAAATAAAATAAAACAAATTTTCTTTATAACGTAGGAAATGCAAAACCACAAGAGATGTGTTATATAAACAGATGTGAAGATAACAATAGTAACTGCACTTACGCTGTAACGTAATAACTTTTCGGAATTTAAGGTATATCTACATTAAAACGAGTTAATAAAGTGTTTATTACTTAGAGTTACTTTAGAGTTCGATGGAAATTTTCCCGCCACTCAACAACACCTAGATAGTTTTAGGCCAATATTATTTGCTACTATTTACCCCACAACTGTCCTTAGTTTGTAATGTAAATCAGATTCAAAGCTAAAAGCAAAGTAATTGTATAAAGACAAGTCTAGCATAAACACTCGTGTACGAGTACAAGATACATAAGCAAATTCTCTACGATATTTTATGGCATTGAGCTGTAAAATAACAATCAAACAAATAGTATTAAAAGGTCGTATATTAAAATGTGATAATAATAAGATGCATGAGTAATTTTTCGTTGTTTTTAGAACAAAAAACAAAACTAAATCATTGTTTTATTGCAATTTCTATATAATATTTGTGAAGCTAACTGATGATGCCAGCCACCCAGCCAGCTAGCCAAAGGAAATAACAGATTTTCCTTCAAATCCAGTTTTTTCTTTTGTTTTTTGGTTTTAAAACTTCCGGAAGATAAAAGCAACAATAGTCACAAACCAATAAATTTTGCTGTACCACAGAGCACATTATTCCTTCTTTTTTTAATATTATATTAATACATACACAATCCTTTTGGGGAAAAAAGTAAAAATTGTAGTCTGTATTATAATTTTTGGAATTGGGCCAAATAAATACAATTTTGTTTTTTAATTTTACATGTTCAGACTTGTTAAACTTAAGCTATTATTACTATCAGTATTTGTGGCTAAAAGAAAAACAAACAAACAAACAAATAAACAACCGATTAAAGGTGCTATATTGAGTAAAAACGATTTGAAAGATACTTCCCTCATAGAGACTGGCTTTCAATTTCTTCTTCTTTTTTTGTTAAAATTTCAAATATACACTATTTCTGATTTGCCTTAAGCATTTACAATTAATTTAAAATTAAAGATAATCCTTAAAATTTTTTTTTATAAGAAAGATTTTTCTATGATTTTAAACAAAAAAATTCCTAGCTTCATATTAATATGATTTTCAACAAAAAATTCCTAGCTTGATATTAATAGCATTCCATGTCATATAATTATATGAGAGTCATTCCCTAAGATTTCACAAAATGACATTTTCACTAGTAAATTTAACAGCAAATAATATTTATCATATACGTTGTAATTATATTCCTAGAACCACTGCTGGAGCTAGTTCTAGTTAGTTATATTGTATCTTATCATTTAAGTTAAAGTAAACGGGGTTTGGTTCCATGTTCTAACAGAATATGTTATTGAACAAATTTTGTGGTAAACGACTTCCAAATAATTTTATTGGCAAAATTCCTAAAGAATTAAAATATTAGTTCTCTGTTATGACATCGAAAACATATCGTTGGCTTAATATAAAAAGGCCCTAACTCGATTTTTTGTTACTTGAAAGAAGAAGGAAAAAACTTAATAAAATACGCAAAATTTTAGATACAAAAAAAGTTTTAATGCAATTTTTAATAAAAAGAGGCAACACATTTTTGGAAATTGCATTAAAACTTTTTTTTGTATATAAAATTTTACGGATTTTATTAAGTTTTTTCCTTCACCTTTCAAGTAACAAAAAATCAAGTTAAAGCCTTTTTATATTAAGCCATCGATATGTAACCTTGTCTTGCAATACATGAAAATACAATTGGCATGATTTAGAATTTTTTAAGGAATTAGAACAAAAATTAAAAATTATTGAAAAATTAAATAAATTTTTTATTTTAAATAAATTCAATTGCGTTTATGTATGCACTACTAGAAAAAATGTAACGTTCGTCACGTAGCGTGCGTCACAAAGGGTTCACGGCTTTTGTTTGAAAACGATAAAAAATTTTGCGTGCAAATAAGTTATTTTAGAATTCTCTTATATTCATTTTTCTTTTAGGTATTAGATTTTGTGTGCTTTATTATGCAAAATTCGCAAAAAAAAAAAAAAATGCTAAAACAATCTTCAACTTTCAAGGTAACTTCAATTTTTTGTAGCGTGCGTCACAAATCTTTGTGATCAATGATTTCGCAACAAGCACCTGTTAAAAAATTATATTTAATGCCATTCAAGAGTGCACTTAAAGCCCACTAAACACTATGTATTAGTTGAAAGATCAAGAAATTTGTAAATTTTAATCCAAAAACGCCTTCAAAAATTTTTTTTACCTTAAAACTTTTTTTCCACCACCAAATTGTTATAACAATTTTATTCTTTATATATATTTTATTTTGATAAAGCGATTAAACATAACTTTATTCGATTAAGAGAGAAATGCGAAGAATTATTTGCATTATTAAAAATTACCTAATTGAGCATTTCTACTCTAATACATTTCGATATTTAACATAATAATCCTCAGAAACTCCTCGACATACTCAGAAGGCATATTTAGAAGGTATATAATCTTGAAGAACATGTTCAACTAATCTCTCTTTTTACCTCTAGAGGAACTCTCCTGACAATGACGGGAGCTGTGCGTAGGTCCTGCAAATATCTTGCGTATATTCTTCGAGTTTCTGTTAATATACTTCTAGGTCCTGCGAATATCATTAAAGGTCCAGTGATTGCCGTGTGGGGTCCTGTGTATATTCTTCATGGTCATGTTAATATCCTTCGAGATCATGTGGGAAATTCTTTGCGGTCCTTCAAGGCCCTATGAATATACTTTGAGATCCTGCTAATATACTTTAAGGTGATGTGACTAGAAGTCCTGTGAATACCATTCGAGGTCCTGTGAATACGAGTAGCACTCAAGCTTCAGAATTTTGATTTAGCAAAGTTCGAGTGATTACCATTCAGAAATTTTGCCGTTCATTGATCATCTACTACAGCAAATTGGGTAAATGGTCATTTTAAAAAAAACTAAAATTAAACTCAGTTATAATGAAATCTTATATACTTTACAGTTTGATTTTTGCTGTTCTTATCTTAGCAAAAAAAAAATAATTTTTGCTAATTTTTATTAGTTTTTTCTACTATTTGTATTGATTTATTTCTATGGATAATGTAAAATAAGGCTATCAATTTATTTTTCAACAATAAGACGCTCATTACAGCTTAACTATATTACACATGAGCTTATATCCCAGCACGAACAATGTTAAAATTGGTTAGCATCTGTTCATATTTAGACTTCCTTGCCATGAAAATCTCCTATCTGAATTGGGTTAAATTGTTTTGAGGTAGACAAGGCCATGGATATTTGGGTTGTGAACGTTATATTGCACCATAAATCATACTTCCTAACTTAAAGGAGACCGGACCACATAATAAGGATCAGATTCACTCCCGTAATTACATTCTCTTCCTGGAATATGGATATCCGAATATATTTTTTACTTTTTGTAATGAAAATTTGCATAATATTTAAATAAAATTAATGAAACATTTTAAAAGCTTTGCACCAACGAAATTTCATCCATTTTATGCAAATATTTATTAACATCATAAAGATAATTTTCCGTGTAAAATAAAAATTGTTGGGAGCAATTTATACTTAATTGATGTGTTCTGGTTCTGTTCTGATTTCACTATTTACGGTACAAATACTTTCAGACCGTGACCATTTTTTCCAGTCACATATAAAGGGTGTCCCAAGAAGAACGCAATTTTTAAATTTTAAATAAAACACAGATATTTAAAAAAAATCGTGAAACTTTATTATATCGTAAAGTAGACAGAATGAGGTTATGTATGGAACAATATATCGTGTAGATGGCCGCCGCGGCTTTGCTGGCATGCACGCGATCTTTTAATGAAATTTTCAATGACCGTTTTGCATGAATGCTGCGGCATTTCATTAATGCAGCGTCCAATTTCCTCTTTTAAGGCCTGAGTCGTCGTCAGCTTATTCGCGTAAACCATCGACTTCAAAAAACCCCAAAGAAAAAAATCTAATGGTGTTAAATCGCACGATCTAGGCGGCCAATTCTGATCTCCAAAACGCGAAATAACACGACCGGCAATTGAATTGTTTCTCTGGCTGTATGACATGTGGCGCCGTCTTGTTGGAACCACATGCCCTCCACATTCATTTCTTCAATTCTAGGCAAGAAAAAACTGGTTATCATTTCACGATACCGAACACCATTGACTGTTTGCGCTTGACCTGCCTCATTTTCATAAAAAAAAGGTCCAATGATTCCTCCAGCCCAAAAACCACACCACACAGTGACACGTTGAGGATGCATTTACTTCTCGTGAATCACTCGAGGATTTTCCTCACCCCAAATGCGACAATTCTGCCTATTGACGAAGCCATCAAGATGAAAATGGGCGATTTTATCGGCAAAATCAGCATTTTCATGTTGTCTCTCCAATACCCAATTAACGAACTCCCTTCGCTGTCCATGGTCAGCTGGCTTCAGTTCCTGAGTCAATTGAACTTTATATGCATGGAGATGCAAATCTTTCTTCAAAATTCGCTGCAAAGTGGATTTGGAGACACCAATTTGCTGAGCTTGGTGTCGAATTGAGGTGGATGGAGTTTGAGCGACATCATCACGTACAGCTGCGACATTTTCGGTCGATCGACCTGGTCGATGGCGCGTTGTTGTCTTTACATCACTAACAGACCCAGTTTCGGCAAATTTATCCATTAATCTCTTTACAGTTGACTCTTTTGGAGCATTATTGTGACCCCAAATTGATCGCAATTTGCGAACTGTAGCCGCAAAACTTTCACCATTTTGGTAAAACAATTTCACAATGAGAATGCGTTGTTCATTCGTGTAGCGCTCCATTTTTACTAACCTCGTACCTTCTACTAGCAAACAATAACAATTGTTCAAATGTCAAACAATGACACTTCGAATGTTGCCAGATTTAAAAATTGCGTTCTTCTTGGGACACCCTTTATGTACTTTGATACCGGTTTTTTTTACTTGTCACAAGGCAGGTCATTTCAGACCGACCCTTTCTTCATCGGTTATGATAAAGATCACGTGGTAACTTTTTTCACATCGATCTTATTTTTAGCGGCCAAGAGACTGGTGTTGGCATTAAATTTACCATTTTTTCCGACAACATCACTTTTTGGATTTTTTTTTGGAAAGATTTTCATTTTATTTTGTTTAAAAATTTTGCTCAAAAGTTGTTTGTATTAAAAAAGTCAAGAAATGAATTCAGTCTCACTGCATTTACTTATGCGTTTTTGTTTATTTTGCGCGCTCTATTTGAATTTTATTTCCAGATAAGAAAAACAAAATCACAAAAAGCACACCGCATTTAATGGAAAACTTAACTTTCCAACAGATAAGGCGCAATATTTGTTTTTTATGTAGTAAATACATAATAGAGTGGACCGAATACAAAATGTTTGTGATTAATCATACGGTACGTATTATATAGATAATGGGTGGGGCAAAAACTATCATATAATTTTCTGTCGCTATATCTTTTATTTAAATCAATAACTCATTTAGTTTTTTACTAATTATATTTACTCGCACTAATAGATTTTGTTTCAAATATATGTGGAAAATTATGTGCTACAAATGGCCGACAATGGACAATTTTAATTACATTTTACATAATCGACTCGAATGTTGTTCTTTGTTAGCGGCTTGTTCACATACAACGACGACTTCAAAAATCCCCAAGGCAAAATGTCCTAGACAGTCTAATCTGCAGATCTGGCTGGCCAAGATAGAGAAAACACGCGCTAGAAAGGCATTCTTTGAAATAAGCATTGTGTCGCGAGCAGTGGCTCCGTCCTTTTAGAACCACATGTCCTCCAAATCCAGATCGTCAACTTCCGGTGAAAAAATTAGTTGGAATAGCCTTCGGCGTTCATCGTAATAGCGTTACCATTGGCTCCTTCAAAAAAATAAGGTCCAATGACATTTTTGACGAAACTTCTCACTTCGCGGTAACTTTGAGAGGCTGAATTATGCGTGAATTTTTCATCCTCCAAAAGAAAAAGTTTTGCTTATTGACGTGGACGCTGAGATAAAAATGAGTCTCTTCGCTCATGATAAATACTGATGGGAAATCATCCACTTCGCTGCTGAGTTTCCAAATCTTACACTTTAGGCGCATTGCGATTCATTATTCGCACACATCTACTTCCCAAATGTCAAAACCAAACTAGCATACGATGCAATTTGAAAAAATGAATGCACTTTCCAATAGGGTGATACTTATTTCCCCACATTAAATTATTATCAAGTGATAGCCTACAATCAGCTAAAGAGAAATGCAATAACTATGTACAAGTTTATTTAAAACTAGAAAAAAAGTAAATTTTTTACAAAAATCATTCGGATAATAAAAATTTAAAATTTTGTTCTCGATTTTTTTTTTCTTGTAGAATTGGCTTTCATTTCAAATCATCAAAATTTCTGCCCACTCTAATACAAATTCAGTTTATAGTTTACTTTCATGAAAAAAATAGAACACGAGTGTGTAATGAAATCTTCTGAGAAAGAAAAAAAAAAGAAATTTTGCAATGTGATATTTTCCATATTTTGCATCTGTAAGTGTACATTTGCGACAAATAACACCAATGTTTTACAATTGGGCCCATATAAAAAAAAATATAAATGGTGGTAAGAGAGCGAAACACATTCATTTTTTTAACTTCATATATAAACACAGTAAGAAACAAACTTTTTTAACAACACACAATTTATAAAATAAAACGGTTTATACAAATATTTATAAATTTTAACCTACTTTTAAACTAACTTAAAATTTACTAATAAATCATTTCCTTTTTCAAAACAAATGTTTTTTTTATATTAATATTTTTAACTTTTTTTGCTGCAAGGAAGGGTTCGTTTAAAATCTGTTAAAGGTTTAATGGCAAAGGAATATATTAGACCAATATAAAATGTCAGAGTTTTTTTTTCGAATTTATTAAAATTTTTAATATTATTATAAGTAAAAATGTTTACATAATGCAGTAAGAAATCATTCAGGGAAGAAAACTACCTAGAGTCAAACTCCTTAATCGAAATTTAACTGGGATATGTTGTAGAGGAGGCATAACTAAGAGATTTTTAACTTCTCCATCTCACATATAGGTGTTAAAAAGCGGAGTCAAATTTGCGCATTTTTCATGTTTTAAATTTTTTGCATACTGTATATGCAAAAAATTTAAAACATATAATTAAAACATTCGTAATGGTAGTAAATTATTCGTTTTATTTTCAAAATTAAAAGAGATAACAAAATTATTTTTTCAGTTCTTAAATCTGAAACCTTAACAGTTTCCAGTACACTTGTTAAATAGATGATTTAAAATTTTTGGGATTTTTGCCTTCCATCCTCTTTTCAACTTCTCAATTGGATTGAGATCAGGGGATTGAACTGGCCATTTTAAAACATTTATATTTTCTTCCTCTAAGCAGCTCTTCACAAGCCGTGAAGTGTGCTTAGGATCATTGTCGTGCATGAAGTGCCACATTAATGGTAAATTTTCCTCCGCGTATGGTATCATAGTATTTTCTATAATGGTTTTGTAAAGATGTTGATCCATTTTTGAATTAATCCTTAAAATTGGTCCAATACCGTGCCAAGAAAATGCACCCCACACCTTAATTGTTTTGATGGTGTATCTGGGATTGTGCTGTTGATTAACTGGACGCCATACATATCGTTTTTCATCTGATCCCCATCGGCAAAATTTAGATTCGTCGCCACATAAAAAATTTTTCCAAAAACTCATTGGTTTCTTAATATTTCCATTGGCGAAATCCAATCTGGATTTTAAATTTTTTTTGGAGACGAAAGGTTTTCGCTGTGCGATGCATCAATGTAAGGAAGCTTCATTAAGCCGTCGTCGAATAGTTCTAAATGATATATCAATACCATATGATGACTCTAATTCAACTTTTAGCTGTTTAGAACGTTTAAATGGTTCAGCTTTAGAAGCTCTTACGACTATTTCATCTTCTCTGACTGTGGTTTTACGAGGTTTGGGGGCTCTGGGTACATTATTTGAAGTTTCAAATGTATCAAAATATTTTATTCCTCTAGAACAACCAAGTAACTGAGAAATTTTATTTACTGTCTTCCCGGAGCCTCTGAGATTAATTATGATCTTCTTTTCTTCTTCGGAACAACTTGGTCCTTTTCCCATACCTGCCCAGCAAAAAAAAAACAGCAAAAATAAATGGAAGTGATTCTTAAGGAATTAATTTTTCATTGATTCTAAAGTATCGTTTAGTTCTGATTTTTCTCTTCTAAGGCAGTTCTTTTTTACAACTTATAAAAATGTGATTTTTAATGAAATTTAACACTTTTCAAATCTATGATGCTACAAAAAGTAAAAAAATTATTGTAGTAAAAATCGCAAGAATTTCGAATAGAGATAAATAAGGCTAGATTGCTCAATTTCCCGCTAAACTTTAACGAACAGTAAAACTCAAACTTTATATAGGAAATAACAACAAATCTGTCAGTTAAATTCCCAGGTAGAAGCTAACGGGAGATTGTGAAAATGAGGCTAAGGCCCGATTACTGATGTTCTGTAGAAATCTAAATTACAAATTCAAAATTTATTTGGGAAGAACAAAAGATTTCATTTTTCACTAAACCATAAGAAGTGCTTTAGATGCAATGAAAAAGGATCATAAAAGAAAACTTCCACCCTATGACACCCCTATGTAAAAATCATTGGTTCCGATTCAAATTTTCACAACACCGGAACCAAAATCACTGCTTCTTTTTCTCTTCTTTTGCTACTTTTTTTTTTGCTGAGGCCTTAGCCTCAGTTTCACAATCTCCCGTTAGCATCTTCCTGGGAATTTAACTGACACATTTGTTGTTGTTTCCTATACAAAGTTTGGGTTTTACTGCTCGTTAAATTTTAGCGGAAAATTCAGCAATCGGGCCTTATTTATCTCTATTCGAAATGCTTGCAACTTTAACTACAATAAATTTGTTTACTTTTTGTAGCGCATAGATTTGAAAAGTGTTTAATTTCATTAAAAATCACATTTTTATAAGTTGTGAAAAAGAACTTTCTTAGAAGAGAAAAATCAGAACTAAAAGATACTTTAGAATCAATGAAAAATTAATTCCTTAAGAATCACTTCCATTTATTTTTGCTGGGTGATGAATAATTTTTGTATAAATTTTTGCTAATATCACTTGAACATACATACCAATATATTTGCTAAAATCAAACAGAATTAGATATTATAAATATGCAATTAAAATAGCAAAACTACAAATGTTTTAATTATGTGTCCACTTTAAAAACAAAACTTTTACTAAACGATGACTTATTTTGTAAGAAAACTGAAAAGAAAAGGAAAATAAAGAAGGAATTATGTATAAAAGAGATCAAACTTATCTTTTCAGTGGAAAAGTCCCGTTAAAATATCAAGAGATTAAATAGAAAACCGAAAAAATGAGACATCATATTTATGTTTTAATTACATTTCCACCACTGTATGTGTCCAGTGGCGTGCCCAGTGGGGAAATTTTGGTATTTTTAATTTAATAAAATATTACAAACAACAAAAACTGACAAATGAATTATATTTAAAGGCAGAGCAGGGCATACAATATAATTGTTATGATTAGCGTTCTGGTGAAGTCTATATATGTTCAAATTATATTTGATAAAATAAGGAAAAGTCAGGTAGGTAGGGATAGTAATTTTCCTTACAAGTAACTACAGACATAGAAATAAAATTCGAAAAACAAACCTTTTTTTATAAAAAGAAAATATTTGTCAGTATCGCCATAAGAAAATTTTAAAGTTACCCATATAAATGCCCAAATGAAACCAAGAAAAACTAAATAAAATAACATAATTCGAGTTAAAAAAATTACAAATAAAATTCACTATTGATACTTAGGACATATTAAATTAAAAAATACAAAACGCAACAAATATTTATTTAATTTTGTGCTTTCGAATTTCAATTGATATTTTATAAAACATATTCCCAGGAAAAATTTAGTAGAGAAGCTCATTGTTGTTTGCATTACCAATAATGACCAAGAAAGACCTATCACTGCAATACTTCAGAAGTGAAAATAATGAGTTACAAATAATGTGTTATACGGCCATTGATATTCCATGTCAGCTCCTTGCAAATTACATTACTTTTATTGTGAAAATAATGAGTAACTAATAATGTGTTTTAACTACTAATTTTTGGCAAATAAAATCTATTTTTAGTTTTGTTATTTATTTTTTTTTTTATTTTTCAAATTGTTATTAAAAATGAATTCAAATTATAAGCAATTAAAAAATTAATAGAAAAAAATTTTAAACATAATAAAATATTGTTTTTTGATTTTAAATATTTCTATTTTTTAATGATTTTGATTTAAAATGGGATTTTTCCAATACCATTTTAAATTGGAATTTTGAATAAATTAATCTGAAAATTGATATGTACATTAGACCGTACCACCTTGCAGGCAAAAAAAAAAAAAAATTCACCGTACACCCTCAAATATAAAGTATTTTAACAAGAAAATTTCGAGAATGTTTGTTTTTTTTTTTGGCCGAACGTAGGGGTCGCCATTTTATATTTTTCTTTATATCTTCGCCATTTACCGTCGCATCTTAAAGTGTTGTATATCAATGTTTTTGTCGCAATGATACCAATTTGTTACATCGAAAATCATTGACCTCAAGCACCCTTTTATACTACTTAAGGGGTAAAACCTACGTAAAAAGCCTATATATAAAAACTTCCTTTTTTTATTTTCTTTATTTACGGAGATGTGTTAACAAAGATTGGTTTTCACAAGATTTATGAAAGAGTACAAAAAAATATTTTTTTTACACAAAGTTTTACAAAATGATAGTATATTTACAATAGAGGTCCACGGCACGCAGCATTACTTAATCAATTTTTGATGGATTTCTCTGAAATTTATAATGCATATGGAAAACTAAATTATCTATGGATGCGCGTAGGAGTTTTTGATAGGTCAAATACTTTTTGACTTAGAGCTGTTTCTTTACGAGTATAAAAAATAGATATTTTGACTTTAACACTTCGCTGTTTTGTCAAAAATTAATATACCCAAAAACTCATACGCTTTTCTTTAGATAGTTTAGTTTTCTATATAAAGTGTATGCTTCAGAGTTTTCCATATGCATTATAAATTTCAGAGAAATCCACCAAAAATTTATTAAGTAATGCTGCGTGCCATGGACCTCTATACTAAATATACTATCATTTTGTAAAACTTTGTGTAAAACAAATATTTTTTTGTACTCCTTCATAAATCTTGTGAAAACCAATCTTTGTTAACACATCTCCGTAAATAAAGAAAATAAAAAAGGAAGTTTTTATATATAGGCTTTTTACGTAGGTTTTACCCCTTAAGTGGTATAAAAGGGTGCTTGAGGTCAATGATTTTTGATGTAAAAAATTGGTATCATTGCGACAAAAACATTGATATATAACCCTTTAAGATCCGACTGTAAATACAGAAGATATGACAAAAAAATTAAAAATGCCCTACATTCGGCAACAAAAAAAATTAAAAAAAAAATAAAATAATAGTTCCGCTGGAATTATTGGAATACTTTCCTAGCAAAAGTTTATTGCCTTTTTGCGAGCTTTCATTTTAAAATATTAGGGTAGTTCATTAAGGTGGTAGCGACTGAGATCTGGTGGGTTAATACTAGAACGGGTTACTTGAGGTCAATGGCTCCTTCGAGGAAAACATCGGTCTCCGCGAGACAAAAAACATTGATATACAATACTTTAAGATCCGACGGTAAATGGCGAAGATATAAAGAAAAATATAAAATGGCGACCCCTCCGTTCGGCCAAAAAAAAAAAAAAACATTTTCGAAATTTTCTTGTTAAAATACTTTATATTTGAGGGTGTACGGTGAATTTTTTTTTTGAGGTACGGTCTAATGTACATATGTAGAATTTATTTTTTTTTATCTTTACGGGAAAGCGAAATAGGGCAATTATATTGCTGGTCCTGCTACTTTTATTTAAAAACACATAATTTATTTGTTAGCTTTTAATGTTTTTGAATATTTTATCAAATTAAAAGTACAAAAATTTAAATATTTTATGACAAATATTTTTGTTTACATTTAAAAGAGAAAAGCCAATAATTTCTAAGACTTGGCAGCATTTTTATACATTCTTATTTTTTTAAGTAACTATATCTATAACTACTTAGCAATGGTATATCTACTTGTATTTGTATGGAAAATTTATTTAAAATTCGAACAAAAACAAACCTGATATACATTACACCATTTCCAATTTTATATCAGAAATTATTAATTATTTGCAGAAATTATCAATTTAGTTTTAGAAAATAACAATTTAAGAAATTTTCTATCTAATTTCAGATTCATCAGTTAATTTCAGAAGTTATTAGTTTCATTTCAGATGCTTTTAATTTAATTTCAGTTATTATTATATTAATTTCTGAAATAAAATTCTTAATATCTGAAATAAAATAAATAGTTTTTGAATATAGTTGATAACTTCTGAAATTAATAGTCTTTCTTGTTATCAGTTCTGTAACGACTTATAAACTTATTTTGATAATGTGTTATTTGCATCCCTTATGTAACGTATTATTATGCCCTTTATAAGCAACCTGTTATTTAGGTATTTAACTTCAAGCCACCAGTTTTTATTATATGAATTGCAACCAGTTATTTTTGCGTTACTAAACTAGTTATTTTGCTCCCTTATCGTAAGATTGTAGGTAACTACCTACCTCCAATGACATCGCTATGTTAAAAATTGTGCTTAGCAGGCAAACTTCAACCAGTTACTGCTTGTTCTAAGACCCATTATTCAACGAGGTAATTTTTTACTGGGTTTGGAGTTTTTCCAAAATTTTTTAAAACAATATAATCGTTTTTGAAATGGTCTTTGGATTCGACTAAAAATTTGTACGTGGCTATTGCACATTCGCATGATATCTGTGGGGTTTTTGTTACTCAAAATTCGATGTAGTTCACGGTGTATCACGGCTCAAATTAGGTCACTTTTTTTTTAAATCAACGACGTTTTTTTTTAATTTTCGCGAATAAATAAGGAATTGCATTTTTGCGAAACTGCTTATTTTCGAAACATGTATTTTAAAGCAGAAGAACTTAGCTTTCATATGAGAACAAATTGTAAAAATAATTGCTTAAAAATTTAGATTAGCCGAAGCATGAGGTATTTATCCAACCACCAAAAGTAGTACTTATTAGTTAATAATTAATTACTAATTAGTCAGTTAATCTTAATAAAATAAAAGCATATAAGCGTATCAATTTAGTAATTGAATTCGATGCATAGAAATGCTGAGGGGGGAGTTTATTATTTATATGGAGACTACTAAAATGGTAAAGTTGTATGGTATAGAACCGGGGTTACCAAGACGGATAGATTCAACGGAATAATACACAGCAGTCTTATTCATTCCATATTTAGATAAAATAATCTCAAATCAAATTGTAAAAGGGCAGAACTTGAGTGGAGTATTAAGGGCTTAAGGTTGACTTTGGAGTCGACTGTATTATTATTAGTTAGGGCCTTTTTTCTCGTTTTATAATTTCTCGCAGCTCGAGACAATTATAAAGGAGTTGAGGTTGAGTTGATGAAAATGGGAAAAAATATAAAATAAAAAGAATTAATATAGTGTGTTTTTTTTTGGGAAGTGCTTTATTATGCTCACCGTTTCTGCGGAGGGTTACAAAGTAAGTGACGAAAGTAATTATTTTAGGTATAAAGAAACTTCAATTTATTTTTATGTTTCAAAAAAAGAATATGAATTTAGATAATTTCTATGTTATTTACAATTTACAATAATTCATAGTTCAAATAGTTCATAATTCAAACATTCCAAATATAACTATTTTATTTTCATTAAATCTTTTTTAGCAAATTCAATTAGTTTTTTTTTGAATTATTTTTCTAAATTCATGAATTTAGACACAACTTATTGGTTTTTCTGGTCATGATAAAATGTGGTAAAGAATTTATACAATAGTGTACAAAGCCGATTCGTTACCGTTTCATCAATGGAATTTTGTAGCCTTATAAATTTTTTCTAAATGATCTAAAATTTGAGAGAAGTTTAACAAAACAAAAGGCATGAAAACGTACTTAAAAAAATTTAATGGGCGACGTAAGACTTTATGCATTAGCTCGAATATCGTGAAGAGGTAGACCCAGACAAAATTGTTGTTGTTCGATACTAAATATATACATTAGATCTCAGTCAATGTGATAAATAATTTTTAAATAAAAATTATATATGAATTTAAAGCTGTAAATTTTGTTTTATATGCTTCAAATAGGTCAAAAAATTCATGTTTAGAAATTACCAGCTTTAAAAAAGAATTTTATAAAATATATTTTGGGCCCCCTCCGAAACAAAATCCTGGGCACTCTACTGTTTGTGTCTAAAGAAATGTAAGAAAAGTGTATATTTAATACAAATTGAACTGATAAATTAAAATTTATGCCTCTTAGTTATGTCTCCTCTACAACAACAACAAGTTCGTTTAGATCTGAGACTACACCTTAGGATAATTTTTCTTGTTTTACATTTTCCTTTCACTTATTAGAAATTTAATAAATTATTTTTTTTTTGTATGAACCGTTTAAAAATTTGTTTTTGCTTTTAACCATGACTGCTTTCTTTGTCACTTGTTAACTCTTAAAAATACAAACTACTCTTCTATATTTCCTATCTACTCAAATTTTTTCCAACCCAAAGGCCATAAAAGTTTAACGAAAAAAAATCTGGTCTTTGCACAAAAAGGAAAAGTTACGCAAAACTGGTGTCAAGATTTATACTACATAGTGTTTGTCTAAAAATTTGTAACAATTCAAATTTTTTTCCCCTTTATGTTCAAGCATCTACTTTAATCTAAAATTTATGATGTTTCAAAAAAAAAATATTTCAAAACTGTATAAAAAAAATTTAAGTTTTTGTTGAGTGCATGTGCAAACAATAAGCTGTTTTTGGGGGTGAATGTCACAAGTATTTAAAAGAAATCTGTGAGGCTGTACGAGAAAGACAAGTTAATGTTTAATGATCTGCAAACAAAAAAAGAAAAAAAAACAACATAATTTCAATGCTCTCCAGCTTCTAAAGTTATGTATGGATTTTTTGAAAGTTTTGAGTTTTAATAAAGTTTAGGAAAATACAATAACTTAAAATTTAAACATGGAAGACTTGGAAAAACTTTTATTCAAATTACTGTTTTTTCTAGGAAATTTCAAAATAAACATATTTATTTTTGTCGTGGCATCTCTGCATTACAGAATTTTCCATTACTCATTGGTGTTTAACGAAATAAAAGTTTCATATCAAAACCAATTTATACAAATGTTTTGGTATTTCTTCATGCCATTTGTAGGTTTGTAATATAATTTTAGTCTATTGGTTTAACATGCAGCGAACATGCGTAAATGTGTAAATTTACCACACATATAAAATCCATTCACATACACTTAACAATTCACATAAACACACACAATTCTACATATTAGAGTGGATGGTATTTGGCCTTTGAAAAAATATTTTCTAAGCGCAAGTTTAGTTTGTAAAAAATTCTTTTTAAAAGTTTCAACCAAATCAGAATTGATCTTCAATTTAAGTTCTTTATCTGAAAATTTGAACTTTTTTAACCAAAGAAAAAAGTTTTCTTTTTAAATCGAAATTTTTTCACCATAATTATTCACCCAGAAAACAGTAATGCAGTTTTGTTTTGTTTTTCAGCCAGGGAAAACTCAGGGTTGGTTGGGTCTATTAAAGGTCTGCTTCTTTTAATGATTAGTATAATCGCTTCCGTAGGTGACGAGAACGGAAAGCCGTTTATGGCATAGACGAGTCGCTTTTAGGGTTAAAGCGAAACTATTCCCAAGGTCGGAGTAGGACAAAGGTCTAAAGTAACCCGAAGGTGAGTCGGGCTAATCCGTGAAATGCGAACGAAAAGGTTTTGTAAAGGGTCCTAACTAACTCACGAGAATAATAGGCAGGTGAGTCGGGTTAAATCGGTTCTAGCTACGGTTTCTATGTTTACGTGACTCACGAGAATAATCGGCAGGTGAGTCGGGTTAGATCGGGCAAGATTTTCTACGGTTAGTTAATAACTCTAAGTAACTCACGAGAATAATCGCCAGGTGAATCGGGTAAACTCGGTTCTAACTACGGTTATTGGGTTTACGTGACTCACGAGAATAATCGGCAAATGACTCAGGTAGGGTCGGGGAATGAGTATCTGATTGGCTTACAAGCTATACTTCGGCTGCTAGACGAAGTATACTCGAAATCCAGCTGGATCCTAGTTCGCGCTTTTTGCCTCTAAACTTTGACACTATATGTAATAAATTTTACCAACTGAATGAGAATTACTAGAATAGAATGTTGGTTATGGGCATCAGTAACTGTATTAGGTATATGAATAAGTAGGTTATTTGTAACGTCACGTTACAGTGGTCACTGAATTTGTTGCCAATCGAATTCTGGCGGTTACGACAACTATCTTTATATTAAATTATATTTTTAGTTTTGAAAGTCAATATTCAGTTAAGTAACTTAATATTTTTATTCCACATAAATATTATTACGTTCTACAAAATTTTATTGTAAGAAAAATTGTATTTTTAGATTTTTCCGGTATCGAACCTAGGCATCCAGATTCATAATTCTCACTCTTACTTACTGCACCACAATTTTGCTTAATTTTCTTTGATATATTTGTTATTTAAACACTTGAATATTTTATTTTAATTAAACAAAATATATATATTTTTAAAGTTTGCCTTTACCGGGATTTGAACTCGGAAATTAGGATAACTAGGCTAGCGCTCTACCCACAAACAATTATAAATTTTGATGAATAATTTTGAATTTAAATAATTTTTTAGGAAAATAAATTAAGCAGAAAATCGTTTACAAATACCAATCGTTAGTGGCTTCCATAATCAATACAACCCACAATTCGGTTAGTTCAACTAAAACCCGAATTTAATGATATATTTGATAAGGATAACCGTATTTTAAGTCTCACTTTCGAATATAGACACTTTTTAATAAATTTGTTAGATTGTACTAAATGTACATTGACTAAATTAATGGTTTCTTCTAATGTACGAAATTTCTAAACGAATTTTATTCGTCAAGTTGATTGGAAATATCAATAATTCGATAATAGTATCCTTTTTTGGCTCCTTTTTTCTCGTTTTAATTCCCAATGCCATATTTTTGGTATAATAATGGATTATAGGTTATTCCAAATAAAATAAATTCCTTACAAATAAATGATAATGGTTTTGATCGAATAGCAACCAATCTTTCCTCTGGGTGTTTCTTATTAACCAGAAAAAAAACAAAGAAATTCGATTGGCCATAATTTGCAATCTCTACAGCCAATTAAGAGTTAAAAATCCCTCAAATTATTCAAAATTGCCTACTTTCTAAACAATTCACTGTGGCGGCCGCAAATATTCTATGACCGAAATTTTTTATTTTTTTTCGTTACTAAGAGAGTACGAACAATTTTGTTAAAAAAAAAATTCACTATGTTTGAAAATTTTAGATTTGAAATAAGTTTTAAGCCGCTGTGTGAACTGGCTAAATAAAATTTAAATTTAATTCAGGTTTCAAAATTTCTATGAAATATGAAAATATTTCTCGAAGAAATTTTAAACTCTCAATTTGTATTTCATTTAGCCTCTTCACACGAGGCCTAAGAGTAGCAAGGAATGTGAATTGGAAGTGATAATTATATGATCCCAATTAATAACTGAAATAAAAATCTAAACTATGCATTGAAAATATGCAATGAAAAATTAAAGATATGCACTTATAAAAAAGGCACTGAAATCCAAAAATATGCCCTACAAGTCTAAAAATTTTCAGTAATATTAAAAAATAAAAAAATGTTTGCCTAAAATTTGTAAATGTTTATAATTCTCGAGATTAGTTTATTGGAAATGCCATACAATGTAACTGTATAAGTATATGCCAGCAAGATGCTTCTTCTTTTAGTATATTATTTAGCAAAGTCTTTGTTTATTTTAAATTAAATTTTCATTTTAATTTAAAGAAAATATATCAAAAAATTTGCAATAAAATGCAAAACAATGCAAAAATATTCATTAAAAATCATTAGATATGGAAACTAAAATAAAATAAAATATGCACTTAAAAGATTTATATTGTAATAAAATATGCAATATGGAAAAGTATTTGGTAAATTTTTTTTGGGGAATTAACTACAAACAAATTGCTGTCCTGGTCATCATACAAGGTAGCCTAAGATACTGTAATATTTAGCAATAATGGCAACTATCAGTTTTGTTTTAATATTAGTGCACATAAAGAAAAAACATGGTTGCAACATGATCACTGCCACTATATTATACTTGCTGCTTTCGGTTATGGTTAACATAATCAAGTTATTGGTTTATAAATAGGTTCTTAACCTAAACATTTTATTATTTCATGATTGCCACTTTCTGTTTTTCAACATGATTGGCTGTAGCAAAACTATGGTAACAAAAATTCTAACTTAGAACAAAAAAATATGATAATTATGGAATTATAAAATGCTGACAACTATTAATGAATAACACTGTAAGTATGTCTGAATGACACAGAAAAAGCCGACACATCCCAACTTAATTTTGGGCCGTAGAAAACAATGGTTTACAGATGCTTTTGTTCGGAATTACTGGATGCTGCATTAACTATGAATAATAATATTTGGAATATTTGTGAAGAAGAACATATAAATTTAGGCGATTTTCAGAATCTGGCTTAGTTTTAAATTAAGCTAACAAAAGATGACAAAACCAAAACATTTTCATAAGGATTATATTTAAATATTGTAAAAAGAAACCACTTTATTAATAAATCACTTTCGATTGCAGCATTATATCTAGATAGCAGATTTAAGTTAATGTTATGTCTCGAAGATGTTGAAAATGCTAAAAAACATATTTTAAAAACAATTAAAATTTTCAAAAATTTTCAAATGGAAAAAAAAAGAACTTTATGAGAGAATCAGTATTTCGTTCATCACACCCAGAAAACAGATCTGACAGCCGAAATTGTTGCCAATTGAATCGTTGAGTTACAGCAACCGAATTGTTACCACAACCGCACCATTCGATTGGCTACAAATTTGGTTGTCAGCACGAATCTGTTTTCTCTGTGCAGAAAGTGATGAAGATAGACTCGAACTAGTTTTAAAAAGAATGACCGATTTTCTTAATAAAATTTTTTATATAAGAGGGCCTTTTCAAAAGAAGACAACTTAAAAAATATATTAAATTATAAAACTAAACGAAAATTTCTTTGAAAAATAAACAATTTTCCTATAAATAAAACATTTGTAATTTTTTTTTAAATTTTGAACCCAAACCCACACCCTAAACTGAACCCGAACCTAACCATTTTTTTCGATTAACCCGAACCCAAACCTGAACCCATTTTTATTTTCAGTCCCTGCTATTTAGTAGTGTTTCCAATTCAGTCAATCGATTAGTCTATTCCTCAATTAATCGTTTTTATTTCGATAAATGTCGATTAACCGGTTAAATTTTTTAAGTGAATTTTTCTGTTATTTTCCTTAAAACTTCCTAATTTTCTTAAGTTTGGCAAGAAAATCGTAAAAAACATCAAATAAAATACAAACAAATTATTTTCAAATCGACTGAATCTAAGCAAGCCTTACATAGCCTTTAGGCAATTTTTATTTTTGTTTCAATTACTTTAAAAAATATATTTTATATAATATAAAATTATATTTTCATGTATTCGAGCTGACAAAAGATCTCATCAGCACTATGACGTTTCTTATGTTATAAAATAATAATATAAAATTGCTTTAAATTCGAAAACTTTTATTAAAAATTTTATGAAAAAATTTATAAAAACTAAAAAATAACATGGAATTTCGTTTCTAATTTGATTTATCAACAAATATTGATGAAGGAACAAAATTTGTAGACTTAAGTTGCTTAGTCCAAAATATTAAAGAATTAGCGTGATTATTTTATCTTTTTTAATAGATAACCTCTAAAGCTTAAACCAGGTAGTGAATGTATCAGGGAACAGTGGCAGTTTGTGAATTTCGCAAAAAATTATTTTTTTTTGATGGCAGCTCTTATTTAGGCATTTTTTTATTCTAGTGAATGTCATATTAAAAAAAAAAGAAAACAAATTTATCGACTATCTACACTGCGGTTTTAAGGGTTTACTTCCACTCAACACGTCTGGCAAATTCTTTTTAAAGAGCCGTCAGATTTCTCAGCAAAAACCAAAGATAATAAGGCAAGATTCTTTAAAAAATCTCAGGGTGCCTTGAAATGTCCTAAGCAACCAATGCAATAAGAAATCAATGCAATAGAGCAAAAATCAGCTCTTTGATCTTATTGATAAAAGAAATACATTTATTTTGCATTAAACGATTAATCGGTCAATCGCCAATTTTTCCGATTAATCGAGCCGAATAACCTATTAATAAATTTTTTTAATGTTTCTAATAATGACCTAACCGATTAACCGGCAGAGTCGAATATTTGGAAACACTACTATTAAGTCTAAACTAAAAATACTAAAATGGAAACCACAGCGTATACGTTATATTTTATTTTTATATTATGTATACGCAATGTTTCACATACTTAATATGATTAGAAAGAGGTGTAAAATTCTTGATTATAATATTAAGAAATAGTAAAAAGTATTAAAAAAATAGTAAATAAGTTACAAAAAACAATAGTAATTCAAAATTGTTTTTAAAGTATTTTCATAAAAATATTATCAAAAAATCGCCTCAGTTCATAGAAACTTAAAATCTAAATATCTTTTTAAAACGACCTAACTTTTCAAAACGTGGTATACCACTGGATTCGTTTTTCGGCGTTTTCGTATGTCATTTCAAAAGTTGAAATTTTACTTACAGTGTAATTATAAAACAAATAAAACATGTCATTGACATTTACAGTCATAACACTGTCTGGTTTTTATAAAAACAATTGTATCAGTTCAGTCACCCATGTAATAATGGTGTTATATGATCAATTTCAGCTGGGGGATGTTATTTTCGAAAAATCCTTATAGATACAAAATTATTATTTACGGTAATCAATTCATTGTCGAAAATATTCAATGTCAAAAAGATTCTAAATAAAGATTTTTTATATTTAAATTCTTTTGAATAAAAAAAAAATAATAATTATTTTTAAACAAACCAATTAACTAATGTTGCCAAGGTTCTTGAACATATTGTATAACATAAGATTTGTTTCCAACTAAAGCGTTATATATCTTTGTCTCAACATGGTTTTATGTCTGGTAGGTTTTTAGGTTTTCAAATTGATACTATATACACGGATTTTGCTAAGGAGTTTGATCGTGTACCCCGTGAGTTACTGCTTCTTAAGCTTGCGAAAATTGTTTTCATTCTGAAATGTTAAGATGGTTTCGTTTTTACTTAACTGGCAGAAACTGCTCTGTCTCTATTTATGAAGTTTATTCTCATATTTCCGTTCCGTCCTCTAGTATACCTCAGGGCAATATTCTAGGTCCGTTACTTTTTAACATTTTTATTAATAATGTAAGTCATTGTTTTAAGAGTTCCAGATATCTTTTATATGCAGATGATCTCAAAATTTTTAAATCTATTAAAAGCGAAACGAATATTTCTGAATTACAGAATGACTTAAATAGAGTTGTTTCGTGGTCTGAACATAATGGACTTTATTTCAACGTGGATAAATGCCATGTTATGACTTTTCACAGATGTCGTCATGTTTTGATTTCTCGATATAGTAGTGGTGGTAAATTTTTATCTTCAATGGATAAAATTTTCGACATTTTGGTAGCTTTTATTTTGTAGTCATCTGAATTACTTAGTACCCAAAGCTTACTCACTTCTTAGTTTTATTCGTCGTAATATTAATAATATGTTTGATTATAACGTCAAAAAAAATTTATCATCGTTTATGCTGATATCCACATTAATCGTGTGGAGAAAATTCAAGTTAAATTTTTAAAATATACTTTTTCTTCTATTTCCCTGCCAACCCCTCTTACATCTTATGATCACAGGTGTATTAGGATTTCTATGAAGTCCTTGGAAGGAATATCTCCTCATAATTGTTTTTACATGGTGTTGTTTGTGGCTTAATTGATTGCCCCGATCTTTTAAACTTAATAAATATATTGGTTCTACAAACATCGTTGAGAAGAAATAATTTTTTACATAATGATTTTCACAGAACTGAATATGATCGTAATGAACCTCTTGCCAGATCTATGATATTATTTAATAGTCTATGTTCTAAGTTAGACTTAAGTATTTCTGGTATTAAATTTAAAAATTGTTTATTTAAATTGTTATAACTTATTTAACTTTAAGCTGCTAGTCTGTAAGGATTTCATTATACCATAGACTGAAATAATAATATGTTTATTAATAAATTTCTTGTAAAATAACGACTTTCTTGTAGAATTAGTACTCAGAATATTATTAAAATAATATTTTATAAGAAAAAGAGTTATTTTGTTCGAAAAGGTTCCTTATAGATAACAATAGATTTTAAGAAATTTTTCTGTTAAGAACATTTCTAGATTCTATGGCCAATTCCTGAGAGTATAATTCTCAGACTCTACAAATTTTTTCTTAGAAAAAAATTTATATATTTAAAAAAAAAATATTCTAAGGCTTTTCTTTAAATGAAAAATTTTTAGATTCTAAGGCTTTTCATCATGAAAACTAGATTCTTAAGATTTTTTCTAGAATATCTAAGTACTTTTTCTAAAAGACTCGAAGGACTATCTAAAAAATTTTTTAAAAATGTCCTCAGAATCGAGGAATTTTTCTATTTCAACAAGTCCATAGTATCTGTGCTGATTTATTAAAAAAGGCTTTAGAATTAAAAAATTTGTTTGATATATATTTTTCTTTACAAAAGTCTTATGAGTCAAAAAAATGTTCTTGAACAAGTTTTTAATATGAAATTTTTTCGTATATTAGTTTAAAATGAGCTTAAGTTTTCTTTGTTTTTATAAAAATTTATTATAATTATTTATATTAATATATGTATTATAATACATAAAAATCCTTTGAAGAAGTCATCCAATATGGTGACGAAATATTGGGATTAATAAATAATTATAAATAATTTTTAAATAATAAAGAAGAGATCTTAAGTTAATTTTAAACCAACATACAAATCAAGAAGAATGAAGAAAAATAACAGAATTTTCATAACATTTTTTCCTTAGGGAAAAAAATGTCTTCAAAATCATTCTTAAACTTAAAGAACTTTCTCATAGTTTCGAATCATAATGTAACTGTTGGGACAATATTTTGGTAAGATTATGGTTATTTTATTATCATAATATGATAACTATATTATAGTGCGACTATAGTAGGTACAATAATAATTCCAAACATAATCCACCCTACTACACAGCCAATTACTTTAACGCAAATTTAACAATTTTATCATGTGTTTTAATACTTGATTAAAGGTTAAACTTACCATTTTCCATTGTAAGTACGTATGTGGTTTAGTTTCCATTTAAATTGTTGTAACCAAATAAAATTGGGTGAAATCAAGTAAATAAAAGAAAGAAAAAAAAAAAAGGCAAAAAAATAAAATAAATTGTATATTTAAGTTTCATCATTTAGGTTAATGTTTTACAAAATTTTAAAGTATATCTCACTTATGAGAATTATATTTTTCATATATACGCAAAGAAAAGACATGATTACTGCTAATAAATTATGTTTGTCACACTCAAATAATTGGTGTGTAAATAGGTTCTAACAAACAATATGGAGGATACCATCATTTTGATAGTTAATATTAACTGTATTATCCTAAAGATTGAAAATATGATTCTTACTGATCATATTATACTCAATAGTATCATATTAAGATCAATATAAAAATTACGTATTTCAATCATTATGTTATACAATAGGTTTTTTTTTGAATTTTATATAAATATTACATAAAAGTTTATGTGGATATAGACTTCCTAAGTAGTTAGAGATATGACTGCTTAAAAATTAAGAATATTAAATTAATATATAAATGTTGTTGTCTTGGAAATTCTTGGCATTTCTATTTAAAAATATTTGTCATAAAAATATTTGAAATTTTAGTATTTGTAATTTAATAAAAAAATAAAAAAAAAACAAAAGCTAAGAAATAAATTATGTGTTTGTTAGTAAAGGTGGAACAGGGCATACAATATACGAAAACAGCTTTCGTACAAAGGCGCCCCCAAATCTTTAAATTGTATTTGTTTACAAAAAATAAAGAAAAATCAGGTAACTAGGGATAATCGTTTTGTTTACAAGTAGTTATAGATATAGAACAAAAATTAAAAAAAAAAACAAAGTTAATATCATATTATGCTAAAATAATAGTAATTTTATTTTCATAATATCATAATAATATTATTTTTGCTGCTAAAGTTGGCGCAATTATTAACCTAAATACGAGGGAAATTCAAACCCTACAAAAAAGCAAGATTTCGGAAGGTCCCCAAAATAGGCTTCTCATAGGTAATTGACGACTTTGAATGTAATTTATGAACGCGCTATTTCACTGATCATCTAATGTTTACTTTCCTATTGTTCAGTAAACTCAACATTTTCATCATGGTAAAGTACAGGAACGAATAACATATGCAAATTTTAAAAATGTACTACCGAAATTCGGAATCGGTGACCGAAACTTTTAGAGCGTTAATTGTTATTCTGTTGGTCAAAGTGATGAAAATATCGCTGTCGTTCAGGCGTCCGTAGCAAACGATCCAAATCAGTCGATTCTGCGACGTTCTCAAGAACTGGGCACCGCTAAGACCACTTAATGGCGAATTTTGCGTAAATATCTTAGTTTACACCCATAGAACATCAAGCTGTCTCAAGAAGCGAAGGCTATGGACCATTTGACGCGACGTAAATTCTCCAATTGGGCTCTGGAGAAGATGCGCCAAAATCATCTTCAGTGACGAAGATAATTTTTGAATTAATGGGTTCGTCAATAAACAAAATATGCGTTATTAGTTTAGTCAAAATCCACATGTGCTTCATGAATCACCACTTCATCCGCAAAAAATAACTGTTTGGTGCGGTTTGCCGGCGACGTCATTGGGCCATATTGTTTGTCGACAATAACGATCGTCACGTTTCTGAGAATGGCGATGGTTATCGTGCCATGATGACTGATTATTTTTGTCCCGAATTGGAAAACATGGACTTGGATGACATGTGGTTTCAATAGGACGGTGCCACAAGCCACACATCACACGTTACAATCGATTTATTGAAAACCCAATATTGTACAGATGACCTCCTCATTCGAATCGAATCTTTTTCTGCCGAGACATATATTAAAATTTGTGAACAGGAGAAATACGCTGTTAGCCAAATCTTGAGAATAAAATACATGCAGCAACAATTCGAACGTCAACTCGTGCAGTTTTGCCATAGAAACTGAACAATTGTGCACCGACAATAATCTTGATGGAAGATCACTGTTTTATTGCATAAATAAGCGCGTATTTTCTTGATTTCTTTACTTGATCAAAATTCAATATATATATCAAACAGCCGTTTTCATAGCCTTACCAGCAGATTTCACTGTTTGCTTCCTTCGGGGCGGATTCACCTAGTAAAATCTATTGTTTTGACTCTTGTTTTATTTTTGATGTAAGGTAGTAAATATATGATTATGTATCGGCGAATAAATTCATCAGGATAGCGACGAAAATGCTCTAAACCAGCTACTGAATTATTCGGGTGATTGTGTTCAAACGCGGCAGCCATCCTACCTACATATTTGTATACCCAAAGTGGAAATCACCGAAGCATGTGATATGACCGTGGCCTCATGCACTTTTACTCGTCGGTCACTTAAAACTATATATACACTCAGAATATTATGTAGTTAACTGTTTGTAGTTTAATAAAAAAGTTTTCCTTTCCATTTACAAATAAAGGAAGATACATTTATTTTTCAAAGAAACATCTATATTAACTTTTTTATACATTTATTCGAAATAATTTACTATCATTTACCGATTTTTGTCAGTTTCATTTAATTTTTTCATTTGTTTGAAATTTAATAAAAATTTACCCACAAAACGGAAAATATTCAAAAAATTTCAATTTGTTTTTTTATTTAAATTGGTTGTATATTTACAAAATTTTTCAATACAAATTACAAGAACTTCATAAACACACATATATACACAAAAACATTCACACAAAAAGTGTTTATAGCTTCATACATACATTTTGTATTGTACGAGTATATTAAAAACAAAAAATACAAAAATGGAAATAATTTCAAATAAATGAGAAAAACATTTATTTTTTAAGGATTGGTGGGTAAAATTTTGACATTTATTTAAACTGATTATATCAGTTGTTTCTTACGGATGTGTCAGTTGATTAATCAACATTTAAAAATAAATAACAAATGGCATTTAATTTAAATGTAAATTAAGTAGACCGGTTTTTAAATGAAATATCATTTCTTTTAAATGATATTTTCAGTTATTTTAACTTACAAACTTTTTTAAGTGTACTTGCCTCAGCTGGACGGGCTAAAAAAGGTTAATCATTTGTCACAGTAAGGCCACGTTTACATACATTTATCCAAGTGCAGATAGTCTTAAACACCTGGACACATATACCATGGACTTCGTTTAACTAATCTTTGATTTTCCTAGTTGGTTTACTTTTCAAATATAAGTTTTATTTATTTTCCATTTTTCAAAATACCAAAAGTTGGATCAAATAATCGATTATTAAAAGAAAAAAATTAATGACGTGTTGTCTGAAAAAAATTTCCAGTCATCTTATGTAACTTGAAATTTTTAAAAACCCTCTTTTTTAAATTCTTATCTCTTTTTATACGATTTTATAAAGACTTATTGACTTACCCTCGTATACCTAATGCTCTACGAATATGATTACCCCAACCATGTTTTTTTCTTTACGTGTACTATTTAATGATTTGGAAATAAATGTGTTTACATAATATATAATAAATAAATTTTTGTTTTTGTGATTTTATGAACAAATATAATCTCTTTTTCTCTCCCCCTAAGGAAAATGTAATTTGAAATATTATTTTGCTTTAATAACATTTTTTCCCAATTGTATTAGTGAGAAAACAAAGAAACTCATTGAATGAATGTTTAACTTTATTTGGAAATAAAAAAGCCCATAAAAATCAAATATTTCTTTGCTCTTAATGGAAATAAATAATTTATTTTACTTGTTGTCAATTGAAATATATATTTGCTTAAACAAAAATAACAATAAGAATTTTACTGAAGTTGTAGACGGACTGAATTTAAGCTCATAGTTGGCAGGAAATATCTTTTCATAATAACGGTAGTTGGCTACCACAGATACTTTATATGAAAATTTTAAAATGGCAATTCCATTAAAGGCATGTGTGTTTTTGTGTAACCGGGTTTATTGCGCTATATTACCGGTTTAATTTTGAAATATCTTTAACTACCGTTATAGTAACGCTAACAAACCGAAACACCGACTTATAACGGTATTTTGCAGATTTAACAAAATTTGGCACGTAATATTGTGAGATAAAACCCGTGATATTAGACGACGCATGCCAATATTGAAATCGCAGTTTTAAATTTTTCGCATCGGCATTGATCTGAGCGTGGTAGACAACTACCGTTATAATGAAAAGGTATTGCTTGCCAACCATGTTTAAACTACATTTGCTGTGTTGGTGCGACAAGGTGTTAACAGGAACATTTACTAAAAACTGATAACACTCATCTAAAAGAGATTAAGAATAACGTCAATAATTCTATGCGTTATCTTTTAACGTGAACAAATATCAAATTTATGTGGGATCTTCAAACATATATTACCGCTAAACAAGAAAATTTTTAAATAAAGAGAAAACATTTCTGATATAATACTAGCTTGGCGGCATCATTGTACATTAGGGTGTCCCGAAATTAGATTTTGCTTAAGAGAACTCAAATCTAAATCGAGCTGGTTATAGAAAAAATAACAAAAACATTTTTCAAGGGTACTTACACTCACCAAAAAAAGTCTGTAATGGCAACTGAAAATTTTGCTGTTACTACGGGAAATTCTGCTAATTTGAGCCCAGCGGTATTTTTAGCTAATCTTAGCAACACATGACTGCTGACGTGTAGTACAATGAAATAAGTAGCCGCTACTAAATTTTAGTAGACTTTTTGTAAAGTGGAATTTAAAATCTGTTTGCTAAAATCAGCACAAAAAAAAAAATACTAAATACTAATAATATTAGTACAAAGTTTTAGATTATAGATTATCGAGCATCAAAAATTTTGATTATATTTTTAAAAAAATATTTTATACAAAATGAAAAAAAATCAAACGCTTAAAAATCTTAAAAATTGTTAAAGCATAAACGAATTTATTATTTATTTTAACTTGGTAATTTCCTTTTTGAAAAATATTTTAGTCAATTTTTTTTTTTACTTTTAAAGTTAAATTTAATTGTTTTTAGGGCTGATTTTTATGAATTTGCAATGAACACTATTAATTAATGTAACATAACTTATATTTTTTTACCTGCAGACAAGCCAAAATGGCTTTGCAAGGTACCTACATATAATGAATTGTTAAATTTTAATAATAAATAAATAAATAATAATAAAAAAAAAAAAAAAAAAAAAAAAAACTAAAAAACCCTTTTTAGTGATATTTTAAGTGGATGTCCTATTTTCAGACATGAGTTGGTATCTTCACTTTCGATCCTTTCTTTAATCCTATGTAACATTTTAGGGCAATTTAAGTTTGTATGTATAAGTTTTAATTAGAAATAACATTTCCTTCAATATCGACTTTTTAAAATTAGTAATTTTTTTTTTGCTAATTTTAGCAAATCGGTTTTCAAAAATTTGTAAAATGATTTCTGAAATTAACAACGAAAATTTGTAAATATTCTGTAAAAATTCGGTAATTTGTAAAATGTAAATAGCAAAAAGATTTGCTAAATAATAATTTTTTTACTAAAAATAAGTACGAAAATAGTAAAGTGGTATTGAAAACCGTTTACAAATTTTTCTACTAACTTTTTTTTCTGAGTGTATAATTCGCTAACCGCTGGCCTTCGTAGTGATATTTTTGAATTTTTGGACAAACTAGGACTTACCAATTTGGTAATGATGAGTAACCCAGCAAAATAAGAGCCGAGAAAGAAGTAGTTAAACACAACATCTACTGAACCCGAAATTGTGAAAATTTCGGTGAATCATTAATATTTTAACATTGGCGTGTCATTGGGAGGAAGTAGTTTATTTCGATGATATGAAAAATCGATAATCAAATGGACTTTTTCATTAGTTTACGGAAGTTGTTAAATATAGGGACTACAAAAAAAAAAAAATAGGGAGTGGCTTTGTTTTAAAGTTAAATATGTGATTTTGAACACGCCAAGAATTATTGTTTCGATCAGGACAAAGTGTATATCACTGGTATGCAAAATATGTTTTCAATAAGGCATTAAATGACTGCAAAAATTAACCATTTATGGACCAACTAAATATTGATTTTTCTACCATAATTATAAATTGTTATAAATAAATATTAAAAATAAAAAATTTATACACTTAAAATATTTTGTAAGTTAAAATAACAGAAAATGTCATTTAAAAGAAATGATATTTCATATAAAAACCGGTCTACTTAATTTTCATTTATATTAAATGCCTTTTATTTATTTTTAAATGTTGATTATTTAACTGACACATCCGTAAGGATCAAATTATATAATCAGTTTAAACAAATGACAAAATTTTACCTACCAATTCCTTAAAAAATAAAGTTTTTTTATCATTTATTTTAAATTGTTTCCCTTTTCGTATTTTTTAATATACTCGTACAATACAAAATGTATGTATGCATAGCTGTAAATACTTTTTGTGTGAATGTGTTTGTGTATGCATGTGTGTTTATGTAGTTCTTGTAATTTGAGTTGAAAAATTTTGTATATATACAACCAATTTAAATAAAAAAAACAAATTGAAATTTTTTGAATATTTTTTTTTTTTTTTTGAAACAGACAGCAAACAAAATTAAAAGGTGAATTAGGACTAGAGAACAAGTGGTTGCAATTGGACGGTTTCGCTGCATTTAACCCGAGAGCAATGAACATTTTGAAGGAAGTGTTTACAGGTCATCTTATGTTTCGTTTTGGGAATTTGTGTTAGCCAGTAAAATCATTCGATTTGCACGCTCCAGAAATTTTTTTTCTCACCCAAAGAAAAAACATGCTTGTGGCAATTATACTTTAAGAGCATCATATATTTTTGGGATTATGATTGCGCTAACCATATTCATTATATAATATAGTAATCATATTATGATAGAAAAATACCATCATTTGAACATAATATGGTCTCTAGAGTTATATTATGATTCGAAGCTATGAAAAAGTTCTTTTCATTTAAAAATATTTTTTTAAGAAATGTTTTTCCTAAAGAAAAAATTTGACATTAAAGACTTTTTCAAGAAAACTTTTTTTATTCTATGGAAAGAAAAATATTTCAAACAAATTTTTTAATTCTTAGAACATCTTTGATAAAAAAAAAACATAAATCTTATGAACTTTTTCTAATAGAAGGATTCTTTGATTATAAGGACATTTTTAAGTTTTCTTTAAATAGTCCTTAGAGTCTCACAATTTTTCTTTTAGAAAAAGTCTTTTGAATATAATGAAAAGTCCTAGGAATCGCAGAATTTTTTATTTAAAGATAGGCCTTAAAATCTAAATTTTTTAAGAATATATACATTTTTATCTATGAAAAATTTGCAGAATCTGAGAATTTGACTGTAAAGAAAAGTCCATAGTATCTAAAAAAGTGTCTCTCAGAAAAATTTCTAAAATTCTAATACTTTGTTCATATAAAAAATTATTTTATTAATATACTGAGTAATTTTTCCACAAGAAAGTCGTTATTTTTTATAAAAACAACACAGTATTGTCAAAGTCGAAACTGCAAATGTCAAGGTCATGTTTTATTTGATTTATAATTATTCATTGATTGTTGTCGGAAATTTAAAGTTTCATTATTATCATATTTTTTTATACTCAGAATTTTTGTTATCATTTGGTTACAGCCAATCATGTTATAAAATAGAAAGCGGCAATTATAAAATAATAAAATATTTTTGTACTATAATAATGATGATACCCGAATGCAGCAAAAATTATATAGTAGTATTGATCATGTTGCAACCATGTTTTTTTTTGTCTATGTATAGGTTTTTTGAACTCTGTGAACAAGTCACAGAATGCGATAACCAAATGTTCATCAGCAATGATGCCTTCCACTTGACCGATAAAATCTCTAAAAACTAATAGAAAAAACTTAAAGATCTAAAAAAACATTGAAAAAAATAATTATGTTGATTCACTTAAAGGATATAGCAAACCACCATGTGGTAAATGTTTTTGTACCACCCTGTACGGTTTATAATTTCACCTAACATTTAATTGAAATTAAGATTTTCATTATATATAAAGAAAATTTCGAGTAATTAAATCGATTTAATTTTAAAATCACACTTTTTTTACACTGGTAAAATTTTAATAAAACTTAAAAATATGTTGGAAAAGATAGATGATAGATTTGGTTTTTCTTAATCGAGTAAAAGAATCGAAATGCCAGTGAAAAAATGTGTTTTGTAAATTAATACTTAGCTGTATTTAAAATATTGCTTTACATTTTAGTGGTTACTGTAATATTTAATATTTGAATACTTTTCATTTAAACACTTTATTTTAATATGTTTTTTATATATATTTTTTTTTTTTTTTGCCTGAGTATGGCTTGAGCATTCCCATTTATTTTGAAGGTGATTGTATTGCTTTAAGTGCTTTGAAATTGTATTGAATATGTGTATATATTTATAAGGACACATCCACACACACACACCCACACATATAAAAAAGTACTAGTCTACTCACAATAAAATACACAAAATGTCTGTATTTGTATTAATATACTTCAGGCTTTAAGTAAATACATTTTGATGCTACGCCAACGAAGCTAGTAATGTATTTTAAGAAAGTCATAAAAACATTTTTATTATACCTTTTCGCAAATAAATTTGAAAAAAAAATTTACAAATATTTAAACAAAATAGCAAATTAAGACGAAATGCCATAAAAAAGGTGTTTCTGAAAATTCGTTAAAAACACATCACTGGTCTTGCTGTTGCAGCGTCAATTTGTTGTTAAAGAAATTGCTCAAGCAAATTATATTAGAAATAGATTCAATATTATTTTATAATTTTGTACATGCACAAATAAAGCTAAAAACTTAAATATAATAAAATTTTATGGAAAAATTTTGCAAAACATTAACCTTAACTAATTTGTTTAATAGAAAATGTTATTTTTAACTGAATTTTTATTTATTTATTTTATTAGTAAATTATAGGAAATAAAATTGAAAGAAAATACGATAGCCGCCAGCAGGATAGAATTTAAGTATTTAGGTTTTGTAAATCTAAAAAAAATAACTAGAACATATATTTGAAATTAAGGGTTTCATAAGGTTTATTTAATAAATACTTTAAGAATTAAAGTTCAAAGCAAAAACTATAAAGGAAAAATATGTAATTGTTAAATTTTCTTGATGTAAGTCTAATTGTGTGTTGTTTCGGGTTTTCTAATTTGTTTTCAACAGTCAATATAGGTTGACAATCAATTCAATTCTGCTGGCTCTTATCAAATTTTTTCAATTTTATTTTATAATTTACTAATAAAATGTATTATGTTATTTTAAATTTCAACTCTTTTGACAGGAGGAATATAATTAAATGATTAAAATATCATTCAATACAATTTTATATGAAAATAGTTTTTGTGATGCAGTTTATTTTCCAGCTAGGGTACAGCTCAGTTGTCCAGATTTGCCAAAGGTCTGCGTCCTTTGAGGTAATTATAAAATAAACACGACGTATTGTGTACAATACGGCACGGATTGAGGGGAAACCACGGTTCTGGTGTTCGAGTAGAGAGATTAACTATAGAACGCCGTGAGAGTTCTGATAGTATATGGTAATATTTACCGAACTCTGGAAGGGATTCCGGCTCGGTTAGTTGGATTGATAAGTAACCAATGGGGATAAACAGCGGTTCCCGTACTCAAATAATACGACTAGCTATAAACAACGGTTCTCGTATACAAAAAATACAACTGCCTAACAACGAGAATAAATGACGGTTCTCGTGTTCAAATGATACAACTGACTACAAACGAGAATAAACAGCGGTTCTCGTATTCAAAAACTACGACCGGCTAACAACGAGAATAAACAACGGTTCTCGTGAAGGAAAGCATGAGTAGGTAGAGAAATCAGGTATTATTTCGTTCCCGGATCGGTATTACACGATCCGTCCCTCGGTTTTGGCTTGCCTTACAGCCTTTACCTTTCACACTATATGTAAATAATTTTCCCAACTTAATGAGAATTACATAAGGTGTTGCTATAAGTATAATATTGGATATGGGTAAAAGTAGTAATACTGGGTATGAGAATAAATATATTTGTAACGACACGTTACGCTGCCGGAATTCCATTGTCAACCAGTTTGGTGGGCACAACTAATACCATTTTCAAGTTGTATACTCTACGAAAAAAGAGAAGAAACTTACATTATTTTTTTGTTTTTCGCTGCAAATTTTTTTTATTATAAAGAAATTATTTGGGGACTAATATTAATTAAACAAAAATTTTAAAAGTAATTTTTGTAACGGAAAATTTTGATACCAATTTTGTGCCAATATTTTAATTTTTTTTTTAACAATATACATCAACAATGCGAACTTTAAATGCTGAAGTGGAACTAAAAATAGCTTGCAAAATTTATTATTTTTTTTTATAATACAAAAATCAAAATATATGCAAACAATAAGTTTCTTCTGCACATGTTTATAATAATTTAACCTTTTAAAATATTATTTCTATAATTTTATAAATTACAATTAAATAAAATAAAATACTAATTAAAAAGTTTCCTTACACAGATAATTGCGGTAAATACAAAAGTTTTAATATTTTTTTTTTCTTTAGCCATTATGAAAATCTACATTAAATGCAACTAAATCAAAAAAGAAACTTTAAAAGGGAAACGGAAATGGCTGCTATATATTAAAAAAAAATTAACTGCTGGAAAGGATAGTTTTAACCACACATAAGTTATGAAAAAATAAAATTTCGTAGTAAGGGTGATAGATTGTAGCCCACTTTAGAGTTTTCTTTTTTTTTTTTTGAAAAATCCCGATTTCGGTTTTTCAAAATTATAAAAATATAAATATTTTCCCCATTTTTCCTGTAATGGTAAAATTAAAGTTTTAATAATTTTGGAGTATTTTGTAAGTTAGAATAAGCATAATTAATTTATTTTTTTCAATAAATATAAAAGATAATAATTATACAGGTTGGTTGAAAAGTTCCTGCGCTCACTAAAAGATGGCACTGCTAGCTTCAAACTTTTTTATCTCAAGTTGGTATAACTGTCCTGAGAATACATGTAAAGTTGCAAGTCATTTTTTCAATTCTTTCTTTGTTTACAAGCCATTTGAAGTTGACGTGTCATTGATTTTTTTTAATATGAAAAAAATTGAATATCGTGCAGCCATTAGATTCTTTGCTTTGAAGGGTTTAAAAGCAACGGAAATTTATGAACAATTGTTAGAAGTGTACAAGGAGTCCTCACCTTTAAAACGCACCGTTGAATTTCGGGCTGGTGAATTTAAACGTGGTCGTACCAGCCTTGAAAACGATCTACGCGAAGGACGACCAAAAACTGCAACCAAAGCAGAAATCATTGAGCATGTACATAATATGGTTAGTGAAGATCCAAGTTTGACTAAGCATGAAATTGCTAATACCATAGGCATCTCAGACGAACAAGTACTCCATATTTTACATGAAGAATTACGTATGAAAAAACTGTTTGGAAAGTTAGTGCCGCACACATTAAGAATTCAACAAAAACTAATTCGAAAACAAATTTTTCAGCGTAATTTGGAGAGTTTTAAGCTGAATAAAACTGACTTTTTGCGTCGTTTAATAACTATGGATGAGACTTGGATCTACCACCATGATCCTAAATTGAAACAAGAACGTTTACAGTGGACTGAAGCTGGTTGTTCAGCTCCAAAGCAGGTGAAGTCACAATGATCAGCAAAGAAGGTTATGGCATCAGTTTTTTTTTTTTGATGCAAAAGGAATTTCGTTGATTGATTATCTTCAGAAAGGTAAAACAATCAACTCTGAATATTATTGCAGCCTTTTTAAAGAAGAAAAAAATAATTTTTCATCAAGACAATGCACCTGCTCACAAAAGTGTTTTGACGATGGCTAAATTCAAAGAATTAAAGTACGAATTGCTGGAACATCCACCGTATTCGCCAGATTTGGCTCCCAGTGACTACTATCTCTTCAGAAATTTTAAACAATTCCTTCGTGAAAAGCATTTTTCGTCGAATGAAGAGGCCATAGCAGCCGTAGACGGTTATTTTGCAGAGCTTCCGAAAAACCATTATAAGGATGGGATAAAATTATTGGAAGATCATTGGAACAAGTGAATTGAGCTTCTAGGAGATTATATTGAATAAAATAATATATTTCGTAACAAAAACAGTATTCTTTCATTTCGAGCGCAGGAACTTTTCAACCAACCTGTATATGAATCATTGAAAAATCTTATTTAGCCTCACTACGAAGTTGTCGGTTAGGAATTTTTTGTTCGAATTTTTTGTTTTAAAAAATTTATTAAAGAAATACATTTAATCACCTTGCATAAAATTTTTAAGCAATCCCGAGGATTCTCATATCTTGGGTCAGTATTATAAGCAGAATTTACAAAGCAAGTACCACAACCTAAATTAATAATAATAATAATAAAATTTCCAATTTAAATAAAATTTTGATATGTGCTAAAAATATTTTTCCACTAACTTTTTTTAACCACTTTAGGAGTTTGTGGTGGAGAATTAGAGAAAAGAAATTCGATAATATTTGGCTACTTTTTGTTCAAAATTCTATATAAAAAGGGCATTACAATAATATATGCCTCAAATGAGAAAGTTTGGCATACATAATGCTTATGTTTTAGCATAGGGTTGTCGAGTTATTCAAAAAAGTGCAACAAAAGGGTTCCGTGAAAAATTTGGTAAATTCTAAAATATCAAAAAAGCATAAATACGTGTCTGTTGAAATTAAGAATAAATTATATTAATTTGGCAACCACAGCAGTTTGCTTTTTTCATATAAAATTTTCAACATTTTTGAGATTTTTCAAAGGCAATTTAATCCATAAAAGCAAAAAAGTGCCAAAAAAAATGTACCAATAAAAAGCGTTTTAAAGTCTCTTTTAGACAATATCACACTTACATATGGTTGCTTTAGTTTAAATACCTCAAAAAGCTAAAAACCGAAAAGAGCCAAGTTGAACCCCTTTTTGTCAGATATTAAGTAGTTTTTGGCTAAATAATAATTTTTTATTAAAGCCATTACATGATATTGATAGAAAAGGTAATTTACTACTTTTTCTGATTTTAACCTTTTTTTTTTGTTCACCGAACGATTTTCAGGCGAAAAGTATGTGAAATCGAAATTACTCTTTAACAAATATTTCAAAAATCGACAAAAATATATTTATGCTCTGGCATACATTACTGATAATAAAAAAGGAAGTTAAGACTCTCTACTTGCAAAATAAGTTACTATTTTTGCTCCAAGATTCACAGGACACCGTCAGGAAACATTTTACGAACATCCCTCTAACTTAAAAACCAATTTACAGATTTTTTTTCAAATTAAGCACAGCTAATGTACTCAGAGATTGTAAAACGCTGAATCAATTTCAGAAAAATTTAATAATGCTTAGTTTCAATTTTGCTTAATTTCGCAATTTAAAAAGCTCAAATCGCTGTAACTTTTGTAATAATAAGACTAAATCAACAAATTTCGGTATGTAATTTTATTTTACTGATAGTGTTATTTAAAGGAAAAATCAAAACTATTTAATTACTGGATTTTATGATTCGTCTTCAATATTTATTGTGCTATATTGCCTAAATAAAGCGATAAATGAACATTTTAATATTCTTACCAAAGTAATTTGTCAATGTAGAAATATTATATATATCTACAAAAATAGTATTAGAGGGTTAAAATTCCTGGGTGTCCCAATCCGAGACAGGTTGATCTTAGATTTCTTTTTTAAATTACATATCTAAATTACAACAAAATTGGTGTATTAATGTGGAGGTACATTCCTTGGTAATAGAAAATTTTATTACAAATTTTCTTACTTAGATAAGCATATTAAATTATTTTTCCCGTACATTATCACCTGAGCTTTAATGGCCTCAAAATGTAAAAATTAATATTTTTTTGTATTTAAAAGAAAGGCATAATTTTAATAAAAATCAAAATATAAAATTTAACTAGGAAAATAGTAGTTTTTCAGACTAATAAATTGCATAACAAAAATTGTATTAAAATCAATATAATGAAATATAGTTTTTTTGTATGTGGTGTTTTTTTCACGTGAAACCTAAACAACCCACTATGCTCTAAATACAATTAAAGTCAAAAGTTTAACTTAGTGCTATCTATATCTCAAATAAAATGTAAAAGTAAAGTTTTTATTTTATAGTTGATCTTTTTAATACTCGTATTTATATGTATGAAAATGGATCTTTAGTCTGGTTCGATTTTTTTCAAATGAAAAGAATTTTTTTATTTTTGGTTTAGTAATCATGGAGAAGACACAGAAAAAGCTATTTAGGCACAAGCCAAATGGAATGAATTTTCTGTTCAGCTACGACCTTCTTCAACATTATTCGTGCCCTTGAGAGTGCTAATTGTAAATATCTCTATTTAACTCGTAAATCAATAAAAAAAAGCTATTTATGCTAACATCCAGTTGATATTTTTAATGAGTTAAGATGAAATTTACTTACTTGTTTGTTTGTGTTTTATTACATTCTTCTTGTTTACTGTATGCACAAATCCGCAATTAGCTAATATTAAAGACATGTGTTTAAATTTGATTTATGATTATAATTTGTGAGTTAAATAAAGATATTTACAATTAGAATTTTCAAGGGCACAAAGAATGCTGATAATGGTCGTATCTGACCAGAAACTGCATTCCATTCGGCTTGTGTCTAAATAACTTTTTCTGTGTATTCTCCATAATTACTAAATTAAAAAAAATGATCTAGAACCAGACTAAAAATACATTTTCATACATACAAGTTGTATGTATTTCAAATTTCTTTTTGTGATTTTTTCATACGGGTGGTCCCAAAATTTGTCGTCATAACAAAGAAAACATAACATTTTTGGAAAAATTTTCTTTATTTCTCAACTTTATCTCCTATAAGCTTGACACACTTGTCCATGTGATATGAAATAGCTTCGGTACCCTATTTATAAAAGGTGTTTTTTAATTGGTGTAGAACTTTGAATCAATATAAAACGAAATAATTTTTTTAATTTTTATTTGATAGCTTTTTACTTGTCATTTAGTATTAAAAAACAATTTTAAACACATGTGCAACGCAATCACCTTTTTTAAAGTTCATTCGGAATATCCAATTTTAAATTTTTTATTCGCCTAAAGGTGATTAGACTGTCACCTTATTTTTCCATCTTATAAAATAATTTTTCCCTAATTATTTTTCAGATAATAAAATATAACATAGAAAAATTACCCTTGCAAAAAATTACTGCCATTTGATATTTTATTCGTTTTGGGAATAGAGGGCAGTAGAAAAAATTACGCCATTTACAGTCTAAAAAATATGAAAATTTTTACTACATTTACTCATAAATTGGTCCCTACAAGATAATGAATTTTACGGATGAGAAGTTAGTATTTAAATAATTATTTGCCATTAAATATACTTTAAATTGGAAAAAAGTTTTTTTTTTTAATTTCGTAAGACTGTGCTTTATTTTAAATAAAATCACTAAACTTCTAAAAATAAGCACCCTATAGTAAAAACTGTCTAGCTCCTTAAACTAGCTATCAAAAGAAAATCTTTTACCTCCCAGCCATTGAAGCAATTAGGCAATTCAAATTCAAAGTTTTTTCCATGCGACCAATTTTTTCCATATTTACAAATTCACTGAGATCGTTTATTGATAGCTCCAAAAAAATAATTTCCACTTTGCACCAAAGTAATTTTTTTAAATAACTGTCGCCATCTATAGGTCAGGTCGGCTAATTTTGAGACCGCCGTCATATTTGTGACAAATATAAAATGATTTAAAAAATATTATATTCATCTTCAGAAACTTTTTAAATGCTTTTATTTTAAAAACTAAATTTTTAATTGTATATTTGGAATTTGTCAATTTCGGTATCATAATTAAATATTACTATAGTAATATTTAATTATGATAGCAAACATGAATTTACAAATGTAAGAGAAAATGGTTTAAATTGTGAGGATCAGCGACCACTACCCAACACAACTCATGTTTTTGAACACACGCAGAGAAAAAACATGGTTGCAACATGATCACTGCTACTATATTAAGCTTGCTGCAATCAGGTATGGTTGTCACAACCATGTTATTGGGTTTTTAACCATTAATATGGTCGCTACCATCATTATTATAGTAAGTATTTTACTATTTTATGATTCACACCTTCTATTTTATAACATGATTAGCTGTAACCATACTGTGGTAACAAAAATTCTAACTATGAAAAAAATATGATATTTATGCAACCATAAAATGATGGCAAGAATCAAAAAATAATTATACATCAAATAAAACATGATTTTGACATTTACGGACATAATGTTGTCTTGTTTTCATAAAAACCAAAATGTTATCATTTCAGTCAGTTTATTTTTACCACAAAATGTCGTAAAAAAAATAATCATATATTGTTTACTAAAATTGGACTAATATCAGATGCGTAGGAAATTACTTTCATGTGGCATTAAAACATTTCATCAATTCACCCATTAAAACCAGTTAATTTTTTTTAATTTTAGAAGATTTTTTTAAAGGGTTTTTTGTCGAAAATTCTTTATACATATAACATTATTTACATTAATCAATTCATTGTCAAAAAGATTCTATTGAAAGATTTAATATTTTTTAATTCTTTTCAACAAAAACAATTAGAAATTAAAAAAAAAAATATGGTTATGAATTCATTTTTGTAAAAAGTTCTCAAAATATTTATAAAATATTTTTTATAAGAAAAAGTCTGTAGAACCCATGACTTTTTTTTTGTACGAAAAGATTTCTTACACAAAATAAAAGATATTTATAAATTTATCTGATAAAAATATCTTTAGATTCTATGGACTTTTTCTTATACTAAAATTCTCAGATTCTGCAAACTGTTTCTTAGATAAAAGTTCATATATTCCAAAAAAAACTTATAATCTAAGGCCTTTCTTTGAAAGAAAAATTTATTAATTCTGAAGACTTTTCATTGTGAAAAATACTTAGATTCTAAGGACTTTTTGTAGTAGAAATATTCTTTGATTCTAAAGACTTTTCCTTAAAGAAAAATTTCTAAAAAAATCTTAAAAATCTAAGATTTTTTATTAAAAAAATCGTTAGAATTAAAAAAAAAATTAGGTATTTTTCTTAAAAAAAGTCCACAGAATCAAAGTTTTCTTGAAAGAAAAGTTCTTAGAATCTATGATTGTTTCCTTAACAATTTTTCTTCAAAAAGTCCTTAATATCAATTTTTTTAGAAAAAACATATCCATAGGAAATATTCTTAAATTTTAAGAGCTTTTTTTTCCTAGTTTCTAAGAACTTTTCCTTTAAGAAGTTTTCTTAGATTAGGGATCATATAATGATAATATAGGAATCATAATATTGTTGTGAGGGACCATTATATAATAACATTTTGAGACGGGGGGAGTAATTTTATATTTTAAAAAATCCTGGAATATTTAAAAGATATATGAGAAGATTTATGAATATAAGTACTGGATGAGTGTATTTATGGCAAAATTTATGAAAATGCAAATTATCATCATGGCTGTATATAGATCACCAAGTAAAGGGTGTCCCAAGAAGAACGCAATTTTTAAATATGGCAACATTCGAAGTGTCATTGTTTGACATTTGAACAATTGTTATTGTTTGCTAGTAGAAGGTACGAGGTTAGTAAAAATGGAGCGCTACACGAATGAACAACGCATTCTCATTGTGAAATTGTTTTACCAAAATGGTGAAAGTTTTGCGGCTACAGTTCGCAAATTGCGATCAATTTGGGGTCACAATAATGCTCCAAAAGAGTCAACTGTAAAGAGATTAATGGATAAATTTGCCGAAACTGGGTCTGTTAGTGATGTAAAGACAACAACGCGCCATCGACCAGGTCGATCGACCGAAAATGTCGCAGCTGTACGTGATGATGTCGCTCAAACTCCATCCACCTCAATTCGACACCGAGCTCAGCAAATTGGTGTCTCCAAATCCACTTTGCAGCGAATTTTGACGAAAGATTTGCATCTTCATGCATACAAAGTTCAATTGACTCAGGAACTGAAGCCAGCTGACCATGGACAGCGAAGGGAGTTCGTTAATTGGGTATTGGAGAGACAACATAAAAATGCTGATTTTGCCGATAAAATCATCTTCAGTGACGAGGCCCATTTTCATCTTGATGGCTCCGTCAATAGGCATAATTGTCGCATTTGGGGTGAGGAAAATCCTCGAGTGATTCACGAGAAGCAAATGCATCCTCAACGTGTCACTGTGTGGTGTGGTTTTTGGGCTGGAGGAATCATTGGACCTTTTTTTTATGAAAATGAGGCAGGTCAAGCGTAAACAGTCAATGGTGTTCGGTATCGTGAAATGATAACCAGTTTTTTCTTGCCTAGAATTGAAGAAATGAATGTGGAGGGCATGTGGTTCCAACAAGACGGCGCCACATGTCATACAGCCAGAGAAACAATTCAATTGCTGCATCAGTCATTTCCCGGTCGTGTTATTTCGCGTTTTGGAGATCAGAATTGGCCGCCTAGATCGTGCGATTTAACACCATTAGATTTTTTTCTTTGGGGTTTTTTGAAGTCGATGGTTTACGCGAATAAGCCGACGACGACTCAAGCCTTAAAAGAGGAAATTGGACGCTGCATTAATGAAATACCGCAGCATTCATGCAAAACGGTCATTGAAAATTTCATTAAAAGATCGCGTGCATGCCAGCAAAGCCGCGGCGGCCATCTGCACGATATATTGTTCCATACATAACCTCATTCTGTCTACTTTACGATATAATAAAGTTTCACGATTTTTTTTTAAATATCTGTGTTTTATTTAAAATTTAAAAATTGCGTTCTTCTTGGGACACCCTATAGTAGTGAATCAGACTTTTGTGAAGTATTTGAGCAAGTAATCGAAGATTTATGCGAAACACAATACGACATAATAACAGCTGGCGATTTTAACATTGATTGGAGCAAAGAAGGGACTTACAAAAACAGATTAGAAAGAACTTTTAATGATAATGGACTTAAACAAATTGCAAATGAATATACAAGAGTAACACCAAACTCAAAAACTACAATAGACTATATAATAACAAATAATGAAAACATTTCGGCAAAAAACAATAGTGCTAATAAAATAGGGGACCATGAGGCAATTGACATAATTTTTGAAATCGCATCCGAGAAGCAGGCATTATTAGATGGGAGAGAAATTGAGGTTTTTAAATATAATAAAAACTCTTTTAATACAGAAATTAGTGCAATACTTAGATATAATGAAAATTATGACTTAAATAATACCGTGGACCATTTTGATGATTGTATTGAAAAAACAATAAAGAAATTTACAACCAAAAAAACCATGATCGAAAAAAGTAAAGTAAACAAATGGTTCAATGCAGAACTAAAAATGTTAAAAAGAGTGAAAATTAATATATATCAAAGAGCTAAAATAGAGAACACTGATTTAGCGTGGAATAATTATAAAATTATAAGAAATATATATAAAAATAAAATTGTAATCGAGAAAAACAAATTTGTTAATAATAAAATAAATAACGCGAAAGATCAGAAAGAAATGTGGAGAGAAATAAAAAATTTAATTCTTAAGAAAAATAAAAATGTGATAAATACTGTGATATTTAATGAAATAGAATATAATAACAAATATCAATTAGCTATGCAATTTAATTTTTACTTTGTTAACAGCATTAAGTCAATAACTGAAACTATAGAAAATGTGCAATATAACAACGAAATACCTGTGATAAATAATAGATTTAAATTCCGTGCAGTAACAATTTAAGAGCTTAAATTTATATGTAAAAACCTCAAAAACAAACCAGATTTTAATAAAGTTTCAAGAAATATAATTATGGATAATTGGAATATTATAGGGAAATGTTTGCTTAATATAATTAATAAATCACTTGAAACTGGGGTTTTCCCTGATAGTTGAAAATGTTCAATGGTAACACCAGTAGAAAAAGTTGCAAAAACAAAAAGATGTGATGAATTTCGTCCTATAAACACACTAAAAACATGTGAAAAAATTATTGAGAAAATTGTAAAAGAACAACTTGAAATACACATGGAGGACAATAAACTTTTTTCACGATATCAATCAGGATTTAGAAAAAAATACTCGTGCAAAACTACAGTCAATTACGTCATAAACAGATGGAAGTATATAGACAGAAAAAAGAAAATTATGGCCATCTTTCTAGACTTTAAAAGAGCATTTGAGACTATTGACAGAGAAATATTGATTCAGAAACTTTACATGTATGGTATCAGGGAAACCGAGTTGCTATGGTTTAAATCATATTTGATAAACCGAAAACAAATAACAAAAATAAATGGTGTGAAATCGAATGAAATTTACAATGAATATGGTGTACCGCAAGGTTCCATTCTAGGAGCATTATTGTTCATAATATACATTAATGACTTACCAAATATCTTAAATAATTGTAAAATTATTTTATATGCAGATGACACATTAATTTATGCAGAAGGTGATACGGATGAACAATGCATTAATAATTTAATGCACGGCATAAATAAAATAAATAAATGGCTTAAAATGAACAGATTAAAGTTAAATGAAGATAAAACAAAATTGTTAGAAATAAATTTGAATAGTGAATCAGTTTTTAAAATCAATAACCAAACAATAGAAAAAGTAAATGAAATAAAATACCTCGGTTTTATAATTGACAAGGACCTAAAATTCAAACAACACATCGAATACATATGTAAAAAAATCGGGAAAAAAATCGGATTTTTTAAACGGGTTAGAAATAAAATATCATTAATAACTGCAATAAACATATATAACATAATGATAAAACCACATTTCGAATTTGGCTCTACAATTTTATATACATGTTGTACAACGAATCAAATATACAGACTACAAAAATTGCAAAATAAAGCTATGCGTTCAATATTAAAATGTAACAGATACACTCCAATACAGACAATGCTCGAAACGTTAAAATGGCTTAATATTCAACAAAGGCTAGAGTTAAACACTATCAACTTTGTTCAGAAAATGAAAATTGGAAATGCACCAGATTACCTTATAGACCAACTTAATTATGTGAGAGAATTGCAACCATATAATCTGAGAAATGCAGAGGACTTTAGGCTTCCAAGTGTTACAACAACAGCTATGCAACGATCACTTTTCTTTAAAGGACTAAAGTTATACAACATGTTGCCGAATAATGTAAAAAATGAAAGAAATATTAATATATTTAGAAGAAATATTACAGAATTTGTTAGAAATAATTTGATTTGAGAGCTTATTAAGAATTTGTAAAATATATATATATATATCAGAATAATTTTAAAAAGTATTATATATTACTACTAACTAAATAAAAAAAAAAAAATATTATGGTTACGTGCGATCATATCATGATAAATTCAATATCATAACATGTTTATTTAGGATTATAATATGGTAATTTTTAAATCAATACGACTATGGTTGGCACAACCATAAAACCAAAAATATATGATGCTCTTCGAATGTGATTGCCCCAACAATGTTTTTTCTTTGCGTGCAGGCTTATATATCAAAGATTCAAAGAAAAAGTGGTTACCTGCACAAATGAGCATTTTTTCCATGTAATTTTAGAACTTAACAGGATTGCCATTAGTGGAAATTGAAAATATAGAGTTCGGCAAAATATATATAAAATTTAATTTTAAATTAAATGTTAAATATTAAAAAAAAAAACAATTTTATGCATTTGTAAAATTTCTCAAAGTCTTATTTCTGAGTCATGTTTGAATCAACAATAAAGGCCTTTGTTTGATTCACTTCCATAGAAAAATGTTAATTTTTCTGAAATATTTATGAGCACATCGAAATTGAGAATAATATAAATAAAATTTCTAACAATAAAATCGGGTTATTCGGAAAATTAACAATTAAAAAAAACCGAATCCAACAAAGCACACAACCCTGGTTATTATTATCCGGTTATTAAAAACCGTTTTGAGCAACCTACTACAAATATGAGAAAGAAATATTTTGGTAATGAGACAGCTCGCAAATGGATTCATGCTGACAACCGAATTTGATTGACAATCGAATGGTTCAGTGGATTTTCGGAGGTGTGTGATTGTGTATATCCTATGGAGGCAATTGACTTTCTGTTATCACAATTTTCTAAAAAATTTGGTTAGCACAACCGCATTATTCGATTGGCTACATATTCGGTTCTCAGCACAATCTGTCTTCACTTCACTTCTTTGACTTAAAGAACAAACTACAAATGCTTCAGCTTAAGATATTCTTTTAAAAGTCTTAAATTTCTCAAATAAGACTAAATCAATGTTTAAGTCCCAGCGGTTTCTGCTCATTAAATTGCTATATCGTTTAAGTTACCAAATAAATTATTTTAGATTATTCCTAATCTAAACTAACTATAAACACCTGAAATCCTTAGGTATTTAATTTGTTAACTAAAGCGTTATAAAACTTCTTCATTAATAAATGATACAGGTACTAAATATATTTTATTGGAAGAGTAAAAAATAACCTCTTCTAAATCACACACATGAGAATAATTTACTTCAAAAACAATACACATTTTTCTTGAAAACTTCTAAGTATACGAAAATGGTTGCATTTAAATACAATGAAAGTATATGACTTCCGGTAAATCTGTTTTATTTACAGCTTTTTTGTTGTTTTATTTTTTTTATTTTATTTTTTTTTTTGAAATCTTAAGTTTGTTTATTTTACTATAACTTTTTGTTGACGTCGTTTCGCCCAACTTCCATTATAAAACAACTCTTAACAGGTTTGCGAATTTTTAGGGTTTCTTCTCAAAACAAAGTTAAAAGAAACATATATTTAGAACACAATAAATGCAATACAAAAAAAAAAAAACAAAAAGAAAAAAATGTACATGAACAAAAGAATAGCATGAAAATATTAGAAAAAGTAGAGGAAGAAGAAATAAACAGTAGAAATCAGGATCAAATACAAACATAGGTACAAAACTTGTACAGGATGTACTAAATTGCTATTTTTAAACAAAACAACATCCATGAACGCACTCTCAAATATACACAGGACTACAAAATTAATGTTAAAATTGTAGGTTTGTTGGGGTTTTTTGTATGTGATGTTTTCTATAACTTATATAATGCTTCAAAACCCACATTCACTCACACAAATACACAAACTCTTAGGAAAACAAGCCACACACAGTGGAACAAATTTAAATTTTACAAAACTCTCAAGCAACCTTTCGCTTTCCGCATTTTAAATCAAATGTTTTTCATATTAATGCACAAAAGCCTGTGTGGCGTATGATTGTTATTAATTTAAACATTGAAATTTATACCACTCATACGTAGCCTGTGATATTAACTAACATGCAAAACAGTTTAATGTAAAATCTGTTAAAAATATTTTTAACATTTTAGATAAATAATTAAAGCAATTATATTTAACTAAAAAGAACCTATTTGTTTCGTAATATTTCATTTCTGATTCCATTTCTATTCCACTGTCAAACCGAAACATTTGTCTTTGTGTGTGTGTAAATGTGTTAACTTTCGTATTTGCTCTTTCAAGTAATGTTTTCCACCTTAAAGTGCTGCATACAAGTGTGTGTGTACACAGTGAAATCTTAAAGAAATGACAAGGATAGTCGCAAAGTATTTTTTTTTTGTTATAAGGATGTAACCGCTATGGAAGGTAATGTAATTTATTGCTTCATAAAATTTGTGTATACCCAGGGAAACATTTTCACATATATTCAAATATAATCGTATATTGTTACATGAATGTACAAATACGTCCGTAAGGGGTCTCCAAGCTCGTATGGAGAAAACAATGTAAGTGTTTGACTATTCCCTCGCCTAGAAATGTTCTTTTGGTTGTAAAACCCCTTTTTACAAAAAAATAGGATAATCGGACATCGAAAAAAGGTGCCTAAAGTTTGAAAAAGGAATTACAGGGGAAAAATATGATTCTTTTTATTGATTTTTTTAAAACGAGTTTAAATTACAACGATTAAACAATAAGGCAATATAAAGCAAAATCGATTGAAAAACAGCCAAGTCATTAAAACTTCCCGCTGTAGTTACAGGTTGGTTGAAAAGTTCCTGCGCTCACCAAGAGATGGCACTGCTGGCTCCAATTTTTTTTTATCAAGTTGGTATAACTGTCCTGTGAACACATGCAAAGTTGCAAGTCATTCTGTCAATTCTTTCTTTGTTTACAAGCCATTTGAAGTTAACGTGTCATTGATTTTTTTTTAATATGGAAAAAATTGAATATCGTGCAGTCATTAGATTCTTTGTTTTGAAGGGTCTAATAGCAAAGGAAATTTATGAACAATTGTTAGAAGTGTATAAGGAGTCCTCACCTTCAAAACGCGCCATTGAATTTTGGGCTGGTGAATTTAAACGTGGTCGTACCAGCCTTAAAGACGATCCACGCGAAGGATGACCAAAACCTGCAACCACAGCAGAAATCATTGAGCAGGCACATAATATGGTTAGTGAAGATCCGAGTTTCACTAAGCGTGAAATTGCTAATGCCATAGGCATCTCAGACGAACGAGTACTCCATATTTTACATGAAGAATTACGTATGAAAAAACTGTTTGGAAAGTTAGTGCCGCACACATTAACAATTCAACAAAAACTGAATCGAAAACAAATTTTTCTGCGTAATTTGGACAGTTTTTAGCCGAATAAAACCGACTTCTTGCGTCGCTTTATAACAATGGATGAGACTTGGATCTACCACCATGATCCTAAATTGAAACAAGAACGTTTACAGTGAACTGAAGCTGGTTGCTCAGCTCCAAAGCAGGTGAAGTCACAACGATCAGCAAAGAAGGTTATGGCATCAGTTTTTTGGGATGCAAAAGGAATTTGGTTGATTGATTATCTTCAGAAAGGTAAAACAATCAACTCTGAATATTATTTCAGCCTTTTAGATCAGCTGGATGAAAAAATTCGTGAGAAAAGACCTGGTTTAAAGAAGAAAAAAATCATTTTTCATCAAGACAATGCACCTGCTCACAGTGTTTTGACGATGGCTAAATTCAAAGAATTAAAGTACGAATTGCTTGAACATCCACCGTATTCACCAGATTTGGCTACCAGTGACTACTATCTCTTCAGAAATCTCAAACAATTCCTTTTTGGAAAGCATTTTTCGTCGAATGAAGAGGCCATAGCAGCCGTAGACGGTTATTTTGCAGAGCTTCCGGAAAACCATTATAAGGATGGGATAAAATTATTGGAAGATCATTGGAACAAGTGTATTGTGCTTCTAGGAGATTATATTGAATAAAAAAATATATTTCGTAACAAAAACAGTATTCTTTCATTTCAAGCGCGGGAACTTTTCAACCAACCTGTAATGCGTCGCAGACTACTTGATCAACAAATTCGATCACAAACTTTCAAATTTATTGAAATTATCAACTACAACAACATTTTGCCATTTCTTTAATTCCAATTTACTTAGGTGTGAATTTTGTTTCATCTTGTGTTTTGCTACCTTCATTTAAGTTGATTCCACATAGATCAGAATTTTCGAACACTGGTTTCAAATCTCCAATTTTATATTTTAAAAATTTTTTTAAAGAAATTTAAAAAAAATTAGAATTGGTCTTAAGGGTTTATGAATTAATTTCTGTTTAAATTTACCCAACTTATATTATTAAACTGTACTCCTACTATAAGTTGGGTAAATTTACTCTGTGTGCGTAAATGATAAAAATACACACATTATGCGTAAGTTGATGAACACAAAATAGGTAAAATTACATTAAAGGTGCCTAAAATTTAAATCAAATTTTAAAATTAAAGAGTTAATTTACCAAATTTGTGCGTAAAGAAACACGATTTTCCAGTAAATGTACACATATAATTCGTAAAAATCCTAAAAAAATGCGCATATTTTCTACTACAATGTTTTTTTTTTGTAATAAAAACAATAAATTTATTGTTTAGTAATTCACAATAAAAATAAAAACAATAAATATATTGTTTAGAAACTCACAAAAAGAATAAAACAATAATTTTTTTTGATTAGTTATTCCAAATAATTGATAAATTTAAAAAACTAATAAAGTTTTCTTCTTAAATTTTGAAAATGTTTTAAATTTTTTTTTTTTCAATTTCAATATGTCATAACTTGTTTTACCATTATAAGTTAGTATATTTACAAACTTTGAGCGTAAAATTTTTATTCAACAAAAGAATACTAATTTTAGGCATAATGTGTTTAATTGTAAACACATAGTGTCTAAAAATACTTCGTGTGTGTATTATTGTATATGTAAGTGTGCGCAAAAAAGTTTATATTTACCGAATTATCGTAATAATAAAACTTACAAGCATTTTTTAGAGTGCATAATTTTATTGTTTGTTAACTCACAGCAAGAATAAAAACAATAAATTTATTGTTTGAAAATTTTATCGATTTTTTTTTCAATTTCAAAATGTCATATTTTTTTTTAATACTATATGTTAGTATTTTTACAATCTTTGTACGTACAATTTTTACAAAACAGTACTAATTTTAGGCATAATGTGCTTAATTGTAAACAAATAGTGTCTGAAAATACTGCGTGTGTGTATTATTTTATATGAAAGTGTGCACAAAAGAGTTTTAGGCATTTGGTGTAATTTTACAAGCATTTTTTAAGAGTATACATAAAGCACTCAAAAAGAAGGCGAACTAAATATTAGAAAAATTAACTTATTTAGAGGACAAATTGAAATGAAAACGGCACAAGACACTTTTTAGCAACATTTGATCAAATTTTCCTTGAAATTAAGAAACAAATTTTACTTAAAATTTGGTAAAAATTTCTAAATTATACAAATATTTTACTATTGAGAACTAAATTTTTATTAGAAAACAATAAAGTTTTCTCTTAATTAGTTCATATGTCATCTTAAATTTTACTGTTAGTTAGGAAATGTTTCCTTGGTTTTAAGAAAAATGTATTTTATATAAGTTCATTAGATAATTTTTTTTAACTAAAAAGTAGAACTTAACTCCCTTAAAATAAGAAAATATTTTCTAACTAGAACTACAAGAAGGAACGCTCTTTAAATCACACGACATCTATGGCTAAGGAACACTGGGGATCATTTGTCTTCTTAAATTAACTAATTTTAGGAAATAGATTTAGTGCATTCGATATATATAAAGTTTAATAGCCGCAAAGTCAATTATAGGGAAGCCATTATGTGCTTGCGATATTTTATATTGTAGTCAGCAAACAAAATTATTACAAAAAAGCGAAAAATCGAAATTTTTACCTTTTGCACACAAATTTTTAAAATATATGTTAAGCTACTTTAGGTTCAATATGTAAGACTGGGCAGGTGAGTGGTTTTTGAGTTACGCACGATCACGAACCCACAACTACAATCATGTATATGTCATTTTTCTTTAAAATAAGGAAAATGAACTAGTTTGTTTTTAATGAACTTTTTTAATATAGAAAATAACTTAAACGTTTTCCCACAAAAACTTAATTTTATCTCGATTTAAGAAAAATTTACACAAGTTTTTTTTATGTAAATTTTGTATATTATTTGATCTATCTGTTTTAATTATATATTTCTAATTTTATCAGGCTCAAGATCATATTTTTTTTTAATGTTACTAACGAATAGTAAACACTAATTTATTTTATTAAGGATCAGCGCTAGAGGGAGTGCACACTTTCGACCCGAACGACCAGGTCATCTTCAGCCTCCTTCTTTTGAACCACCCAACACAAATAACTCATTGTTTTGAACAGGCAGAAAATGACTATGTGAAATTAAATTTTTCATTAGTGAATGATTACCCGTACAAATGAGCTTTTTCCATCTATATTTAGAAATATCCCTTGGCAACCATCTTCGATTTTCGAAGCATAAATTGATAGGGTTGTCATTCCAATTATTAATGTTTCCATTTCTGGAAACGAATTGGGAATCTGGCATACTAATATTTTTTACTTCACAACATATTTAAGTGTTGTTTATTATATTAGATTATAAATTACATCGTGCCCTATGTTCTTGTATGTAAATTTTGTATATTATTTGATCTATCTGTTTTAATTATATATTTTTAATTTTATCAGGCTCAAGATCATATTTTTTTTTTATTTATTTTTTTTTTCGTGTTACTAACGAATAGTAAACACTAATTTATTTTTAATTTATCTGTAAAAAATTTTTGGAAAAAAAATCCCCTACCTAAGGTTATTAGTTCTCAAAAATTAGAAAACTTTTACTTGAAAAAATAACAAAATTTTTAAAATTTTTCTGAACTAATTTTACATGAAAACTTTCCCTAGCAATAGTTCATCAGTTTCTAAAATCTAATAAATTTTTATTATTACATAAGAAACAATTTAATTAGAAAGTGCTGCACTTAAAAATTGAATTTAGAAATGGATTTCTAAAATTTTGTTAATTTTACTACTCGCGAAAAAATAAACACACATTAAGTTCAAGTACTTTTTAATTTTAAGTTAGACACATTTTTTCAACTAATTGGAAGTTAATTATGTTCTAATTCTTTTTTTTTTTTTTGTTTAAAATTAATTTTATTACAATTTATAATGCAAACTTTGTAAATCTAGAATATATTTCTTAAAAATTTATAAATTTTTTTTAATATACTTGTTTTTTCCTAACATCAAGAAATATACTTGATAGATATGAACAATTTCTGAGTATATAAACTATTTCGTTTTTACCCTAACATAAGAATTTTTATTTATTTTAAAAAATTTTTTCTAAGTTTTAATAAAATTTAACTAAAATTGAGGAAAAATTTTTAAACTATTAAAAAGGAAATTTAGGATTAATTTTTGGTTCATGTCTTTGTTTTGAGTGAGGGATTAAATATACCAAAAATTGTTCTTTTTCGTTTGGCGAGGGCAGCGTTTTTATTTCAGCGGATTTCAAAAAAAACAGCGATTTTTGTCACTTATTTAGCTTTTAGGCAATTTTTCTATTTATTTATTTATTTATTTATTTATTTATTTATTTATTTATTTATATATATATTTATTTTATTAAACATATAATTACAAATTATATCTTAATTCCCTAACCGAGCACTAGCTACAAAGGCCTTCGGCTCGTTGTAGCGAAAACAGACCAGAGCCTCTGGTGGAAATAGAACCCACGACCCTCGCACTGATAAGCTAGCACGCTACCAACTAGCCTACCGGGGCGCTCGATTTTCCTATTTAATTTTGCGAATTCCATAGGTTTTTGGGCGAAATATTTCAAATCAATATAAAATATATCAATTCGTTAAATTATGATAAAATGGAGACATACTAAATTGCCACAGTTTAAGGTCAAAGATCAAATTATAAGAGAAATTGATTTTTTAACATCCCAGTAAAAATAAATGGAAGTTATAATTAAGAAATTAATTTTTCTTTGATTCCAAAGTATCGCTTTGTTCTGATTTTCCTCTTCTAAGGCATTTCTTTTTCACAACACTTTTTAACACTTTTCAAATCTATGATGGGTAACTTATTTTAAAAATATCTAAAGTTAAACATTACACATATATTAATTTAACATTTATAACTATGGTTTAAGTTTAAGTGATTTGTTTCAATGTTTAACATACAATTTACCAGATTTTAAATTCTTAAAATCTTAGTTATTATTGCTACCAAAAATTAAAAAAATGAAAAAAATTATTGTAGTAAAAATTGCAAGAATTTCTTATAAAGTAATTTAATAAATATGGCCCGATTACTGAATGTCCCGTTATCATTTAACCAACAGTCGAACACATACTTTACATGGGAAGCAACAACAAATGTGTCAGTTAAATTTCCAGGTAGAAGCTAACGAGAGTTTATGAAAATGAGGCCAACCCCCGATTACTGATATCATGTTTAAATCTAAATAACAAATTAAAAATTTGTTTTGGAAAATCAAAAGCACTAAACCATTAGAAGGACTTTAGATACAATGAAAAAGGATCATAAAAGAAAACTTCCAACCTATGACATCCCTATGTAACAATCATTGGTTCCGATCCAAATTTTCACAACACCGAAATAAAAATCACTGCCTCTTTTTCTCTTCTTTTATTACTTTTTTTTTTTTTGCTGAGATGTTAATAAAACAAATATTAACCTTCATTCAAAATATCAAGTTATTTCCTTTTAAAATTTTTCGCCATATCTTTACAGCATTTACAGTCGGATCTTAAAGTGTGATATATCGAAGTTTTTGGTCTCGAGAGTACCATGTCGAACTTTAAAATACCCAGCAAAAAAAAAATGGTAGTCATTCTGTGACTATAACTTCTTTCATTGCTTCCTAAACTTTAGTTGACATTCTTTTATAATTTTTTGTTGTTATTCTAAGGCACTTCCAAAAGAATTCATGTGTTCATATTTCAAATGCAGTGATCTGGATATAAACCCGATGCATATCTTAAAAAATTACTCTTCATTAATTCTAAAGCTTAAGTTATAGTATATCGTATATTTTTTTTGAACCTAAAGCATTTATTAAAATTGAAAAAAAAAGTTGTGATGAAATTTTTTTATTAAATCATTTTTTCTATTTTAGTTTATAATTTCATGAGGGTTAGAATTTATGCAGTTTTGCAATTTTTATAAAAGTTTTGAAAAATCAAGAAAAACAGATTTTTTTTTTGACCTTTAATTGAAACTAGCTGGCCTGTCATCTGCATTTTTCAGCCTTAAATATTTATGACGACGCAATCTCTGCATTTTTGCATTCTGTATATGATTTAACACTACACCATTTCCAGTTTTAATTCAGAATTTACCAAAATAATTTTAAAATTGTGAAAAAATTATTTCAAATTGCCCAAAAATGTTTAAAAATTGTGCAAAAATTATTTAAAATTGTTCAAAAATATTTTAAAATTGTTTTAAAATGTTTTAAAATTGTACAACCAGTTTTTAAATTATCCAAAAATATTTTAAAATTTGTCTAAAAATTCATTAAAATTTTTTAAAAATGTTTCAAAAATGCTTTTTCACTAATGCAGAATTATTTATTTGTTTTAATGAAGAGTATTTGTATATGAATGCATAAATGTCGCTTCTTTAAACTTATTTTTCTGCATTCTTATGAATTAAATTTTCATCAAAGCTTATTTTTGTAAAAAGTTTAAAGTACATGAACATTTTCCACTCATGCATCAGAATACCTAATCATTGCTTCCTTAGAGTAAAGTATGAGTAATGCTTGTAGCTACATTTGAATACTTTCATCCTATGACACGCTAATGTTAAATTCATCAATGAAACCATTAGAAAAGAAGTAATGCCTTTGCCATAGTAGTGATGCTTTTATTGCTTCTTTGGCAGCTTCATTTTTGCTGGGTAGTTTATATGGGAACTTTTTGAAAGCTGGGAAACAGTTATATCATTTTTCCGAATGTATTTAATGAATTTGACAAAATTTTTTGTTTTATCGTTAGTCTATTTTTGGTTTGACCCAAAAGCCAAAAAGTCATTATCGAGAAAAACGATAAAGAATGTTTACAATTTTCAATTTTCGTATGCAAAATTGGCAGGTAGATTAAAGTTCATTCTAGATATTTCACATATGATACAGAATATCAATAAACGGGTTTCGGCATCTGTAAGGGGATATTTACAATATATGAAATCCATTCCTAACTAAATTTTTTACATAGAAAAAAATTGAATAATAAACTAATGATATCTTAATATATTTTTCAGTTGATTTCTTTGAAAAATTTTTTACAACAAATTTAACTACAATTGGGCTAACATGATATAACAGTTGTGTTTTAAATTCAATTAATTGTACGCTGTCAATAGTGTCCATCATTGGCAGGTTTCTCTGCTTATACATATAAAAAATAGCTCCTAGTAGCTTTTATTTGATGTTTGTTGTTATACTGATGTGAGTACTTTTATATATTGTATTTGTGTTAATATCTGTATTTGTGAATGTATTTTTCTTGTTGAAAATTGTATTTTAAATCTGCTTTTTTATACTCATTGTTCTATTTTTAGTCTGTTACTTATTTTTTTTTTCCTATATTTATTTATAAAAAACATGTGTAAAGTGTATTTTTCAGGTAGTTTGTGAAGAGTTTGTAAACACAAAAAACCCGGTTTATTCTCATCTATTATGTACATATTTATATAAATAAACTGTGATTTTTTATTTCTTTATAGTACTGAAAAATATGTATACACAATAGTGTTTTCTGCAAATATTACATAAAAACCACTCTTGATATGGAGTTGCTTTTAAAATATGTAGTATATCAACATTATACTTGCATTTATTTTAAACCTAAAATGTATTTGAAATAATATATAGAGATTTTTGTAAAAAAAAACAAATATATTTTTGTAAAAAGTTTAAATCTGAATTTAAATGGATTATAATTAAATTAGTACCTTTTACTCCTTAAGTAGCTTAGATGTTATTTTAAATTTTTGTATTAAGTAAAACTTAAAAAGTATTATAATAAATATTTTTAATACTTTATTTAGGTATTTTATAAATGATTTTACTAATTAAATAACTTAAATCTATGTATATTAATTTAATTGCTTACATTTTGTAAATACATAATAATGAATAAATTTTAAAAACAATCTACATATGAATTTTAGTCACTTTACATGCAGCCATATTATTGCAGCCGCATATACATATTTTAGAACACGTATTCTCATTTAAATTTAATTATTTATTATTTAGCTTAAAAATAGTAAATTTATAAATGTACACTAAAAATATTTTGTAAATCAAATTTAAAACAGCTGATTTTGTAGTGGATTTATATTTTCACTTATTATTCCAGTTTCATCATATGACAACCGTAATTCTAGAACCTGCCCTGTGTGGAAAATGGGGTCAGTCGAAGTTTAAGCACCTTTGGCGTGACCTGTGCAAACAGGATGGTCTAAAAGGACCTATCCTGTGACCTGACCAATGACCGGTGGAAGCAGCACAAGTCTGAAATTACATATCCTACGACGGGTAAAATACCACCGATATGCAAGTGCCTGTACTGCGACCAGTCCAGTAACCTGTCTGAAAAAAAACTTAAGGCATGACTGATGAAAACAGGATATCTTCGACACATATTACACAGTACGACAATATCAAATTTTGTTGAGTTCACATAAGAAATGTTAACAGAATATGAAAATAGGCTTAAAATAAATAAGTACGTGTCTCGGCGTTTTGCTGTAGCACGTAATTTTAAGAAAATCGATTTTTAAGCTTCGAAGGACCGTGGAGGTTCACTTGTAATATAGTACTATTATAAAAAGTTCTATAAAAACAGAATGGGTGAACCGATTTTAATGCTTGAGTCAGTTTCGAAAGGCAATTAAAATGGTATTTTTTTATTAAAAAACAATTTTTTTTCTCAGCTAGATGGCGCTTTAATTTTCATGTAAAGTTAAAAAATAACAATAAAAAAATACATTACATTCTGACGTGTTACAACAAATTGCCGAGACACATATTTTTTATTTTAAGCCTATTTTCATATTCTGTTAACATTTCTCATGTGTACCAACCACTGTCGTACTGTGTTATTAGTGCCCATGGTGTTCGTGAGATTTCGGCGTTTGTCCAAAGTATTATTTGTTACTAAAAACAACTGAAAAAATGTTTGAATTCATTAGTTTTGTAAAAATCACTACACTTATTTTGAACTATATACGTAAACTTTTGTGAGTGTATTAAACTCTCTGGTCTATAACCTAAATAATTATATGCCTTTTTGAAAATAAATATTAACCATATAAACAGTATTTCATTATATGTGTATAATAACAAAATTTAGTAATTATGTATATTTAACTAATAAATATTTATAAAGTTTTGTTTAAAGGTAATTTAATTAAAATTGATTGGTTTGTGCTTATATTTAAAATATTATATATAAAATTTACTTTATACACACAGCGAATTTTTTTTCAATATAATTATATTATTAAAAAGTTTGTACGATGCGGTGATTGTCATTCTCCCATCGGTGGAGTCCTCGGTTGGCGGATTGGCGACTCCGAATGCTTCTTTGTGAATTTCTGCAAATATTCTTTGTATCCCAACGACTCCAGGCCGATACATAGTTAGTAACACTATGGAACAAAATGGGGGTTATGATCTTGGTCGTCGATGATTCCTAGATCAGAGGAATGTACTGGGTACATAAGTATTGTAAAACCCTCAAAGAATTTAGGGCTGTGTGAGTACATTCTAGTTTTATGCCCATGTAAAGTTTGCTTTTTTTTTCCACCAGTACAAACATTCTTCTGAGCTCAATTCTAAGTTCAGATGTATACAATGAAATTTCATGGGGGTCATTTAAGACCTATTTTTGAGTATATACTAAAAATCTCCGCTAAAACTAGCGTTTAGAGCGTTAAGATGTTCGGCGAATATGTTCATCTGAAAATTTCGGTATGGGTTACTGAAGACGAAAAATTCATTTTTTTTTATTTATTACTTGTAAATGTACAAAACATATAATTTAAATTTCCACAAAAATATTATTTTTTGCTCGAGCAAAGTAGGCCATTGCTTAAGTAAATTATTCTTTTTTTTTTATTAATTTCTATTTTCGGGAAGAAACGCCTATAGCGTTTCATTCAAATTTTAAAATAAAAGAAAGTGTACAGCAGTGAAAATTAAAAAAATGGTAGCATGCACTACTGATCTAAACAGATTTTGTTATGTTTGTGGTAAGTTTGTATAAAATAAGGAGAAAAAAGGACGTTTTACTGCTTTTGAAAAGTTACGAGGCATATTTCAACCAACAAGCCATCATTAATGAAAATTATGTACAAATATTGTTTGAAAACATTGTAACAATCGTCTCATGAAGTGGAGGAATAATAACAGTTGCATGAGTTTCGCGGTTCCAATGATTTGGACTAACGCTGGAGAACATAATCCATTAAACTCTTACGCATGTATCAATAAAGGGTCTATAAGGAAAAAAAAAAAACGTGAATCATATGAATACAGTGACGTTTTTAGTGCCGTGATGCAACACTATAAACTGATAAAAAACGAAGTGTTCGACAATACTTTAAATAAAGAAGAATTGTGTGCTTGGATTGCGGTGAAGGAAGTAATTGATGGATTTTTGGGCAAACATCGTTCCCAAAACTACGAAGTTTCTGTTACAACAATGTTAGCAGCATTTTCCAAAATTAATGTAAATATGTCATTGAAAATCCACTATTTACATAACCACATGGACTACTTTAGCAAGAAACTATCAACTGAATCAGATGAACAAGGCGAACGGTATCACCAAGCCGATATGTCATTTGGAAAAAGGTAATTTCATTGGCCTTTGATATATGTAGTATAGATGTAAGAATTTTTTAACAGATATAGAGGATAAAAGTCTCCAGGGGCAGTGATTGGAGAAATATGTTGCCGGAGTAAACATATATTTGAGGAAAAATATTATGATGATTATAATAACGAAGAATACATACACCGCAGGTGAATATGGGTTGTGATGCAGATATTGATTATAGTGACGAATAACTTGAAAATATTAAATATATATCTGCATATAACTTATAAATACTTATTAATTAAAGTAATAAAAATTTTGAACGCCGTATTCCTATTAAACATAATTAATTTTATGTTGATTTTGTATATAAAAAAAAACAGAGAAAAACAAAATAAACATGAATAATAATTAATGTAAAACCGACCTGAAATTTTATTCCATTTCTTCTTAAAATTGCTACAAAAAATCCTCATAAAATATCATTGAATTTATCCGAACACAGAATTAAACTCAGAAGAATATTTATCTTAATTTATACAGTATAACAAAAAAATGTAAACGGCCATTAAATTGTACTGTGCCTACACAGCCCATATCCCTTTGGGAATTCTATTTAACATTTAAGATTATACTAAAAGTGATAAAATAAAATTCACCATTTTAACAATTTACCATCGTTAAATGAATTTTTGGTCTTCAGTAACCCATAGTGAAATTATCAGCAGAATATATTCGCCGAATATTTTAGCCCTCTAAGGGGACTTTTTTAGTATATATTCAAAAAAAGGTCTTAAATGCCCCCTAAAATGGGCCAACAGTTCAAATGTTCAACAAAAAGAAAAATTCCCATAAAATTTCCGAACTTAGAATTAAGCTCAGAAGAACGCTTATACTGATTTTGCGTCTTATATTGTACAGTGTTGGCCAACTTTAAACGGCCATAAAACTTGACTGTACCCACACATCCCCAAACCCTTCGAGAGTTTTACTATGCTAACATAAAACATGCTGGCATAGGATTCGTCGACGACCACTGAGGTACTTACATACCGAAGGTTAATGTGGTTGTATGAACTTACTGTCGTAATTTCATTACATGTACAGGAGGGGGACACACTAGAAAACGCTAGCTTTAAGGGCGTAAGTAACCCAGCAAGGGTAGCTTAATGTAATGAGCAGGCCGGCTCACAGCCGTCGTTACCAATTGACTTCAATATGGAGATGGGTAACTTGGCCTCCATTATTGTGACGCTACAAGCTACTACAAGAACAATGATAATTCCATTGGCAAAACAACACATCTAAGAGAAAATTTTAACGAACTCCACGTCATAAAAGCTACAGACTCTGAAGTTTCCAAATCCTCAAATTAGCCAGAAGTTGTTGTGAATAGGTTTTCCCATTTTGGACTGTTGAAAGCATGATTAACTCATATCATTTTAAAGATTTATTTTTATAACTTTATAAAACTTGGTAGTTCAAGTAATTTGTGGTCAAAAACACGAATCTGAAGTCCAATTTTTATTTTTTTTTAGATTTTTTGTTCTTAAGAAAAATGTTGTTCGATTTCTCGAACACTGTGTTTTGAAGGCATATTACAACAATACAAATAAAAAGACAAAAACATTTGGTTTCTATTGTTGAAAGTTTAATTGTTTGTTATGGAACTAAATTATTACTTTTTTTATTTTTTATACATAGCTTTTAGTTTTTAAAATTATGCTAAAATTAATGAATCTTCTTCTTTTTTGTTATAAAAGGGGAAGACGAGTGAGTAAGAGCTTTTAAATTTACATTCAAAGCTAAAACCTTATATTACTATCTAATTGTATAAAAAAAAAATAGTTTAGAGTCTTAATTAAAAAAAAAAATATATATAAAAATGAGAGACGATATGAGTTAATGTTCAAATCCCTAGAGACCTGCAACGTTCAGTGAAAACCGCACTCCATTACGTTGAGAGATCAATGGGGTACATATATATTACTTCGGTTAAAAACTCCGTAGGATGATACATAGTTGGCACCACTATTGAAAAATCCATATGATTTTTTGGAACTAAAAACCTTAATTAGTTTCTTCCGATTGCGACTTCGGATCTTCTCCTTCGATAGAAATGGAAGAAAAGTGGTTTGGTGACTTTAAACGTGGTCTTACAAACACCAATGACACCGAATGCTTTGATCGCCTAAAAGAGGTGGTAACACCGGTAAATATCAAAAAAGTTCATTAAATCGTTTTGGCATACCGTAAAGTGAAGTTGCAGGAGATAAGCTTATACCTTAAATATATTGAAGGAATGTGTCGGCTTTATTTTGCATGAAAATTTGTCTATGAGAAAAATGTTTTCGAGACACCCCGCTTGCTCACAAAACAACAACGTAGACAAATTACACGAATTACTCTTTCGATTGTTTCCGCAACCACGGTATTCGTTAGATTTGGCTACCAGAGATTTTTTTAGACCTTAAAATAATACTTGCTGGAAAGAGATTTGTTCCAATGAAGAGGTGATTGCCGAAACAGAGGCCTATTTGGAGGCCAAAGATCAATTATTCTAAAAAACGTATCGAAATGTTAGAAGGACGTTGGAGTGATTGTATCGCTCTTGAAGGAGACTATGTTAATGAATAAAGTAGAATTTTGCCAAAAAATTTTGTTTTATTGGTTATCCTACGGATTTCCCATCCGATGTGTTATACTCGTATTATGACTTTATTTATTAATATAAAAGAGGGACCCCCTGGGTGAAGTTCATTCACCATTGGTGACTCCCATAAACATTTAGCTAGGAATTTTAGTCAATAAGGGCTTCCAATCTGTCTTCAAAGCAGACAATGTGGCGATACTCCTCAAGGGGTAAAACCTAAATGTATGAGTAGGATGGCTTCAGAAGTACTTTAATTGTCAAAGAACTGCACGAGAGCACGAGGTACTACTGCGAATTTGGAAAAAATTGAGATATGGCTTTTTACCTGAATGAATGTATCATTATTTATTATGAGCCTTGTTTCCTAGGCAAAATCGTTAGTGTTTACAAAACAATGAAGTTTTTAGGAGTAGTCCCTGAAAGGAAATTATACAGAAAACGGCACATCGATATAAGGCTCAACGTTTTTTTTTTTTTTTCATCAACATAAATCGCATAAATCGATCCAAACAAACTTGAGAAATGCGTTTTTAATCAACTGTTAAAAAATTAAGGCACCTTGTAAAAGCTTTTCCATCTGTAATTCTTGAGACAAAATTAAATGGACTCGATTTTAGGTGCTTATGGCATTACCTATTTCACGTACTTTCACCATATCATGTACTTTAGCTATAATTGCTGCTGTTGTTGCGGTTTATAGACTTCCACAGTTCATCTTCAATGCTGGTTCGACCTCGTTTAAATTCAGCAACCCAATTTTTTTACTGTTGCTTATAAAGGAGCAATTTCAACTAATTATAAAGAATCTTGTAAGGATAAAACTTTCTTCTAAAAATATTTTATGAAGCCACGAATTTATAATTTTTCCATCATAAAAATTCACTGAAGCGTCTTTTTTTTTTGAACAACTGTTACTTTACGAATGATTTTCCAGATCGAATTTTATGACAGATGGAAGTTTCCAATACACTACAATTAACAGAATTAACAGATTTTTCTGACAACCGAATTTATTGCCAATCGCTTGGTTCAGTTGTAGCAACTGAATATTTTGGTTGTGACTACTGAATTGTTATTGAGGCAACCGAAATACTGTTGACACAGTCAAATTACTAATGTTTCAATTTACTTTCAATTGTCACAACCCGAAAATTCGGTTACCACTAACCAACCATTCGATTGGCAACAAATGCGGTTGTCAGCACGAATCTATTTTCTCTGTGTGCCATATCTGTGTCAGGCATTACAGACAATTTTGTCTGCAACAGTATAGCCACCTCGGCTATACTGAAGATTTCTGAGAGATTTAAAAGTTGAAATTTCTTCTAGACGGATGGTTTGAGGCTGTACGGTATTTTGGTCAACCTTATTTCGGTCACCTCAATGAAATTCTTTGCAAGAGACTGTGGATTCCTTCACGGGAACCATCGCAACAAAAGAACGCTTAATAAAGCGATTTTCGGGCTTAGGTCTAGTCGGTGGTAAAGGGTATCTTCACTTCGGATTTCTCTTTTTCAACGTAGCCCTGCCTGATTTAAATCAAACTAGAATTATCGAATTGAAACTTTTGCGCTATTAGAAAAATTAAACAAATATGTTACAACATTTTTCATAAAAATAAGTTAAATAAAAAAAATAAAAAAGTGTGAAATAAAAAAAAAAAAATAAAAATGGAATAAATTAAAAAACATAGTTTTTAGACATGGGCATATAAATATACCCAGCAAAAATGAAGTTGCCAAAGGCATCATCGATGAATTTAACATTAGCGTGTCATAGGATGGAAGTATTCAATTGTAGTTATTAGTATTACTAATACTTTACTCTAAGGAAGCAATGATAATACAATGATTAGGTATTCTGATGCATGAGTGGAAAATGTTCATATACTTTGTAGTTTTTAAGCTTTTATGAAAATTTAATTCATAAGAATGCAGAAAAATAAGTTTAAAGAAGCGAAATTTATGCAATATACCAATACTCTTTATTAAAACAAATAAATAATTCTGCATTAGTGAAAAAACATTTTTGAAACATTTTAAAAAAAATTTAATGAATTTTTAGACAAATTTTAAAATATTTTTGGATAATTTAACAACTGGTTGTACAATTTTGAAACATTTTTAGACAATTTTAAAATATTTTTGAACAATTTTAAAATATTTTTGAACAATTTTAAAACAGTTTTGGGCAATGTAAAATAATTTTTAAACAATTTTAAAATTATTTTGATAAATTCTGAATTAAAACTGGAACTAGTGTTAAATAAAATACATAATGCAAAAATGCACAGATTGCGTCGTCATAAATATTTGAGGCGGAAAATGCAAATGACAGGCCAGCTAGTTTCAATTAAAAGTCAAAAAAATCAGTTTTTCTTGATTTTTCAAAACTTTTATAAAAATTGCATAAATTCTAACCCTCATGAAATTTTAAACTAAAATATAAAAAATGATTTAATAAAAAAATTAAAAAAATCAGAACTATTTTCTCAATTTGAATAAATGCTTAAATTAAAAAAAAAAATAAATATACGATATACTATAACTTATGCTTTAGAAGTAATGAAGAGTGATATTTTAAGATATGCATCGGGTTTATATCCAGATCACTTAATTTGATATATGAACACATGAATGCTTTTGGAATGTCAACTGAAGCTTAGGAAGCAATGAAAGAATTTATAGTCACGGAATGACTACCATTATTTTTGCTGGGTATTCTTTATGTGATGTCAACACTTGCTGAGAACGGATTATTTTGATTAAAATGGGTTGACTTTGATATTACAAGTAATTGGATGAAAGCTGCCTAGTTTGAGACTTATTTTATACTTAGGTAAACCAAAGGTATTCATAAGAAATCTTATGTTGATTGAAGTTAACTGGTTGCAAACCCGACAATAATGGATAGTGTTTGAGATAAATGAGTGGTCGGATCCTAAGTAAAATTTAAGCCTATATGAGAGGACACAACAAGACAATTTTCAGTCTAAAGTTGTTGTGCTGTGCTTGGTGATGGGTCGGTTGTGAAGAGTATCTCTACTTCCGATTCCACTTTTTCAACCTAACATAACCTCTGGGTATTTGCTATTTGACTTAAAAATTTTCTCGTTTTTAGTTAAATGACTTTTACTTAAAATTTTTGGCTTTTATTCACAAACTCTTAAAAAAGTAAAATATAGTACTTTTCTTGCAAAATATTTAAATTTCGCATAATTTAGAATACTATTGTGTTATCTGAATTCAAGATTTATGTTTGAGGTTTTTTTATTGTGATGGATTCTCACATCTTTTTATTATCTTTCTTTTTGAAAATATTAATCTATAAATATTTATTTTATTAAACTACTTTAGGTTAGTAGTGGTAATAAAAAATAAATACTACAAATTAAATTAATCGATAACATAAATTTAATTGCAGTGCATTTATCTTGCTGTATCACAGCAAACTAAAATCGGCAACAAATGTTGCACTTAACCAGTAACCATACACCCTCTTTATAAATTGCATATTTTTGATACGAATACAACAATAACTCTTTATAGTAGAAAAGCACAAAAGCACAAAAACACTATTATACACACACACTCTAAAATATAATTTTAGTGCTGGCAATTTGCTCTAAAAAGTAATTAGCGGCAATGGTTTGGAAATAATAAATTAATAATTTTATTTTATGGTACATCCAAAATTAGTGGCATTATTTTTGTACAGATTTTTTTTTTTGTTGTTAAATTTTGTTCTTTATTTATTTGGGTAGATTGTGAAAATTTGCAACAAATTATTATGACAGCTTAAACTATACAATAAATAAAAATATTCCAAAAAAAAAAGCATTAAAAGGCTTTGTGATATGCAAAAACAGAAATAAAAACTATAACTGAAATATTACAATTTTTATGGAAAAAACTTTTGTTTAAAAAGAATTGTTTCAAAGGGTATCTATTATGCATAATTTGTATCCTTTTTTTTTTTTGTTTTTGCTTGTACAGGGCAATTTGCAACAAAATAAATATAATTTCTCTTGATATGTATGAGTTTTTTTCTTTTGTCAGCATTTATGTCATTTTGAATAAAACAAAGTTCATATCAGTATTTTAAAGTTTTTTTTATTTATTGTACTCTAAGTATGAATAATATTTGGAAAACTTAAATCAATGATTATAGAAATAATAGGACAGCAAAAATATATTTTGCATTATTTTTTAAAATGTTTGCATTATTTTGTGAAACAAAATGACTTCAAAACTATTTTCAATTACTTTTGGATTTTTAAAATTTTTTTTTTTTGTTTGAAAAATGGAAATATTAAGTACTTTTTAACCATAATATTTAAAGGGTAAAGTTGAAACAATTTGTTAAGTTTGAAATAACAAAAACTGTAATATCAAGAATACAAGTTTTCTTTAACGATTTTTTTTAAATAAAATTTATTATTTATTGCTAAGAACCGCATTTTATTTTTTTTTAATAAATTAAAGTTTAGTTTTTATATATAAAAATATTGCAGTTATAGCTGTTATAAAATAAAATTGCAGACGCCACTGACTCTTCAGACAGTTCATATTTCATATTTTTTGTAAATTTTCATGATTGTATCAAGCGTTCTTTAAAATTTCCTTATGTCGCTCACTTATACTACGTTCACGTTGCAACATGATCACTGACACTATATTATGCTTGCTGAGTTCGGGTATGGTTGTCACAATTAAGCTTATAAATAGGTTCTAATCATCAATATGGTCAACTCATTGTAGAAATAAGCCATTGTCAAAATGATTCTATATAAAGATTTTATATGTTTTAATTCTTTTCAATACAAACAGACAATAAAGTTAAAAAAATATATCTTTTTTAATTCATTAAACATTTTATTATAAGAAAAAGTCAGTAGAACTAAAGAGTTCTTTTGTACGAAAAGGTTTCCTATCCAAAATATTAGAATTTTAGAAAATTTTCTAATCCAAACATTCATAGATTCTATGGACTTTTCTTTAAAGTAAAATTTTAAAATTCTGCAAACTGTTTCTTAGATAAAAATTGCTTTCTCCAAACAAAAAATTCTTCGATTTAAAGGACATTTCATTATGAAAAAACACTTAGATTCTAAGGACATTTTCTAGTAGAAATATTCTTAGATTCTAAAGACTGCTGACAAATTCTAAGGTTCTAGAATCCTTAGAATCTAAGAATTTTTCTATCAGAAAAAATTCATAGAATCTATGATTTGTATTAAAATAGTCCTTAAAATTTTTAAAATTTTTTAAGTATTTTTCTTTCAAAAAAGTAGTCTATATAATCAAAAAATGTTTTTTGAAAAAATTTTTAATATTAAATATTTTCTTTAGGAAAAACATTTCTTAATCATACACCTAAAATAGTTTGTAAGTTAAAATAACAGAAATTGTCATTTACAAGAAATGATATTTCATTTAAAAACCAGTCTACTTAATTTTCATTTAAATCAAATTGCTTTTGTTATTTATTTTTAAATGTTGTTTTTACAACTGACACATCCGTAAGAAATAAATAATATAATCAGTTAAAATATTTATGTGTGTTTATGAAGTTCTTGTAATTTGAATTGAACTAATTTAAATAAAAAACAAATTGGAATTTTTTTAATTTTTTTTTTTTTCGAAACAAACAGCAAATTAAATTTAAATTTATAAAAACTGTAATGGTCACAATTTAGCCACAAATTTCCGTTTCGTGGGTAAATTTTTATTAAATTTAAAACAAATGAAAAAATAAATAAAACTGAAAAAAATCGGTAAATGATAGTAAATTATTTCGAATGATATTTCTTTGAAAAATATACATTTGTATGTTCCTTTATTTTTAAGTGGAACGGCAAACTTTTTTATTTAAATACAAACAGTAATCAATATAATGTTTTGAGTGTAGTTTCGAGTTATTATATAACTGTAGGGACCATTTTAAGGTGAAGTGAAAATACATATTTACATATTCGTTAAAAAAAAAAAAATTTATTTTTATTTCATGGAGAAAATATCAGTATATTTTCATCATAGGAACATATATACCTCTGAAATAAAATAAGAATATTATTTAAAGACTGAGTAAAATTAAACAGTTCCATCAATATCCCTTCAGAAATATCTGTTATATTAATATTTAAAAATAATGAATATCTCCTAAAATTTGACTTTTGACCTTAAACAGTGGCAATTTATTATGTCTCCCTTTTGCCATAATTTAAAAGATTGATGTATTTTATATTGTTTTGAAATTTTGCGGCCAAAAATCTATGGACTCAGTAAAAGTAAATGGAAAAATTGTCTAAAAGCTAAATAAGTGACAAAAATCGCTGTTTTCTTAAAATCCGCTAAAACAAAAACTCTGGCCTCACCAAACGAAAATAAAAATACCTACAATTTTTGGCATTTTTAATCTCTTGTATGTGATTTATTTATAAAACGTTAAAGTCCAATCGTTGATTTTTTTAAATTTCTTTAAAAAAAATTTTTAAATTTAAAATTGCAGATTTAAAACCAGTGTTCGAGAATTCTGATCAACTTAAATAAAGTTAGCAAAGCACAACGTATAAAATACTTCTCACCCAAGTACATTGAATTAAAAGAATGGAAAAGTGTTGTTGTTGTAGATAACTTCAATAAATTAAGAAATTTGTGATCGAATTTGTTGATCAAGTGGTCTGTGACACCGGTGGAAATTTTAATAACTTGGTTGTTTTTCAACCGACTTTGGTTTTTATTGTCTTATTAGAAAGTTAATCATTTTAATTCAAACTCGTCTGAAAATATAATTTAATAAAAGTCATATTTTCCCATTGCAACCCATTTTTCAAAATTAAGGGCAGATTCATCACTCCTTCTTGATATCCGATTTTTTGCAAGGCCTGGGTTTACAACCAAATGAACATTTCTAGGGGCGGAAATGGTCAATCGATTACATTTTTCTTCTTCATACAAGCTTTTGGCGACCTAGTGTTCTTACTAAACTTCGAAAAGCGTATTTTCGTTTCTTTCACGTTTTACACATTAAAATTCTATATCATTTTTATATCGAAAACTTGAAATGAAAATACGCATTTTGGGGCTCAAATAGTCCAAAAAAATATTTTTACTAACTCTCCGACACGTAAGTATTCATGAATCCGGCTTTTTCTGTAAGTTAACGGTCCGAAAAAACGTATCCGTCAAAGCTTGTACGTAAATGGAACATTAAAGGACCGTTCAATTAAATTTTCGAAAACAATACGTTTTGACTCCGTTCTGTACCGTCATATACGGACCACCGTTTCTCATCAGTTTTTCTTCCGTTGCTTTTGGATATGTTTAGTTATTAAAAAGGAATTCTTAAATATCCATGCACTCACAATATTATTTTGTTAAAAACAACTTAAAATACATATTAAATTAATCAAAAATACAATCAAAAAGAGTACTACTGATTTTTCATTAAATTTAGTCCATTACGTTGTTTATTTTCAATTATTTTTTAATAATTGACAAAAGTAAAAACAATAGAAAGTCGTCTAAAGTAACCATCAAATTTTTACTGACAAAAAGTTAGAAAAAACTACTTTTGTGGTTTGTTTTTCAATTTGAAAGTTTTTTTTATTTGTATGTAATTACAGAACACTACACAACACAACACACAGATGTACATATTTTTATTGGCTTTGTGTGTATGTATATTTGAATAATTTCTTGTAATATAATTAAAATAATTTTGTATATAAACAAACTATTTTAGTAAAAACACAAAAATAAATTATATGAATTTATATTTGAATAATTTCTTGTAATATAATTAAAATAATTTTGTATACAAACAAACTATTTTAGTAAAAAAAACAAAAAGGAATTATATGAATTTATATTTTTAACAGAAAATATTAACTCCTGCTGAATGTCTGTAAATTTTTATAGTTTGTTTTTTGAATGACTGATTCAAATAGTTAAAAATTATATTTCTATGAATTTCAATTGATTCTTCATTTAAAGACAAACTTTACATAGTACTTTTTAAATAAACTGCAGCCGGTAACGGAAAATATATTCTGAATGTGAGATAGATGTTTTTGGAATTTAAAGCAAGTTTTACGATTATGTGTACAATTTTATGCATATTTTCAAATAAAAATTTTGCCTGACAGTTTGTAATAGATTTTGTTTAAAAATTTTGCAAATTTGCGTTGTGTGCTACATCATAACTTATCATAAACCTAAGTTAAATTTTTGTTTTATTTTTTCATGATTTTTAATAGGCCACAACCGCAGTGCTTGATGGATGCCAATTATGCTGAAGATAAATATGGCATTCGTTTGTAATTTTGTTTGGTATTTGTTATATTTAGTTTGTAAAAGTTTTGTTGTTTTATTTAAAATATCTTTGTAAATATATTTAAAAAAATAAAATTTAATATTAAAAATTAAATAAATTGACATTAATTAAATCCATTTTTTGTTGAAAAACGGTATCCGCAATTCGTAAACGGTCCGCTATTAAATTTCATCCGATATATCTGTCCGAAAAACGGTCCGTTATGACGATCGATGTTTCTTAAAATCCGTTTTCTGATTCTTATATGGATCCAGAAAACGGTACGTTAACGGAGTTGGATTCCGTTTATGACGGACTGAAAACGGTACGTAAACGTACTGATTGATGATATAAATGCTGTATTTCTTTTTATTATGTTTAACACCAGCTTAAATTTTTGTTGTCTTAACCCTCTGTCATTTGCTTTGGGCAAATGATTAATTTTTATTAAATCAATTACTTGATATCTATAAAAAAAAAAACAAATAAAACTGTCCAACAAATCAAGATTTTTTGAATAGAACAGAATAGCGACACTATAATTCTGAAAGGGTATGTTGAGTAGATCATTTTTGTAGAACAAACTTATGGTCCAGTTTTCATTTTTTGGTCGAAGGGAGCATTATACAATATGAAAAAATGCTGTAAGTTAATGTCTGAGAGAATTCTTATGGTCAGAGTTGTATTGTGGAATTGTATGAGGATTATTTTTCTGGAAGATCTTAACCCTATAACTGGTCTCTTTATGGGTCAATTTTACCCTTTTTTCGAGAAAATCAAAAAATATCCTTTAAAAAAGGACATTTAGGGATTAAAATATTCTACGAAAATGTTTGCCGGAAAATTTCAGTGGGGGTCACCAAAGACACCAATGTTTTAAATAAAGCTCTTAAATAAAATTGAATACTATAAATATAAATGGGAAGTATGCGCAGACTTCAAAATGATTGCAATATTGACTGGAATGCAAACAGGATACACAAAATATATGTGTTTTCTTTGTAAATGGGATTCACGTGCTACCAGCAGCCATTATCATATTAAATATTTCGAAGAACGTAAAGAAAATATTATTGGTGACTTAAATGTAATCCACGAATCCCTTGTCCCAAAAGATAAGGTCATACTTCCACCGCTGCATATTAAGTTGGGCGTGGTGAAAAATTTTATTAAAAGCTTAAATACACAAGGAAATGCTTTCAAACGCATTTAAACAATTTTCCCCAGATTATCTGCAGCAAAATTAAAAGAAGGTAAAATACGGTTTTAAGAAATAATTTATTTCATTTAATGTAAATTACCTTTTCTAGGAATGCTCGTTGGACCCGATATAAGAAAATTATTACAAGATGTAGAATTTTATGGTCATCTGTCGGATATGCAAAAGACAGCATTTGACTTTATGCAGCTGGTTATATCAGAATTCCTTGGAAACTCAAAAGCACAAAACTATGCAGAAAATATTGAAAGCATGCTAATCGGTTTTAACAATATTGGCGTTAAGATGTCACTAAAGCTGCATTTTCTGCACTCTCATCTCAATTTTTTAAAGAAAACCTTGGAGCGGTTTCAGATGAACACGGTGAAAGGTTTCATCAGGATATAAAGGTATTGGAAGAAAGATTCAAAGGGAAATCCCAAAATGTAATGCTTGCTGAATACGTACGTGGCTTGTACAGAAACCTTGACCCATCGGAACATTCACGTCAAGCTTAATACAGGAAAGCATGTTAAGTTTAATCTTTAATCCATTGTCATACTGCTTCTATTTCCCAATTCCCTTTTACTCGAAAATTTGAAGCAAAAAATAAATATGTACATACTATAATAAACCACTATTAAAACAAAATTATAATTTTTTTATAGAAGTTGGCGTGTAATTTTGCTAATTAATAGTAAAGAGCTTTATTTAAAACATTGGTGTCTTTGGTGACCCCCACTGAAATTTTCCGGCAAACATTTTCGTAGAATATTTTAATCCTTAAATGTCCTTTTTTAAAGGATATTTTTTGATTTTCTCGAAAAAAGGGTCAAATTGACCCATAAAGAGACCAGTTAGAGGGTTAAGATCTTCCACAAAAATAATCCTCATACAATTCCATAATACAACTCTGACCATAAGAATTCTCTCAGACATTAACTTACAGCATTTTTTTCATATAGTATAATGCTCCCTTCGACCAAAAAATGAAAACTTTGACCCACTGTAAAAAAATACTCAGACGTGCTGGACCATAAGTTTGTTCTACAAAAATGATCTACTCAACATATCCTTTCAGAATTATAGGGTCGCTATTCTGTTCCAAAAATGCTGTTGGACAGTGTAATTGTTGTACAGACGTATTTCCTTTAACGAACGATTCTCAAGCAAGAAATTTTTAAAGTCAAAATTTCGTAAATTACTTTTTATATAGCTAATAATAAAGTATATGTTATAGCTAATAACAAAGAAGGTGCAGAGTCTCTATTAGCAAAATAAGTTACTAATTTTACTCCAAGACTCAGGACACGTTTTACGAACATCCCTCTAACAGTAAAACAAGTTACCAACTTTTTTGAATTAATCACCCGACTTTGTAGTATGCGAAATAAATTTCGTCAAATTCGCTAAATTTCGCAATTTTTAAAAAGTGGAAATTACTGTAACTTCTTATATTATAATAACACTAGAGCAACAATTTTAATATTTATTTATTTATTAGAAGTAGTATTTATAGCGTAAATCGAACCAACTTAATTACTGGATTTCGTAATAAACGAAAAATAAACGTTTTAATATATATGTCATAGTATATTGGCATCAGAATAAAGAGCCTTAGAGGGATAATTTATTCTCTTTTTGGACGAAAATATAAAGGCTGAAGGTTTTGAGCAAAAATATTTAAGAAAAAAAAATTTTTGTAAACAATGCATTAAAGGCTGAAAGTTTTAAGCGAAAATATTTAATAAAAAAATTATTTTGTAAACTTTCTTTCTTTCTTAAATATTTGTTTAAGTTATTTTTTAATTCCATTAATATGACTTTTTGCGATAAATGACTTTTGTTTATACATTTTGAACTCATTTTCAATTAGTTAATTGAGCTCGTTTGTTGGGTGGTAGCAGCTCGTATTTATATTTTATTTCCTGAAAAATTTAATTAAGTTAAACACATAATTTTTTTCTACTTCTCTTTAACATTATATTTCATATACCAATTATAAAATTTGATAAATATATCCATATATTCCAGTGGGCATTTTGGTATTTAAAAATCAACATTGTGCTCATTTTCTCTACAGAAACCAAGACAAATTCTTCATGTTGTCATCACTAAAACTGTCAACATAAAGCTTTTTGTGATATGCCTTAATAAAAGATATTTCTTTCCATTCATCCATCCATTTATTCGCTTCTATGGTAAAACAAAAAAAAAAACAATGGGGCACAAATACAGGGTGGGCCGAAAGTAATATCATGTTATAATATTAGTTGGAGATAAAAACAAAATATTAGGCTTTATTTTCATGGAAAGTTTATTTAAATGTGATATTAGGTCGTAATATAATTTTGGTCAAACCCAACAACTAATCCGAAGTTGATGATTATTTGTGCTTATTTTACGGCTCCAAATTTGTGATATCTTTTTCAATGTTGGTTTTCCAGACTTTACAAGTTTTGTGGTTTGCTGTGGTTACTGCGAGATTTCAAAATGTCTAAAAGGAACAAATCTGCCACCAGCAGATTTAGCGATTTGAGCAGAATAGAACAAAAATTGGCCTAAAGACCGCAAATTATTTAAATACTTCAGTTGTATATCTCTGTCAAATAATTTTCCATCTGTGCACAACATAAGTGTAAAATAACAATGACATTATTATGACAATTTCCTTTGCTCTACCTTGTACATCACTTGTGGTTTTGTTAGCTATATACCTAGGGATATAATATCGTTATGTTGTCAAGATTAATGTGATGGTTTAAAACACAAAATTCTATTTAGAACTGGGTCGGCCACCCCACCAACAGTATGCATCAGGTGTGCACTAATGTTGTCATAATATATTGGACTATTGTTAAGAAAATTATTTGTTTTTTTTCCAACCGTATAATTATTTGTTGTAAATAAAATTTATCTTTTTTTTAAAAAATTATTTATAAAAAATACCCACAGGAATAAAAATCAAAATAAAAATAAATCTACATGACGTATGATTGATATTTTAATTTAATTATTTGTCAATCATACGCCTGGGGGCACGCACTTCGTATTGTAGCAATTTGAATTTTGTTTAGTATATTAAGTTTATGTATTTAAGGGATAAGACAGTTAAAGTTATTTTTTTTTGCATATCTAGTCATAAAGCAAGTATTTCCACATTTAAATTAAATTATTTATAGGTATGATAATTTAAAATTATGATTTTGCGATTAGATTGGCATATCTCTTCCATATTTCATTTAGAAATTGGTAATAAAGACCTATTTACTTACTTTAAACTGGCAAATCTCTTAAAATAGTCCTATGATAAATACTCAATCATCAATTCAAGCCTTTGTGAAATTTTGAGATTTTTCTTTGATATTAAATTTATTTGTCAATGGGTGATTCCACGAAAGTTGACCCCTTGCAAGCAAAAAATAAAATTATCAACTTTGACCCATTTTAGCTCTTTTGTTATAGAAAATATACGTATCCATTACATCCTGGGGTGTATGATAAATTTTTTTTATTTTTTTTGTAAAAAAATCTACTTTAACTTGGTGCATCATACACTTTTTCCCCCTTTATACTAAGTCTTTTTTTAAATCACTTGACAACACTTTTATAACGGTAGTTAGCAATCAAAACAATTACCAGCTGACAGTTGTTACTTTTGTCTACGTTCAGCAGAAAATTTGCACGTGTAGCTTTCAAATTATAATTTTGAGAAATTTTTCAAAATCAATAATTTGTGTCACGACCGTGACCACGCAAATAAAAAAAGTTTAAATTTTGTGAAAACTGTTAAAGCTATAAAAAACACAGTTTCTAAGGGTGACAAGGTAAGTAAGTTAAAGAGTTTCATGTAGCAAAATAAGCGCTCGGAAGTCATTTCATTTTTTTTTTTAATTTATTGAGAATGTCACGATCGTTACCTTATTGAAAATTGTGTTCAAGTTTTTCTTACTAACTATAGCTTAACAAACCATGGACTCCCAAAGCAAGATGCAAAGATATCGGAAGAGATTGAAGGAAGATCCAGTAAAATACAAAGATCATTTGGAAAAAGAAAGAGAAAGAAATAAAAAACGGCGGCTGGCTGGAAAAGAGTCATTGAGTGAAGAAATGGTTGCTCAGAATCGGAATACTGATCGCGAACGTCAAAGGAAGTGTCGTGAAAAAAAGAACATAGGGAAGGAGAAAGTTGTTGAAGCTGCAGCCTCATCATCAAATATAGGAAGCTTTAAGTCCGATCGTTCACTTAAAAAGGCAGTAACAAAAGTTAAGGGCAAACTACCGAGCAGCCCCTCGAAGAAAATTGCAGTTGTGAAGAGACTTGCTTCTGAGCTAGTTGGTCCTGAAATTTGATTTTCACCAAGCGACGTAGCGGAAAAATTAATCGCCTATCTGATGCCGAGTTAGAAAAAGTCAAAAACTTCTTTTTGAGGGACGATGTAAGCTACCAAACACCAGGACGAAAGGACACAAAACTAATAGACGGAGTACAAATGCAATTGAAGTATATGGTGATGACGGTTGGAGAATGTTATCAGCTTTTTAAGGAAGAAAATGCACAAATAAAAATTGGGAAGTCTTTGTTTTACGGAAGTCGGCCACAACATGTACGCCTCAATTCACAAACTCCATCAAACATGTGCGTCTGTATTTACCACGCCAACTTTGAATTTTTGCTTAAATCAGTTTCTGAAGTGGTCTCTACAGTGCCTAAATCTGCTAAGGATTTGATGAATGAACTTTGCTGTGACACAACAAATGAGGCTTGCATGACTAGCAGTTGCAAGAACTGCGACACAATTTTTGATATATTGCCATTGAATTATAGTTCAGATGCAACTGTGCGTTGGAAACAATGGACCAAAAATGAACATCGTACTCAAATAAGCGAGGAGGAAGGCACTTTTCAAGTTTTACTTCAAACATTCGAAAGCAAACTCCAAAGATTTAAGCAACATTTTTATGTGCACCGAACACAGAGCGATCAATTTCGCGAGGCTAAGGAGCGGATTGAATCAAATGAAGTGGTCGTTCAGAACAGCACACTGGAACCAAGCTGAAGCAACTGTGTTTACAGCCTGTGCTTGGGTGAAAACTGAATTGGCCCTGAAATCATATTCTTATGCAATCATAAGTGATGACTTGACGCACAATAAAGAAAGTGTGTGGTACTTTTTGAAAATGATTGTTGAACACCTCAAAACTAAAACTGAAGTTAATACTGCACACGTGTTTTCGGATGGATGTGCTGCTCAATTCAAAAATAGGTTCAATCTATTTAACTTATGTTTTGCAAAGGAAGACTTCGGTATAAATATGAAATGGTCGTTTTTTGCATCTGGACATGGCAAAGGCGCTGTGGATGGAATTGGAGCCACTATCAAAAGGTCTTTATGGACAGCAATCATGTCTCGCCAAGCTAAAATTAATACTCCAGCAGAAGCTTTAAATTTTTTTGTTCAAAATAAAAACTTGGATGGAGTGACTGTTTTGTATTGCGATAAGAACCAAATAAAGCAAAATACAGGCTGTTTAAAAAAAAGATGGGAACATCTTAAAGCAATCGAAAACATCCAGAAGATGCACTATTTTCAAAATTCTGGCTTTAACTGTTTGCTTTGTGGAATAACTGGAGTTTCGGCGCTAAAAATGAGCTGCCTTAAACGTCTGGAGTATAATGATGTATATTCTTCAACTGAAAATTAATAAAAACGAAATCGAGCTTTAAAACATTGCTGCCTTCTCTAAGATAACCATAAACTTCCATGTAATCATTTTGATACTGTTAAATATACGACTACAAAAACAAATCCGTTTTATTTTTTATGCTGTCACGACCGTTACTTTTTTTGTCACAACCGTTACCTTTTCAAAGTTATTTTTTTTTATTTGGCTACATCATTTTCACACAAAAGTAGAGTTTTCTTACACAAAACACTGCAAAGAATTTAATAAGAATTTTTATTTAACGCATTCCTTGGAAAACTTTACAATCTGAGTTGCTAAGACCAAAAATTCAAAAACAGCTCATTTGTAATGTCACGACCGTTACCTTTTAATTGATCTAAAAAAACCTTAAAATGCAATTTCTATGAAATGATTCTTATTGCTTTTAGGGGTTGAAATTTTATATTTTTAAAATCAACAAATCATTTTGACATTGTATTTCAGGTTAAAGTTTTATTACGAAATTTCGTGTAAACCTGTCACGACCGTTACTATGGAAACACCCCAATTCATTCTCTATAGCACAAACATAGGTTTTTAATAAATTGTTTAGTTTGCCCCAGTATATTTTTACAGCCTTTTTCTAATAGAAAATATGGGTTGGATCTAATCGCTATTTAAAATATTTTATTATATATAATTTCAAAAAAAAAACCCTATTCAAATTAAGTATAATTCTTTTAGATTTCTTTGATCTTATTGATTTGTTTATTATTTTAAATTGAGCTTAAGATCCTTTATTTATAAAAATTAATTAGAAATATTTATTAGCCCAAAATTTTGTCACCACATTGGGTGACTTCATTAGGGGAAATTGTTCTTTATAATTAATAAATAAAAATTATAAATTCAATTTATAATTTTCATTAATAATTTCAATTTATAATTTTCATTAATAATTTCAATTTATAATTTTCATTTATTATAAATTATTCTATAATTTTCATTTATTAATTATAAAAAAAAATTTTCCCTGAAGAAGTCACCCAATGTGGCGACGAAATATTGGGCTAATAAATATTTCTAATTAATTTTTATAAATAAAGGATCTTAAGCTCAATTTAAAATAATACACAAATTATGTATATTTCGAATTATTATAAAATAGTTTTCTAACTGAAAATGAGTGTAATAAAATCCCTCGAAAATAATTTTAGAAATTAAAAATAAACAAATGTCTTTTTAATAATAATAAACAAATGAAAAATAAATAAATCCTTTCAAAATAAATAATAGATCACAAAATAAAAAATAAATACAATAAAAGTATACAATTTTATGTAGAATCCGTGGAATTAAAGACATATATAGACCCATCAGTTAACAAATGTTAATATTCAGTTTTTCGTCAATCAATAAGCTGCTAAGCTGTTCGCAGGAAAATATAAGCATACATAATTATTATTTCTCGTCGTTCAAAACCGACGTAAGTGATGCTGACTATGAGATCATTCTTATTGAATTCCTATCGCAGTTTGGTAAGATATTTTCATACAAGTAATTAAGTCTTTAGAATTATTCGCAACTAACCTGTTAACTTTTCTATGGACCTTTTCTTCTTCAAATACAAATCATAAATTTTAGTAAAAAATAATAACCTTGTTTTTTTTATAGAAAAATATCATATTGATATTTAACCAAAATTTACAAATTTGGATTCTCAAGAGTGCCATAAATAATTCGCAGTGTTGTTAAAAGGATTTAATAAGATCACATATGCTGAAATTTCAAAGGTGAAAATACTTCGTACTAGTAACAATGAAATTCGATTGCCAAATTGCAATTGAAGTCCAGGTAAAAAATCGATTTTAGGAACCTTTTTTTCTGTATAAAAAACATAAGATAATGTTACTTTGTTACTAACAAAAATAATAGAAATTTGGAAATTAGTTGCAAAAGATTGTGAAAACAATTTTCTAAAGAAACATTTAAGATCTTCAGTATTAGTATTCAAAAATAATCCGTATTTATAAGTTACTGGTAAATTACTGGTTACTGGAAATTTTAACAGAAATATTTATATAATTGCAGACATCCAAATATCTTACTAATAATGAAGATTATGTCGCAAAAATTGTCACTGGACAGCGAAATAAACATTTTTAAACGCAATATTTTATTTATATTTTCCTATATTTATTTCTTCAAGTGTAAAAATGAATGAAAGTTATTAATAAAATTGTTTTAGATTTCGTTTAGAAAATAGTTTAATAAATAGCATTGCTCTTAAATCATTATCAACAGTATTTCTCTAGAACAGAAGTAATATATTTAATAATATAAGGTTCAGGTTAGAGAACGATTTGAAATATATTTGATTTATCTGTGAATATTATTAACTCACAAAAACCTTAAAAAATATACTCGATATCTAACAGCCATTTTTCATAGAAAACGGCATGATTGTCAAGTTGAAAACAAAAATTAGCAATACTATTCTCAAAGTTATCATTTGAAAATAAAGCTGGTTATCAAATCTATATTAACCTAATTTCAATAGTAAATGTTTGTTGGGTTATTTTTTTAGGTCAGTTCCCCCAGAAACAGTGAAAGAAATATCGTCAAGAATATATTACGGAAATATCTTCCTTTGATCGCCATCAAATAATTATTAATGGAGTACTGTAAACATATCATATTTTTATATGCTGGAAGATATTAAGGCGATATTAGGACCAATTTATTGCGAAGATATTTTTTTAATAACCCTTAGAACATAAACAAAAAAAATGTTGAAGTTAAAAATTTAAACAAAATTTGGAAATAATGGGAATTAGCGACATTTTATCAACGTAAAGATGGAAAATTAGCAAAAATAAATCATATAGGGCAAGGTAAGCTAATTTTTACGTAATAATTTAAAAAATTTGCAAATGCAAAATATTTATTTTCCTTTGCAGAAAATAGGATTCAATTAGACCGTCCAAAAGAAGAGAAATCCCAGAGTAAATTTTTGTGCGAATTCCATGTAACAAAATTAATAAAAAATAATATGTAATTATATAAAATAAAGGCCCTATGGGAAATGAAGGGTCCATTGATCCAAGGTGGTAAATCTGTGATAGATAAATGAAGGACATGTCACAAAACTCATGTAAAATGTAATTCAGTGTCTAAAAAAGTGGAAATTGATGTAAAATTACCAGTGTCCCAAATATTGAAATGGTGACAGAACATTGACTGGTTCTTTCTGGATATATCATGCAACTAAAGAGAAATGAACATAACGCCAATGTGGACTAAAGGAATTAGGACTATTATAGTTTAAATAATAACAGAATAAGGAACGGGCTTAACAAATTTTACTGTGTATAAAAGAATGTCAATCGGTAGCGACAACCCCAATCTCGCGACTATTGCAAAGTTGACATAATACTGAACTGATTTAAAAAGAACCGACTTTGTGACTGCAGAAATGTCAACATAATACTAATCTCGTTCAAAAAGAAGTAATATCGCAACTGCTTAGACAGTGAAATATATCTGCATTAATTCAAAATGAATCCAATGTGCATGAGGAAGTGCCAATGACAGGCAAATCAAGCTACCTGCGACACTAAAGAGTTTATGAAGAAACACTTAGAGGGGATGTTATCCCTAAAAATCCAAAATTTGTTATTGAAAATTTCGATGGACGAAAATTTTCTCTTAACATTGTTAAAGTTTTATTACAAAATTCATCAAATTAAAATATAAAAAATTATTTTAAACATAACTCCATTATGGACACTGTTTCATTTAAACGACTATAAGTCAATATTAAGTCAAAAATCCTAATATGATATTACTATAAGAGTTAAAAATAAGAGTTAAAAATTTGAGAAAATTAAAACTGAAAGTCGCTCAAACACTCCACCTCAGCTCATTTTTAAATAAATTAGAATTCAGCTTGTCTATGCGATAGTTGCGTGTGTAAAAATTTTTATATAAATCGGATGAACCACCGAATAATTTTCAATACGTCCCAATGTGTAGTTAGCGCGGTTTTGATACTATACTAACCAATATGTTAATGTTTGTTATTATAGAGATTAACATATCCGTAAAATTATAGCGATTCTTTTTAAATATTAGATTTTTTAAATATTCAAATAGCTATATTTAAAGTGACATCTAATTTTTTTGTATTTTTTGTATTTTATTAAAATGTGTTTGCGGGAGGTTAAACTACTCGTAACATTTTCTGACGTGAGTCCTCAATACGCCTCGAATGCATTTATGGAATAATATTCGAGAAAAATTTAATTCATTTAAAAAAAATTAAATTAGAAAACTAATTCTTTATCCTCCTTATAAATTATGCAAATTTAGCAGCCACTTATGTTTATTAGTCATAGAAAACCTGATACTGACTTGAAAATCTTTTAAGTCTAAACATATTTCTTAATCAAATTAGTTTTCTGCGCGAGAAGAACAACTAAAATTTGAGAACTCATATTACACAATTTGGTTGAAATCTATAAATAAATATATTTGAACATAAACCAAAAACGATCGTATTTAATAACATCGTGAAATTGAAAAAAAAAATTCCTTTTGAATTCGCACAAGCTCTGCAACATAACACATTGTAATTGACACGTAACCAGTTTTTTTATTAATAACTTGTCCTCAGTCCTGTAGTATCTACATTTAAACCAGTCACGGAAGGTTTCATATTGCACTAGTTCTGATACACATCTCGAAGTGTCTAACATGAGACTAGTTATGTGTAAGATTATTATAATCTGTTCTGTTGCGCATTCACTTACACCAAGGTCAGCGATATGTCGCAACTAGCTTTAAATGTAGAAATTGAAAACTTCTATGATAAGCCCATGTTAAAGTTACCGGTTACTTTCATATAAGAGAACCAACTCGAGGACTGGTTTCTGCCACAAAATTCCGGTCCCGTGACTAACCTTGTAGTTGGTCCATTTCCTGTAGGGTGTGTATTTATCTTCTAGGTGGTTATGGGACGATATCATATTTTTATCTTCCAGATGATAATTTTAATTGCTATTTTATCTTCTAGAATAATTATTTTCATATTACGTGGAAGTATTGCCTTCGGGACACGTTTTCTTGTAAATGGTGTATATCCCGCAATACGAAAGCGATAATTGCCGCAATATAATTTTTCTTGGCAATAAGATTGGGGAATTTTCTTCGTACTGCCATGTCATGCAGGTCATGATTTCCAAATATGTGTGATTTTTTTTAACATTTTCAGCTTATACTACTTAGCTACTTTCCAAAAAAAATTTCAACTCTTAACTTAAAGGCACATAAAGTATATTTCGAGACTGTTAAAAATCGTTTTAAATTTTATTTATTTAATCCTATTAATTTTACATTAAGACAAGAACACATTGTAGAACACTTTGTAAATAACTAATTTTCAAATATGTCATTTGCAACATATGGTTTTTTGAATTTTCTAGGTAGCCTCATGCTAGCATACACATTATAAATAAGCTCAAGGCCATAAATAAACTATATACTTCTACAAATATCTATTTACAAGACTATGTAAATTACATAGTAAGTTAGTATGTATTTAATTTTAAGATTTCAACAATATATACTTATACACATACGAGTATGTTTGTTAATTTAAATCTACTTCTCAAATATAATTTCAAGATGATAATGATTTTGGTAGTAGTAGCTAATTAGTAAAATTGTAAGAATGTTAAAATATATATAACTATGTAAATAATTGTAGACATATGTTTATTATGTTTTGTTTTGTTTTCGAAATTTATAACAATGAATAAAATTTATATAATATTTATAATGTTCTTATTATAAATGATGTTAAATTTTCAATTATATAAATGATTATATGACAATAGATGTGATAAAATATATGTAACTTATATGTTTTGCAATTAAATAACAAATAATTACAACAATCATAATCACAACCCAGCATAATTTTATATTTTGAAAAACCATGCTTTTTAAACAACTTGCACTTCTAAATAGGCTGTTCCACTATCAGTTTTGTCAGCGATATGGAAAATTTTTGTTTAAGGTATTCTGGCTTGTTAAAGTACAGAGCGGTGGTGCCGTTTGTAGCTAAAATTCTATTTTTGTTTCATTCCATTTCCCCCTGTCTACTGTCTTAATTTCACTCGCTTCCCGTTTGATTACATTTTCTTTTCCATGTCTAGTGTTTTAGGTTAGGTTAGGGACGCATTTCCAAGGGACGCATTTCCACCCGGAGACCAATGCGGTTCATTGTAAATCCCTTCAGTATAGAGGAAGAAGAAAGAGAGAGAGAGAGAGAGAGAGAGAAAGAAAAGTAAAAAAGGAAAAAGTTGAGAGGTCCGAAGAATAATAGTTTTTTAGTTCCACTCATTCAGCTTCTATCCCTTTTCAATTTGAAATTGAACCTTGCATTTGACTTCACTTTTAATGGATAATTTCCAGAAATAAAATCGGTTTAAGCATTACAAAGAACATCAATTTCTATCACAATGCATCTTATGAGGGTGGGCCAATTAGTCCGTGTCTTTTTGAATGAAACACAGGTTTTTGGATAAAAAAAAATAAGATTTGTTGAGGTCATCAATATCAGTTTGTTTATGAGATGATTTCAGCTTTGGAGTCAAATCTCTCTCCACCGACGCAGATAAGACATGGAACGTTATACACATTAAAAACAAGAAATACTTGTGAATTTTTAGCAATGAAAGATTCTCTGTCCAAATTTATAATAAGCGTCGAGACCTAGTTTGATTCACTCAAAGTTACTACTTGTTTGCGTTATTTATGCCGGAGGTGTCATTGGGCCTTATTTTTTTTTTTTTTTTTTGAGGGCGAAATAAGTAATACTTTTACTGTAACTGGTAAGCGATAAAGAACCATGAGGCAAAGAGTTTTTATTGCCGCAAACTGACGTAGGACATGAATTTCCAACAGATCGGTGTAAATGATGAAGGTTGTGTTTTTGGGACGCCTAATTTTTTTTTTTTTTTAAATTCTTTAATTATTGAATCTTTCTCATAAGAAAATAACAATAAGTAATCAAATCTTAAACTAAATACATTTAATGGAAGTTGCCATTGCAATTCCATTCTTAATTATTCAAATCTTAATACTTAGATAATTGAGCAATGTGTGAAGCACATCACAGGAAGATAGAAAAGGGCCTAGCTGCCCAGATCCAGAATATCCATCCTTCTTAATCGTTGATGTCCTTCAAAGAGCAGGAGTTGTCTTGCAAGATTATTTGGGTGAACTTGAAGCTTGGTGATGTATTTTGAACAGAACCGCTTGATTTCTTCTTGTACTGAGGAAATATTTAAATCCCTATGAATATTGTCATTTCTGACAAACCAAGGAGCGCCAGTTATCAATCGTAAAAGTTTCGATTATCTTCTCTGTAATTTAGCAACATTCGAAGCCGAAGCCGTTCCCCATAATTGAATACCATAAGTCCATATGGGCTTGATTACCGATTTGTACAAAAGGACTTTGTAATCTAATTCTAAAGCAGAGTTGGGCCCAATGAGCCAGTTAAGTTCAGCAGATTTCAATTTCATCTGGGTTACCTTACAATCAATATGATGGGACCATGTAAGGCGTCGATCTAAATGAACACCAAGATATTTGACGTGACTACTTTCAGGGATGTTTATGTTGTTTATTTTAATTGTAGGACAATTATTTTTTCTTAGGGCAAAAGTTACGTGAACACACTTAGTCGGATTAACTTTAATTTTCCATTTGTCTAGCCATTTTTCAAGCTCATGAACATGAGTCTGCAGCAGCGCGGAAGCAACCTTACAATCAGAGTTAATGCTCATGAAAGCTGTGTCATCTGCGAAAGTAGATGTGTAAGTAAGAGCATTGGTTGGCATATCTGCTGTGAAGATAATATATAGCAAGGGACCTAGTGTACTACCTTGTGGGACTCCAGCAGAAATTTTTCTGGAAGAAGAAAGTTCGTCTTTCGACCGTACTCGAAAGCTTCTATCAGATAAATAACTTTTGAAAAGTTTATGTGTACTTGCAGGGAGCAGGTTTGTAATCTTGAATATAAGACCTTCATGCCAGACTTTGTCAAATGCCTGTGAGATATCGATAAATAAAGCAGAGCAATATTGCTTATTCTCGAATGCCTTCCTAATAAGCGTTGTTATTCTGTGAACTTGCTCAACTGTGCCATGGCCTTCACGGAATCCGAACTGATGATCGGGAATAATATGCCCTGAGTTTAAATATGTACTAAGGCTACTAATAAGTAGTTTTTCAAACAATTTCAAAAGGATTGATAGTAAACTTATAGGTCTATAAGATGTAACTTGGCTAACATCTTTACCTGGTTTAGGAATCATAACAATTTCCGATTCTTTCCAAGACGATGGGAAACATCCCAAGCGAAGAATGGCGTTGTAAATGTACATCAATAATTTAAGAGCTGAGATAGGCAAGTTAGTAATCATAGACGATGAAATTCTGTCTATACCTGGGGATTTTTTTGGATCAAGTTTTTGAATACTTGACATTATTAATGGGAAACGGAATTTTAAGGGCGAAGGAACAACATCATCTATAATATAAGGGCTTATATAAGAGCTCGTATCATTTGGAGTGAACACCTTTTCTAAGTGATTAGCAAAAGCGTTAACTTTTTCGCATCCATTTTTAGCCCAAGTGCCATTTTCTTGTCGTATTGGGGATTCATATGATATAGGGCATTGCATATGATTGACAGCTTTCCACAGACTATAATTTGTTTCCTTAAAAGAGTTAAGGTCACTTAGGTAATTGGCAAGATGATTTTGTTCGTTTTTCTTTAAGGCGGCTTGGAGGTCTCTTTGGCAACGATTAAGTCGGCTTTTTATAGCTGGAGATCGACTTTCTTGCCACTGTTTTCTTAATTTTCTCTTTTCATTCACAAGGAACTGAATATTTCCTGGAGTGAATTGAGCTACCCTACTTCTGGGTGTAAAGATAGGAGTTGCGACTGAAGCTGCAGTAGTTGGAATGTCAGTAAATATGTTCACTGCAGATTGAATATCTGATGAATTTCTGAGTGGGATATTGTATGGAAGATGAGAACTCACATACATTTTATATTTTAACCAGTTCGTGTTTCTAGTTGGATAGCAATGACGCCTTTCCTGAACTCCAGTGGGAATGTCGTTCAACCATATGATTGATGGTGAATGATCAGAAGATAAATCCAGTGATGAGCTCACGGATATTTGCTCTCTTTTTATATTTTTTGTGACGGCAAAGTCTATAAGATCAGGAATCTTATTCAAGTCGGATGGCCAGTATGTTGGGTGACAGCTGGATAAAGCATTTAGACTGTGTGAAGAAATAGCACTTAATAATTGTCTGCCCCTGGGTGTGATAAGGCGTGATCCCCAAAAAGTATGTTTAGCATTATAGTCACCGGCTGCTATAAATTTTGAACCAAGTGTAGCAAAGAAATCGATAAACTGATCTCGGTTAATGTAATGTCTCGGAGGACAATATATAGAAGACAATGTGACCCTAAAATCGGTAAGATTAATAGATGTTGCCTGAATATAATCTTTTCCGAATTCTGGCATTGGGAAATGCCTAATTTTATTGTGCACAATTACTGCTGTACCACCACATGCTCTACCACTTGGGTGTTTAGTATCATATATTGAATACCCATTTACTCTAAAACAATTTTTCTGTGTAAAGTGGGTCTCAGAAACTAAGAGTACATCAATTTCCTGCTCTTGCAGGAAATGTTCTACTTCCTTTCTATGTTGGCTAAGGCCGTTTGCGTTCCAGAAACATATTTTCAACAGATTCATTTTCTATCCAACAAAATTTGCATGAGCATGCTTTGGTTCGTCATCATCTCCTGGAACATTGTTCTAATGAGGTTCTCAATTGAGTTTTGAGAATCATTCGATTGGGCTGGCGGGCTTTCTTTAAGCATATGAGCATATGAAAAATTCTGAGGAGGAGGAGGAATATTTTGTTGTGTTCTGGCTCCCGTGCGATCAGAATTAGCTGTTGGAAGGGCTGGAAAGTAAGAATGTTGGTATTGAGCAGGAGAAGATCTGCTTGATAAAGCTACTTGTTTAAGTCGTAAAAACACTGGACAGCCACGATAGTTGGCAGTGTGATTCTGACCACAGTTACTGCACTTTTTAATAATTGAATCTGTTTTAGAGTTGGGACACTCTTTGCTATTGTGAACGTCACCGCATATAACGCATACCATCGGTAACTTACAGTAGGATTTGGTATGTCCAAATTCCTGACAATTTAAGCATTGTGGAGGATTCTTGCGCTTAATAGGCTCTTCTACTGTTATTTTGCGATGGAGCAAATATCTTAGATTATAGATCGGGTGAGACTGACCTTTTTTCAACTGGGAAGAATTGAAGGATATTTCTACCCGGAAAAAAGGTTGGGGAACTTTATTCTTATTAAGAATATTGTGAATAGACTTCACTTCAAAGCCATCAAGTTCAAGAGCGCTTTTTATTTCATCAATATGAACGGAGCTGTCAATACCTTTAATAACTACAATTAAGCCTTTAGCACTTTTTAATTGATATGTGTAATAATTCTTTTTACACGAGTCAAACTTTTGAATCACATTTCTGTAGATTTGGATTTTTGTTTTCCAAGTAGATTTGGATTTTTGTTTCGGATACATTTCCCCTACGAATAGATACAACATGGAAACTGTCCTTGCCAATTAACTGAGACAGACTGTTAACTAAGGCGTTGTTTGTCTGTTCTCGTAGAAATATTGGTGGCGGTTTATATTCCTTCACTGGACCACTAGCCTGATTACCGCTTTCAGTGGTAGCGAGTAATTGAAATCGGTTTTGACTTACCGACATCGTTTCTATTTTCGAACTACTATTGTTCTTTGGCTGCTTGCGGAAAGGCTCTTGGCGTAAAGTCGTAGGGCTCGACTTACGCTTTGCAATGGAAAAATAACGGTCAATACCTGTTTGCACTTTATTATTGATAACTAAAGAATTATTAATCGAATTATCAGTATTAATATTATCATTATTATTATTTTCATTGCAATTTTTATTTTTAACAACCATTGAATTTACAGACCGCATGCGTGCGTCTAATTTGTCTTCACTTGCTGAGTTAACAGTTTGATTATTGATATTTTCCTTTGTTAAGTTCTCTGCACAAGTGTTTACATATGTTTGTTTTTGCGCAAATGTGACCTCAACTGAGTTTAACGAGGGGGAAAGAGATCGTGCTCTCTCAATTGGTTTTATTGAAAGATAGTTTTTATTGTACTCTTTGTCATAGAGGTTTTTATTTTCACTCGACTGGTTTATTGAAATGTAAGCATTTCTACCATTTGAAGAAAGCCTATAATTTTCTGAGTGAGAGCCACTCATGCACTTTTTTTTTTTGTACCTATTAAAAATATTTTTTTTCTATTTATTGTGTTTTGCTTTTTACCTATTACAAATTATTTTTTTTTTCTTTTTTTTTTTTTTTTTTACCTATTACAAATCTTTTGCGTAGATAATTTAAATTACTAAGCAAAGTTTGTTACAAAAGTTCACCTATTAAAAAATATATGTATATTGCTATATATTTAGCTAACCTATTAAAAAATAGTACCATATATTTAGTAGCGAAGTTTAAATAAACACGTCTGTACTCTTCAATAGCTCACAGATGGGACGCCTAATGCCTCGTTTTTACTTTTTGCTGTGGCCAGCAAGTTAACCCGTTTAAAATTATAGCAAAACATATCGGCTGAATGTTTTTGACCACCCTGTAAATAATTAAAAATTAATTAAGGACACATGTGGTAACCAGCAGTAGGTAGAAAATTATAGTGAAAAATACTTTTATACTTTTATTCATACGGACAAAAGCCCCTGGTGGGAATAAAACCCAAGACCGCCGCGCTGATAAGCTAGCAAACTACAAATTAGCCTACAGGAGCGCTTAAGAATATAATTTCATAATACACACAAAATGATCATAATATATTCCTAACGATCATATAATTATACTACTGATTACAATATCTTCCCAAAGATTATATTGTGAAACTTTCTTCATGAACATTAAAGATCATCTTCTGATTAGTGATCTTAAAATAGTTTGTAAGTTAAATAACAGAAAATGCCATTTAAAAGATATGATATGACATTTAAAAACCGATCTACTTACTTTTCATTTAAATCAGATAATTATTTTTATTTATTTTTAAATGGCGTTTAAAGAATTGACATATCCGTTAGAAACAAAGGATTAATCGGTTAAAATAAATGTTAAAATTTCACCTACCAATATTGTAAAAAATAAATGATTTATCCATTTATTTGAAATTGTTTCTGATGTGGTATTTTTTGTTTGTTTTTTGATCTACAAAATATATGTATGTCTATAAACAATTTCTGTGTGAATATTAATGTGTATTTATGTATGTTCATAAAGTTCTTGTGATTTGAATTAAAATAATTTTCTATTTAAACAAACAATTTAAATAAAAAACAAATTGGAATTTTTTGAATTATTTTTTTAAAACAGACGTCAAACAAAATTTAAATTTATAATAATTGTTACAGACTCAAATAAACCACAAGATTTCATTTTGTGGGCAAATTTTTATAAAATTTTATACAAATAAAACTGAAAAAATCAGTAAATTAACAGTAAATTATTTTGAACAAATGTATAAAAAAGATAAAATGTATATTTCTTTAAAAAAATAAATGTATGTTCCTTTATTTTTAAATGAAACGTAGATTTTTCGTATTAAACTATAAACAGTAAACTACATAATATTCTGAGTGTATAAACCACACTTGGGATTTTTCATTGGCACTGCAATTTGATAAGCATTAGTTGAGTAATGCTAATGCCAAAAAAAAACATTTCATTACCATTTAATGGTGATGAAATTTTCTAGCATTAGAATTTATCCTACTAATGCAAAAAAAAACTAATTACAATTGCTCAAACAAGCATTAGTTTACAAACCAAGGGGATGTTTAAATTGCTTTACTAAGGCTGTTTTATAAAATGTATCCTACGCGATGTCTTTCGGACCTGGTCTATTTTTATTATCGCAGTACATTAATAACCTAGTGAAGCAAAAATTTTATCCGTTTTGCCCTATCTCGTTTAGTTTTCGAGATACGGGCAATTAAAAAATTACCATTTTACAATAGAGATTTGGTAGGTCCGGAAGGGAACCCGTGGAATTTTTATAAAACATCCACTGGGTGACTATTTATTGCCCGTTTCATTCCATTTTGTATGCAGTACATAGTGATCCAATTTTACTCGTTCCCCATTTCATTTCGTTTTGATCCACATTTTTGAAAATGACTTCATTTATCTCCATTTTAACGATTTTTAAAAAGCATATCCGGCGATTGAAATTATTTGTTTTTAATTCATTAATTACAATTTGCAATGGAATTTAAAAAAATTATCATTTATCAATGAAATAAAACAATTCAAAGCATTAACATTATTTAAAAAAAAGTTAATGAAAATAATTTCGTTATAATTGATATCAATGAAATTCTAATGAAATCATTAATTAATTAGTCAATCAATCAATGGGACTACCATGTATGCTATAATATGTAATTATTTCATGCCACAGACTAAAAAATGTGTACATTGTTTTGCAATTTTACTTTCGTACAAAATTAAAATCTGTCACACTCCAATAAAAGTCAAATTTGTTAACACCATTCTATCATTTTTATGAAAGTTTAATACATTTCATGAAAAAGTTTCAGAAATAAAATGAAGTAGTCTCGTGTGGTTTCCGCCTCTGTAAAATTCCTGTTTGTTTTAATTTGTATATGAATGTTCTAAGAATTATCATCTCGCGTAATTACAGTGTTGAAATATTTAAAACCCTTCATCTTTCACTACCTTTCATATCTTCTCATCTCAAAAGAAACCAACACATTAATTAGTAGAAAGAATTTCCTAAGTGTTGCTTTTCTTTAAAGAAAAATAAAAAAAAACCTGGAATCATTCCTCATATCATATATGATATATCACAGATTTATCCTATATTGTAGATTGTGCCCTGATCAGAAAAGTATTTGTAAAATTAGTAGATATTTCATTTCAACTTCTATGTTGAACTTACTTCATCATATTTATGAAGTGTTTTACAATATTTATGAAAAATCCTGTCATCAATTTGAACTTTTATTAAACAGCTTCACCATTTTAATAACGTATAACACTTGGACGTAAACCTATAAAGCATTTTCCCTGTGTGTAGACATTATTTCACGCATTTCTCTAGGGTATGGCATTTTTTACCACAGTGTGAATATGAATCAATTTAATATTACAATTTTTAAGTAATTATTTTAAATTTTATTATATCCTGCTAACTTTTTAAATTCATACCATTTACACGTACAATATAATACAACTGTATAGTCGTGGTATACATTCAATTTGTAATTCATTTCAATTTATGATGCTAAAGGCTTTTTGTTCGCAACTACATGACCAATATTTTTTGAATAAAAAATTTCTTTATACTTTAATCTTTAACAATTACTTGAAAAGACCACACATGTTTTCATATTGTATGCAAAATATTACACATGCATAGACTCAAGAGAAAATGAAAGTAATATCAGTGCGTAACTAAATACTAAAACAAAAAAAAAACTGGTAAAATGATTAAAGTCCGGCATGTCGACTATAAAATATCGTTCCTCCACCAAGTAAAATTTGGCTGAAATTTCAAGGAAGAGGTACAAATTTTGGGGAGGTCCTCGCCCTTCCATAAATTTGGTGTAAACTATTGTTATTATATCAAGGCAAACTCATAAAAACGGAGAAAATATATTCTTAATATCAAAAAAACTGGGGAAAAATAATAACAATGTGAAAATTTGCTAGAAAAGAAAGTTTAATTTTAGTTTGTAATTAATAAAATTTAAGTCTTGAATTTTCCCATTTCACCAGCCATGTAATTAATATTTTCATTTTTACTGAAGAATATAATAATATATAATATCAAAAATGTGTTAAAATAAAATTTATTGATTAATGTCTGTAGAACCAAAATTTTCTAAAGTTTTTTCTCTTTTAAAAGTGTTTTTTTTTTTTCGTCTTCGAACTAAGTTTTGTCTTGTAAAAAAGCGTCAATTATACATTTAAACTTATTTTTTATTATGAGTGTATGAAAGTACTATCGTCATACACACATGTAGACACTCTTGTATTTGTAATTTTGAAAAAAAAAAACGCGCGTAGCATAACATATGCTTTTGATTGTATAAAGCACTCAAAAGCAAATACAGTCCCATTTTTATCAGAGGTAGTTTTGCGTACATCTTTCTTTTATATATTTCGTTTATATTTTTTTCGGTTGCATAAAGTATTACAAATCTCTGTTGTAAATTCAAAAAATTTTAAATGCATTTATATTTACAATGGAACACAGTCACTAAGTATGCCTATACTGACACAGTGTATATACCCAGTGGGAAACGGAATTGTCACAGAATACATTTCCAGTGGCTGGTTAATTGGGATAGGGACCGGTCTTCGTTCTGTTTCTTTTATATAAAAGTTACCAATCACTTTAACATGGGTTTGTCTTAGGAGAAAAATACTGACCCAGGACTGACGTAAAATAAGCTGTCACGAGACTAATGCAATAAACCAGTCACAGAACTAAACAAACGGCACACCTGGGGATAAGTCTAAAAATAGATTTCCGGTATTCGTTCTGTTTCTTTTATAAAAAAGTTACCAATCACTTTAACATGGGTTTGTCTTAGGAGAAAAATACTGCCGCAGGACTGACGTAAAATAAGCTGTCACGAGACTAATGCAAAAAACCAGTCACAGAACTAAACAAACGGCACACCTGGGGATAAGTCTTAAAATAGATTTCCCCTCAATTAATTAAAATAGGGTTTAAAAAAGTCGACTGGGTAACATTCCGCTTACAAGGCAAACGCTATACTGTCTAAGGTAATGCTTTAACCGAATACAGGATAGATCCTTTGAAATCAATAAAACACCAGATTTGGGCATTTTAGTTTAGCTGAAGCTCAATTTAAACTGATATACAAATCAAGAAGATCGAAGAAAACTAACAGAATTTTGAAAAATATTTTATTAAAAAAAAAAACATTTGATGTTAAAAAGTAATTTTTTTTAAGAATTTTGTTTATTTTCTCTAAGTATCCCAACAAAAAAAAAATTGTGGTCATTCTGTGGCTATAACTTCTTTCATTGCTTTCTAAATTTCAGTTAAAGTTCTTTTATGATCATATTTCAAATGTATTGATTTGGATATAAACCTGATGCATATCTTAAAAAATCAGTCTTCATAGCTTCTAAAGCATACACAGAGAAAACAGATCCATTGTGACAACCGAATACTTTGCGAACTGAATTATATGGTTGTGGCATCAAATGTATCCTGACACAATTGAAATATTTTGCTCTAACCGAAAATCTGTTGTATAAACAGAATTTCTATAGTACTAGTCGAATTTCTTTTGCCACAAACAAATATATCGGTGGCCCCAACTGAACCATTTGGTTGGAAAAATATTTGGTTGTTGCAATGAATCTGTTTTTCTGTGTAAGTTATAGTATTGAATATTTTCTGAAGTTATTCAAAATATTGTTTTCTGATCATTCAAAATCAAAAATTTCAATAAGAAAATTGTTGTAATGTACTTTTATAATTTTTTTATTACATCATTTTTTATATTTTTATTTTTTAATTTGTGCAGTTTTGAAAATTTTAATAAATGTTTTGAGAAATCAAGTAAAACAGATTTCTTTTACCTTTAATTGAAACTAGCTTAGCCTGTCATTGCATTTTTTCAGCCTTAAGTATTTATGACGACGCAATCTGCGTCAAATTACCCAAAAATTATTCAAAATTGTTCAAAAATATTTTTCAGCTTCAGATGGGTTAATTAATGATGTTAATAATCTTAAATAAACTTACAGATATTATTTTTTTAGGAAATTAATTACAGAATTAATTACAGAATTAATGCTGCCCAGGGTTGGATTGGAATTCATATCTAAAGGGTTATTATGGTTAAAAGTTTGTTGCCGAATGTTACGGTATAGGGGACAATGGGATAGAAGGTGTCCTGGGGATGGCGGGTGGATGATGTTGCAGTTACATAGATATTGTGCAAAGTCATGCATGCCATGTGTGAATTTGTTGTTTCCTAAACGAATTCTTAGGAATTTTATGAAATCTATTCTTTTTATTGATTTCTGGATTGGTATATTTGTATATGTTTGTGTTTTCTTCGTTAATTGTTTTGTACCAGTTTGATGTCCTTGCGTTAGTATTTTCGTGTTCTATATAGTATTTTTTAGTGTAATAAAAAGTGGCGCTCTGAGAACATTAGTATCGGTGTACTCGTTTCCGTCGATGTTACAGTGGTCTGGTATCCAGATTAAAGTTAAACAATTTTGTTTCATTATAAAGGTGCTTCTTATGCGGGTAATATAATAGATAAGGAATCGGTGCATATTGCATACTTTCTACATTTATTGCCTACTTATTTGATTGCTTGGTATATCGCGATAAATCCTGCAGATAAAATTGAGCTGTAAGGTGTAAGCCTTGATGACCTCTCTTTCTGTTGTGACACTAGAGCTAACTAAATTTTCAGACTTTGACCTGTCTGTAAAGATGAATGTGTTTCCTTGCAAGTGACATATTCACACAGTTTTGGTTAAGTAAACATGGAGGCGTTCCTTTAAAATTACTTTTCAATTGTTTGAAACTAAATTGTAACGTATCGGAGTTTATTTTTATTCTAGCAAGAGGGGAGAGAATTTTTACGGTTACTTTTGATTTACAAATTTTCTTCATAATGAAGTCCAGAAGATTGTTGGGATTATTACAGAATGTGCGAGACAGTTTGGTCAGCCCAATTTTTAATTGAGTTTCTAGGGGTGTTATGTTTGACTCATAGAGCATATTTTTACATGGAGTTTGTCCTACATGCTCCAAGGGAACATCTGACTGCCGCATTTAGAATCTTGTTTATTCGGTTTAATTTTGACATGACATGACAATGCAGAATTATTTATTTGTTCTAATAAAGAGTATTTCTATATCAGTGCATAAAGTTCGCTTCTTTAAACTTATTTTTCTGTATTCTTATGAATTATATTTTCTCCAAAGCTTAAATTCTACAAAGCATATGAACATTCTCCACTCTTGCATCAGTATATCTTATCATTGTATTTTCTTTACTTCCTTAGGGTATGAGTAATGGTAGTACCTTTATTTGAATATTTCCATCCTATGACACGCCAATATTAGAATCATCGATGAAACTATCAGAAAAGAAGTGATATCTTTCCCATAGTAGTGATAATTTTATAATTTTACTGCTTCTTTGGCAGCTTGATGTTTGCTGGATATGTTTCAAAAAAAATAAGGTGCCTATTGAACAGTCAAAAAAAAAAAAATTGTCTTCGATCAAAAAAAAAAAAAGGAACGATTGGACTAAAAGAGCATTTTGTAGTAAAGTAGGTTTTTTGAACAATTCAGTAAAGAGTTCGATTACACCAGTTCGTTTATAAACAACACAAGTCTATGAAATGCAGAAGCTATTGTACACAGAATAAAATTACAAAATTTTGTTTGTAATATTGAACATCTTTCAAAAAAATATTTTTCAAATGGGCACCAACTGTGGAATTTGTAAATACAAAAACTTCTTTTATATTTTTGTTACTTTAATTTTTATTTTCAAATAATTTTTATATAAAAAATAACAATTTAAATTAAAAATTTTTGGAAATCGATTTTCAATTTTAATAAATATTTTTAATTACTTAAATAATTCTGATACTTTTTTCTGTGCCCAATAAAAGTCAATTAAAACTAGGAGGTTTACATAAAAAAATTTTCAACGAAAAATTAAGAAGAATCAATTTAAAAAAAATGTTATTAAATAAAATTCCAATTATAATAAATAAATACGCTGAAAACTAAATAAAAAGCAAATAAATTTAAAAAGTTAAAACAATTTAAGGGCAAACAATTAAGGAGTGCTTAAACGAAAAAAGTGGTTTTGAAAAAAATTCTTAAAAAGTAAATATTTAATATTTTTTTACTGGTGCGGTCTCCACTGAAATTTAAAATTCAACTGACATTTATAAAAAAAAAAAAGGTTTTTAAATTTTAGTATTTTAATTCATCAAAGATATTTTCCACCTTTCCATTCTCTTTACGCCTGTCTCGAGGTAGTTGTTTCCAATCCGGTCTTCTTTTCACTGGTTATGGTGCAGGTTACAGGCTTAGCACTTGCAGTTCAGTTTTATTTCACTAATCAAGGGGTAGGTACTTTCAGACTGTTTTATGTTTCCAACGGTCATAGAGAAGAACACAGAATAGGCCTTTCAGACCAGTCCTGTTTACACCGGTCAAGTGACAGGTTCTTGAACATCAGTTAACTTATTTTTTCCCACACTTCCAGACGGGTCATCTTTTTTCCGGTCACGGGACAGGTCACAGTATTTGTTCTTTCCGACCGGTCTTGTTTGCATAAGTCACGGAGACAGATACTCCAACTTAAATTGAACCCCTTTTTTCCCACTGGGTATATATTATACATACTCAAGTTTCATGAATCACTGACTGACTGGTTCGTTCTTGCCTGGAATAGATGAATAAATAAACGAGGGAATGTATGAATATGAGTTCATGGCATCACCACCACATGGCAATTGCTAACACTTGATCATTTAGTGACATATTTGCCACATCTTTTACTTTGGCAATTTTTATTTATCACCCAACCCCATTGTCTGTCTATTCAAGTGTGTGAAGTTGTACTTGTATCTATGAGTGTGTTTGTCTATCTATGTAGTTACAAGTCATAAATTCTTTTTACGAAAAAATTGAAATTTTATTGCCAATACACAAACACACTTAGAATAAGTTTTTTTTGGCTTCAATTTGTGTCTGTAAATCACTTTGTCTCATCTAAAATATATAAAAACTCAAATAAATACACAGAACATCAAGAAGAGGAGATTTATTTACGTAGACGATGTCAGTAAATTTCAAATGAAAAATTATTACTTTCATGTATGTCACTCGTATATTTTCCAAGTTAGAGTGTGCATGTTTTTGCAGTCTCGTTGATTTCAGTTTTATATCAAAGTGCAAATTTTCATTTATTTAATAGAAAAATTGTTGTTTGTTAAATCTGAGTTGTATATACTAACAATAAATTTGAATTAATTACTGTATGTCTCAATTGAAATTGATTGAAATTTTTTATCAATTAGTTTTTATATTGAAAACTATTACATATTTTAACAGCAGTAGTGCATTTAATTAGAAAACATGGTTAAAGATAATTTTGTATGCGATGAAAACCCATTAATTTTGATACATTTAATTAAAAATCAAAACTAAAAAAGTGAATAAAAACGATCAAGACGCTTCAAATTACACTGTCAGTAAAATTTAAACTTTTGAAATGACAACCGAAAACCCCGAGACACGCAAAATTAATTTTGGATCGCAGAATTCAGTGGCGAAACCCATTTTGAAGAGTCAGATCATTTTAACCAGATATTTAGAATTTAAGTTTGTATTGACTCAAAAAGATTTTTGATTATATTTTAACGAAAACACTTTTTCCAATGATTTAATTTATTCTTTTTACTTATTTACTTTTTATTAATATTTTTTTGTGTTTGTTTGTAAATATTAATTTCTAGACCATTCTAAGGCTTTATATACTCATTAAAAAACTGAAACACATTTTTAGAATTACGAATACATCAACTGAACTTATTTCATCATATCCTTCAAGCCGGACACAATCGGTGTTTGTAAACGATGTATGGTCAAATAGCTTATCCCTAATTAGGGGGGTGCCTCAGGGTTCTATTTTAGGTCCACTTTTATTTTCCTTATATGCAAATGATTTGCCAAGGCAACTTACAAAATGCAAAATCCATTTATACGCAGATGACGTGCAACTCACTTTAAGTAGCTCAGTTCAAAATATAGCTTCGGGCATATCCTATCTAAATGACGATCTAAACAGAATCTACCTGTGGGCTAGTGCAAACGGACTAAATCTAAATGCATTATAATATCTAAGAAAAGCTTAATCCCTTCCATTTCCGATGATATTCTTTTAAATGGCGAGAAGATTGATATTGTTAATACCGCGAAAAATCTTGGGATAATTTTCAATAGCAATTTCACATGGACTGATCATATAAACTCACTAGTAGGTCAAAGTTATGTAAAGCTACGAGCTATCTGCTCCACACAATATTTCACCCCTTTGTATGTCTTGCCAAGACATACTTGATTTCTTCCCTGATGTATTGGTGTGAATTATTTGGAAGTTGTGACTCAATAAGTAAAAGAAAGCTAAATGTCTTGTTTAAAAATTTTATAAGGTATGAAATATGGATTGAGAAGGTTTGATCATGTTTCCTCTGTTTCCAATTATCTTTACGGAGTCTCACTAGAAAGTCTGTTAAAAATTCGCACTCTTATCTTTTTGCATAAAATAAAAAAAGTCAAACTCCCAAGTATATATTTGACAAAATACGTTTTTTCCAGTCTCCACGAAACCGAAACATTGTGATACCTATACATCAATGCCTAGTGTCTGAATTTCAGTTTTATATTCATGCCGCTCGTCTTTGGAAAAATCTTCCACTAAATCAACAACTAAACAGCAATGTTAATAGTTTCAAAATATTTTTTTATATAATTTTTTTAAATAATTAAATTTTCCTTTTTTTACATATTTTTTTTTTTAATTTTTTATCTTCTTTTTATAAATATTGCTATATTTGTATTAAATGTGTTATGTTAATAATTAATAACATTATAATTTTTTTTGTAAGACTCGGTCTTGTTGTACAGGAAATGGAAACAATTAAATAAATAAATAAATCCAATAAAAAAAATCAATATTTTGTTCAGAAAATAAAATGGCACAAGTCATTTAAATCTGTTACAATAATATTACGTATACGTAGGGTTGTACGGCATAAGAGTCACTAAAATCTGTTACAATAATATTACGTATACGTACTTTAACACAAATGTGTACACGAATTAAATACATTCCAGTGTAGAACAATTATTGGGGAATTATTATTTTTTTAACTAATTATAACTCCTTACCTAGATTAATTTAAAAATAGTAAATAAGTGCAAAAAAAATAAATTAAGTCATTGGAAAAGTCTTTTCGTTAAAATATAATTAAAAAATTGTTTGAGTCAATACAAAATTAAAATCTTAATATCTTGTTAAAATGTCCTGACTCTTCAAAACGGGGTTACCTACTAAATTCTATGAATACCAGGGTTTTCGCGTGTCATTTTGACGTACTTACTGTGTTATTATTAAACGATTCGGTTGTATAATGATATCGAATTACATTTTTTTTTTTTTTTTTTTGATTAAACCTAATACAAAATATTCAGGATTACAATTTCAAATCGGTATATTTCTATCACATAACAGAATTGCTTTAATATTCTGAGGGAAATTAACAGAAACTGGTTCAAAGCCGATTTCTTTTTAAGAGTGCTAAATTCATCCCTTTCGACTAGTCGTCGGTTTATACCTTTGGGTCGAGAAATACAGGGTGGGACATTTAAAATTTCAGATTTGAACTACCGATTACTTTATTTTCAGGTTTATGTTTGACATTTGCAAAAAGGGACGCTTACGTTCGAACAAAATTACTTCCAAAGTAGTGAGTCTTTAACGCAAACTGTAGGAAATTCACGTGGAAATTTACGAGAAAAGATCGGCCTTCAGTTCAGTTTGTGCGTCAATTTGTGAAGCGAGTTCATGAAAATTGATCGTTATTGGACAAACTAACTCATGTACGTTCTCGTCCAGTGCGTTCAAGCGAAAACATTGCTGCTGTGTCCGATAATTACCAAACACATCCATCTACATCAACTCGTCATCGTTCTCAAGAACTGAACATTTCTTGCACTTCTTTAAAAAGAATTTTGCATAAAGACCTCGGCTTACAAAGTTCAATTTGTCCAACAACTGAAGCCTCATGAAAATCCGATGCGTTTTCGCTTCACTTAATGGGCTGAAGACTGTTTGGCAGGAGATGAATAATTTAACAGTAAAATCGTGGTTTCAGATGAAGCTCAATTTCATCTTCGGTGGCTATATCCATAAACAAAATTGCCGCATATGGGATTCAGAGAACCCGCACGTGACTATTGACAAGCCAATGCATCAACAACGAGTTTTAACAAGACGGGGCCACAAGTCACACAGGCAACGCAACCATCGATATTTTACGAACTGTTTTTGAAAATCGAATTATCAATTGACATCACATGTCAATTGGCCGCCTCAGAGCTGTGATTTGATCCCTTTGGATCTGTGGGGAGCCATTAGGGATAAATGTTACGCAAACCATGAAACCGAAGTTGCAATTGAAGAGGTTCGAGCCGAAACAATCGAAAATGTACTGAAAGGTTGGGTTGATCGTATGAGGTACTGCCGAGCCAGTTGTGATAGTCATATGAATGATATTGTGTTCCATTTTTTAATGACAAAGTTCAACCCTTCCAATAAAACCAGAAATTTGAAAAATTAATCAGTATTTTTTTTGATAAACAATTCAAATTTAAAACTTTTAATGGCCCACCCTGTAGAATTTCCCATGTCAAAGTAACAGGTCATAATAAGAAACCGATTCTATGACAGGTAATCTATTATAGTTAAACATCTCCCAAATTGTCTCATATGTATATAATGTTGAATAAAATCAATAAAGAGTTTTATAATATTTATACAGCAATTCTTTATTTCCGTTACTAACAACTTAATTTTTATAATAATCCCATAAATACTTAAATCAAAAATAAAAATAAATATTTAACAATATTGTACTTGTAGCACCAATACTCAACCATGCATAACTCATTCGTATATAAATATTTAACAAAATACTTGTCGCTTTTATAGCACAAAGCTTTCTGATAAAATATGTTCAACATAAATAATAAAAATATTAAAATATTTAGTGATTTATATGAAGTAACCGTGTCACTATGTGTGGCTACATAAATTGAAAAACATACGGCAACATACACAAACAAAATTAATCTTATAAATAAAAGTGATAAAATCTTTTGTGACAAAGCTTTCTCGAAATATTCTCTACACCGAGGATGTTTGTCTCACTAACGAGTAGCTATTAATTTGTGACGTAAAATGCTACAGTTAATGGCTGGCGTATAGAATTTCAGTGACATAACTCCAACAGGCATTTACCCAATTTATGGTTTAGGAATTATGTCACGAAATGTTTTGGACATAATTATCATACCCGAAGTTCGGATTATGAACGAAGGATTTTGGAATGTAACATAAAAAAGAAAGCGAACATAAACCTAGAATAAGGATCAGAATCCCCAAAATTGTTCAAATTATATATTATGTTCCCCAACTACTTTGCCAAATAAAGATTGTGGAGGGGGCTAGCCAATGGCCAGCCAGGTATGTTAAATATCGGCTTTGCTGATAAAAGGTTTTCGTCTATTAAGAATTTCCTCCTCTCACTGCTATTATATTATGCTTGCTGCATTCGGGTATGATAAAAATCAAGTCACTGGTTTATAAATAGGTTCTAACCTAGGAGATTTAGTATCGAATTTACACTTATTCATTGTCGAAAAAATTCATTGTTAAAAAGATTCTATATAAAGATTTTATGTTTTTTAATTCTTTTCAATAAAAACAATAATATTTTTTTTTTAAATATGTATGTTTATTAATTTCTTATAAAATAATGACTTTCTTGTAGAAAAAGTTTTCAGAATATTAATAAAATAATTTTTTATAAAAAAAAGTCTGTAGAACCCAAGAGTTGTTTTGTACAAACAGATTAAATCCACAATATTCAAAATTTTTAGAAATTTTTCTGATAGCAACATTTTTACAGTCTATAGAGTTTTCCTTAAAGTCTGCAAACTGTTTCTTAGTCTTTAAAAAAAATAAATTGTAAAGGGTTCTATCTTCGATTCTGAGGACTTTTTATCATAAAAAATACTTATTTTCTAATAGATATATTCTTAGATTTTAAAGACTTTTTCTAAAAGAAAAATTCTGAGATTCTAAGGACTATCTAAAAAAGTCTTAAAAATGTCCTTAGAATCTAAGAATATTTCTATAAGAAAAGTTTTTTAATATTAAAAATGTCCTTAGAATTTTTTATATTTTTTGAAGTATTTTTCAAAATTCCATAGAAGTTTTCTTGAAAAAATTTAAGATCAAATTTAGTTTGTTTATAGCGAGCTTTAAACCTCCGAATATTTTCAAAACAAAGCCAATTAAAAAAAAAATTATAAAAATAAATTTAGTTTTCTCCGTTATACTCTTTAAGAAAAGCATTTAATAAACTTAAAGAACTCTTTGAAAGTTTCGTATCATAATATAATTATATGGATCATATTATGGTAAAATTATCATAATATGATAACTATATTAAAGCACGACTAATGTTGGCACAATAATAATGCCAAAAATATATGATGTTCTTCGAATATGATTGCCGCAGCCATGTTTTTTCTCTGCGTGCTGGTTTATATCCTACTTCGTCTTCGCTAACTAAAGCTTTTCGTATATAAATGAAATATAATGAATAATAATCCTATAATAAATAATAGCTAACGGTGTTAACATTATACCTATTTACTGTTTGGACATTATCTCCATTTAGTGTTTTGGGCGTAATGACCGAAAAATTATCGGTCATAACTCTCTCATAAAAGTTTTGTGATAACAACCGATTGTAAGACGGAGATTATGACTTTTTTGCATTTGGTATTATGGCTTGGATTTTTATTAAGAATGTAAAAAACTCAAAAACGATAGCTTAAGTAGTTTTGATTAGTTCAATTCAAAATTTTTAACCAACAAAAGAATTAAATTCAGCTTTTCCAATTTTTTTTATAAACTCCACAGTGTTTACAGTGTAAAAGAGAAAATATAAAAACTAAAATTTTAAAAATGTTTTCGAGATGAATTTTGTTTTTTTTTTTTTTTTTTTTGTAAATAACATTTTTGATTGTAAAAACAAATGATGATGAGCGCCCCGGTAGGCTTGTGGGTATCGTGCTAGCTTATCAGTGCTGGGGTCGTGGGTTCGATTCCCACCAGAGGCTCTGGTCTGTTTTCGCTACAACGAGCCGATAGCCTTCGTTGCTAGTGCTCGGTTAGGGTATTAAGATATAATTTGTAATTATATGTTTAATAAAATAAAATAAATAAATAAAAAATCATTTGAGGTAAAGAAAATATTTGTGGTGAAATAGAATTTTTGTAGTGAAAAATAATTTTTGAGGTAAATATAAAATCGTAATCACCTTGAGCGTCTGGTGAAAGACAATGTTGTGACTAAAATTTTTTATTCACCAGACGCTAATATGAAATTTTACTTAAATACTCAAAGTTGTATGGAAAATTTAATTTTAATTTACCTTCACATTACTTTCACATTTCATTTTCAACACCGGAAGAATAACAAATAATCTGAGTAAAAATGAGAAACACCACTTGCGCCTTTGCTCCGTGATCGCCATTGCAACCGGCAGACAAATATGGATTGATCGGCTTAGAATTATATGAGGCACATGAAAATATTGAGGTCATACAATCGATGGTTTCGTTGAGGTAAAGAAATCATGGTAATAAAACGATAAACAGCACAATTTCGGTTGACTCAATTTTACATAAATCAATTATTTTCCAAAAAATCAAAATTCATGTATTCCAGTAAGTGTTACTTTTCCACGAAAAGCAACACAACTAAACAAAATTTTTAACATAAAATATATTTTGGATACAATAACCATTTAAAAAATGGTCATAACACCCATAAATAGGATTATGGGCTCTTTAAAAGTGATCAAAGTTCCCACAATTTCTAGGTATAATGGCCATTTTTTCTGGATATTATGTAAGATAACTTTTCGGTAATAATCTATACTGCAATTATGTAGATAATGGCCAAAAACTTATCGAATATATAGCCATATTCCAAATGGGTATTATGTGCATGGGGCAACATTCGTGCACCGTTGGTATGATGACCGGAAGTATTTCGAATATAATCCCAAAACTGAGTATTGGGATAATGTTCATTGGGGTAAAAAAAATTCCAGGCACATACAATTTCTTCGTAAAACCAAAAATTTTTAATTATTTTATTTTACTTTCTCTACCTTGTGTTTCTGCTTATAAGCTGAACATTATATACATCAAATATTTATGGTTAAATTTATAATGTTCATATTAATGGTAAAGCAAACTCTTTTAACATAATATTAATATTTTTCCACCACCTAACAAAGTGTACTCCCACATTTTTTCCGGTTATTGCATAGTTAATTAAAAGTGTTAGATCTTTTTCATAGCAGAATCCCTTCTATTATTTGACTAAAATATAACATTAATGTTGCACCTTTAATAGTTGGAATAGTTTTTCCATAATATTTTTTTTACATTTATACTCATAATATTAATTAGTGTTTAGTGCTGTGTACAATGATGCGTTGAAAATTTCTGTTAAAGTCCCCTTAAGCATTATACATAAAAATGTATGACATTGAGGGCTCATTTGCCTAAGGTTTGATTAAAATGCTATTTATAACAAAGTAACTTAGAACATATTTATTAGAGTGGGCCTTATTTTGTCTCTGTAATTTAAGATAACAACACAAAATATCCCATTGACAAAAGTCATATTTTCCTCAAATTTTTATGTACTAAAACTGCTGCTCCCCTCAAATGCAAATCGAGATATCTGTATTATTTATTTATTTTAATTCCTAAGATATACTTAATAAAACCCTAAACGGCAATCTTAAAATTTTGTAATTTTGCTTAAACAAATTTTCAGAAATTTTAAATTTGCAAGTTTGAGAAGCTTGAGCAATTTGGTATTAATTTAAATCAGGTTGGCGGTATATTATCTAGAAAATTGTTTACGGCTATTAGCAAAATAAATGTGACGAAAATATATAGTGATTTCAATGTGATAATGAAAATATATATACATGGCCTTGTATATGATCATACAGAGTCACATAAATTAAGACACTTTATGTTATGTTTTTTAATAATGATCGTCTTTATTTATACTGGCTTGATAACATTCCTGATAATTAATTAAATAAATGGTTGCGCGTGCAGCGCGAACATCACACTTTTGTTTTGAATAAAAGTGCAGACGCTATCGTTGCAAAAATTAATGTAGGAAATTGTGAAATAACAATAAATAAATATTGTGTTAACTTATATGTCCATGCATAGTCCAATATATGAACGTACATTTACTTATATATGAGCATATATTTTCGGATCCATACATACATTCTTATATGTGAGCATATATGATTCGTGTATACTTATATATTATATGATGTATAATAATTTATGTTTATATATGTATATTTCAAATTTTACAAGGATTTTAAAAATTCCTAGTCTAGTGACCGGCTGAACTTAAGTGGTCTAAATTTGTTATGATTTGGCTATTTTTCTACTTACGTTCATCTTTAAGTTCCTGTAAGAGAGATCAATTAATAATATACCTTTCGATTTATTTATTGTCTGATTAATAAAGCAAAAATAAATATTAAAAAATTTTTATCAAAATTTGTAAAAGATCAGTTTTCTCCATATTATCTCATTTTCCTACTTTAGGGCCGATGCCTCACGTCTTTACGATATGCAAAATCCGAGCGGACGAAGTGGCATCGCTTAGTATTAATCTTACATAAGATACAAATCAAAAAAAATTAAAATCTTATTATGTCGTGCGACATTTTTCAAATCGCTCAAACTGTTTTCAATAGATCGTAAATACTTTGCTGAAAATCGAAGTTATTCCAAAATGCAGCTAAAGAGAAGAAATACTCAGGAAATTATTTTTACTAATTAGTGTGTTGCTTTCTTTGTATTGGAGATAAAGGGCTTCGAATATTGCAGCACTGTAATATCACGCCATCTGATGGGGAGTTGTCAATATTGTTGAAGCTTTTTAGTTCATATCCCTGCCATGTTATTTTACTGGTGTGGTCAAGTGGTACACTTATAAAAAAAAAAGTCTGTAATGGCAACTGAAAATTTTGCTGTTATTACGGGAAATTCTGCTAATTTGAGCCCAGCGGTATTTTTTGCTAATCTTAGCAATACATGTCTGCTGACTTGTAGTACAACGAAATTAGTAGAAAAATTAGTAACCGCTACTAAATTTTAGTAGACTTTTTGTAAAGTAGAATTTAAAATCTGCTAAAATCAGCAAAAAAAAAATACTAAATATTATTAATATTAGTAAAAAGCTTTGAATTTATTTTTCTTATCGAGCATCAAAAATTTTGATTATATTTTTTAAAAAACGAATTAATCATTTTGTTTTAACTGTTTTGAAAAATATTTTGGTCAATTTTTTTATTTACTTTTAAGGTTAAATTTTAATTGTTTTTAGCGCGGATATTTAGAACTAAAAAACCTTTTTAGTGCTATTTTAAAAAGTTGTCTTCTTTTTTGACATCAGTCGGTATCTTCACTTCCGATCCCTTTTTTAATATATGTAAATTTGTAAATATTCTGTAAAAATTCTGTAATTTTTAAAATGTAAATAGCAAAAAGATTTGCTAAATAATAATTTTTTACTAAAAATCAGTACAAAAATAGTAGAGTGCGATTGAAAACCGTTTACAAATTTTTCTACTAACTTTTTTTTCTGAGTGTATGCGAACACCGAAGGAGGAAAAAAACTCTTTCATATTATTTTTATTAAAATAGTAAAATAGTCGAACTCCCACAAAAATAACAAAAACTAAATCGTTATCTCGAAAATCCTTTGAACAATTTGAAATATATTTTCAAATTCGTGTTCAGCATACTAAATTTTATTAGACGCAATGCGTCACAGGATATAATTATAAAATTTTTGTTTGTCCCAAAATTCAGAAACTTTGATCCCAAATGTTTACCATATAAGTTCTAAACCAAGTAGTACAATATTTCGCTCGGGTATAAGCAAGTTTTTTAATGTCACCCTAGTGTTCATAGTTGTGTTTATATGCTGTCTTTGCACATTTATGGTTCGTTGTGGTTTTTTTTTTCATCAAAACAGGAAGAAAGATGTTACCACTATAAGTACACATGTAACTATAGTAAATAATAGTTAATTTAGGTTTAAATTGCGTTAACAGCATAAATCAAGAATTCATTAAAACAAACTAGACGGTAAATCTCGTATTAATAACACAGGCGAACAATATCCTAACATTTTAACATGAATAAATAGGGCAACCAAATTTTATGTTATATATATTTATTATACACTCTAATAATGATTAGAGGTAAGATAAGAAATTTAGAAAGAAGAAAGATTAGAAATACTAAAAGTGTGTAAAATTCAAATATGTAAACACATTGTGCCTCAAAATTATAGACATAAAAATAGGTAATCATAAATTTTAAATAATTTAAGAAACACAGTTCATGTGTGTAAAAATAAAATGTTTGTACCTTATAAAACCTTAATACTTAAACATGGATACATTTTCTGTAATCACATATCAAATATTATTTTTGCTTTTGAATGTTAATCCACGATAATTTTCGATTTTATTAACATTTAAATAATTAACAATAAACAATGAAATAACAAGTAAATAAATAGTCATATTTAAATTTATTAATTTAAAGACACATTTACACGCGACAGAAACTACTAAAAAGAGAGCAAAAACATGGGTGCTTACAATATAACTATTAAGGAGTATATTTTATTCTATTCCTGCACGAAACGCCTAGGACTCTGGGGATTACTTCTGAGTACTTTTATATGGAAAAACCTAAAAAGCTCTTTCTAAGGTTTAAAATCCTCAGGTTATTTTCTATTGGCATCAAAGGCAATTTTATAAGAAAAAACTCCCCGAATTTGGCGAGTCTTCTGTAGGAACAGTTCCCCAGAATCGGATGTCTTTGCTGTAGAAAAAATCACAAAGATTTTTCTATAGACAAAAATTATCTGCTTTTTAGGCTATTTTATAGAAAAATCTCCCCAAATCTGAGACATTTGCTGTAAAAACAGATCCCCATAATTTGATGGCCTTGCTGTAGAAAAATCCAAAAATATAAGGCTTTTTCTGCTGGAATAAGTTTTCATAATAATCGGCTTTTTAAATGGAGACTTTGTTTAAAGTCGAAGGTTTTTTCTATATATTCCTCAGAATCAAAATCTTAAAAATTTTTCAGAAGAAACATCCAATCATATTTTTCTGCAGACAACACTTTAAATTTTGCGGGTTTTTACTTCAGCAGTTGAAGTAAAGTTTCTACAGGGAAATACTTAGATCTTTGGTACTATTTCCCAACCGCATATCTTGTGCTGTAGCATAAAGTTGATTCAGGAATCGAATGATTTTTGCTATGGAAGCTGCAGATTTTGGATTTTTGTTTTCTATTATTTCAACGATTTTTCTGAAATTTTAAATTAAAAATTATTATTTTTTCGATTAGTTGTATGTATGTTTCGCAATATTTACCTTCGTTGCAATCTCATCTCCTTTATTTTAGTATTTAATTATCATAAACTAAATCACAATATTTTCTTGTTACAAATCTGGATACAAATTTCGATGTTGCCTTCTTTATTACATATGTTGTATATTTTCGCGCTATTTCCCTAAATTTCAGTAGCGAATTTAATTAAATTAATTTTGCTTTCAAATTTTTCATTTTATTTCATAAGTTCCCATTTCTATTTATTGAAAATATTTTTGACATAATTCTATTTTCCTATTTTTCTTAAGTATTATTAAAATTTACATATTTGTGTGTACGTCTACCGAAAAAATGTTTACAAACTAACAAATATGTTTATCAATATCAATATCACAAATTTTCGTCTGTAGTTCTGGAGACAAATGTGTTTAAAAAAGTTTTTCAAGCACTTTGTGCATAAACGTACAAATTTATTGTAATTTTTCATAAAAACTTACTAGATTAAAAGCAATAAATTTACATTAATTTTTAACAGTGTATATATTTTTCATATATTATCTATTTTTACTAAAAAAAAATATTATGAAATTAATCATAATCGCTATAAAAAAATTAACGCCATTTTAAAACCTTCATATGAAGCTATTGATGTCGGCTGAAACATATTACTTCTTGACAAGGGTTTGACATTTCAAAAAATTGGTACAACTTTATTTCTACCAATGTATCGTACTTTAACTGACATGAAATTTGTACTAATTTTTAATACTTTTTTTGTAATTTGTTAATACTTCAGTATGTAAATGAAAAATGCCGTAAATCATTTCACTATGATTAAGAAAATTTTTTAATTAATTAAAAATAGAATTCCATAATTAAGATTATGAATTTAGAGAATTAAAATTGTGAACTCATTCCATAAGTACGAAATTTGATAAATTAAAAAAAAAATAATTTTAAGAATTAATTAATTTCAAGCTTTTCTTCACAGAATAAAATTACAAAATTCTGTTTGTAATATTGAACATCATCCATAGAACATTTTTGTAAATAGGAAAAAAGTATTTTTTAAAAAGGCACCAACAATGGAATTTGTAAATACAAACAACTTTTTGTTATTTTTTTCTAACTTAAATTTTTATTTTCAAAGAATTTTTATATGAAAAGTGACAATTTACAAATATTTCAAACAAAAAATTGTTAGAAATCGAGTTTAAATTTTAACAAATATTTTTAATTAGTTTAAATTTTGTGATACTTGTTTCTGTGTAATTTTATTCTGTGTAGAATATTTTTGTAAATACAAAAAAAAAAGATTTTTTAAAAAGGCACCAACAATGGAATTTGTAAATACAAAAAAACTTTTTGTTATTTTTTTTGTTACTTCAATTTTTATTTTCAAAGAATTTTTATATGAAAAGTGACAATTTACAAATATTTCAAACAAAAAATTGTTACACAGAAAAAAGTATCACAAAATTTAAAGCAATTAAAAATATTTGTTAAAATTTAAACTCGATTTCTAACAATTTTTTGTTTGAAATATTTGTAAATTGTCACTTTTCATATAAAAAATCTTTGAAAATAAAAATTTAAGTAACAAAAAAATAACAAAAAGTTTTTTGTATTTACAAATTCCTTTGTTGGTGCCTTTTTAAAAAATATTTTTTTTGTATTTACAAAAATGTTCTATGGACGATGTTCAATATTACAAACAGAATTTTGTAATTTTATTCTGTGTAGAAATCGAATGTGAATTTTAACAAATATTTTTAATTACCCATCTAAAAATCGAAATATATATGAGCATACATGATCATACATGGGCCTGTATATGATCATACATGGGCATACATGGTCATATACGTCCATACATTGTTCAATATATGACCATACATGATCTCATATATGATCATATATCTTCGGATCCGAAATTTAAGGGTATATGGACGTATATGATCATATACGAGCATACATGAATAATATATGAGCATGTATAATAATAAATGCACATATATCACCATATACCCTCAAATTTCGGATCCGAAGATATATGGTCATATATGAGATCATGTATGGACGTATATGACCATGCCCATGTATGATCATATACAAGCCCATGTATGATCATGTATGTTCATATATATTTCGATTTTTACATGGGTTCTTAAAATTTTGTGATACTTTTTTCTGTGTTCATTAATTTTCGTCAAATAAAATTCTCTATATGTTACATAATTTTTTTTAATGCAGTGTAAGTTGTTCGGGTTTCACATGAAACAATTTTTATACTGCATATATGATGATGAATGATTTTTCACGATATTGAATATTGATTTGAGGATACTTCGATTAGAATTTTTCCATGGAAAAAACAATTTTCTATGCTTAAAGAGAAACAATACTCAGAGCATTTTTAATATTATTTAATTAATGTGTTGCTTTCTTTGGAAAGAGTATCGAGATGAAAGGCGATGAAAGAATAAGAGCTTTAAATATTTCAATTATTTTCAAGCAATAGAGATTTACTTTCTATATAATTTTGTATTTAGGATTATATTTTTTTTGGTTTTTTTTTTATAATTTCTTTTATTATATATTTGGTCATATATAAGTCCTTTTCATGTATTTTTATTTAATGCTTATGGAATCTCATATGCAAATATAGAATTCATGTATAGCTCTCTAACAATATATATGTAAATATTTGTCCAATCATGTGACTACCCATGTAAAAATCAATTATACATGGGCTCGTATATAATCATACATGGGCATACATATATGATCATACATGGCCATACGTATATGACCATACACATATAACCATTATGGATATTAGAGTGGTCAAAAAACATCAAAGTTTGAATTCGCAATCTTCAAAATGCTGTCCCTATTTCTCAGTATCTAATAACTCTCTGTGTCAAGTTTCAGCTAAATTCGTTTACATTTAAAGGTAGCGCAAAAAGTTAACTTTTAATAATTAGTAATTTGTCGTAAGAGTAATTTATACAAAAAGTAGGGTTGACTTTTAAATAAATTATTTTTTAAAGCATTCGCTATAATTTAACAAAATTTTTCAATATAGTTGTAATTAATGTAAATTTACTCTGTGTGCGTAAATAAAAAAAATACACACATTATGCGTAAGTGGGTAAACAAAAAATTAGTAAAATTACACTAAAAGTGAGTAAAAATTAAATTAAATTTTCAAATTAAAGAGTAAATTTACTAAACTTGTGCGTAAAGAAACATGTTTGACGCGTAAATATACCCATGAAATGCGTGAAAATCTCAAAAAAAATGCGTATATTTACCACCACGATTTTTTTTTTGTAATAAAAACAATAAATTTATTTTAATTATGTGTTTTTATTAATAATGCGTTTTATTATAAAATAAAAGCAATCAATATTTTTATAAATTTGTTTATAAAATATATTAAATCCTAAAAAATATTACTCTACACTCTAATTAATTTTTGCTTAAAATTAACAAATTATGGTAAGAAACTGTTTCTCCTACTATAAATTGGGTAATTTTTTTTTTAATAAAACAACAATATATTTTCCATTTAAAAATTATTACTGTAGGACGTTTACCACAATGGATTTCCAGCGGCATAAACCTTTTTTTTTTGAGGATTTCCTCCTCCAAATGTTTTTTACATTCGTTCTTACATAGTGAATCCAATAGAATATTATGAATATTCTCTGTATATATTTCGGTGGTTATACTCGTGCTGCCTTGGATGGTGTTCTTAATAAACATCTTGATCGTGTACATGTGTGTTCTTATCGCTTGAGACTTCGTTCACATTCTTAATATGAATATTTTCCTTGGAAAGTAGGATACGAAATATAGGATTTATATGAATTTCATTTTTTCAGTTATAAAAATTCGTTATTTAGTTGCTTTCCAATATTTTTTGAATTTCTTTACGTTTTCTTTTTTAATTTATAAGTGTCAACATTTCAATTGCCACTATATGATAGTACATTTACAAACTTGTATTTAAAATTTGAATTTACCAAAAACTATTCTAATTTTAGGCACAACATGTTTATTTGTAAACACATAGTGTTTATTTACACGCTGTATGCGTATTATTGTATGTGAAAGTGTGTACACAATATTTTTACGCATTTGGTGTTTATATTTACCAACTATGCGTTATATTACACAAAAATTTACCCGTTTTATAGTAGTAAATTTACAAACATTTTTTAGAGTGTACGTAAAAGGAAAAGTAGATCAAATTTAAATTTAAACTTTAAATTTAGTAACTTTAAAGTAGTTCGCGATTTTTTTTTTAATTTATACGTAAAAACGCATATTTGAGTTAAAGTATCAAAATTTTCTGAAAAGATGTAAGTAAAAATTCAACTTGTTAATGCCTTGTATAAGTAAATTTCTTAAAGCTGATACTAATTTTTAATGCAATTACGAATCTACAAACAAAATTATAAACAAATTTGTGGTTTTTAAATTATTCGAGTTTTATGGAAACTCAACAAAGTTCGTTTTTTTGTAATATTTTCCCAACTACCTAAAAACTTTGTCATTTAAAAATCCAACTTCTTGTACTTTTGTAATCCACTAACCAAGAGATTTCATTAGACATTACATTGTTTATAATTTTTGAAAGGATAATAAAACTACAAAACAAAAAAAATAATAAGTATTACTTGAGCCCGCGTATAACCAAAAAATATTTTTTTATTTTTTTCTGTATAATTATAACAATTTTGGTCTTTTATAATTTAAGTATCAACATTATGCCCGTTAGGAAAACAACTTATCCACTTGTGTGATTACTAAGAAGATAGAAATGTAGCAAAATATTCGTTTTTTAATAGGTTTTTTGTTCAGGCTCTGCCAATTTCTGGAGGCTCTAGCTTGTCTAAATTTTGGGGTTCTGAAGAGATCTTTTAACGAATCAAATCACATGTATCAACCTAGCTAAAACTCGTTAATTAGCTTTGCTTGTGTAAATATACGCAGGTTGAAAGCTCGCTGTAAACTAGAAATAATAAACAAAATACCTTGAAGTATATGATAACTACAAAATATAAAAAAAAGTTATCCTTACAATTGATTGTAAAATTTGACTTTTTTAGTTTTTCACTATTATTAAGCGTATTAAAATTAAATCGTTAACAAAAACCCGGTCGTAAAGAAGATATTCCGTGGACATATAATAGAATTTTGCGCAGAGGTAAATATTTTATTAATTTAATTTTTAGTTTCGGGTAAAAGAATAAATTAAATGTTTTTCTCTTTTATTAGAAAGTTAAAAACAAAAATATTGATGTAATTTTTTAACCTTTTAAATTTACCTTAAAATTATACAAGTCAACTTTAATATTAATTATTTTCATTTATTAGAAGTAGGGTTGTAAAAACTATTCGTTTAATCGAATGAACAAAAAAATATTTATAACGCATAATTTAAAAATCTTGATTTTCAAATAACAAATATCTTGAACAGTTTTTGACCAATCAATTATTTTTCTTTTTGTCGGTTGTGGTCGGGTGACTTGGGGGAATAATTCATATTTTAGGGAGTACGGTTAACCCGCCATTCCTATACTATTTTTAAAGAAACCTGTTGTATTCATAGTGCTCTCTATGAACACCTAGTTACCTTCACCACTTGCTGCCGTTCTTCACTGTGGATATTGAATTTTTGCATCTTTAAATTTTGACTGAACTTTTTTTACCAAGTAGAGACTCTTAGTTTCCTTTTTTATTATCAATAATGTATGCCAGAGCATAAAAATATTTTTGGGTATTTTTTAAAAATATTTTTTTTTCAAATTTACAAAATTTTAACTTTACATCCTTCTCGTTTGAAAATCCATTGTTGAATAAAGTTTAAAGGCAGAAAATGTAGTTAATTATGTTGTTTTTGTCAATATCAAGTAATTGCTTTCATATAAAAAAATTATTATTTAGCCAAAAACTACTTAATATCTGACAACTGTTTTTTAGCGGTCTTGACCGTTAAATAGTTAAAGACCACATTGTTTCAGAAGGTATTAAGTTTATTTTGATACTTTTTACCATAATTCCGAAGTCGCCGTTGATTGAGTTTCGATCTTTTTATATTGTTACAGAAAGTCGATTCATCAATTTCCATTCACCCGTTGAAACAGAAATTCCCATATGGCAGCCTAAAGTGTAAATAAATTCAGGCTGGTAACTCTTCGTTACTAGTGAAAGACATTAATTCAGGGAAGGAAAATATGTTTTCTGTTATTGTACCAACCAGACAAACAAATTGTTCTTTTTGTATAAAATTTTCGCGAAATACGCCAATATGAATTTTATTTTAATTAAATATTCGTAATGTACGCCAAAAAAATATATTAGATTTGATGATTTTTGATCCTAATAATAATATTTATTTTTTCTCAATTTTAAAAATATTTAAAATAATCATACATGGGACTAATGCATTGATTGGACTAATTAATTAATGATTTCATTACCATTATATTGAAAACAATTGAAATGAAGTAAATTTCATCACCAGTGTTTGAATTAATGATAATGATTTAAGGATCTGATATCATTGATGATTCTAAATTTCATTGTGATTACTAATGCACCAATTAAAATAAAACATTAGTATTATTAGCCGCCATTTAATGCGTTTATATTTATGTTAATATTTATTTATGCCTGTTATATATTTGTATATTTTATATTTTGTTTTATTATTTTCTGTATAAATCTACTTTGATAATTTTCAAATCGTATACATTTTTTAAACACAAATGATTTTGGAATCAATTATTATTAGTTTTTTTATGCATTTGTGCTAATCCATTATCATTTGTAATGAAATTTTTAATAGGAAAATTTTCATAACCATTAAATGCTAATGAAATTTTTTTCATTTGAATTAGTGAAAAATTTTCAAGTATGAAAATAATAGAGCAGGTACAACTATTTATAAAATTCAATAGCGATGTGATACCCCTAAATAATTTTTTTTTTCTTAAATTTCTTTGGCTTAGGGAGTCGCGAATTCGAACTTTTTTATTTTGGACCACCTTAATGGACATATACCCTCAACTTTCGGATCCCATGTATAATCATATAAAGGATGGTTAAATTTTAAGGGTCGATGTTGAATGTGAACCACATCTAAACGTCATGTTTTTTTCTGCATTTCATTTGACATTTCTCAATTTCGGACTAACTCAATTTGTGTAATATTTCTCATCGAGCTAAAGATCTTTTATTTATAAAAAAAATAATTATAAGTATTTATTTATCCCAATATTTCGTCAGCACATTGGGTGACTTCTTCAGGGGAAATTGTTTTTTATAATTTTTACAATTTCCCCTGAAGAAGTCACCCAATTTAGTGACGAAATATTGGGATGAATAAATACTTATAATTAATTTTTTATAAATAAATGATCTTTAGCTCGATGAAAAATATTACACAAATCGAAAAGATTAAAGAAAACTAAAAGAATTATCTAAGTCAATTTGAACCATGGAAAGATACACAATTGAGCAACGCGTTAAAGTTATTCAAGCTTGTTATGAAAATGGGCGTTCAAATCAAAATGCATTTCGTGCACTTCGTGATTTCTTTTGGTCAGCATAATCGACCAAATGTGTCCACAATCGGGAGAATTGTGGGCAAATTTCAGCAAACCGGGTCAGTGAAAATACCTGCGCATGCTCGAACAGTTCGTTCTGCGGAAAACATTGATGTTGTTCGCGATAGTGTGTCATGAGGTCGGACAAGCATTTACCGTGAATGGTGTTCGCTATCGCAAGATGATAACGAACTTATTGCGGCCAGGAATTGAGGATATGACATTGGACGATATGTGGTTTCAACAGGACGGTGTCACTTGCCACATAGCTAACGAAACAGTGGCTCTTTTGCGTGAGAAATTCAATGGCCGTGTTATCTTACGTTGTGGCGATGTCAATTGGCCGTCAAGATCATGTGTTTTGACACCGTTGATCTTCTTTCTTTGGGGTTATTTGAAAGAAAAGGTGTACGTCGATAAGCCAGTAGCAATTCAAGAGCTAAAGGAAGAGATAATTCGGCACATTAACGGCATAGAACCTCAATTATGCCTCAGCGTCATCGAAAATTTGGACCATCGGATGGAGGTGTGCCGCCGAGATCGCGGCGGCCATTTGGCTGATATTTTGTTCAATACATTATTGAACCATACCATATACCATATTCCTAAACAATTTGTGTTTTATTCAAAATCAAAATCGGCCTTTAAAATTTAGCCACCCTATACAAGCTCCTGTATGATCATGAATATTCATACATATTTCGATTTTTACACCGTGTAATTAACTTTTATAAATCTATGAAATTATCTCTTAATTTATTACCCCAATTGCAGATAATGCATATTTATAAAGTTTAATTACTTTAATATAATTAAATTTCCTTTTACATTCTAAATATATATATTTTTTTTTTTGCTTAACTTAATTATACTCGTATACTTATATCATTTATTCCATGAGAAATCGCCCTAAATCTTACAAGGAATGTTTCTATTCTTTGGAAACAAAAAGACGTTTTTTAGACGTTTGAGATTATAAAAACTCTCAATTTTATTCAAGTTTTAAATTAAGGAAATGAAAAAAAGTACTCAACTTTAAAGAGCCACAATTCTCCGAATATATTGACTAAATGTATTATTTTGTTTTCAAAGAAACCAAAATTCGTTTATTCGAACTTAATTACAAATTTTTTTAAATGAGAAAATGTTTGTTCTTACAGTACTTTTGGAGTTTTTTTTTAATCGCAAGTTTTTAAAAAATTTAAAAATCTAAAAATGGGAATATCTTTCCAGTGACTCTATAGAGTATTTCTGTTAGTAATATGAAGAAAATCAGATGACATGAGGTAGTCAAATTTTATTTTTTAATTTTTTTTTCATGGCATAAACGATACATATGTATTTTTGCATTACAAGTATGTCATGTTTTTCTTTCATTATTAATAATTCATAATCATAAACCGGCATATACCACATTTGCTGGATGTGCGCAAACTCACCACAACAAATAACTATGTTTACTGTTTAACATCTTTTTGAAATAAAAACTATGTTAAATTAAAACTTTAAATTAGTCGAAATCATTAAGGTATCCAATACACAAGCACTACTTAATAAATGTTATATATAAAATTGTTATTTAAATTGTTTTTGTTTAATGCAGTGCTTTTAGAGACAAACAATTAATACAAAAGTATTTTTATACTCCAGAATATCTATTTTAATTTATGTTTTTTTTAATCTTTTTTATAATCTACAACTTCTGAAGTATTTTTGTTTATATCCAACTTCAATAGCATTATTAACCAAATAACTCTTAATATACCTTATGACATTTATGATTTTTCTCAATGATACCATCTTAACGGCTGGGCCGATTTCGATGAAATTTGTTGTGTCTGTTTTATTTGATCCCTGAATGGTTTAGATTCACAATTGACCTATATGGGTACAATGGGCGTGGCACCTCCCATACGAAGTAAAAATGTATTTTTGTATATCTGGAGTACTGTTACAGTGGGAGTCTTCAAACTTTGTGTGAGCTTTTTTTATAATAATACTCATAATCTCCCAAAAAAATGAGTGCCATCCAAGCAATGGGCGTGGCACCTCCCATACGAAGAAAACATTCATTATTGCATATCTGGGGTACTATTAAAGTGGGAGTCTTCAAACTTTGTGTGAGCTTCTTTGATAATAATATTCATAATCTTCCAAAAAATATGGGGGATCCAAGCAATGGGCGTGGCACCTCCCATACGAAGTACAAATTTATTATTGCATATCTGGGGTACTATTATTGTGAGAATATTCAAACTTTGTGCGAGCTACCTAGATAATAATGTAATCCTATTCCTAGGCAGAACAACGTTTGCCGGGTCAGCTAGTTTTATATAAAATCCCAATGAATATATTTGAAAAGAAGAACACGTACTTACATTTATAAAGAAATATGAGTATCATTTAAATTGCCACAGAATACAGCATACATAAACAGCATATGCATAAAAGTACTTATGCAATGTTAATTTTCTTGTTTGTCTTTGCATATTTTAATATATATTTCCTTAAATTCTTGCCGCCTTAAAATAATGAATATGAATGTAAATAAAGTTACAAACTGTAATTGATCGTATCTTTTCAATTCAACTAAATAGAAAGTTCTTTAAACCCCTTTAGTACAGAGAAATGGATTCTAAGCATTTTAGTAATTTCAGTTGTAGACAAATTTGTTTTAGCTACGGAATCAAGAGATGGATTGGGAGCTGAGCCTCAAAGTGGAGCACTTCAATAGAAATTTTTTTAGATTCTGTATGGCAAACGATTCTTGGCAACTTTTTGACCAAAACTATTGCTAAAATAACGTCCCGATTAAAAAATCTCAGATCTAACCAGATCTCATTGCGTCTGATTGCACCAGATCTAATTAGATCTCAAAATTGGAGACAAATTTGATCTGATCAAATCTAGGTAGATCTGGCACAACATAAAAAATCAGATCCGGTTTGATCCGGACATATAAATTGAACATATCTAATCAGATTCAATAAAAAATGAGAAATTAAAAAAAAAACATTATTTTTATTGTGATGCCTTGAAAGCGGTTTAAATGGTTTAGATCTGGTAATGGATAAGAACAGATCTTGCATCAGCTATGATGCTATATAACCAGATCTATTTATATCCGCTCCCAAAAGTCGCAAAATTTTCCAGATACCTTTAGATATGAACAGATCTGTCACAATGTCTAATTAGATCTGGGCATAGTGTATAATACGAGGGCGGATCAATTAGTCCGTGACTTTTCAAACTTCCCTCGTAGTTATATGAAATGCAATACTGCTCCTATCAAGTACCACCTGTTAATAGACTACTGTCTAATTTTGAGCAAGTTCCATCATTTACTTTGCATTTAACAGCTGTTCAAAGCATACAACCTCGTGGATGTTTTTAAAAACGAAAAAAGGTGAATTTCGAGTGCTCATTAAACATTATTTTTTCCGAAAAAAATCCGTCAATCCAACCAAGGAAAAGCTTGCTGTATACTATGGGGACTCTGCTCCATCGATTTCAATTGGAAAAAATTGGTTTACTGACTTTCGTTGTGGATGCAAAAAGTACAAATGACGCTGAACGTTCTGGACGGCCAATACACCCGAAAATGTTGAAAAAATCCACGATATGGTGTTGGCCGATCAAAGAGTAAAACTGCGTGAGATTGTTAATGCCATAGGCATTTTATATGGCAGTGTGGTTTCGATTTCAAATGATCAGTTGGATTTAAGAAAGCTAACTGCAAGATGGATGCCGCGTTTGCTCTTAATTGACCATAATGAACGGGTGCTCACGTGTGTAGTCTCAGTGGCGAAATTCCATGAATTGTGCTACGAATTGGTACCTCATCCACCATATTCTCCGGATTTAGCCTCCAGTGATTTTTTCCTATTTCCAAACCTAAAGAAATGGCTTGGTGGAAAGAGATTTAGCTCCAACGATGAAATTATTGATCAAACAAATGCCTATTTTATGGACATCGAAAAATCTTTTTTTTTGTTTGAAAGGGATACAAAAATTGGAAAAATGTTGGACTAAGTGTTTAAAGGAGATTATGTTGAAAAATATATTTTTTTTTTCCAAAAAACTGTGTTTTATTCAAACAGTTACGGGCTTATTGATCCGCCCTCGAATATACCATGTATTATCATACGATATATGAGCAGATCTTGCGCCAGCTCTAATTCGATTCAATCATATCTAAACAGTAGCATGCTAGCTTGCCAGTGCAGTGGTCGTGGGTTCGATTGCCACCAGATACTTCAGTCTGTTTACAATACAATGCTAGTGCTCGGTTAGGGTAGAAGGATATAATTTGTAATTATATGATTAATATAATATAAAATAAAAAGAAATAAAATCTAGACAGATTTGATCAGATCTAATAATTAATTAGAACAAATGTTTTGCGAACAACATTTGGAATGCTTTAAAGAAAGAAAATATACCACCAAACAAAACTTATTTATACAGTGTTCCTTTTTTAATTTAAAGGATTAAAGACGTGATATTTTATGTCAAAAAACAGCCTGTAACTGACTTTTTTATTGAAATAAAAACCGAACCTTACTGAAACGAAACGATAGTGCAAAATTTTAATTTTAAAATGCGAATAATTTTTGCAATTTAAGAGAGAACCCACAGAACTATTTCCAGATAATTTTAAATTCGGCCCACTGTGCATTTTATATAAGAATAGTCTTAACCAGTGTACCAATGCGCCCCAAACTTTATAAATATATATTATTTTTAGCTAAACTGGTCGTTCCCAAATTATGTTTGCCATTAGCCATTTCTTTCAGTCGACAAATTCATATGCATGTGAGTTATACTTTAGGAATTATTCGATATGAAAATTTTCCTTTATATGTTTTACGCTCACTTCTAATTTTAACTGTTTGTTAAATATACTTACACACATTTATTTCTTTTAAAATTAATCCTATATGCATGGTTTCAGTTTTATTTTTTCCCAAACAAACATGTAACAGGTGTTTACATTTTTTATGAGCTTTTATAACTTTAACTTTTGCACACGCTGAAAAACAAGCATGAATTAAAACATTTTTTTAAACAAAAAAAAAAAAGTTATTTTGCGTTTTTTAAGATTAAGATATAATAAAAGAATAAATGTTTGTTAAATGCGACAAAGGTAAAAGGAAAAAGAGAAATAAACTAAAGATTTAAAAGTTACTAACCCATTTTGGAAATATTGGTAACATCAGAAAAAAAAATTTACAGATTTTTTTTAAATCTTAATGTTTTTATTAAAAGCTTTGTACAAAAAAATAACAGTAATATTTTTTCATCATTACTACGAATATGACAGCTAAAAGAGTGCCATCAATTTGGGTTTCCAAACTACGGGTCTTTTTCTTTTTACCCTTGACCCAACGAATACTGATTTATGGCTGAATATTTTGGAGTAGTAGTTACAAATATTTTATTATGTATATGGATTTGAATTCTCTATAAAATTACATATAATTTGAGTATAATCTTGTCGGAAAATGTTAAAGAGTATTTTAAGGACCTCGGAAGGATATCAAAAATAACTTTTTTTTTAATTTGGACATCCATGTCTATACTAGATACTTGCATCTAACATATTAATATACACGCAGAAAAATTACATTTTTGAATATGTTTACAGGCAATTATATGGTTGTTTAGAAACTACCACACGCATGAAGTAGGTTCTCAAGTATTTTATTTTTATGGCTATTATGTATATGTTTCGAGGCAAAAATTGCAATATTTGTATATATGCAATTGTAGTTTTACCATATATACTTGTGGGATACTGGCGAATATATTATATTTGCAGGCAAACAGATTATATTAGAAATAAGACAAATATAATTGAAAGCTTTTTCACATACCAGCATTATTATATTTCCAGCACGGCGTTTGTTTTTTAGCGTGTAGTTTTCGTTTTATTGATTTTCTACCAAAACCATTAAATTTCACATTTAGTTTTAGTGAGACGATAACATTTAGCTTCTGCACTTTTTCATTACTATATGAAATTTTATAAAAATATTACAATAGATTTTATTCAGAAATAAGCTTAATTAGAAATTATCTACATTTCCGACCAAAAACTTAATTTTATATGAAATTTTATTACAAATTTCATTTAAAATTCTTGAATCGACTTTACTCGTAAAATTTAATTTGAATTCATCTATATTTTCGATCAATAATTTAATTTTAAATGAAATTTTATTTAAATAATGGCATTTTATGAATTGTTGATCTGTTATTTTGTAAGTGAATAGTATAGTAGGATTTAAGATCATATCATATTCTTTTTATTAACTATTTTATTGTAAAGAAACATGAAAATTTTTATTAGTAAGTTATAGAGAATATAAATTGAGAAATTCCACAGAGCTAGCAGAATAGAATACTTAGTATTTTCGATTGACGCTACCCAACCTTGTCAATATCCATGCTCTTCTTCTCCCTTTGCGGTCATTGCTTGTTGATGATTGTCTATTTTATATTGAGTGTTAGGAAACAAATTAACAAACTTGTAAACAACAACACAATTAGACTAACATCAACGAAATTTAACAATTTATATTTATCCTCTATATTTTACAGTTTTTGTTATGAACTTTAATTCTTAAAGTATCAAATAACACAGCTTATATGAAGCATTTAATTTCTATTCATTAACTATCAACATAGATTAAGTTGTAGATTTATATGGATTAGGACAAACAATTGGAATTAAATGCATGGAGCCAAATTAAATGAATAGAGCCAAAAGCTACCGTTATTTGGGGAAATTAAAGGGTTAATATGTTTCACAAAAATCTTTGCGTTAATATTTTCTCCAATGTTGCTGAAAATACCCTGCAATTCAGATGTAAAGAACACATAGTTTCATTTACAGTTATGCCGCTTAACGAAAGGGAATAAACTTCAACCTCCTCCCCCATCCCACACTCAGAAAAAAAAGTTAGTATAAAAAATTGTAAACAGGTTTCAATCTCACTCTACAGAACTTTTACAGAATATTTACAAATTTTTGTTGCTAATTTCAGAAATCATTTTATAATATTTTCGAAAACCGATGGATATTGAAAGAAATGTTATTTCTAATTAAAACTTACACCTACACGCTTAAATTGCATTAAAATGTTACATAGATTAAAAAAGGGATCGGAAGTGAAGATACCAACACATGTCTAAAAATAGGGCATCCACTTAAAATAGCACTTAAAAGTTTTTTTGGTTCTAAAAATCCGCCCTAAAAACAATTAAATTTTGACTTTAAAGGGGAAAAAAATTAATTAAAATAAAATGATAATTTCGTTTATGTTTTTTTAATTTTTTAACCTTTGATTTTTTTTAATTTTGTCTAAAATATTTAAAAAAAAAATTAAATAAAAAAATTTTGATGTTCGATAAAAAAAATAAATTTGAAGTTTTGTACTAATATTAATAATATTTAGTAATTTTTTTTTTGCTAATTTCACCAAGCAAATTTTAAATTCCATTTTAAAAAAAGTTTATTGTTTAGTTTAGTAGCGGCAGGTAATTTGTTCTACTAATTTCATTGTTCTACACAGCAGCAGACATGTGTTACTAAGATTAGCAAAAAAATACTGCTGGGCTCAAATTAGCAAAATTTCCCAGAATAACAGCAAAATTTTCTGTTACCATAACAGACTTTTTTTGGTGAGTGTATCATAAAATTCTGTTGTGATCTCTAATCTCGGAAAAAGTTCGAAATTGTTGCACAGTGTTTTGGTTTTTGCCCACAAGCTTTTGATTCTCAAAAGTACTAATTTTGCAGAATTGTCGGTCCAACTTTCATTGTACCATATTTGATGTGTTGTTTCTTTAATTGGATTATACATTGCATAGTACCAGTATAATCCAAGATCAGGAATTCATACCATGTGAACATATCACATGGTATGAATTCCTGATCTTTCAGCTTGCGGCTCCATTTAAAAGTTGTCAGGTTCGAGATTATATTTATGGTCTCAAATCTGACTAATTCCAAATGAAAATGTAAAAACTTTTAGATCGACAATATGTGCCAACTGAACATAACATTAATGGAGTAATTTTGAAAAACTAGTAGATCAAAATAAAACCCCAAGCAATTGATAACTCTAGTGGAAACATTTCCTTATAAGTAAAAAGGGATTTGGAGGAAGGACCAAAGTAAAAAAGATGTTTATAACCTGCAATAGTATTTTACAAAAAACATTTTACTTAAATCTACTTTTCCATATTATTTCGAATTTTGAATTTTTTCCATCATTTTTGTTTGTTTACCCATCTTTTTGTTATTACTTTAAATCTGCAACACTTCGTTAACTTTTTTAATATATATATTTTTTTTTTGTTATAAAATTATCTACAGTTTGTTAAACAGTTGCTCATCATTAATGTAGTCTAGGGGTTTTTTTAAAATTATTATTACTTTCTCTTTATGTTTAATGTATTTTATAATAAGACTTTTTGTTTTTTCAAAGAAGAAAAAAAAAAAAGAGAAATGCATTAATTCATTAAAAAAATTATACAAAAATGTAGATTAGTAATTGTGATAAGAATCGGGGTATAAAATATGTTCTAACATATAAAAGCTTCTATACAAAATAAGGGAGGACTATTAAGATAATTTATAATTAAACCACTTAATACCGTAGCGAATATTCTCAATAACAAAGTATCAGGCATTTAGAGTATTCAAAAAACCGGCCTTTTGGAAAAACCGGTTTCGGTTTTCTTAAAAAAATCGAATTTTAAAAACACCGGTTTCGGTTTTTGCAGAAAAAACCGGTCAACCGGTTTTTTCGGTTTTTTTTTTGAATTTGAATAAAAAGCTTATATAATTCGTTGTTTTAGTTACAAACAAAAAAAAGAAATTTAATAAATAAAGTAATAAAAATAAAAAAATACATTCTTTAAAAAAAAATATTTTATAATATTTTTTTATTGTATTTCATTTTAACATTTTATTTATTAGTTTTAATATTTTTTAAAATTAATATTATAAAACTATATTCATATCAAATGAATAGAGATCATTAAGTTGGTAAATTGGGTAAAACTAGGTACGTTAGTAATTTGAACGTTTGGCATTAATTAGGTTCTTTTAATATTAAATTTTAAATATGTAAAAAGAAAATCTATTTTTCACTTCTAAAATAATATTTTAGAAATAATATGCAATTTAAATGTTTCGTTTTAAAATGATTTTTTTGTTTGCTTTTGATAAAGCTTGAAGTGGAAAATACTCTTTCACTAATAGTAGATGTTGGACAAATAGTCAAAAGACAATTTTATAGATTGTCCAACTTTTCAGTTCTTTCGCCGCATTTATCAAGATATATGAAATCATCATATGTGACCTTCTCCTAGAAAAGGGACCTAGTGTGTCAAAAAACGGGTTTGGACTTAAGAGTGGATTCTGGTACCTAATTGGGTGTAGAATAAGTTGAAATGATTTAGATTTCTGATAAAAATTTACTTTTTTTAATTTTTTGGTTTTAAATTGTTTTTGAATTGTCACTCTAAATGCGAAAAAAATACGTCATCACATAGGCATGACGTCCCAAAGTCGGCACCCAATCATAACTAACCATACCAAATCGCATCTCCCAACTGAAGGTGTGTTCATAGTGATAATGCGTTATGAAACTTTAAATGCGTTTTTCTCAAAACTTCATTTTCACACACTAGGTCCTTTTTCTCGGAGAAGATCACATATAATGATGAATGATTTTATACATTCTCTTTTTTAGGATTTTGAATACTGCTTATTGTGTTATTTAGATCAGAAATTAAACTATTTGAATTCATCGGAATCTATCAGACTTACATCTAAATCTTCATAACCAAACAAACGATTATAAAAGTGTTCGGAAAAAATAAAACAGACCAAGTAACCCTGTTGGTGATGTAATTAAAAAAACCGGTTAACCGAACAAAAAAGACCAGTTTTCGGTTTTCTTCGAATTTACAAAATATTCGAAACCGATCGGTTTAAAAAAAAAAGAAACCGGTTGACCGGTTTTCGGTTTCGGTTTTTGAATACTCTACAGGCATTTAAGATAAGTTGCATTACCAGTTAATCAATTTGAAATTTGGAATTTATATTTGGTTTGGTGTAGCGAGTACCATTAAAGCTATGGTATTAACAATTTGTTATTTCTATTTAAAACTTAGAAATTTTTAACCTTTAATTTTTTTATCTCCTCTAAATAAGAACTATCCCAATTATTAAGCTTCTAACAAGAATTCACAACAACGAACAGTGGGTTGAGTGATCCCTAAAATGGACATTAATTCAAGGAAGGGTCTAATTGATTAGCTAGTATTTTTTTGGAATAACTTTACATAAGTTAGAAAAAAAGATAAATATTTTATACTTCATCATTTTTTATTTATTAAATTTTTCAAAATTTAAAAAAAGAAGGAAATTTTATTGATCTGTTTGAAACCTACCAAATGATGAACATCACCACATCAGATTTTAATAAAATTTGCCATGCATGTTGTCCTTTACAAGTAAGTAACAGTCCCTGATTTGTGTCATCATGAATTTTACAACACAAATATTGAGTTGTTTTATGTAAATTGTTCAAACTTTGACTTTTAAAATTGTTATTATGTTTTAAATCAGTCTACAAACTTTAAAAAATTAAGAATATTTTTGGTGGGTATTTTTGGGGATTTCAACTTTGAAAATGGGGATATAAGGTAAATCTTAAATGGCAACACTTTCCTTCACCTATAAAGTTGAATTGCCTGTATGGAATTTCTCAATATATACTACTTACCAACAAACAACAAAAAATTTAAATACAACAATAACAATCATAACGCTGTCATTTTGACAATGTCTATTTGCACAATTTATTTAATATAAAGTTTTGACGAAATAACGCGAGATATTTTATTACTAAATATGAAAACTTACATGCTGTAGTTTAATACAAAATTTACATTCTTACCAAATATTACCCTTTTCCTATTTAAAACTCCTTAAATATTGGAAAAATAGCCAAAATTTTGGCATTTAAAATAAAAATAAAAATATTTTTACATAACTTATGTTAATAATTGTTTTTGTAAATCACGCTTAAATACCTGATGTTGAAGATTGCTTAATAAATGTATCACTTTTGTCCTACAAAAATATAAATATTAGACTTAAAAATATGAAAAATTTAAATTTTTACAACTGATTTCAAAAAATACCAAAATTTCTTGACTATGCAGCTGGAAAAGTAAACAACATATGACATTGAAATTTTCAGTAGTGATGTAGAATTTTGTACTTCTAAATCGAATAATGAGTAATTTTTAAAAAACCTTATTTTCATTTTTCAGTTAATCTCCATTTTTGGCGATTTCAACCCATGGTGCGACGTGAGATTTTAATGAACCTTAACGGCTTTCTATTTATAATCGATTATCACCTTGAAACTTGTGTAAGCTAATAACGTAGCGGTATTTCCCACTTGTGATTTAAAAAGACCTAAGCATAATTTTAAAATATAATTTATATATTTAAAGTTCTTTGGATTTGGGACAGGTGATGTTGGTATACTTATTAAAGTAGGCAAGTTAAAAGAAGTTGTAAAAAAAAAACAATTACAATATTGTTTCTAATTACAATTCCTAGAACTTTTTAAGCGATAGACTTATATTAATGTTACCGTATGGTATGATAAAAAAAATTGTAACTTTTTAAAAATTATCGTTAGAAGAAAAAACAGTTCAACTAAAAAAAAGTCATTTTTAAAAATGGAATGAAGATAAGAAATGGAATAGAGATTATGAAACAATCTTTCATAAAAATTTAACAAAAAGTTTAATTTAAATTATATGTAGTAAACAACAACAAATGTGTCAGTTAAAGTCCCAGTTAGCTACTAACTGGGACGTTATGGTTTAACATGATACTTAAATTTTTGTTAGCAGTAATGGAAATTTTAAAATAGGGATTACTTTTTATTTAAAAAACGTTTTTAACAAGGTAAGCCTTTTAGGGGTTATCCCAGAATTCTTTAAAATTTGGATAAAGAGGAAAAATTAATAAGCTTTGTGGAAAAAATATAAAACACTGCATCAATTCTTTGATCCTGTTATGCAACTCGTATATGGTACATAAGGTTCAGACATTAAATTTATTATTTTCCAACTGAAAATTAATTACATCTACTAAGTGTAAGGAGTCCTCACCTTCAAAACGCACCGTTGAATTTTGGGTTGGTGAATTTAAACGTGGTCGTACCAGCCTTAATGACAATCCAGGCGAAGGACGACCAAAAACTGCAACCACAGCAGAAATCATTGAGCAGGTACATAATATGGTTAGTGAAGATCCAAGTTTGACTAAGCGTGAAATTGCTAATGCCATAGGCATCTCAGACGAACGAGTACTCCATATTTTACATGAAGAATTACGTATGAAAAAACTGTTTGGAAAGTAAGTGCCGCACACATTAACAATGCAACAAAAACTGGATCGAAAACAAATTTCTCAGCGTAATTTGGAGCGTTTTAAGCCGAACAAAACCGACTTCTTGCGTCGTTTTATAACTATGGATGAGACTTGGATCTACCACCATGATCCTAAATTGAAACAAGAACGTTTAGAGTGGACTGAATCTGGTTGTTCAGCTCCAAAGCAGGTGAAGTCACAACGATCAGCAAAGAAGGTTATGGCACCAGTTTTTTGGGATGCAAAAGGAATTTTGTTGATTGATTATCTTCAGAAAGGTAAAACAATCATCTCTGAATATTATTGCAGCCTTTTGGATCAGCTGGATGAAAAAATTCATGAGAAAAGACCTGGTTTAAAGGAGAAAAATATAATTTTTCATCAAGACAATGCACCTGCTCACAAAAGTGTTTTGACGATAGCTAAACTCAAAGAATTAAAGTACGAATTGCTTGAACATCTAGATTTGGCTCCCAGTGACTACTATCTCTTCAGAAATCTCAACGATTCCATCGTGGAAAGCATTTTTCGTCGAATGAAGAGGACATAGCAGCCGTAGACGGTTATTTTGCAGAGCTTCCGGAAAACCATTATAAGGATGGGATAAAATTATTTGAAGATCATTGGAACAAGTGTATTGAGCTTCTAGGAGATTATATTGAATAAAAAAATATATTTCGTAACAAAAACAGTATTCTTTCATTTCGAGCGCAGGAAATTTTCAACCAACCTGTATATGGTTGTTCTAACCAAATTCATTAGTTTTAACAACCAAAGTAGTCTTTATAGTTCGGTTGGTAACTTATTTTACTGTATGTCAAGTTAGTCCATTTCTTCGATTTCGGCGAAAAATTCAGTAATTATCGCAAGCTACCTTGCTCCATTGACGAACTGGCATATTGCGATCTTCATTGGCACTGGCCGATACAGCAGCACAATTCTTTTTGGTACGCACTCTTTGCACAAGGGTTGGTGGATTAATGTTCATTAAAGTGAAACTGGTGCAAAATTTTGTCACAACAGTTTTAATACTTAGCCTGTTCATTGGATCGATTAAGACCCAATTTACGAAACACATTTCTCACACAGCAACAATTTTGATAAAAATTCAATGATTTGCATGCGGTATTCGCTTGTGAGTCTATTTTTGATGAAATGGCAAACCTTAACGAGCATTTTTGGCATTGCCACATGTCACCAATCTTTTTTTTTACACTGAAAAAATTTACATTTAAAAACCACTTAGCTATAAAATCATCCTTTACAAATTGCATCCCAATCGTAGTGAACCACTACACCCAGAAAACAGATTCGTGCTGAAAGCCGAATTTGTTGCCAATAGAATGGCTCAGTTGCAGTTACCAAATTTTTCGGATGTGACCACCGATTTCTTATTGAGGCAACCGAAATATTGTTGTCAGAATCAAATTACTCATGACTCAATTGGTTTTCTGTTATCACAACCGAAAAATTCGGTTGAACAACCAACCATTCGATTGGCTACAAATTCGGTTGACAGCACGAATCTGTTTTCTCTGTGTACTTAGGCCTTTGAAATATGTTGCAAAGTTTAATTTTTATTCAAATGTTAGGTTAGGGTTGGGTTAGGTCGAAAAGATTTATGATCATCTGAAAATGGGTGACATGCATCTATGCCTGAAAACCGGCAGGTTGTGTGCTCTTTAAAACTGCGTGAATAAGCATTGCAGTTTACCTGAAGAATTCAGTATTCGTCAGGTATGCCTTCAGCATTCCTAAACCAAACCCCCGCAAACACTCCAAAGCCAATATAACGTCCCCGTGCCGGTGCCTTACCCCACTCTCTGCGAAAGCCGGGCAAAAATATGGGAACTGCTCCAAGGTCTCATTGTCCCCCCCACAGGCCCTTAACAGCACAGAGTCATTTCATCCCGTTTTCGAAAGGTGTGATCGTAGTGTAGAGTGGTCTGTGAGAATTCCCATCCTTTGTCATGTCCACATCCGGTTCATTCCACAAGGCTTTTGTGATCGCATCAACTTTATCCCCATTCTAGATCTCCTAGTGCATGTTAGTGGGCCCATTGTCCAAGCTCCGTTTTCGTCGTCCGAAAATGTCTCGGACTATAAAGGTTTACAGAAACCAGATTTGATCCATCTCTTGCCAGCTCACCAGCTCTCACACTCTCTTCCACTCCACAGTGTCCTGGTAGCCGTATCAACCTCGGACCACCCATGACAAAATAAGCGGTTATCACCCTCTTGCAGTTCAAAACCGTCCTTGCTTTCACAGACTCCTCTGACAGGGCTCTAATCGTGAAGATGACTGCCTCACGTAATAGCCACAACCTTCGGCTGAAAAGCACTGTTGTTATCCGGAAGCCGAAAGCACATTTCCATTCCCAGATCTCCACAAAGGAAACTTAAACCAGTTTGGAGCAATCCACTATGGAGCAATCAATGTAGAAATGAATTCCATTGGTATCATCCAAAATACCTTCACCCCTCCACCGCTCCCTGTCAGTAATAAGAAATTCACAGTCCGCCAATTCACGTTGTTCCGCCACCCTATCACATTCCATATTGAAAATGTGATAGCCTGGCAAATTTTCCAAAATTCTCTGATGCCGAGTGTGCCATCATTCAAATATTAAATATTTAATTCCACTTGTCTAAAAACTTTTCAATTGGCTATTATTTCTTTAATAATAATTTCTTGCTTTATATTCCTACATCTAAAATAACAGCTTATTTTTTTTTAAAGTCTTTCCAAATAATTAAGTTTTCATAATCAACTTAATTTAATCCATGAGTGCAATCTCAATATGAACTAACTACTTTTGCAACGTCTACAACATCCTCGAAGTGATGTACATTTTAAGATTCATAAGAGAAACAACAATGATAAAATTATATTGTCATTAAAATCTGCTTAACTTTTCCTTTAAACGACAACAACAACAGCAACTGCAACAATTGTAAAAAGACAAAAAACGAAAGCATACAATCCAGATTAATAATAGACAACAAGAAAGAACAACCCAATTGAAATGGAAAATATAAATGGAGAAACTAAAACTTTAGTCAAAGGATACTTATAAAATCAAATCATAAACATCGTAGGCAAACACAAATACAAATAAAACAACTTATACAGCTACAAATGAATAAAACGTACACAAATACAGAATGCACACAAGCACACATATAAATTGATAACGAAGAAACAATGCAAATTAGCACAAGTATTGCTTTAGAGTAGCAATACTAGTTTACAAAATAGTACATTTTTTCCGTACACTTTATTAGGTTGAACAAAAGGAATCGGAAGTGAGGATACTTCAACCGACTCATGTTAAAAAAAGGACATATATTTTAGGCAGAAAAGCGATGCAGGCACATATTTACCTGAGAATCGGACCACTCCTTTACCTCAAGCCCTTGAAAAATGTTGAGTGTCATTGTTGAAAAGCTTGGGTCCGGCTGACTTCACTCAAGACAAAATTTCTTAAGATGTCCTTTGGATTAGTTAAGTATCGAGGAAGCGCTGGAATAATTGTATCGCCCTTGAAGGCGAAAAGCTTGCGACCGGCTGACTTCACTCAAGACAAAATTTCTTAAGATTTCCTTTGGAGAACTTAAGTATCGAGGAAGCGCTGGAATAATTGTATCGCTCTTGAAGGCGAATTTGACCAAAACAAATGTGTTTCTTCATTAGACCGGGAACTTTCATATTTTAATTATTAATTTTTGAGATTTTCATCGCAAGCAGTTTAACTAATTCAGCTATATTTCAGGAACATGACTACTAACAAATGGTCTCAATATAAGGACAATCAAATAAGAATCAGTTTGTAGGGTGTCACAAAAACATTCGCCTGTTGCTGGTTTTCTTTATCTTTTAAATGTTTATTTGGACCTTTAGGTTTTTTTTTCCATAAATTTTTTAATATTATGTCGGTCAAGTGGGCGCCGCCATTGTTGATGATCATTTGAACTGCATTTATCGCATATTCCTTCGTTTTGGATAGAATTTCGCCAATTAAATCTTATTCAACCGTGTTACCCATGGTATTCTCGTAAAAGGAATGGTCGATAACATCTTCGGCGTAAATTCAGTGCGCTAGGGAGCAAAAGGGTAATTCTACCCCCTTAATGTGTTTTTTTTCTCTGAGACGTGGTGAAATAGGGATTAAAAGGAGAAAATGTGCCACCCTTAGCTGCTTGGAATAGAAACCTGAAATTTAAAGGAGTTAAATTTAAATACTAAAATTGGGGAATGGAATAGAAAAACAGAGGAAGTGAAGCACTACCAGTCAAGGGGAATCGAGTTAAGCTGGAAAGGCGTGAAATTGAAATACTAGACGAAAAGAACACAACCACTAAGACTTTATGTAAATATTTTTGTTTGGGGGGGGGGGGGGGGAGCAACTAGTGGAATAGTGCACTCCTTAACGTGCTGACGAACATTTTCTGCTAAAAAAAATCTGCAATTCAAAATAAGTTTTCCCGAGGATATGCGCTCATTGACTTACAGCTTTCAAACGCAAAATTATTGTAAACTAGTGTAATAAAGATAGACTGTACAAATAATATAAAGTAAATGAGAACAATAACAACAAAAACTTACAATACAATATGGCAAAGAATCTCCGAAAACTGAAAAAAATATAAAACAAATAATTTCTTAATAAAAATGTATTTAAATTTAAAATTTTCCCATAATAATGGAATTTTATGAATTGTTGATCTGTTATTTTGTAAGTGAATAGTATAATAATAATTTATTCTCCGCAAAGGATAGAACTTCCGACCCACTGTGTAATGTGCAAATAATGAAAAATATTTAACAAACTGAAATGCACTCAAGAATTAAGAAGATGAAACTAATAAACATTTTATTACAATAAATGGGAATTTTCAAGAGCAATTGAAAAAAATAAATATTTTTTCTTTCTTTTTTTGTTTCAATTGCAAAGAATATAATCAATCATTGGCAATCCATTATCATGGATGCATATTGTTTATAATAAAAATATCAACAGCTTAAGTGGTGGGTGGCAGAGGAGAAACAAAATCATGATGATGGGAAGGAAACTGTAAATTAGTTATAACAACAACTTTATAAAGCCGTAAAACAAACAAAAAAGATATACATTAAGTGGAAGGATAATAAAACAAGTCAATAAAATTGAAGTTGATCGATTAAAATTTAAAGATAAACATTTAAAATAAAGTCAGTGTTGCTATATAAGAAATCGGTTGCCGTCTGAGAGGTAAATTTATCTTTTGATTAAAAACTATTTACTAAAATTTTTTATACTTGAATATCTTTAAACTTGGTAACCAGAATTAAACCTTCCCGAAATGCTGTCACAATTTACTACAATGCTTTGAAATTATACTCGTATATAAATTAATACCAATAGATTTTTATGTGATCTAGATAGACATTTAATCTAGAGATTTCTTTTGTATGGTAATATATAGTGAAATTTCATGTAACACAATTTTTTCATACAAACTAACCCCCTAAAATACGGATTAGTGGGCCATTTTAGCGCCAACTCTGAATAAGTACGAAATTATCCCTTAAAGTTTTTACTTATTTCTCATGTTTAAGTTGAACTTTGATCTTTGGTGTATTCAAAGACTTATTGTAGAATTTTATGACAAATATTTTTGTGGAACATTTAACCCATTATATCCCCGTTTTAAGGGTATTTTCCCCTTTTATACGAAAGGGAAAGACCCCTACATTACACAGAAAAAAGTATCACAAAATTTTAAGTAATTAAAAATATTTGTTAAAATTCACATTCGATTTCTAACAATTTTTTGTTTGAAATGTTTGTAAATTGTTATTTTTCATATAAAAATTCTTTGAAAATAAAAATTGAAGTTACAAAAAAATAACAAAAAGTTTTTTGTATTTACAAATTTCATTGTTGGTGCCTTTTTAAAAAAGTATTTTTTTTGTATTTACAAAAATGTTCTATGGAAAATGTTCAATATTACAAACAGAATTTTGTAATTTTATAAGGGGTTAGAGAGTTAAAATATTCAACAAAATTGTTTCTATTAATATTTTCCATAAATTTGTTAAACACATTTTATACCTAAAATGTAAGGGTCACATGGTTTCTTTGGTCGATTCACCATATGGATGTACCAAAGGGGGGAAATGTGACCCCACCTAAAATAAAATTCAGACGTAAACCTTCAAAACACCGATACACGTATATTTTTTTTTCTGCCACCTCTACCGGAATCCACTGTGGTAACCTTGCTATTTTGAAAAAAGTTTGAATTTTTGGTTCAGTTCCAAAATTAAGATACAGTAGAATCGCGATAATTCTTAATAGCAAGGGACCAGCAGTTTTTTTTCGAATTAGAGGCGTTTAAGATTTGTTGAGATTTCGATTTATAGATGTAAATAAAAAAAAATACTAGGTTAGGTTAGGTCGAAAGGAGGATGAAGCATCGAAATGCAACCTCATATCGCTACGATATACACCTAGGCCTCTGCTGGGTCTGTTGTGCGCTCCTTAAGAACATGGAGATTGTTAACGTCCGGTTTTCAGAAACCTGGTTTCCCGGACGTAACTCCTCAAGGTTTTCCAGTCGACGTTCCTCAGTTATTCCAGATCCGATATAACATCGCCCCCGAGGTGCTAGGATCTTAATTCTGCAAATGCCTGACAGTGGCAGAGAAAGTGCTCCAGCGTTTCGCTCTCCTCGCCACACGCTCTACACTCGTCAGAATCTGCCCGTCCAATCCGGTACAGTTGTGCCCGTAATCCTGCATGACCAGTCAGGATACGTACCATCATACTGACCTCGGACTTACTTCCATTAAGGAGGCCTCTTGTCCTCTTCTCGTCTGGCACACCCCACAAAATCCTAGTGGTCCTGGCCACCGTCCCGTTGTTCCAACAGGCCGTGTGGGTTTCTCTTGCCCACGCCTTTAATTCTGCTTTCGTTGCGTTCGCCAAGTTAACTGCCTCGAGTTCTCTTCCCCCGACGGCCAGTGTATTGGGTTTTTATTTCTGTATTTTAGATTTCCTTGGCATCTTAATCTTTTATTAGTTCCTTTAGTTTTTCTCTTCATTCCGCGCAAATATTACCATCAACAGCAGCACTTTAACCGCAAATTTTAATGAAATATTTTAAATGAAATATTGTTCCGCTTTTCTAAACCGGCAAGCCAACCACTTTTTGGGAATTCAGCCCTTTTTGACGCTTTATTTTACTTTTCGAATGTGCTTCCAAAATAAAAAGTCTCTCTTGTGCAGTATTGAAGTAAGTGTTAATAGAGCGATTTCAAATTCTTAAGCCACACCAATTTCTTTGCTCCATTACACAGTTCAACAAAAAAATAAGGGGTTTCGATGATTGATTCTTGTTAAGGAGACCAAAAAAAATATACGTGTTTCGGCGTTTTGATAGTTTACATCGGAATTTCATTTTAGAATCAGTCAAAATTTCCCAGCTTTGAGCTGTTTTTGCAGCATATCGGTATATAAAACTATCTTTTCTTTACATCTGAGGTGTAGGGTATATTCAGCAACTTTGTAGATAATGGTATGGAAAATATTTTTGTAGAACATATTAACCTTCTAACTCCCCCTCATAATGGCATTTCTTGGCTTTATTTTAACAAATTGTAAAAAACACCCCGAAAAAGAGAAAGGGTGGGGATGAAATGTTCTACAAAAATGTTGGCCATAAAATTCTATTATATATGTGAGAACACACCAAAACCCAGAAGTTAACACAAACTTCAAAAACCAATCAAATTCAAGATTGCTCTTCAGATTTCTAGTCAAACCTAATATTTAGGTCATCCCAAAATGTGACTAGAAGTTAGATGGGCAATCTTTTACGCGACTGAAACATCTGATCAACAGAAAGCACAAAAAATTTGATTGTTCAAAGTAACGGAAATAATATGCAGCTAATGTGATATATTTGAAGAATTTTGCTTGTCCACTATGAATTGTAAAATATTTTAAACAATCAATAACGATTTATAAGAGGATTTGTATTGATCGTTTTTAAAAAAACTACAAGATATCGAGGGGACTAAAATGTATGTAAATATTACGAATTATTGAACTTTTCTCAATGGTCTGGCAGTTTGTAACGAATTATCAAGATTTTCGAATTATCGGCGTACGAATTATAGCGACTGTTGTTGAATTTCAGAACAAAAAAAAAATGTTCGAAACATAGCGAATTATAAGGAAACTTATCTCCCCCACTGTATTTATTAAAGTATGCAAGTAAATGCATAACTTCTTAAGTCAAACCATTTAACCGTTATTAAATATGTAGTTATGTAGCCTAAGTATTTTAAGAATCACACTAATGAGGTGATCAATAAACAGCAGATAAGTGAGTCTGCATTGAACTTCATACCATTTAACAAGTGTTTTATTTTCGCGAACACCATCCACTACAGAATTTTGAAATCTTATCCCCCTCTATAAAATTGGAAAACCCTGCAACTTCATGGAAAGGGTATATTAAGTTTGAGCTGATGTTTGTAACTACCAAAAAATACCCCTAGACCTTGTACTAATTGACAGTTTTTTAAACAACATTTAAAACAAATGACAAAACCCATTTAATTTAAATAAAAACTTGGTAGACCGATTGTGAAATGAAGTTGCATTTCTTTTAAATTAGTTTTAAATTACAAACCAATTTAACTGTACCAAAACAGCATACCAGTATGTAAAAACAATTGAAAAATCGTTGCCTTATTCTATTGCATTATTGGAAATTCTAAACAGCACCATCTATGTGAATTAAGGGATTAATATACTCTCCCATATATAAGGGCAGGATATAAAAAAAAGATTTATAGTTAATACTATTATTTATTGCTATTACTTTCCTCTTTCCATAAGCAATACTAGTTCCGTTAGTAACTATAAATTTTTTTTTAGTTATTACAACAAGTAATCAATCAAGTGGAAAAAATTTTATAATTACATTATGTCCTTGTCAACATAATATAAAAGAATAAAAAAAAAAAACAAACGAAACAGAAGCATATGTTTGAGACAAATTTCAACAGTATAATAAATTAAATATTAATTAATAGTGATTTTCTAGAAACACAAGTAAAAGTTACATCCTGTATTCCTGTTTATAGTTTATAAAAGAAAAAATAAGTTGACCAGTTTTAAGGCACACAGAATTGTAGGCAAGAAAGTTAGGTGGGAATAATAATAATTTAATAATAAATCAAAGTTGTTGAAGTTATCAGGGGCATAATTTGTAACTTTTTAGCAAAAGAGACAAAAATAAACGGACACCAAAATAATTTTCCAATTTCCCTCGCAGATGGAGTAAAGTATTCAAGAACTTGAGGCATGTTTTAAAGATCTAACATGATAAGGGCTTTAGTTAAATTTAAAATTCTTTAACAATATTGATTATATAACAGTATGGTCATCAAATTTCGTTAGAACTCTTACTTGAGTTTTTTTTTTTCATTTGTATATTATATTTTTCTTGTTCTTTATGTTACCACCTTTAAAAATTTCACGCTCTAATTCTTTTACAAATGCTGTTAGCAATGTTCATATACATGAGGTTTGTTTTATGGTCATCGATAACATTTACAATAACAATTGCTAATGCATTTGGGAGTATCCAAAGAAAACCATCACAAAATATATAAAATTTCAATAAAGTATTTTCACAAAATCAACAATAACAACAATAAATATTTTTGCTGAAATTAGATCCAAAATCAAGTGTTATTCAAGTCATGTTTTCCAATTTCAAGCCTTGATTTATACTTTAATTACACTTTAATTCTATAGCATATTTCAGCAAAACGGACACTGGAATTCAAGTAGAACATTACAGTGAGAATATACTTTAATTCAAGCCTTGACTTACAGTTCAATTCAAGTTCAATTCAAGTTCAAACAACATAATAATTGCACTTGTTTTCAAGCCATAACTTCAAGTTTAAACAAAGACATAAAGACTTGGTAATGATTGATTTTGGTACAATTTATTAACTCTTTTTAACACACGTACATATATTTTCATAATTTTAGATTTCTATATTTAAATTTGATTTTTTGCCTCGATGTTTTTTTTCACTAATCCTTTTTTTACCTAGAAGCGAAGAAAATTTTACAATCTTTCTGAAATAAGAAAAAGATAATGGAAGAAATTCAGATTTTATAAAAATCTTCACAGGAAGATTGTGAATTTCAACAAATGTTTTAAATTTTTAATTATTGACAATAAACGAAAAACATGAAATAAATTATTTTTATTTATATGAACTTGATTTTGACTGTAGAAAACACTTAAAATCAAGCACAATCTAAGCAATATTGAAGCACTTGAATTTTTACATTTTCAATGTTTATTGGGAGCACTTGATTTGTATGATTTTATTTTAAAGGCAAAAGGCCTTTAAAATGAAAAAGTCTCAGCTTATATTTTGTAATCTTGGCTTCGAAAAGTGTTTTTTTTTTTTAATTCGTAAATAAATATATGTTCATGAGTAAATCATCTTCCACATATTGGGAAAGCTCTAAGCTTAGGTCTCGATTAGTTTTTGAGTTCTGTAGGGAGACGTTGTCTTATTTTTGTTTGAGATCTCGAGTTTGAAAGACCACATTTCGAAAATAGTTTTATATATATTTTTAAGTCCCATAACCAGAGAAAAGATTGGTTGCAATTCGATCAAAACCAATAACATTTATTTTTGGGGATTTAATTTTATTAGGAATAACCTTAACTCCATTATTAAAGCAAAAATGTTGTATTGGGAATTAAAAAAAAGGAAAAAAAAAATACTCCAATCAACTTTAAAAATTAAATTCGTTTATTATTTGTGTGCAGTGGCAGCAACCATTAATTTAGTGAATATATTAGAAATTTGGTACCATCTAACAAATTTATTTAAAAATGTTCGATATTCAAAAGTGAGAACTACAAGTACGGTTATTCTTATCAAATATATCATTTAATTAGGATTTCAGTAGAAGCAACCGAATTGTGGATTGTATTGATAATAGACGTCACTAATGATTGGTATTGATAAATAAATTTTGTACTAAATTTGTTTTCATAACAAATTGTTTAAATTTATAATTAGTCAACAAAATTTATAAGTGTTTGCGGTGTAGTGCGCCGATAGGTAGCTCAGTACTCCGAATTTCTAAATTCAAATCCCGGAAAAGGCAAACATTTAAAAAATAATTTTATTAATTAAAATAAAATATTGAAATGTTTAAATGGCAAATATATCAAAAAAAAATTAAAATTAGTTGTGGTGCAGTAAGCAAGAGCGTGAGCTATGAATCTGAATGCCCAGTTTCGATACCGAAGAAAATAAAATATTTCTTAGAATAAAATTTTGTAGAACGTAATAATACCTCTGTGGAATATAAATATTAAATTGTACAACTAAATATTGGCTTTATATTTATAATATTTATTTATTTTATAATATTTATATTCCACATAGATATTATTACGTTCCACAAAATTTTGGTAAAAAGAAACAAATTTTAGATTTCTCCGATATCGATATCGATAATTCACACCCTTCCAGCTTACTGCACTACAATTAAATTAAATTTTCTTTGACATATTTGTTATTTAAACATTTGAATATTTTATTTTAATTAAAAAATACTTTTTTTATATGTTTGCCTTTACTGGGATTTGAACTCGGAAATTAGGAGTACTAGGCTGGCCCTCTACCCACTAGCCCACAAACACATATTAATTTTAATGACTAAATTTGAATTTAAATAATTTTTTAGGAAAATAAATAAAGCAGAAAATTCGTTTACAAATACCAATCTGGCTTCTATAATCCATACAACCCACAATACGGTTGGTTCAACTGAAATCCTAATTTAATGGTATATTAGATCAGGATAACCGTATTTGTATTTACCACTTTCGAATATCGACAATTTTTTAATAAATTTGATAGATTGTACTAATTTTCCAGTACATTCACTAAATAAATGGTTGCTTCTACTGTACACATTTTCTAAACGAATCTTATTCGTAAATTGATAAGAAATACCAATAATTGGATAATAGTGTTCTTTTTCAGTTCTTTTTACTTTTTTTTAATTCCCAATGCTATATTTTTGCTATAATAATGATTATTGGTTATTCCAAATAAAATAAAATTCTTACAAAAGTATGTTAATGGTTTTGATTGAATTCCGACCAATCTTTTTAATGGGTGTTCAAACATACATCTTTTTCCTTTTTGTATTGTGCTTAAATAGTATTTATTTTCACAAAACCATTGGTATATGCTCGAAATTTTGATTGTAATTAATGTATTGGACCGTGATCACACCTCTAAATGTGATGGAAGCCGCACTATATTTAAACATAGTCCCCATATAAACCCATCGTCCTTCCACCTGGTATTTGCTTAAAATAAACTTTCATCAAAAGAGAGGTTGCAAATATGAAAACATTATCAATGGAATTGGTCTAAATTCTTTGAAAAGTTCTATCTATATTGTTTACTGCGTGTGGTTTAATACAAAAGTTTTCAGTTCAGTTAAAAATAAATGAACATACATTCAAAGAAATATTTATATTAACTTTTTTATACATTTGTTCAAAATGGTTTACTATCATTTGCCGATTTTTTCAGTTTCATTTATTTTGTTTGAAATTTAATAATAATATATCCACTTAACGGAAATTTGTGGCTTAATTGTTACCATTACAGTTTTTATAAATTTCAATTTAATTTGGTGTCTGTTTCAAATAAAAAAATACTCAAAAAATTCCAATTTGTTTTTATTTAAATTATTTGTTTATATACAAAATTATTTCAATTACAAGAACTTCATAAACACACACACACATATATGGCAATTCACAAAAAATGTGTCTATAGACTGTGTGAGTATACATTTTGTAGATTAAAAACAAACAAAATTACAGAAAACGTAAACACTTTCAAATAAATAAATGCAGTTATTTTTACGGAATTGATAACTAAAATTTAAACATTTATTTTTAACTGATTAAGCATTTATTTTTTACTGATGTGTCAGTTGTTTAAAGAACATTTGAAAATAAATAATTTAAATGAAATGTAAGTAAACCGGTTTTTAAATGAAATCTCATTTTATTTAAATGGTATTTTCTGTTATTTAAACTTACAAACTATTTTAAGTGTGGATACCTGGTTGAAAATAATTTTTTTTTGTGTGTTGAATTGACATGGATTCTGCCATTTTCTTCTACTATGTAGTGATTCTTTGATATATTTATTTATGTATTATGAACTACTACATACGTGTATTACAATAACAACATACACTATATTGGTTAACAGATTCGCCCTTTATGTTTTGACATACATATAAGCCATATATGGTATTTTGAAATATTTATACTTATATAACAATTGTTGGAAAAAAATAAATATCAACAATTTTCTTTTCAATGTGCCTTAGAGAGGCACACATTTCTAACGGTAATTTTTTTAATAATATAATTATGAAAAAACTCAATTCAATCTTTTTTGCCTGAATATTTCTTTCGCCAGGTAAAATTTTTTAAAACCGGTTACCCCTGAATCAATTCTAAAAAAGAATTTTTTACCAGAGATTCCTTGGCACAGGTTCTAGAAGTGATTCTTCGCAGTTTAAAATGTAAGCTTTCATTGTTGCAGAACCAGTTCTGCAACTGGTTCTATAACAGTTTAGTTCAGTTAAACAAAATTTAAAATTTTCAGTTAACTGGTTAGCAGAAAAAAAGGATTCAGAAGGAAACCTTTGTTTTTTTAGTTAACCGATTTGAAAATTTTATTCGGTACGGTATCATAAAATAATTTGGGACTTTTACAATACTAACCAATACGATTCATTTTTGCAAGGATTATCCTGCCCCAATAATAAGACCCTAAATTTGTAGGGTAGAGTGTAATCAATTCATCATTATTTTTTAAGATATTTTCCTACACCTATAAAAAATTAAAATGGAAATTAGTTCTTTCCATATTAAGCCATTAATATGTAGTTCAATTGTTTATGTCACCCTAATGTTCTTTATGAACTGAAGAACAAGTTGTTGCTTTTATTATTTTAAACTAATACCACTTTATAAATTGAGTTCTTGCTTTCTTATATTTTCTATTTCATATTATTATTATTTGTTTTTATTTTTTTTTTAATAGTAAAAATCGATATTTTAACACTATACTTTTATAGTTGACAGTATGTCAAATATGCAGTTTTTTCTTCGAAAAAAAAACAATAAAAAATACTAAAAAATATCGAAGAACACATACAACGATCATAGAAAAAAATTTAAAAAAGTTTTAATTCAAATATAAATTTTATAATACAATCGTACACTCACAATATATTTTCCGTTACCGACTTTAGTTTATTTAAAAAGTAACACGTAAAGTTTGTTTTTAAATGAAGAATCAATTAAAATTCATAGAAATATATTTTTTAACTCTTTGAATCAGTCATTCAAAAAAGAAACTATAAAAATTTACAGAAATTCAGTAGGAGTTGATATTTTCAGTTAAATGTAAAATTTAATGTTTTTTGCTTCAAAGAATATAAATTCATATAATTCCTTTTTGTTTTTTTTACCAAAATAGTTTGTATATATACAAAATTATTGCAATAAAAATTACAATAAATTATTTAAATATACATACACACACAAAGCCAATAAAAATATATACATCTGCATGTGTTGTGTTCTGTTTTGTAATTACATACAAATAAAAAACTTTCAATTTGAAAAACAAACCAAAAAAGTAGTTTTTTCTAACTTTGTGCCGGTAAAAATTTGATGGTTATTTTAAACGACTTTCTATTGTTTTTACTTTTGTCAATTATTAAACAATAATTGAAAATAGACAATAAAACGGGTTGAATATAATGGAAAATCAGTAGTCCTCTTTTTGATTGTATTTTCGATTAATTTAATATGTATTTTAAGTTGTTTTTAACGAAATAATGTGAGTGTAATTGCTCAAAGAAAATCTCGCAACTTTAATATTATTGTCAGTTTATGTTTGTGAAATTGTGATCGTTGCGTCAAAGACGAAATAAAAAAAAATTCTCCTAGAGAAAATTCTCAATAGAACATAGAAAATATTACAAATTAAATATGATTGTCTGTTTATGCTTGGGTAATTGTGATAATTGTAAATTTATTTTGAACTATACAAAGAAAATTTTAATTTAAAATTTAATGTTTTCCTTAAATTGAAATTTTTTTTTATCAATCTTTACAGAATAAAGATGGTGATGGTGTGTAATTGCGAATACGTTGTGATCCAAGTATTTTTTCCCCATTTATTTATGTATTTATTGAATCTTTACCTAATTTATGTGGACTAACAATAAGTATGTAAATCTTAAAACTAAATCTTAATATTAAGTCCAGCCAGTGCCAGACGAAATTTTCATTCGTTCATAGATATGTACGGCATCTGACAATTTTTCCTTTATATATTTGATAGGTCTGCAGTGTCTCTCCGTCTTAGTTGCCTATGCCCATAATTATTCAAAAGATGAGTTTCCAGTTTCTTCAAGTAGTTGTTGCTATATCTAGTGATTTCGTTACTAACTAAGGGTACATTAAGATCTTTACGAATATTGTCATTCCTAACATACCAGGGGGCGTTTGTAATAATTCTCAAGAGCTTGTTTTGCCTTCTCTGAATTTTTCAATATTATATGATGAGGCAGTACCCCAGAGCTGAATTCCATAGCACCATATGGGTTTTATAATCAAGTTGAATAGTAATAGTTTACAATCCAAGGCAAGTTTAGAGTTTCTACCAATTAATCAAGAGAGTCTTTAACTTTATTTGGATAAGTTTCGCTTTTATATGACTTTTCCATATGAGACGACGGTCAATATGGATACCAAGATACTTTACACATGTATCTTTAGATATGTTCCGACTATTAATCCGGATCGGCGGGAAAGTTTCTCTTTTCATAGTAAAAGTCATAAAAATACATTTCTGCTCGTTAATCTTAATTTTCCATCTATCTAGCCAGTCCTTCAATACTGTTATGTGGCTCTGAAGCAATCTAGATGCTACTAGCGGATCATTATGAACGCAAAGTATTGCTGTATCATCAGCGAATGTTAATGTGTGAGTGTTTTCATTCAATGGCATGTCCAAGGTGTATAAAATATATAACAGTAGACCCAATACACTACCTTGTGGTACTCCCGCTTGTATATTCTGCAGGGAGCTGATAAAACTTTTTTCCGAGAGGTTAAATTTTCTTTCTAACAGCTTATGGGTATTTGGGGGTAACATAAGTTTAATCTTATATATTAGTCCTTCTTGCCAGACTTTATCAAATGCTTGAGATACATCAATAAAAGAAGCAGAGGAGTATTTTTATCCTCGAAGACTTTTCTAATAACGATTACTAATCTATGAACTTGCTCAATGGTACTGTGTTTCCGCCTGAAACCAATTTGGTGTGCTGGGATTAAGTTGCCCTGATCTCTCAGTACTGTCAGCTTTTCAATTAGTAACTTTTCAAACTAAAATAAAATAGTGTGATCATAATATAATCCAAATGGTTTTTAAATAATTAAATTAATACTAATAGCACAGTAAGTACATCTAAATAACACACAAAAACCCTGGGATAAGTAAACTTAATTTTGGGTCAAAAAATTCAGTTCGAACCTCGTTTTGAAGAGTTATGTCATTTTAACACGATATTTAGATTTTAAGTTTGTATTGTCTTAAACAATTTTTTGATTATATTTTAACAAAAAGACTTTTAAAATTGTTTTCCAATGACCTAATTTATTGATTTTTCACTTACTTACTACTATTATATTTAAATAAATCTAGAATGTAAGCAGTTATAATTTTTTGTAGTTCAAAAAAGAATGATACTCCAATAATAATTCTATACTGGGATGTGCTTAGTTCGAAGTTTAAAGTACACCAATACGTATACGTAATATTATTGCAACAGATTTGAATGACACTTATGCCGTGTTATTTTCTGAACAAAATTTTAATTTTTTTCGATTGCAAACAAAAACAAATATTAATATGTAGTAAATAAGTAAAAAAATTAATATATAAAATAATTTTAAAAGATATTTTTATGTATTTTTCTTGAAACACTAATAAATCTCTTGAGAGACAATACAAAATTAAAAATGTAATTTCTCTTGATTTTGACCTGATCACTTAAAACGGAGTATACAACTGAGTTCTACGACCCAAAATTAAGTTGGGGTGTCTCGGCGTCTTTGTGCAATATTTCAAAAGTTGAAATTTTACTTACAGTGTAATCATTTCGTATTCCCAAAAATAATATGATGCTCTTAAAACATATTTTTCTCTGGGAGTAGACATTTAATATGCTTCATTTAAACCCTTTTTAATATTTGTAGGATTTGGGTAATTTTTTATTTTTTATTGGTAAAAACTAGTTTTAAAAAAATGATTAGAACAAACATTTTAAATTAATGGTTTCATAAGATTTGTTTCATGAATACTTTAAGAATAAAAGTTCAAAGAAAAACTGTTTAGAGTATAAATATTAAATTGTTAAATTTCGTTGATGTTAGTCTAATTGTGTGTTGTTTCAAGTTTTCTAATTTGTTTCCAAACACTCAATATAAGTAGACAATATTCAATACTTAACCCATGGGTAGCATTATAACCGCGAATGATTTTGTAGCTTAAGCCAAAAATACTTGTATTCTATTCTGCTGGCCGTTACTGAATTTTTATTCTCTATAATTTATCATGTTTCTTTACGTTTAAAAAATCTAGAAATAATGTGATTATATGATCTAAAATCTAACTTAATATTATTTACAAAAAAAAAAAAAACAATTTTTTTGATCAGAAATTTTTCGTTGATATGTAGTTGTTGATTATAATATTATTACAGAAATTTATTTTACTAGAAATTTCATCACGTGAAATATGATAAATAATTCTTTAACAGCTGAAAAAATCTAGTGTACTGATCGCTGGAAATAACTACCCGACTACTCATACATATACGGGTACTTGGTGATGCAGCAAGGCACGCTGAACGCTAACGTTTAGTCTATTTACATGTTTTCTGTAATTTTAGTGCATGTTAAAAATAAATAGTGCTATAAATAATTTTAAACTGTGTTCATTATTTGCAATATAGAAAGAACTTGATTTATTTAAAAGGTAAATAAATCAACGATTTTATAAAGGGTAAAATCATATCAATATTAAAAAGACTGCTTTAAACAATTATTACGAAATACAGTGGCTTTCGTTCGTGTTTTTTTTTAACGGGCATAAAAAGTTATTTTCTTTTTTTACATGAGAAAACAATTGCAATTACAGTTAAAATGAACACTTATGGATTACTACACAGATAACTGTTAAGTAGTAACTCTCAACGTTTTTTGAGTGCAGGCTTGCCATTAAGGTTATGTACTAAAAGTTTTCTAACAAGTAAGTAGTTATTTCACCACTTACATCCATGCAAATTGGCAGGAAGTTATTATTGGTAAGTAATGCATAATTAATAATTTTAAACAAATATTAATAACTGTCTATGTAAAAGTAATCAGTTTTCACCCAAAAGATAATACTATATAAGTAATAAAAAATTCAAGCTTAAGGTCACTATTTATTAAAAAATATATATTTATTTTGCCAATATCGAATAGACGTCAGTGGTAAAACTACAATAGCTTAAGTTTATTTATTATTTTTTAGAAAATATTATATAAGCCCAGAAGATGCTATTCGATGAATAGGGAAATATTGGCAAAATTAATATATATTAATTATTTTAGTTTTCTTCGATCTTCTCTATTTATATTATATTCCTTTTTGAGCCAAAGATCCTTTATTTATAAAAAATTTAATTATAAATCTTTATTTATCCCAATATTTCGTCACCACATTGGGTGACTTCTTCAGGGGAAATTGTCTTTTTTTATAATTAATAAATTAAAATTATAAAACTGAAAACTTATATATAACAATTTTTTTATAAAAAAAGGCGGTAAATCAAAAATTATTTGTTTGTCAATATTAAAAAATAAATAATTAATAATCAATATTAAAAAATAAAATAATTTTACCATAATATTGTCCCTATTATGATACGAAACAATAAAAAAGTAAAGAAAAAATTTTAAATTAAGGACTTTTTCAAGTAAAATTCTTTGATTCTATAAGTTTTCTAAAGCAACAACAAGACAGGATTATGACTGTAAATGTCAAAGTTATGTTATTTTGATTAATAAATATTCATTGATTGTTGTCAGCATTTTATTGTTCCATAGTTATCATATTTTTTTCATATTTGGAATTTTTGTTACCTTAGTATGATTATAGACAATCATGTTATAAAATAGGAAGTGGCAATCCTGAATATACTAAAATATTTACTATAATAATGATGGTAGCAACCATATTGATTGTTACAACCTCTTTTTAAACCAATAACTTGATTGTGATAACCATACCCGAATACAGCAAGTATATTAAAGGGTGGTTAAATTTTAAGGGCCGATGTTTAATGTTAACCACACCTTAACGTCAAGTTTTTTCTGCATTTCATTTGACATTTCTCGATTTCAGGCTAACTCAATTTTAACGATGGAAAGATACACAATCTAGCAACGCGTTAAAGTTATTCAGTCTTATTATCAAAATGGGCGTTCAAATCAAAATGCATTACGTGCACTTCCTGATTTTTTTTGGTCAGCATAATCGACCAAATGTGTTTACAATCGGGAGAATTGTGGGCAAATTTCAGCAAACCTGGTATGTGAAAACACCTGTGCATGCTCGCCTAGTTCGTTCTTCATTGCTGTTGACAATGTTGATAGTGTGTCATGAGGTCGGGCAAGCATTTACCTTGAATTGTGTTCGCTATCGCGAGATGATAACGAACTTATTGTGGCAAGGAATTGAGGATATGACCCTGGACGATATGTGGTTTCATCAGGACGGTGCCACTTGCCACACAGCTATCGAATCAATGGCTCTTTTGCGCGACAAATTCAATGGTCGTGTTATCTCACATGGTGGCGATGTCAATTGGCCGCCAAGATCATGTGATTTGACACCGTTGGACTTCTTATTTGAAAGAAAAGTTGTACGTCGATAAGCCAGCAACAATTCAAGAGCTTAAGGATGAGATAATTCGGCACATTAACGGCATTGAACCTCAATTGTGCCTCAGCGTCATCGAAAATTTGGACCATCGAATAGAGGTGTGCCGCCGAGGTCGCGGCGGCCATTTGGCCGATATTTTGTTCCATACATAATTGAACCATACCATATTATCATAATAAAAAGAAATGACAATAATTTCCTAAATAATTAGTGTTTATTCAAAATCAACATCGGCCCTTAAAATTAAACCAAACTTTATAATACCAGTGATTATATTGCAACCATGTTTTTTCTCTGCGTGTATCTAATGCTTAAAATTACGGGCATTAATATTTTATTTTCAACCAACAATATGTGTAACATATCTACATCTATAAAAATTAAAAGGATCTATTTAAATAAAAACTTTGTAAAATAAAGGTGCGTTGGGGAAGACAAACTTTTACCATAAAATGTTATTGTAAACAACATTTTTTTCGTGTAATAAATTAAAATTTATTTTATATTGTGCTTTCCAGACATATAAATCTTTTTTATGCTTTTGTCTGCAACTTTAATGGATAAAACAAAATATTAAAAAAAAAAACACCACACAAAGCTGTGTTAACTTAAATATCAGGTATCCATTTAAAAAAATATTTAAGCAACAAATTATATTGAAGGAGTTTTTTAATAGCTGTAATTTATTGTAATATAAAGATTCTGTCACAGTTTGTACGACGAGTTTTGTGATCATTTAATGTGGCATTTCAAAATGCTGCAAATAAAGATTTTGCATTCAATTTAAAATTTAAACATTTTTAAGAAAATAAACAAAAATTATATTTACTCTTTGTACTTCTTTTTTTAAAATTCAGTACTTCCTTTTAGAGTAGGCTAACATACCAGCATTTAAATAAGTCCATGTTTGTATTGATTATTTTATTAATTGCAACTAAAGGGTGTCCCAAGAAAAACGCAATTTTTAAATCTGGCAATATTCGAAGTGTCATTGTTTGACATTTGAACAATTGTTATTGTTTGCTAGTAGAAGGTACGAGGTTAGTAAAAATGGAGCGCTACACGAATGAACAACGCATTCTCATTGTGAAATTGTTTTACCAAAATGGTGAAAGTTTTGCGGCTACAGTTCGCAAATTGCGATCAATTTGGGGTCACAATAATGCTCCAAAAGAGTCAACTGTAAAGAGATTAATGGATAAATTTGCCGAAACTGGGTCTGTTAGTGATGTAAAGACAACAACGCGCCATCGACCAGGTCGATCGACCGAAAATGTCGCAGCTGTACGTGATGATGTCGCTCAAACTCCATCCACCTCAATTCGACACCGAGCTCAGCAAATTGGTGTCTCCAAATCCACTTTGCAGCGAATTTTGACGAAAGATTTGCATCTTCATGCATACAAAGTTCAATTGACTCAGGAACTGAAGCCAGCTGACCATGGACAGCGAAGGGAGTTCGTTAATTGGGTATTGGAGAGACAACATGAAAATGCTGATTTTGCCGATAATATCATCTTCAGTGACGAGGCCCATTTTCATCTTGATGGCTTCGTCAATAGGCAGAATTGTCGCATTTGGGGTGAGGAAAATCCTCGAGTGATTCACGAGAAGCAAATGCATCCTCAACGTGTCACTGTGTGGTGTGGTTTTTGGGCTGGAGGAATCATTGGACCTTTTTTTTATGAAAATGAGGCAGGTCAAGCGCAAACAGTCAATGGTGTTCAGTATCGTGAAATGATAACCAGTTTTTTCTTGCCTAGAATTGAAGAAATGAATGTGGAGGGCATGTGGTTCCAACAAGACGGCGCCACATGTCATACAGCCAGAGAAACAATTCAATTGCTGCATCAGTCATTTCCCGGTCGTGTTATTTCGCGTTTTGGAGATCAGAATTGGCCGCCTAGATCGTGCGATTTAACAACATTAGATTTTTTTCTTTGGGGTTTTTTGAAGTCGATGGTTTACGCGAATAAGCCGACGACGACTCAAGCCTTAAAAGAGGAAATTGGACGCTGCATTAATGAAATACCTCAGCATTCATGCAAAACGGTCATTGAAAATTTCATTAAAAGATCGCGTGCATGCCAGCAAAGCCGCGGCGGCCATCTGCTCAATATATTGTTCCATACATAACCTCATTCTGTCTACTTTACGATATAATAAAGTTTTACGATTTTTTTTTTAAATATCTGTGTTTTATTTAAAATTTAAAAATTGCGTTCTTCTTGGGACACCCTTCAAAAGATTGATTATTTTTAGGTTTGTTTACGTCGCATTTGCACAACGAGGTAACCCTTGTGTAGATATTATAATATTATTTACTCTGCCAGATTTTACACAGACTTCTACTAAGACTTTGCTAAAGTAAACACAAATCTGAAGTCAAGAAAAGCTCCATTAAATCGAATTTTCCAAATATGGGCTGTTCCTTTTTGGACCCAAGACTCAGGGAAAAAGATTTAATGGTGCAATAATGAGGAGTAGTAGTTCAGAAACTTTCATCATTTTAAAGGATTTAAATTTAAAATAAAATTACCTTTCATTTGAGAAATGGTGAAGGATATTTTCAGGACGTCGGAAGGATCTTGTAAATTATGTTTATTTTGGGGCAAAAGATTAAATTTTTTGTGTAAACCTGTATATTTCTCAATTATATATAATCCAAAACATTATATATTTAAGAAAATGTTAGAGAACGCCAAGCTTTGGCACCCAGAGTAAAAAGTGTTTAAAGGCAATTTGAATTTAGTCCAATTGGTTATTAAAATAATATTATAGATCGCAAAATATCATAAAAGGCTATCATTTTACGTTTTGGTTCTTAAGATTCAGTTGGCCAAAAGGTTAAATTTTTTGTGTGCAATCTGCTGTTAGTTGAATTAACTAAATAATGTAGCATGTTGGATAATTCCAGAAAACTCCGACATTTGGCCCCCGATCTTTTTTTTGTAATGATTCAGAGGGGACAACTGTTGATTTTGCTGTTAAAATATGCTTTAAGTTTAGTGGATAGTTAAATAAAATTTTCGATTAGAATATATCAGAAAATCCCAAAATTTGGCCCTCTCAGTTTATTTGCTATCATTCAGAGGGCGAAATGTATTTATGTTTTTTTTGTTAATTAGTTAAATATGCAATATTCTGCACAAACATATCAGCAAACGCCAACCTTTGGCCCTCCTGCATCTTAAAAATAAAAAGTGTGGGGCCAAATGTTGGCGTTTTGTGGCGTTATTTATCTACATCAAGTCACTATTTAACTGCTACCAAATATTGTTATGATTATTTAATAATTTTGGTAGAAAATTAAGAAAAAAAAACAAACACAATAAGGGTGTAATTTCAGATTTTTTTTTAGTTGGAAAAATGGAAAAATTAAAAATTACACTCTTATTGATGTGAGCAATCATTTTTTGAAATAAAAAACATAAACAGTTGAACTGTCAAAAAAAAAATACAATCTGTCAATGATGTGACAATCATTAATATTTCTTAAGATGCCGAATAAAAGTGTTAAAAGTGAATTGATTGATTATTTAATTACCGCATTTTGAATGGAAATTGATAATATTTATGAAAATTGCGGTATATAAAGATAATTTCTACAAAAAAAAAAAAAAACAATACAATACACTCACCAAAAAAAGTCTGTAATGGCAACTCAAAATTTTGCTGTAATTACTGGAAATTTTGCTAATTTGAGCCTAGAGGTATTTTTTGCTAATCTAAGCAACACATGTCTGCTGACGTGTAGTAAAATGAAATAAGTAGCCGCTACTAAATTTTAGTTAACTTTATGTAAAGCGGATTTTTAAACCGGTTTGCTAAAATCATCAAAAAAAATTATTAAATATTGTGAATATTAGTACAAAATTTTAAATTTATTTTTTTATCGAGCATTAATTTTTTTATTTTATTTATTTTTACCAAAAAATATTTTATAAAAAATTAAAAAAAAAAAAAAAATCAAAGGCTCAAAAATCTTAAAAATTTTTAAAACATAAACGAATTAATCATTTTGTTTTTATTTGGTAACTTCTGTTTTGAAAAATATTTTAGTCGATATATTTTTACTTTTAAGGTCAATTTTAATTGTTTTTGGGGCTGATTTTTAGAATTAAAAAAACTTTTTTGTGCTATTTTAAGTGGATGTACTATTTTCAGACATGAGTCGGTATATTCAATTCACCGATTCCTTTTTTAATCTATGTTACATTTTAAGGCAATTTAAGTTTATAGGTGTAAGTTTTAATTAGAAATAACATTTCCTTCAATATCCTCTTTTTTTTAATTAGTAATTTTTTTTGCTAATTTTAGCAAATCGGTTCTCAAAAATTTGTAAAATGATTTCTGAAATTAGCAACAAAAATTTGTAAATATTCTGTAAAAACTCTGTAATTTCTAAAATGTAAATAGCAAAAAGATTTGCTAAATAATAATTTTTTACTAAAAATCAGTACAAAAAGAGTAAAGTGGGATTGAAAACTTTTTACAAATTTTTTTACTAATTTTTTTTTCTGAATGTATAAATTTTATAATATTATTTTTTAGAAACTTTTACATCAGTCGATGATTAAGCAACTGAAGAAATTGCCTACAATTTGGTGGAAGAAGAATTAAACATTCTTTACCGCTGTAGGTTTCTGAAATGAATTGGTATTATTTATTTTGGTATAAAATTCCACTACACAAACTTACCTCAAAAGTTCGATTATATGCCAAATAGTCAAGAATTTTATTAACTTCTGCATCCATCCATTTTTTGATCCCATTTCTTTATTGTTTTTAGATCCTTTTTTAATAATTTTTTTCATAAAACTAATTTTTAATTTTTTCTTCTTAAAAAGTGACGGTTAAATATATATACGATAAAAATCAAATATGAAATATAAATGTTACACATGATTCTTAAATCATGTGTAACATTACATCTTCAAAAAAGAGATGTAATATTTCGTATTTTAAACTACAAACTAAGGATTTTCTTAAAAGTGGCACTATCATTAATTTGGCGTTTATAGTGGAAAATTACAACTTTTTACCCAAAATTTTTTACACTTGGTTAAAAATTGGTGGAAATTTTTTTCCTTGTGATTCTTAGATCATGTGTAACATTACATCTTCAAAAAAGAGATGTAATATTTCGTATTTTAAACTACAAACTAACGATTTTCTTAAAAGTGGCACTATCGTTAATTTGACGTTTATAGTGAAAAATTACAACTTTTTATCCAGATTTTTTTACACTTGGTTAAAAATTGGTGAAAATTTTTTTCCTTGTGTTCGTTGTAATAAAAGTTGCATTTGTCCACTTTTCCAACTACAAAAAAAACTGAAACGAATACCCTTAATAATTTAATATTGTAATATGAATGTTGCAAAAATTGTGCAAATTTGGTTCAAAATTTGAATTATTTTTCAAATATTTCCAGAGGGTCAATTCTTGTTCTGTGATAATGTGAAGTGAAAAAAAACTTTTTATTTTCGTTTTCATAAGCACTTTTCACTCGAACTTTTCACAAATACAAAAATTGCGATTCTCGTATGTATTATGAAAAAAATGTTTCATTCGCACTGTACCCATGAAAATTTTGTAACTTTGTTATCCAAAATTTAAAGCAAATGTCAAAACAGAGAAACAAACAAAAGTGAATTAAGTTCGTAAAATTTATTTTAAATAATTATATAAAAATATCTGGATTAATTGTATTATTGGATATTACTCAAAGAATTCCGGATGAACAAAGGTAAGACAATGATGTAACAAGCATTTCATTGCAGTAAATAATTTAATAATTTATAGGAATTTTTTGAGAGTGCTGAGAGGAATACTTCGTGCTGACCACAATGCATTCGAGATGACAACCGACAAGCACTTCATGGATTTATATCGGCTTACTTTAAGAGAACTATATTTGGTGCGCGTATGAAGTCTAATATTACTTAAAGAAAAAAAATTCATAAAGAATATAAATAAACTATAAATAAATATGCCATACTTTTGCCATTTTTCACTGTCCTTTTGGGTCCCACTAAAACTGTTAAGGCTCGCCGCTAACTCGTTACACTTTTCGTCTCTAAATTTGACACCATCTGCAGTAACAAATCTGTAAATATGGGATTAATAAAAGTGTGATTATGGTTACTAAGCTACTTACTTATCGTTTGCAATGTTTACATGCTTTTCTTAATAATTAATTAAATACTCCTTTTGGCTTTCGCTGGCACGCTTTCCTCTTACAATCTTCTCCATGTTTATTTCACTTATAAATAGTCTGTGTAAACAATTTTTTCATATGAAAATATTTTACCAGTTGTTTGCACTGTTACACAAAACAAGAATCGCCAGTGCTGTGCAATCGTGAAAAAATCTTGTTTCGTTCCACTTTTTTTTCCATATGAAAACGTTTTGATATTTCTTTACATTTTTTCACAGAACGCAAATCAAAGTACTATGAAAACGTGAAAAATTTTTCATTTCACCGTTTCACAGAACGAGAATTGACCCTCAGATCCACTCAACGGATTTTCAGGGTAATCCCCTATATTTATTCTTTTGCAAGATTATCCCTTCTGCTTAATCATTGATGTTCACAAAATACAACAAAAAAAAAACACAATTTTCGAAATCCTTCCGAGGTTCTTAAAATAAAATTTACCATTTCCATATTTCAATGAAAGTTAATTTTATCTTGAATTTAAATGATTTGATAGAACTTTCTTGAATTAAGATCTGTCTTAACCCTCTGCGTCTGACGTGAGATATTTTCAAAATTCCATTGACGAGGTAGAACACCAGAAAGCCTTTCAACGGCTTATATTTTCTAAGATTTGTTTTTTAAAACCTATTGTAATTATTATTTTTTATAGTTTAAGGGTGAAGTTTGTATAATAATATATTTTTTTTTAATTCAAAACGACGATTCATGTTAAACAGGAGGCCAAAATACTTTAAAGTAGTTTTAGTAGAAGTATGTGCATAAAAATTCGAAATTTGATGAGTAGTGTTATTATTAATTTTTTCATCATCAGTTTTAAACTAAAATTTATCAAAAATCGTGGTCAGCAATTTTAATATTTACAAATTTTCAATCAATTTATTTATCATAAAAAGCATTTAAAATATCTTATAACTGTAGCAACGAACCGTAAAATAACAAAAATTCCATAAAAAAGAATATCTATGATACCTTCAACGAAATAGCGGATAAAATAAATTTAAATGGAAAATATTATGATGATGTTGATCATGCATGTACTTACTACTCCACAAGGATATGATAACAAAACCATACATGGTTGGTTGGTTAGCAGCTATAATGGGAAAACTATCAAAAAAAAAACAAAAAAAATATTTTGAAAAAATATTTGTTCTACAAATTAGATATATGTTATGTACTAAACTACAATTAGAAAACAAAAAATATATGTAAAGAACAATGAACAAAAATATATAAATTTTTTATATAAATTTAAGTTTTCTTTTAGTCTTTAACATACAAACTGACCAATTTCCTTAATAATTTTAAATTAAATAGTATAAATGAGTGTGCATATCGATGAACTAATGTAGAAAGGGCCTAACTCGAAATTTGTATTTCCTAAACATTGAGTATACAATTTTGTTTGAATCAAACTTTTTATTTTATTTCTTCCTGCGTTTTATTTTTTTCCTGTGTTTCCGTTTTCATTGAGTATTGTTATTTACCTTTAAAGAAATTAAAACAAATTGAGTTAAGGTCTTTCTACATTAAGCCATCGATATGTTGGTTTTTTTCTGTAAATTTTATATAATTTCCGGTTAACATGATAAGAATACTAAAAATTGTCAACAACTCTATTTTTCTTTTAAGCATAAAATAAAAACATAAAGTCATAAAGTTATAAAATGAACATACCACTTCTAAACTTGAAATTGTTTTTCTAGAAAAAAAAAAAACAAAATAAATTTCCGTTAAATATAAATATAATTCTAGGGAATGCTGCAGGCTGGTTTGTCTTGTATTATTTGTGCTGCATTGAATTCTCCCTAAACCATACAATATCATATTGCATACAATAGACTTGTTTTTTAATAATCAAATTTATTTTATTTCAAAAAAAATTGCAAATTTGGTTTACTCAAAATATTATGTACTTTACTTTTCGTAGTTTAATAAAAAAGTTTTCAGTTCAGTTAAAAATAAAGAAACATAAATTAATTTTTCAAAATAAAATTTATCTTAACTTTTTTATACATATGTTCCAAATGATTTACTGTCATTCACGGATTTTTTTCAGTTTCATTTATTATTTTAATTTGTTTGAGACTTATTAAAAGTTAACCCACAAAACGAAAATTTGTGATTTTTTTTGGTTTCCGTTACAGTTATTACAAATTTATTAAATTAAATTTTTTTCCTCCCTATTTGCATTTTTGCAAAATTTTAATTTTTTCCTTTCTCAATATATTAGCGAGTAAATGTTAGCTTTAGATAAAAAAAAATATTTGTTTCCAAATTATGAAACCCAATAAGGAATTTTTTTGGTGGAAATAAAATAAATTCGGAGATTAAAAAACACATCTAATGTTTTTTTTTTTGGGTGGGGAGGGGGGGGGGGGGCAGACTATGCGAACAAACTTTCATATTACTTGATTGTTTTGTTGTTGCTGTTGTTTTTATTAAAAGTTTTGTGGGGAATGGGAGGAGTTGTAACATTTTAAAATGAAAACTTGTTTTAATGCCAAAGGCGTACAAAATTATAATTGAATTTTACAATTTATTGTTTCAACACAATAGAATTATGCAGAAACGGCAGTTTGTAGGAGAAATAACAAAGGAATTTACAAAAATAATAAATATAAAACGTTTTAAGAAAAACACATACATACATCGTGATTTTAGATAATTTAAAATTACAATTACAAAATTCGACGAAATCAACAATTTAATTTACATGGCATTCGTGGTGTGATGAATGAGTGACTGCATGTATTTTATTTTTGTATTTAATGTTGCCGTTATTGTATTATACGAGTGCTGAGGAGAAGAAAATAGGAGACCCCTGTTTATTTAGCTGCCCATTTACACGTTTGAGGATTAAAAAATTAAGTCAAAAATTTATTAAAAATTGGAATTAATTGTTCAAAGCATTTTTGTTTTTGTTGTGTTAGTATTTTTCCGATATTTTTCTTTTATTGTCTTGTAATTTTTGTTTTGATTTTTTTTTCTTTTTGGATTTATTTGAACAGAAAAACAAAACATTATCTTAGGCGTTAGAGCGCTTACCTACTAAGCAGAACGTTATTTGCACGAGTTGTAATAATGAGTACTCATTAGTTTTAGGCTGTTGGTAAGCGATAGGTCAATGCAAACCTTTTAGTTTGTGTTTTTTGTATGTGAGAAGATAATAACAACTCATTACTTTTGGACATCGCGAACAAAAGTAATTAAGCGAGTACAAATCAGTATTTTTAATTTAAATCCTTTTTTTTTAATTCTTACTTTCTTTTTTTTTTTCTTTATTGAGCGAAAATCTCTTTTTAGACTGTTTCTAGACTCATTCCTTTCATTTGCGTTAGTTCTATTGTATTGTTAGTCTTTTGGCAGTATACTAGATCTTACCAGATATGGCTATATACGGTTCTAGATACAACATATGCTGTCATATATAGATTTATATAAAGGGTGGTTAAATTTTAAGGGCCGATAATGATTTTGAATAAAACACAAATTATTTAGGAAATTTTTGTCATTTCTTTGTATTATGATAATATGGTATGGTTTAATTATGTATGGAACAAAATATCAGCCAAATAGCCGCCGCGACCTCGGCGGCACACCTCCATCTGATGGTCCAAATTTTCGCTGACGCTGAGGCATAATTGAGGTTCTATGCCATTAATGTGCCGTATTATATCATCCTTTAGCTCTTAAATTGTTGCTGGCTTATCGACGTACACCTTTTCTTTCAAATAACCCCAAACAAAAGAATCCAACGGTGTCAAATCACATGATCTTGGCGGCCAATTGACATCGCCACCACGTGAGATATCACGGCCATTAAATTTGTCGCGCAAAAGAGCCATTGTTTCGTTAGCTGTGTAGCAAGTGGCACCGTCCTGTTGAAACCACATATCGTCCAGGGTCATATCCTCAATTCCTTGCCACAATAAGTTTGTTATCATCTCGCGATAGCGAACACCATTCACGGTAAATGCTTGGCCGACCTCATGACACACTATCGCGAACAACAGCAATGTTTTCCGCAGAACCAACTGGGCGGCGAGCATGCACGGGTGTTTTCACAGACCCGGTTTGCTGAAATTTGCCCACAATTCTCCCGATTGTGGACACATTTGGTCGTTATACTGACCAAAAAAATCACAAAGTGCATTTTGATTTGAACGCCCATTTTCATCATAAGCCTGAATAACTTTAACGCATTGCTCGATTGTGTATCTTTCCATGGTTCAAATTGAGTTAGCCTGAAATTGAGAAATGTCAAATGAAATGCAGATAAAAATTTTACGTTTAGGTGTGGTTCACATTCAACATCGGCCCTTAAAATTTAATCACCCTTTAATATCAAATATATTTCTTATTCTAATCAGATCTAATAATTACTATATGGGCAGCGTTAACGTAATCGAGATGACAAAAAATGTTAAACAATTTGTTATCCAGTAACAACACTCAGGTGATGACATTTCAGACGCATTAGGTGGTATAAATAGATGGAGTAAAGTACTCTTCCGACACTGCAATTACATGATATTTCCAGAGAACATTACATTTAATTCTTATGCCCAGAGCTTCAGATTCCTCAATATTGATGCATGTAGTCATATTACATTGATGGCCCCAAGGCCCTATGGGTCAACAAAAAACATTGGATCGTGCGTGCATTATAATTGATCCTAATCACACGACACCACTCAGATATTGTTATTAGGTCCCGTTTAAGTTTGCCATTAATAATCTGACTTGGAATTTGAATTATAAAAGTTGCTTATGTCTGAAAAAAAAGTAGATAGGATTCCAATTTCGATCAAGAAAGTCGTTTTTAAATTTAAATAATAATGAAAGAAAGGGAACGGAAACTTTCAGCGCCACTGCATTTACCTGAAACTCATTAGATGAGACCCAATCAATAACAACTCTTATGCTGTTATCCCTGAATAAATTAGATACGAATCGAGAGAAGTTATCTCAGAAATGATCACACAGCTTGGTAATATCCAAGACAACCACTTTGCTTTGAGAAAATCTGTAAATGGGCCGACTCCAACGTTCCGAAAGAAACGTCATTAGGTCTCCTGTAGAACAGAAAATGCCATTTAGAAGAAATGAAACCCGGTCTTCTTACTTTTAATTTAAATCAAATGGTTTTTATTATCTATTTTTAAATGTTGTTTAAACAACTGACACATCCGTAAGAAACAAATGATTAATCAGTTAAAATAAATATTAAAATTTTACCTACCAATTCCGTAAAAAATAACTGATTTATTAATTTATTTGAAATTGTTTCCGTTTTGTATTTTTGTTTGTTTTCAAACCTACAAATGGAAGTGTAAATGCGTATGTGTATATATATAAATACATATATAGTTATATATTAGTAGTTTTTTTTTTAATTTGAATTGTAATAATTTTGTATATAAACAAACAATTTAAATAAAAAACAAATTGGAAGTTTTTTAATATTTTTTTTTTACAAAATTAAAATTTGTAATAACTGTAACGGACACAAATAAACCACAAATTTTCGTTTTGTGGATAAATTTTAATTACATTTCAAACAAATGAAAAAAAAAATAAATTAAAAAAAGTGGGAAATGACACTAAATCATTTTGAACAAATGTATAAAAAAGTAAAAAAAAAAAGATATTTCTTTGAAAAATAAATCTATGAACTGAAAACTTTTTTAGTAAACTACAAATAGTAAGCTTCATAATATTCTGAGTGTACAAAAGCCATACTGTCGATCGTTAAGTAGTGCATTGGTCTATAGATGGAAATTAATCATACTTTCCGGTAATTGTATGGAAGGCTTGCCGTAACCTTTTTAAGGATTGACTCAACAATGGAAACCTCCAACACGAAAGAAAAATACCCGAAGGGAACAAAGTGCGGAAAGGGGTTGTCAATACACGCTACAACGTCAAAGAGTACTTATTCTAAATAAACATATGTCCCTTAAAATATTTTCCTACAAAACATATCCACATATCTTTAGGACATGCGGGACAGTGGTGGAAGACCTTCCTTGTAAGCTAAAACACTCTGGAAATCTCCTTTTATGCATTAAAGTGTCTCGTTTGCATATAAAATAAGAATATTTTCCGCCACGATCATACTCAAATGAAGGGATATTTCATTTAGGATTCATAAAAAAAATTCAAAATGTTTTAAAGAACTCTGAAATATTAAGTTATAATGGCACGTATAAAAAAATTTTGGACAAAATTATTTATTTAGCAAACTGAACCATAAAATATAAAGACGTTATATTTACTGTCCTGTGCATTAAATCAAAAGTTTCAACAAACATGTAGTTTGTTGAATTTCACCTTGGCATGATTTTTATTTTGAAACTTTTTGATAAATTTTGTCTGTTCAATGGTAAATAAATGTCTGTACAATTTGTTTGCATCATTTATGCATTTTAATTTTATTACAACTTTTTTTATGAAATTGTTGTAGTTTTTTTTTTTACTTTGAAAACCCATTTCCTGGTTAGCAGACATTAAAATATGTTTTGATTTTGCAACACACATTTGAGAACTGTTGCGAAGGAGGGGAAAATGAAACTAGCACACAGATACAATAACTAGTTTGTTAACTCGTTTGAGGTAATATATTTATTTAGAATATGTTTTATACACCTGAGGCGAGTTAAATTAGAAATATTAAAATAAAAATTTGAATTTTAAATAACACTACTCAACAAAAAAAAATTGATTTTATTGTTGCATATACAGGAAAACAACACATGTGGGCAGATGCATTATTTTACACCTTACTTCATTGATAAAATTTATCATTACTTAAGAGATGGGAAAAGTTATGTATATAAAAATAGATAGTCATACAAAAAATTTTATTAAAAAAAATTACAAATATTTAAAACGTTTTTAAATATAACGCGGATAAGATGGAAGCCTGATTACCAACAGAGAACTCTACTTACTGAGCTATTGACGCATACAATGTTTGATTGCTTTGAACACAAATAAACAGCTGAGTTTTGTGTTTTAGTTCGTGATATCGAAATGTACATTCATTACCAAAAACACAAAGTAATGAGTCTAAAAATAGATTTTCACAAATATTTTAATTATCACTTTACTTTTGTAAATTACGTTATAAATGATAGGTAACTCATTAGTTTATGCTTGCAAAAGATAACGAGCTGTTATTACAAGGTAATGCATGAGTATATCGCGCCCATTACCAAAGTTTTGCCGGGTAGAAAGCAGTAAAATATTTATATAAGGTAGGTCAATGGTTTAAGAGTATTTATCCAATAAATGGTGTCCTAAGAGTTCTAAGTATTTTATGTTTAAATTAAACTGAATTTTAAACCAAATTCCATTTATGTTTTACACTGACCAACAAAAGGGTGTAATGCTAACTGAAAATTTTGCTGTTATTATGGGAAATTTTGCTAATTTGAGGCCAGCGGTATTTTTTGCTAATCTTAGCAACACATCTCTGCTGACGTGTAGTACAATGAAATTTGTAGGAAATATTAACTCCCGCTACTAAATTTTAGTAAACTTTTTGTTAATTGGAATTTAAAATCAGTTTGCTAAAATCGGCAAAAAAAAATGTACTAAATATTATTATTAGTACAAAATTTAAAATTATTTTTTTTTGGCCGAGCATCCACATTTTTTTATTTTATTTATTTTTTCAAAAAAAAAATTTATAAAAAATTCAAAGACTTATAAATTGTAAAAACATAAACGAATTGATCATTTTGTTTTAATTAAGTAATTTCTGTTTTGAAAATTATTTTAGTAAATTTTTTTTACTTTTAAGGTCAAATTTTAATTGTTTCTAGGGCTGATTTTTAGAACTCAATAAAATTTTTTAGTGCTATTCCAAGTGGTTGTCCTATTTTCAGACCTGAGTGGTTGTCCTATTTTCAGACCTGAGTCGGTATCTTCACTTTCGGCCCCTTTTCTTAACTATGTAACATTTAAAGGCATTTTAAGTTTTGAGGTGTAAGTTTAAATTAGAAATAACATTTTCTTTAATATATACATTTTTAAAATTAAATTTTTTTTGCTAATGATTTGTGCTGTTAGCAATAAAAATTTGTAAATATTCTGTAATTTGAAAAACGTTAATAGCAAAAAGATTTGCTAAATAATAATTTTTTCACTAAAAATCAGTACAAAATAACAAAGTGAGATTGAAACCCGTTTACAAATTTGTATACTAGCTTTTTTCTGAGTGTATAACCATAAGATTTTTGTCTTCAAATTGACATCTACCATTCATATTGTGCAAATTGATGTTCTGTGGTCTATTACTGCAATTAATTACTTTAAAGAACTAATTAAACTTAAACAGATTAATATACAAATAAGCACACACATACACACACACACACACACACACACAAATATAACCCTCTTTAATGAGCTTTTTGTTTAATTTTTTTTTAGTTTATTCCCCATGAACTCAAATTAAACGAAAAACAAAATCAAGCAACATTGAAAACATTAATCCAGTCACTTTGCCAAACATCTAACCATTCATTAATTTATTCCATCTTTAGATTTAACTGAGGTTAACCATAAAAGACAACAAACATTTAGCAATGACTGGCTGAGTAAGGGAGTGAATGAATGACTGAATGACTGAATGCCAGAATAAATGAGTGAGTTACAAAACTGTATTAAGAGCAAGAACAACCAAAATGGCAAAATCATTATATGCGTTGACACGTTAACATCATTCATGTTCTAACAAGCAGCCATAAACACAAAAGGCATGCAAACGAAGACAAATATCCATTTGTAAACACACACACACAGACACAGCCACGCATTGAGTTTGGCTTGCAGAAAGTGTTTGATACACGCAAACATTATATGTATTACGATATCACTGTGATTGTGACAATAATTAGAAAGAAACTCCTTACTTAAGTGTGACAGTGAAGTGGGAGATGGAGATAAAATTGTAGGGGGAGTTGGTATTTTAACTGTAGTGTTTGTATAAGATGTAATTGATGTGCTCTAATAAATTGCTAGTTTCGTTAATATAGAAAAGTACACTCAGAATATTATGTAGTTTCCTATTTGTAGTTTAATTAACAAAAGTTTTCAGTTCAATTAAAAATAAAGGAACATACATTTATTTTTCAATGAAATATAGGGTCCGCTAAATAACTTTTTTTTTAAAAATGCCATAAAAAAAAACTACTGAATATTTTCTCAAATTTCTTTTTTTATTTGAAAGCACAATCCTTCCAGTTAATAATGGAAAAATTTCATTCAAATGACTGCCTCGGCTGGCCATTTAGTAGCCTACACGATCGGTCCAATTTTTAAGCACATTATCGATTGTGTGCAGCTGTATTTCACCAATGGCTTCACGAATATTGTCCTTAAAGCGTCAATTGTCTCTGGCTTGTCGGCGTAACACTTATCTTTAAACCCACAAATAACAGTCCAACGGTGTCAAATCGCAGCTCCGAGGTGGCCAAACGACATCAGCTCTGCGGCTGATAATGCGATCTTCAAAAACAGGGCGCAAAACATCGAGTGTAGCTTCGGTTGTGTGGCACGTAGCGCCGTCCTGTTAAAACCAAATTGTTGCCAATATCCTCCTCTTCGCCATTGATTGTAACGGCCAGCCGAGACAGTCAATTATTTACCATTATTAACCGGAAGGATTGTACTTTCAAATAAAAAAAGAAATTTGAGAAAATATTCAGTAGTTTTTTTTTATAGCATTTTTTTTATACATTTGTTCCAAATGTTTTACTGTCATTTACCGATTTTTTCAGTTTCATTTATTTTTTTTATTTGTTTGAAATTTGTTTACGTTACAGTTATTATAAATTTAAATTTTGTTTGCTGGATATTTCAAAAAAAATATTCCGAAAATTCCAAATTGTTTGTATACAAAAGTATTTCAATTCAAATCAATAGAACTTCATAAACACACATGTTGACAATCACACACAATTTGTCTGTTTGAACATACATTTTGTAGATTAAAAAACAAACAAAAATACAAAAAAAGGAAACAGTTTTAAATAAAAAATAATTTATTTTTTAACGGGATTGGCAGGTCAAATTTTAATATTTATTTTTAATCATTTGTATTTTACAGATGTGTCAGTTGTTTAAACAACATTTAAAAAAATGGATTTGATTTAAGTGCAAAGTAAGTAGAACGGGTTTTAAATGAAACATTATTTCTTTTAAATGGTATTTTCTGTTATTTAAATTTACAAAATATTTTAGGTATATATGTGTGTGTGACGTATGCATGTGAAGTTACTAAATCTCTTGATGGCAGGTCAACATTGTTCAGCGTATTAACAAAGCTAATACAATGTGTTATAGTTTGTTGATTATGTATTTGTAAGAATACCAGATATAGCAAAAGCTTTAATTCATTGTGTAACATTGTTTAAATATTTTAAAAAGAAAATGCAAAATATCGTGAGTTTAAATGCAAAAGTACGTAACTAAAAAAATTATCAAAACGGGTTTAATTCAAAAGTATGATTATATTGATTTTATTGATGAAAGTTCTTTTTAAATGCACAAAAACACAATTATTTAGGATTAAGAAAATTAACTTTTTTGGAGGAAAAATTGAAATTAAAACGGCTCCAAACACACTTTTTACCAAATTTAATATTATTTTCCTTAAAATTAAGAAAGAAATTGTACTTATAACTTTGTGAAAATTTATAAATTATAGAAAAATTTTACTATTGAGAACTATTGGGAATTAGAAAATATAGCAAAATTTAGTTCATATATCATCTTAAATTTTACCTTCAGTGAGGAAAAGTTTCCTTGGTTGTAAGAAAAATCTTATTTTGTTTAAGTTTATTAGATAATTTTTTTTTACTAAAAGCTAGATTTTAACTCCCTAAAAATAAGAAAATATTTTCTAACATTAAATTAAATAGTATTTCTTTTAAGTGAAAATTGTCCTTTAGTTTGATAAAAATTTATAATAAATATTAAACTGTTTCTATGTTAAAGGTAATATGTTTTACCATAAATTTTAAATTACTTTACCCTCAATGTGTAAGTATTTTCACCTGCTTTTAACAAGCTTTTTATTATACATATTTAAAATATAAATTAAATTTTATTAGCAGAAAGGTAAACAAATTAAAAAAATATACTGTAGATTATCCTGAAACGTTATAAATTGTGACAAAGTCAGATCTTTTTCGTAGTTAATTCATGATTCTCCTTGAGAGAAATACAAAAAGGAACGCCCTAAGTGACACACGGCATCTGTGGCTATCGAACACTGGGGGATCCTTTGTCTTCTTAAATTAACTAATTTAAGGAAATTGTTGCAAAAATACATAATATCACAGTTACATTTCTCGTTATTATTGAAAAATGTAAAAGAGTCATAAGTTTATTTTAATTTACTTTTCGCTTAAACTGTAATTGACATATACCAATACTAACTTTTTTATTATTAAGTAAAAAAAACAAACAGGCGCAAATTCAATTATACCCAGCAAAAAAATGGTAGTCATTCCGTGACTATGACTTTTTTCATTGCTTCCTAAACTCCTGTTGACATTCTTTTATGATTTTTTGGTGTTATTTTAAGGCACTTCCAAAATACTTCATGTGTTCATATTTCAAATGCAGTGATCTGGATATAAACCCGATGCATATCTTAAAAAATCACTCTTCATTACTTCTAAAGCATATGTTATAGTATATCGTATATTTTTTGAATCCAAAACAATTATTCAAATTGAAAAAATTGTTCTGATGAAATTTTTTAATTTTTTTACTAAATCATTTTTTATATTTTGGTTTAAAATTTCATGAGGGTTACAATTTATGCAGTTTTGCAATTTTTATAAAAGTTTTAAAAAATCAAGAAAAACAAATTTTTTTTAACCTTTAATTGAAACTAGCTGGCATGTCATTTGCATTTTTTCAGCCTTAAATATTTATGACGACGCAATCTGCGCATTTTTGCATTATGTTTATTATTTAACACTACACCATTTCCAGTTTTAATTCAGAATTTATCAAAATAATTTTAAAATTGGGTAAAAATTATTTAAAATTGCCGAAAAATGTTTTAAAATTATGCAAAAATTATTTAAAATTGTTCAAAAATATTTTAAAATTGTCTCAAAATGTTTCCAAATTGTACAACCATTTTCTAATTATCCAAAAATATTTTAAAATTTGTCTTATATTTATTAAAATTTTTAAAAAATGTTTCAAAAGTATTTTTTCCCTAATGCAGAATTATTTATTTGTTTTAAAAAAGAGTATTAGTATATCAATGCATAAATTTCGCTTCTTTAAAGTTATTTTTCTGCATTATTATGAAATAAATTTTCATCAAAGCTTAAATAGTACAAAGTATATGAACATTTTCCACTCATGCATCAGAATACCTAATCATTGTATTATCATTGCTTCCTTAGAGTAAAGTATGAGTAATGCTAGTAGCTACATTTGAATACTTCCATCCTATGACACGCTAATGTTAAATTCATCGATGAAACCATCAGAAAAGAAGTAATGCCTTTGCCATAGTAGTGATGCTTTTATTGCTTCTTTGGCAGCTTCATTTTTGCTGGGTATCTATTAAAAATTTTTAAAATAAGTTGCCTAAACTTTAGTGTTATAACTTTTGATTTTTTTTTTTTTTTTTGCAAATATAAAATTTTACCTATCCAAATGGTAAACTACATAAAAAATCATAAGGAATTGCGATATAACTTCTTCGCGAACTTCGAAAAAGTTTCCTTCTTGAAGTTTGTACTATATATTTTTTATTTATTCCAAATTAAAATTAATTAATAAAATTAATATCTTAGCAAAAAGTTCAAATTATTTGAATTGAACCATACATATCCACCTTCTAGGTCGATTTTATTCACAAGATTTTAAATTTGAAGGTTTCTGGTTTTTTATTAAAAAATATTATTGAATTTTTTTCCCATATGAGAATGACGAGCACAATGCGTAAAACAACAGCTATGATTACATAAATTTAATTCTCTGACGATAACATGCAATTTCTGCATGAGCTCGGAATAGCTTTCAGGTACTTCGAAATAAATAATAAGTTTCCTTATATCAATTTCAAAATCATATCCCCGATAAGCTGCGCTCTTTGAAATTCTAGAACAATTCTTGCCATTTTAGCATTCCTTCGTATACCTAAATACCGAGACGACTTATTTGAAATATGACAGCTTATAAGCGGTCCATGATTCGATATTTGGTTTTTTAGATCCTCATTTTCGCGAAGGCAGCTTTGCATCCTTAAATTTTTCTTTGACGCCTTTTAAAGAAGCTCATGAGTGTTTCATCAGACATTGGATAGTAGCAAAATCGGTTATATCAAAGCAGAAGCGTAGTAATAAATATTTGTGCAGAACGTGCCATCAAAGTGGTTCAAGATATTTATCCTTTGTGCAAATCAACAGGAACATTAAATTTAAAATTTATATCATGCAATATTAATTATTTCCTTAACTATGTACAGATTAATTTATTAATAAAATATTTTATTAAAAAAAATATCAAAGTACTTTGAAAAATTTTATTTCATGCGGAGGATTTTTGATACAAAATGACCTGAAAATTTGATTATTTTTAAACATTATTGCGCATTACATGGTGATAGGTAAATTTTGAAAAAAAAAAAAAAAAAAAAGTTATAACCCTAATGAATATTTTCCCTAGAAATATTTCATCAGTTTTTAAAACCAAATAAATTTTTATTAATACATAGGAACTAATTTTTAAAAAACAATGCTTAAAAATTATAAAGTGGTAGATTTAGGAACTGAATTTAAAAATGGCTTTCTAAAATTTTGTTAATTTTACTACTAGAAAAAAATTAACACACATTAAGTACATGAAACTTTCTCATTTTAATTTAGATAAATTTTTTGAACTAAATGGGGGTAAATTATGTTCTAATTTTTTTTTTTTACACTAAACTTGATTTAATTATATTTTAGTATGCATATTTCTTAAAACTAAGATGGTTTTCTTTTCTAAAATCAAGATATATTACTTAGACAAGATATGAAATATTTCTGAATATAAAAACTATTTTGTTTTTACTAAAAATTTAGGAAATTTTATTCTTTTTAAGAAAATTTTAAATAATATTTGACTTAAATTGAGGAAAAAATTTAAACTATTTTATAGGAAATTTTGGATTATTTTTTAGTTCATGTCTTATTTTTAGTGTATAAAGAAATACTTCTTAAATCTATTTAATATTTTTACAAATTCTCCATCATATTTAAGAAACGTTTTATAAATATAATGAAGCTTTGTCGCCGAATCACGGCAGTCGCGATCGAGTGAAAACGTTTGAAACCCGTTTTCTAAAAAAGCAACTAAAACAATACTAATAATGACAAGTAAAAAAGGGCTAAATTCGGATGTGCCGAATCTTTGAATACCCTCCACCAAAGGGGATGAAGATGATATACGTATATACTAAATTTTGCATGAACTGTAATATGAATATGTTTTGTCAATTTATGTAACGAACTTTTGTTATTTAGTTTTAGCAATGTTATTTACAGAGGTCTGCTCTGTTAGCGACTTTAACATTGTTCATTTTTACGTTAACTTAGTTATCATAGACAATAAATGTAATCGAACAATAAGAAGACTTAATAACATTTTTACTTACTTAACAGAAAAAAAAATAGATACAGAAAAATTGTACAAATTTGTATGGAAAATTTAGAGGTACCTTCACATTTTCACTCATAACTTTTGAACCGCTTGACCGATTTTGCTCATTTTAAATACCAAACTGCTCGGGAGGATGTTCAATAATCTGGGTAAAAATAGGCTCCCCCGCTTGCGTCTTCGCGTCGTGACCGTGATTTCAACAGACAGACAGACAGACGGACAGACAGACGGACATCACTAAATCGACTTAAAATTGCATAAGGATCACGAATATATATACTTTATGGGGTCTTAAACCTATATTTCGACATATTACAAACGGAAAGACAATCTGATATATACCCTCACCATATATGGTGGAGGGTATAAAAATGCCAGGCTTAGCTTTTGTTTCCAATCTAATTCCGAACTTCAACACCTCTGATGGTAAAAATTTTGTTAAAATGCTTTATTTTGAGAAGATTTTGAAATTATTTTTATGAAAAAGATACATACTAATCTAAATAGCTTTTCTATAAGAAAAAAAAACATATTATATTTATGACTGTTTTAAATATTTCTATGTTTAACAACATGAAAGACTTTTCATTTTTACTCTTTCATATGCAAACAACTCATGATTTGCTGGGGTTCTTTGAAAAATGTTTATAAAAAACACACAAATCACTTTCATACAAATAAAAGGTACACTGCAACGTATGTGTAATATCAAAGTTATAAATAAATATCAATCATACGCTCTGGGGACAGTACTTAATATTTAAATGCATAATTAGCATTTTTGTTAAATGAACTATAAAAAAGGCCAACAATTTTGCTATTATTTATTTATATTTATGTATGTATTTATATTTTTTTTTAAGCAAACCTCAATAAAATAAAAACAATTAGAATTTGGTGGCAACATAAGTGAAAAACCTTGAATTTATATTAAAATATTATCACATATTTTCTTTTAACTTTTACATTGTTTTAAATATTATAATTGTGTATACACATATATATGAATACCATGTGAATTAACATTTATTTGTTTGTATGTTTTTTCATTTTAATACCTAAATGTCACACTTAAAATATATATATATATAAATTCATTTAATAGCATTTTCAACATAATTGCAGCAAAACATGGAAATTTACACTACAACCGCAAGATAGACCGCAAAAGAATAATTGTAATAAAATACCTTTTGGCACCATTTGAGTAAAGAATGAAAAAAAAAAACTAAAAACTCGAGAAAAATTACTATAAAATATTGTTTGTACTGGCGTCATTGTGATGAGATGTATTTATATGGCTGCTCGTATGATTATTATGTTATCTATGTAACCACACAGTGTCATCATTATACATTATGTTTGCCTGTTGGGGTATGCACACAAAGACAAAAACTAAAAAGAAAACAAATTTAATTATATGTATGCGCATTTTTAAAATATTAAAAAAATGGTCATATCCAACCAAAAACATATGATTCGTTAAAGAAAAATATGTAAAAATAACAAAAAACATAATAATATGTAAAATGGAATATGCATTTAAAATAGTTTGTAATGTCAAATCACAAAATACCAAAAAAAAGGAAACATTAAAAACAAGTTGATGTGCAGTTGGCTAAGACCGAAAGTCATTGAGTATATACATTTTTAATATATTCCCGAGTAAAAACGTATGTGGCTTTATCTGATAATATATTATCATATATAACACGGTGTTACAAAAAAAAATCCCTGGGATATTATATAAATTTTCTGATAGGTATTGTCGAGTAGAACAAAAATCTGTATTTGAAAATTTCCAGGCACGTCAGAATTTTGAGATACGGGTAAAAAACCGGTTTTTTGGACCTCTATGCACTTAATAACGGGTAACTCAGTTGGTTCTCAACCGATTTTAATTTTATAAACGGATTTGGATAGAAGAGACTTATACCTTTAAAGTGATATATATGATTATATGGTTTGATCCAAAAATATGTGTGTATTTCTTCACCAAAGTCATTTTTTACCACTTTTTTCGAAATTTTTTAACTTTGGCGATATTTTTACGCACTTTTTTATATGGGAACCGTACAGCTTTATAATTTATATTAGTAGCATATTTATTTAGGAGTAAAATGCAATTTACGGTTTTAAAATCCGTTAAAAAATGACTAAGTTATTAAATATTGTATCAAACCAAAATTCTTGCAAAATACAAATTTCTTAATATGATATTCCTACGTATTATTTTATACAGAAATTTTACTGAGTAAAATTCAACTTTGTTTTAAAAAATCCGTTAGAAATTAAGAGAGTTATTAATTTTGTTTTTAAACCTAAATTTTTGCATAATTGCTTGCACATTATTTTTCTAGTTTTTTTTTGCTCTCTGTCTAGTGATGTTTTGCTAGAAGTTAGCAGGTAAAATTTTGTAAATGCAATGTGGAGCAAATTGGGACAACAGAGTTTGCCAAACTTTTTTTGCTTGGAGTCAGATTGTTATTTGTACAGAACTTTACATTCCGAAAACTGAAAATGTTAAAACCTATAGTTAAAACCTAATAGTTAATATAAATTATAAAGCTGTACGGTTCCCATATAAAAAAGTGCGTAAAAATATCGCCAAAGTCAAAAAATGTCGAAAAAAGTGGTAAAAAATGACTTTAGTGCAGAAATACACACATATTTTTGGATCAAACCATATAATCATATATATCATTTTAAAGGTATAAGTGTCTTCTATCCAAATCCGTTTATAAAATTAAAATCGGTTGAGAACCAACTGAGTTACCCGTTATTAAGTGCACAGAGGTCCGAAAACCCGGTTTTTTACCCGTATCTCAAAATTCTGACGTGCCTGGAAAATTTCAAATACAGATTCTTGTTCTACTCGACAATACCTACCAGAAAAATAATATGATATCCCAGGGATTTCGACTTCATTCTTTTTTGTTACACCGTGTAATTGTATATATTGGTTTGCATAACCATGTAAAAATAATCATATATTACATGCACAATCACATCTACAATAATTATATGTATATGTATATACAGTGAGTGAAATTTATTTGGACGCATATGATATTTTTAGATTTTGGACGAACAAGTCTTAAAAAAGTAAAATATTTGTATAAGTTTTTAACGTATTTTTAATTTATTACGAAATTATAAAAAAAAACTTAATTGTTTAACTTAAATTAAACTAATAAGAACAAATTATCACAAAAAATCCATTTTAGTGTGCGAAATTTGCTTAGCCGCACAGTATTATTTTACTAAAAATCATAATTTTACCTGAAAATACTTAAAAAATGTATATGTTTAATAGTCTGTAGAGCCTCCATTTTTGTTAATTGTTTGAAAAATCCGGGCAGGGAGCGAATTAATTAGATTCCGAAGCATGTTTGTATCTAAATCAAGCCAGGCTTGCAAAATTGACTTTTTGAGCTCTTGGATCGTTGAATATTGTTTTCCATTTGCATACACAGCTCTTGCAATGATGCCCCAAACATTTTCGATAGGGTTTAAATCTGGACTTCTCGCTGGCCATTCAAGCAGGGGTATAGAACGGGATGAAAAAAACTCCTTCGACTAACTTGACACGTGAATACTTGCATTGTCTTGTTGAAATATAAATTCTATGTCATTATAACTTTCCAAGTATTCAATTAAAACGTCGTCCAACATTTCGATGTACATTCCGGAGTCCATTTTTGGTGGAACGAAGCATAACTTTAGCTTTACGTGGTATGAGAAAGCACCCGATATCATTACTGACCCCCCTCCGAAGTTGCGGCTCATTCGTGGAGGGTTATTTGCGCGCAGATCGTGCCAATAGTAGCTGAAACCATCTGGTCCATCCAGATTGAATTTTGGTTCGCTGTCAACTGCGGTTTTTTTGAAGCTTTCTTCCATTTTATTGCTTTACCAGTCCCTAATATCTGCTGTACACAATTGGGACGAATATAATCGATTTTTAGTGGCCTCTTGTTTAATTGCATTTTTTTGACGTATTTATCGCCTAATTTTAGATAATTTCTTACAACCTTCTCTGATCTTTTAATTTGTCTTGCAATTGCTCTATTTGATAGGCCATTTCCTTTAAAACATTTATTTGACCCTTTTCCACCGCGTTTAGTACTTTCTTGCGCACCATTTTAATAGATTTTTCCAAAAGAAAATTAAAAAAAATCCAAAATCATTTAAAATAGTGTGACCTTGATAAATAATATCAAAAACAATTAAAACTTTGAAGAGAACTTACCAGTATGACTCATTAAACGCAACTGCGGCTAAACAAATTTCACACAGAAAATTACATTATTTTCTTTTTTTTTTTTTTTTCTTTATTCAACATTTTGTAATTTCAAATTTCATTTTACATTCCTTCTTTTTATATCTAAGTACCGTTATGATCACATATTTGTTGTTAAAGATTCCAGGTTATTTGAAAATTAAATAGCTTAATGTTACAAAAACAATATTTCTAATATATTGAAGAAAATAGTTAGTTTTAAAATTTTTGTAATATGCGGCCAACCAAATTTCGCTCACTGTACTAGCTCTTCGGGGCGTGCTTCGCTACGCATGAATCCACAATGCGAGTTCGATGAAAAACAACCTTAAAATAATCACTCGTTTAACAGAAATTTGTCAAAAAAATTATTTGCAATTGGAAAAATATAAACAAACGAAAATATAAATAAATTCCATCATTGTATGAAGCATTTTTCACCATTTTTTCTAAATTCCCGTATATATATTTAAATATAAGTTCCGAAGACATAATTACATAAAAATATATATTACACAATTACCCGAAATATGTAGTCTGATAAAGCCTGCTAATATGTATGCAGTGTATTACTGAGTGAATTTAGCCGTCGACTTTAACTCTGAAAGACCGGGTTCAAGTCCTGTCCAGGACATCGGTTTTTTATATGCATTTTTAATTAATTTTTTTTTAATTACATACAATATATTTTTGGATCTACTCTGGTACAATATTATCTGCTATTTTTTGGATCACTTTAGATCTTACTAAATCCACAATTAAATTACTTCGGATCAAATAAGATCAGCTAGATATTACAGCAGATGTTACAGACTATCAAATTGGATATGATTAAATAGTATGCCAGTTATTTTTTTTTTCGGGTTATAATTGAAATGTAGCAACTGATAAATATCCTAGTTTAGTAATCTTCACAAAAATTACAAAAAAAAGGAATTCCTATGATTAATCAGTTAAAATAAATGTTAAAATTTTACCTACCAATTCCGTAAAAAATAAACTATTTAATCATTTAATCGAAATTGGTTCTGGTTCTGTTTTTGTATTTTTTTTTTTGTTCTTTAACCTACAAAATGTATGTATATATGTTTATAGACACTTTTTGTGTGAATAGGTTTGATTATGCATGTGTGTTTATGAAGTTCTTGTACTTCTAATTGAAATAATTTTGCATATAAGCAAACTATTTAAATAAAAAACAAATGGGAATTTTTAGAATACTTTTTTTTTTTTTTAACAGGCAGCAAACAAAATTTAAATTTGCAATAACTGTTATGGACACAAACAAACCACAAATTTCCGTTTTGTAAGTAAATTTTTATTAAATTTCAAACAAATAAAAAAAATATATAAAACTGAAAAAAAATCGGTAAATGATAGTAAATCATTTTGAACAAATGTATACAAAATTTAATATAGATATTTCTGTGATAAATAATTGTATGTTCCTTTATTTTTTTAAGGAATGGGAAACTTTTTTTATTAAGCTACATACTGTCAACTACATAATATTCTGAGTGAATGCTTTTAAAATTGTTACAAGCCCATTAACAGACCTATTATATCCACTTTGTATAGTATACTAACGTAAATTACATTTATGTAAGTGCCGCTATTTTGCTGTTAAAAGTAGGGTTAGTAAAGGAATTCATAAAAAACTAAAAAATAATATTATGATGATTATATTATCTACATAAATGACATTAGTGTAGAGTGGCTTGCAACAATTCTTTTAAGTAAATTTGTTAAATAACGAAAAGCTTCCGGGGGATTTGTTTTATGTATGTACTTGAAAAAAAAACACTTTAGTTTAAGGGGACAGACCCGATTAAGGGCCCTCAATATACTAATTTCTTTTTTGCATAAAACAATAGTATTTACCAATTAGGGTTTTTCATTTCCCAGCATTTTAAAATTTCCCTTTACCCCAGGAATTCCAGCTTAATAATAAAATGTGTAAAGTTTCTAATTAAGTAACCAGATGCTCTATCAAAAAGACTCATTCATTTTCACAATATTTTTAGGTAGAATTGAAGAATTCTTAAATATCTTATTCAACATTTAGACTGACAAAAAAAGTTTTTGTAAAACAGTTATTGCTTTTTTTATATATCGAGGAAATTATATTCTACAGTTTTCAAAAGAAAATAGTATTTGATGGCAATTGCTTCAGTTATAAAGCTGGTATATATGAATTAAAAATATTAATTTTAGAACAACTTTTTTCATTTATTTTGCTATCAACGAAACATTTGATTGTGCAGGAAAATGTATATTGTGAGACAAGTAAATGGCACTTTTTAACAAATTAAAAAAAAAAAACTAAATCCGCGGAAAGAAACAAAAAGTCTAAAATGACCAGCAAAAGCAAAAACTAGATTGTTTCTGCTCCGATTAAACATAGCAAAAAAAACAAGTAAGAGCGGCTAAATTCGGCTGTGCCGAATCTTATATACGCTTCACCATGGTTGGAAAAAGCTGAAGTTTATATATATATATATATATATATATATATATATATATATATATATATAATATATAGCTACTCAGTATTTTGTGTAGATACGAATTAAATTGAAATAATTTATTTTATAAGTGAATAGTATAGAAGGATTTTAAGATTATATCATTCTTTTTAATTATTTTTTTTTATTGTAAAATAGACAATCATCAACAAGCAATGACCGCAAAGGGAGAAGAAGAGCATGGATATTGACAAGGTTGGGTAGCGCCATCCGAAAATACTAAGTATTCTATCCTGGCTGGCTCAGTGGAATTTCTCAATTTTTATTCTCTATAACTTACTAATAAAAATTTTAATGTTTCTTTACAATAAAAATAATTAAAAAGAATATGATATGATCTTAAAATCCTACTATACTATTCACTTACAAAATAACAGATCAACAATTCATAAAATTCCATTACTATACACACAAGGATACAGTTTATAGATTTGTTTAGTTTTTATTTAAATGACAAATCTTTATATGTGTGTTGTTTGTGTATAAAATGTGGAGATGAAAGAAAAGAATTTTAATTATTAATATAAAATTTTATATAAATTAATTATTAAATGTTAAAAAAAAACCAAAAATAAGCAAAATAAAAAAAGTCTTAAAAAAAAAATTAAAAAAATGTACAAAAAAAAAGTGAATTGACCTGACCGAGATTTGAACCTCGAACCCCGCGGCCTTAGAGAAAAAAAAAAGTATTTGTGACACAGCGTCTAGACAACTGAGCTATTGAAGCTCACACAAAATCATCGTCAATAGAGGTACATATATAAAAGTCTTCGTTCATTAGAGATTTGTTTAGTTTTTATTTAAATGACAAATCTTTATATGTGTGTTGTTTGTGTATAAAAGGTGGAGATGAAAGAAAAGAATTTTAATTATTAATATAAAATTTTATATAAATTAATTATTAAATGTTAAAAAAAACAAAAATAAGCAAAAAAAAAGTTTTAAGAAAATAATAAAAAAAAATGTACAAAAAAAAGTGAATTGACCTGACCGAGATTTGAACCTCGAACCCCGCGGCCTTAGAGAAAAAAAAAGTATTTGTGACACAGCGTCTAGACAACTGAGCTATTGAAGCTCACACAAAATCATCGTCAATAGAGGTACATATATAAAAGTCTTCGTTAATTAGAGATTTGTTTGGTTTTTATTTAAATGACAAATCTTTGTATGTGTGTTGTTTGTGTATAAAAGGTGGAGATGAAAGAAAAGAATTTTAACACATGGATGTGTTGTTATGCTCAATATTCTACATACATATTAAACAAAGGGATTTTACTGGAAAAATTAGAGGTAGTCCTGGTTTTTTGCTAATATCTCAGCCATTTATTAACCGATCTGTCTGATTTTTAATAGCAAACCGAAATGGATCACATGTAACAGAAATAAAAAAGAATCAAGTCCTCATCATGTCTGGGTTCTTCGGAAAACCCATTTCAACACACAGACGGACAGACGGACAGACGGACATCGTTAAATCAACTTCGCTCTTCATAAGGACCCAGAATATATATACTTTATAGGGTCTAAGATCAATATTGTAGAAATTACAAACGGAATGAAGGGTATAATTAAAGTACATATTTTGATTAACACTTTAATCCAGTTGCGTTCAACTCATATGCACAATGTGCAAGCTTTTACAAAAGAGCTTTTTCACCTACAGCGAGCTTCGACAAGAGCTTTTACATATATGAGGGCACAATACAAGGAAGGAAATTTTGAATTTGGAAATGTTATAAGTTATATAATTTATTTAAAACAATACACTTTAATATTTATTTTGAAAGATCTTTAAATAAAAAACGCCATCTTCAAAAGGATATTTTCAAAAGGTATATATTCTTTGATATTTTTTTCATATTAAAATTAGTCGATTGGCAAATTTTTCCTTTGAAATTTTAATTTCAGTTCATCTACTAATTTGGCCTTATCTAAATTTGTATTCAAAAATCTCTTTTGGCATGTATTTTAATACCTTTCAATGGTATGTTTGTGATTGCATTTAGCATTATAACCACAAACCAAACATAGGGAATCGCCGTCATTGTTTTCAACAAACAAAAATAACTGTTCCCACGCTATATTAAATCTTTTATTTTTGTATGTATGAAAATGTATTTTTAGTTTGATTTTTAGTTTTTCAAATGAAAAATTTTTTCCCTATTTTTTAATTTTAAGTAAACATGTATTATTTTAGTGAACATAAACCGATCGTTGCGTGTTTGAAAAGTTATTTTCAAACACACAAATTCAGTACTGAAAAAATAGCTCTTTACTACAAACGCAAATATCATTGTAAAGGGTGTCCCAAGAAGAACGCAATTTTTAAATCTGGCAACATTCGAAGTGTCATTGTTTGACATTTGAACAATTGTTATTGTTTGCTAGTAGAAGGTACGAGGTTAGTAAAAATGGAGCGCTACACGAATGAACAACGCATTCTCATTGTGAAATTGTTTTACCAAAATGGTGAAAGTTCGCAAATTGCGATCAATTTGGGGTCACAATAATGCTCCAAAAGAGTCAACTGTAAAGAGATTAATGGATAAATTTGCCGAAACTGGGTCTGTTAGTGATGTAAAGACAACAACGCGCCATCGACCATGTCGATCGACCGAAAATGTCGCAGCTGTACGTGATGATGTCGCTCAAACTCCATCCACCTCAATTCGACACTGGGCTCAGCAAATTGGTGTCTCCAAATCCACTTTGCAGCGAATTTTGACGAAAGATTTGCATCTTCATGCATACAAAGTTCAATTGACTCAGGAACTGAAGCCAGCTGACCATGGACAGCGAAGGGAGTTCGTTAATTGGGTATTGGAGAGACAACATGAAAATGCTGATTTTGCCGATAAAATCATCTTCAGTGACGAGGCCCATTTTCATCTTGATGGCTTCGTCAATAGGCACAATTGTCGCATTTGGGGTGAGAAAAATCCTCGAGTGATTCACGAGAAGCAAATGCATCCTCAACGTGTCACTGTGTGGTGTGGTTTTTGGGCTGGAGGAATCATTGGACCTTTTTTTTATGAAAATGAGGCAGGTCAAGCGCAAACAGTCAATGGTGTTCGGTATCGTGAAATGATAACCAGGTTTTTCTTGCCTAGAATTGAAGAAATGAATGTGGAGGGCATGTGGTTCCAACAAGACGGCGCCACATGTCAAACAGCCAGAGAAACAATTCAATTGCTGCATCAGTCATTTCCCGGTCGTGTTATTTCGCGTTTTGGAGATCAGAATTGGCCGCCTAGATTGTGCGATTTAACACAATTAGATTTTTTTCTTTTGGGTTTTTTGAAGTTGATGGTTTACGCGAATAAGCCGACGACGACTCAAGCCTTAAAAGAGGAAATTGGACGCTGCATTAATAAAATACCGCAGCATTCATGCAAAACGGTCATTGAAAATTTCATTAAAAGATCGCGTGCATGCCAGCAAAGCCGCGGCGGCCATCTGCACGATATATTGTTCCATACATAACCTCATTCTGTCTACTTTACTATATAATAAAGTTTCACGATTTTTTTTTAAATGTCTGTGTTTTATTTAAAATTTAAAAATTGCGTTCTTCTTGGGACACCCTTTATTAGTGTTTGGACGCCACTGCTTTAATCACATCAGTTAAACACTTTGGTTTAAAACCCTAAAACCCAAAAAACGAAAAATATCGAAAAATACGTTTTTTCGTTTTTTTTCAAGTTTTCGACTTTCAAATTCTATACAAATTTTAAATTAAAAACTTGAAAATAACGAAAATACGTATTTTGGTGCTCAGTATGAATGGGAAATTAATTGTATTTTAAAACATAACATACAAAATCGAATATCGTGCTGCAAGACTTCTAAATATCCCAGCAAAAAAAATTGTAGTCATTTCGTGATTATAACTTCTTTCATTGCTTCGTAGACTTCTGTTGACATTCTTTTATGACTTTTTGGTGTTATTCTAAGACACTTCCAAAAGAATTCATTTGCTCATACTTCAAATGCAGTGATCTATGAATATATTAAAATATCACTCTTCATTACTTCTAAAGCATAAGTTATAGTATATCGTATATTTTTTTTGGAATCTAAGCCTTTATACAAATTGAGGAAATAGTTCTGATGAACTTTTTAAATTTTTTATAAAATAATTTTTTATATATTAGTTTAAAATTTCATGAGGGTTAGAATTTATGCAGTTTTGCAATTTTTATAAAAGTTTTAAAAAATCAAGAAAAACAGATTTTTGTTTTGACCTTTAATTGAAACTAGCTGGCCTGTCATTTGCATTTTCAGCCTCAAACATTTGTGACGACACAGTCTGTGCATTTTTGCATTATGTATTTTATTTAACACTATATCATTTCCAGTTTTAATTCAGAATTTACCAAGATAATTTTAAAATTGTGTAAAAATTATTTCAAATTGCCCAACAAATGTTTTAAACTTGTGCATAAATTATTTAAAATTGTTAAAAAATATTTTAAAATTTTCAAAAATGTTTCAAAATTGTACAACCAGTTTTTAAATTATCCAAAAATATTTTTAAATTTGTCTGAAAATTCATTAAAATTTTTGAAAAATGTTTCAAAAATGCAATTTCACTAATGCAGAATTATTTATTTGTTTTAATAAAGAGTATTTGTATATCAATGTATAAATTTCGCTTCTTTACACTTATTTTTTTGCATTCTTATGAATTAAATTTTCATCAAAGCTTAAATATTACAAAGTATATGAACATTTTCCACTCATGCATCAGAATACCTAATCATTGTATTATCATTGCTTCCTTAGAGTAAAGTATGAGTAATGCTAGTAGCTACATTTGAATACTTCCATCCTATGACACGCTAATGTTAAATTCATCTATGAAACCATCAGAAAAGAAGTAATGCCTTTGCCATAGTAGTGACGCTTTTATTGTTTCTTTGGCAGCTTCATTTTTGCTGGGTATGTTTTATAAGGGAGTTGTTTCCACGCCCACTTTAGCCACTTAACATTATATAGAGTTGCTAAAATCCGTCTTCAATAATTATATGCCTCCGCTATAATATATTCCAGTTCACATATCAAATCAAAGTAAGCGACACCACATACCTTTGTCATCAGTTAAAAGAAAAATGGTTTTATACCACTTTAAAAATAAATATTTCATTTTTAATTTCTATGTTGTGTTACTGACATGGGTTAAATTTTCTGCCACATTTCTTTCCATTATTTAACAACAATAGCATCAATACTTTAAATCATCATGACTAGAAATTTATTATTTTTTTTTTTTAAAAAAAAATAAAAAAAAAATCTTTTGTATTCTTTTAAAATTGAAATTAAACTATGTTGGGCACATACTTGTATTATTTGTCAACAACACAGTATGTGGTCTTAATGGACGATGTGCAGTAAATTTTTATATTGTTTCTACGAACACATTCATATGTGAGTGTGTATGTATGTATATGCGATTGTAGGTATGATAAAATGATGCCTTTAAAAGGGGCATTGTTTAACTTGTCATTGTGTTAAGTATGCACTCGAGCCAATTTTCACTTTTTATCTTCATGGGAAGTCAAGGTAAACAATTTAAGAATTTTTAAATATAGAATATTGTTGTAATTTGTTATTCTTAAATATGTATGTACTTCAGTAAATATATTTTTTTTTTTAATCGTGAATAGTGGATTTTTTGTTAAGGTACCGCGCTGAAAAATAGAAAGTCATGATTTATCAACCGCATTTTTATTTCCTCCAAAGTATCCGCTAGTGAAGTATGTTTATTCTAAATAACTTCAAAAAATCACTTCTTTCATTGCCTTCAAAGTATCCGTTAGTATATTTTATTATTACACTTAATTATTGCTTCTTAAGCATTATTACTCTAAAAGTGATGCTATGAAGTAATTTCCATACAGTTTATTAAGGCTTTCAATTTTTTTTAAATTAATTTGCATTAATTCAATTTAAAATTTTATATATACAGTTTTTCATAATACATAATTGCTTTTTATGCACTTGTAAAAAAGTTCTGCAAATATATTGAACTGCAGTGCACTTTTTGAACTTATTTAAAGAGTACACATCTTGAAAATAATAAGGCACAAAATCTTGAAATAACAATGTGGTACAATCAGAATATTATGTAGTTTACTACTTGTAATTCAACAAAAAAGTTTACCGTTCCATTTAATAATAAAGGCAAAATTAAAGGATATATTTCAGAGAAATATTTATTTTACCTTTTTTATACATTTGTTCGAAATGATTTACTGTCATTTACCGATCTTTTAAAATTTCATTTAAATTTTATAAAAATTTATCAACGAAAGGGAAATTTGTGGTTTATTCGTGTCCGTTGTAGTTAAATATTACAAATTTTAATTTTGTTTGCTGACTGTTTAAAAAAAAATTAAAAAATTCCAATTTGTTTTTTATTTAAATTGTTTATTTAGTATATAAAAAAAAAATTCAATTAAAATTACAAGAACTTTAAAAAAACACATACATATGAGGGGGGATCAATAAGACTGTGGCTTTTTGAATGAAACACAGCTTTTCATATTTATATTTATTTTTCAACATAATCTCCTTTTGGCTCAATACACTTAGTCCAACCTTCCTCCAATTTGTGTATCCCTTCCAAAAAAAATAGGATTTTTCGAGGTCCATAAAATAGGCATTTGTTTGATCAATAATTTCATCGTTGGAGCTAAATCTCTTTCCACCGAGCCATTTCTTTACGTTTGGTAATAGGAAATAGTCACTGGGGGCTGCGGCAGCCATCTTGCGGAAAGCTTTCTCATACGCAAGTGATCGTTCAAAATTAAAACCATTGAATCATGTGAGATGCCTATGTCTTCTACAATCTATCGCACATTCAATCTCCGATCGGCCAACCCCATATCTTGAATTTTTTCAATGGTTTTTGGTGGAGAGACCTTAACTGGGCGTCCAGAACGTTCGGCATCTTCCGTGCTTGTAAGGCCACAACGAAAGTTAGTAAACCACATTTTTACCATTGAAATCGATGGTGCAGAGTACCCATAGTATTTATCAAACTTTTCTTTGGTTTGATTGACGGTTTTTTTTTCGCAAAAAATAATAAGCACTCGAAATTTACTTTTTTCCATTTTTAAAAAAATCCAAGAGGTTGTATGTTTGGAAAATCGAAGACTTTGACCGTAAACAAGTTCCGCTGGTGAACATTTTAAATCAACTTTGATTGAGGTTCGCAAGCCTAACAAAACAAATGGTTGCATTATGGACAATTTAACAGAATTCTATGATGTTATTAGTGCGGTTTTAAGTTGTCTGTGCAACCTTTCGAGTATCCCATTTGCCTGAGGGTGATACCAAGTAATGATGTTTTTTCGCGAAAAATATTGTGAATTAAGTACCTTGATCAGCAGTAATTCTGATTGGTACACCAAAACGCGGTACATAGTTTTCAACAAATACTTTTGCAACAGAACGAGCACTTATATCACGTAGAGGATAAGCTTCCTCTCAATAAGCTTCCTTTCAATTAAATGAATAAATCAGTTATTTTTTACGGAATTGGTAGGTAAACTTTTAACATTTATTTTCAACGGATTAATCATTTGTTTCTTACAGATGTGTCAGTTGTTTAAACAACATTTTAAAATAAATAACAAAAACCATTTGATTTAAATCAAAATTAAGTAGACCGGTTTTGAAATGAAATATCATTTCATGTAAGTGGCAATTTCTGTTATTTTAACTTACAAACTCTTTTAAGTGTAGTTTTGAACCAGTCTACATTCATGTCATATATAAATAGCTCAGCGGTGGAAGGCTAGACCAAGGAGGGTACATAACAAAACAGACTGAATTCGTCTAACACAGTAAAAAAAACAAAATATGTAATGAAAAAAACTAAAGTAAGTAAAATTTGCAAACAACTAAACTATTTTAAGAATGTAATATAAATAATGTAGAGTAAAAAAATGTAAATTATGTAAAACTAATAATGTAAAGTATATAACGTAAATAATGTAAACAATGTAAATAATGGAATGGCAACCCTGTCAATTATTGCTTCCAAAATCGGAGGTGGTTGACGAGGATAATTTAAAATAAACGGAAAAAGCTCAGTTTGTACGGGTAAAGTCATACACTAACTATGAGAAAAGGAGTTTCATATTCTGTAGGCCTGTTAAAAACCATGAGTTGCTTGTGGGTTGGGTGGTTCTTAAAGAGGCTGAAGATGACCTGGTCGTTCAGGTCGAAAATGTGCACTCCCTATAGCGCTGATCCTCACAATTTTTTCCATTTAATAAAAAATTAGTGTTAACTATTCGTTAGTAACATAAAATAATGTAAATAATGTAAGCAATGTAAATAATGTAATTCATGTAAAGAATGTAAATAATGTTAATTATGCATGTAATAAATTTTTTTATTGCATTTCAAGATTTTTTCGTTCTACTGCGTTAACCTGGACACCCAACCCTTACTTCATAATATTTCTGTTTTTCCTTTTGTTTGACAGCTTATGTTACTTCTATTGTATGTCCTTCTTGGTTAAACCAAAAAGGGTTTTTAAATGGAGAGGCAGAATTCGTCATACATTCGTCATATATACCGACGTGTAGTCAGGGATTTGCTGTGTAAAAATAAATTCTGTAAAATTTGCCCACAAGTAAACTAAGTAAATTATGTTTAGAATGTAATGTAAGTAATAAAAAGAATACAAAAAATGTAAACAATGAAAACAATGAAAAGTGTGTAATGAAATAATGTAAACAATTTAAATAATTTAAAGTATGTAACTAACTTTAGGAATTCCAGGTGATAATAAAAAAAAAAAATTTTAAATAAAAAAAATATAAATTTTTTGCTATTTTTTTCACATGCAATTGATGGAAAAACAATTACTTTTGCACTCGTTGAGAGAGTGCTGAAAAAAATTTAAGTGGAATTTCCCCTCCTATGGCAACTCATTGTTAAAATCATTGGATTTTGTTAAAAAAAAAACATCTAGATCAAAAATTGTATGTAAGTGCCTTTTTTGCTTTTTTGGGTCTCAAATTCGTGCTAACAACAGAATTTGTTATCAATCAAAGTAATTGAAATTCTGTTGTCAAATTATGAATGTCCCAATTGTTTTTTTGTAAGATAATTGAATAATTTTATTACCACACCCGAATTCTTCCATTGGTTACAAATCTGGTCATCAGCACGAATGTAGTTTCTCAGCGTAGATATACAAAGGGTCGCCAAATATTAAAAAATGCTTAAAGTTTTGGGTTCATTGTCTACCCTCTGTTTCTCTAAAATGCACAAAATTTGTGACAGATTTATGTTAGATACTTTTTTAGTTTCATATCCAAAGTTCATCATTAAAATTTATTATAATATGATTAGGAACACCATTGCGTATGAGTGATATGCTATAAGGGATATTAAAATCAATCATACAAAGCACTACAATACGATTATAATTGTTTTAAAGATTCAAATTTATTGAAAGTAATTAATTTAAATAAAATTAAAATTTACAAACATGTTGCAGGTTTAAAGCCCCATTGCAATTGTACACCCACAACATTTTAATCCATAATTAAACAACAAAACTTAATGACCTACATATAAAGTACACATCATTATTATATGATTATTTTATAATTATTATTGACATTATTTATTATTGCATATATATTTGAAATTATTATATTTAAAAAAAAATTAAATATTAATGTCAACTTAATATTTACAGAGGGGAAACAAATACATAAGCACACAAAAAATGTTGTGGCATTTCTTTTTTTTTTTCATTACAATCATAATTGGTTTGACACCAAAACATACATTTTAAATTTGTGTTTAAACATTAACCCACACTAATACAATTATATTGCTCCCTTATGGGTGTATGTGTGTGTTTGTGTGCGTGTAAGTAATTACTAATATAATTCTATTTACATTTTATATTATTCTATTTTGTTTTATTTAATTTTACACTAATTAAGTTCTGTCACATAAATCATGTTTTTTATTTGTTAATTAGTCAGTTTGTTGTTTAAATTGAGTTAAAAAAAAAAAAAAACAAATTAAATAATTTACTAAACTAATTTAAAGTGTTTAGTTGTATAAATATAAGAGTGTTTAAAACCGATACCAATAACCGGTTTAATGATTTTGATTAATTAGAATAAACAAAAAACCGGGTACACCGGGTTTTTAAATAATTTTTTTTTTAATTTTTGCTTAAAACACAAGTGCAAAAATTCCTTATTGGTTTACTAATAATTTGTTTTTTTGTCACAAGAAAAATCAATGAAAACAAAAATGCTGTATGCAAAATTTATTACCGCGAAATTGGAAACAACAAAAATTAATGCAAAACTAATTAAATTAGTAAGAAAAATACACGCAGAGAAAAAACATGGTTGCAATATGATCACTGCTACTATATTGTGCTTGTTGCAATCGGGTATGGTTGTCACAACCAAGTTATTGTTTTTCTAACCATCAACATGGTCGCTACCATCATTATTTAGTAAATATTTTACTATTTTATGATTGGCGCCTTCTATTTTATATCATGATTGGCTGTAATCATACATGTGGTAACAAATATTATGACTATGAAAAAAATATGATAATTATGCAACGATAAAATGCTGGCAACAATCAATAAATAATTATACATCAAATAAAACATGACTTTAACACTTAACACTTTAACAGTCGTAATATTGTCTTGTTTGCATAAAAACCAAAATTTTATCAGTTCAGTCAGTTTGCTTTTACTACAAAATGCGTTACAAAAAAAAGAATCATATATTGTTTACTAAAACTGGACAAATATCAGATGGGTAGAAAATACCTTTCACTTGTCATTAAAATATTTTATCAATTGACCCATTAAGATCCAGTTTATATTTTTTTTTAGCTTTGGAAGATTTTTTGAAAGGGGTTTTTCGAAAATTTCTTATACATATAATATTATTAAGACTAATCAATTCATTGTCAAAAAGTTTCTATCCAAAGATTTTATATTTTTTTAATTCTTTTCAATCAAAACAATTAGATTTTTTTTTTTATTTAAATGTGTTTATTAATTCATTTCTTGTAAAAAGTTCTCAAAATATTAATAAAACAGTTTTTATAATAAAAAGTCTATAGAACCCATGATTTTTTTTTGTTTTGTACGAAAAGGTTTCTTACACAAAATAATGGATATTTATAAATTTATCTGATGAAAAGATTTTTAGATTATATGGACTTTTCATTAAATTAAAATTCTCAGATTTTACAAACTATTTCTTAGAAAGGAAAATTCATAGATTCTGAAGACTTTTCATCATGAAAGACACTTCGATTCTAAGGACTTTTTCTTAGATTCTAAAGACTTTTTCTAAAAACTTTCTTAAAAATCTTAAAAATGTCTAACAAAAAAATTTTTAAGTATTTTTCTTAAAGAAAAAGTTCTAAGAATCTATGATTTTTTCCTTAACAATTTTTCTTCAAAAAGTCCTTAATAATAATTTTTTTATAAAAAAACATTTCTAAAGGAAATATTCTTAAATTTAAAGAGCTTTTTCATAGTTTCTAAGAACTTTTCCTATAGTAAATTTTCTTGAATTATGGATCATATAATGATAATCCAGGAATCATAATATAGTTATGAGGGACCATAATATAATAAGTTTTGAGAATACTATGATTACGTTCGATAATATTATGATAAATTCAATATTACATGTTTATTTAGGACCATAATATTGTAATTTTTGAATAATAATAAAACTGTAGGGACCATTTTATGATAAAAAAATGGTTATTTTATTATCATAATATGATAACCATATTATAGTACGACTATAGTTGGCGCAACCATAAACCCAAAAATATATGATGCTCTTCGAATATGATTGTCGCAACCATGTTTTTTCTTTGCCTGTATGACTTAACAAATGCAATTAAATTTTTGTGTTGCTTTCGTTTTTTTAATATCAGATAATACCGACGCACTGCGATACATATTTAGAGAAGGCGGCCACAAGTATATTCCTTTACTAGCTCGGGTATTGCCGTACATTCGTGATCGAATTAATTCGTTCAAAAACAATTTTTTATAACTAAAATAAAACTACAATAATACTAAAAATAATACTTATAATGAAAACACAAACTTTTTTATTTTATTTTCAATCTAGAACCGAACTACAATATCCCGGATGAAAATAATCCTTGTAAATGCTTTATTTTAAGAAACAAAAAATAATTTCATACGAAAAATAACGATCACGAATATCGTAATTCAACCCCAGATTTACAAACTATGTAGCTCATGTCAAAGAGCACACTTAAGAACCTTAGGGAGCTAAAAATTTAAAATCCATTTAAATCAATTGGTTTTTGTAATTTATTTTTGAATGTTGTTTAAACAACTGTCACATCAGTAAAAAAGAAATGAAAAAACTTTCTATTTGGAAAACAAATCACACAAACGGGTTTTTCTAACGTTTTGTCAGTTAAAAATTGTTTGTTTCCACTACTTTTGTCGATTAAAAATAAACAACTGTTAATTCTATATTAAACAATTAAAATCAATATTGTATTAAATTTTATGATTGGGGTCATATTTCTAGGGGCCATTTTGCACAACGCCACCGTGAACTACATCGATTTTTTATAAATAAAAAAGGACAGATGTCATGGGAACGTGGAATAGCCACAAGCAAATTTTTACAAATTTATTTTTTAATGTTGTTTAAACAACTGGCACATCAGTAAAAAAGAAATGATACCTACCAATTCCGTAACAAAATATCTGATTATTCATATATTGGAATTTTTTCCGTTTTTTGTATTTTTGTTTTGTTTTTTAATCTACAAAATGTATACTCACACAGTTTAATATTCTATGGATGACCGTATGTGTGTAAGTGTGTTTAAGAAGTTCTTGTAATTTGAGTTAAAAAAATTATATACATCAAAAAACAAGTTCGAATTTTTTGAATATGTTGAAACCGACAGTAAACAAAATTGATATTTGTAACGTAAACAAATAAGACACAAATTTCCGCTTTGTAGGTTAATTTTTATTAAATGCAAAAAAAAATGAAAAAAAATAAATGTAACTGAAAAAAATCGGTAAATGACAGTAAATCATTTTCAACAAATGTACAAAAAGATTAAAATAAATATTTCTTTGAAAAATATATATATTTTCCATTATTTTTAACAGAACTGAAAACTGTTTAATTAAACTACAAACAGTAAACCACATAATATTCTGAGTGTTATCATATTGTGTAATTTTACCAAAAAATAAATACTATTAAGGCAAAATTTAACGATCAAACTCGTCACAACATTTGTGTTGAAATTTAACAAAAAAAAATAAAACAGTTATGAAAGTGAAACCGTTTATAAATACTTTTGTTGTTACTCGATTTTTTATAATCGATTTCAAAATTAAAAGTTAAACGTATGATCTATTCAACAAAATAAGCTTATCAAAATAGAATTTTGACCGCCTTCCCTGAAAATGTGCCACTGGTCGACGGTCGCGTCTACATTTGTTTTCATCAGGCGACAAAAATTCAACAATCTTTAATTTTTATATAACCGATTACTTATTATCTCTTGTACACTAATTGATCCTTTGCTTTGTTTAAAATTTTTAACTGTAGCCTTAGTGATAGCTAAAAAAAAAAGCTTGTAAATATTTACTGCTTCTCTATTATTAAAACCGCAAATATCAAAAGAAACAAAAATATTTTAAATTTTCGTTAGTTGACAAAAAGAATTTCCATATGCAAATAATCTAATTAATAAGTTAACGTGTTTAAATGAGTAATTAAGCATATTATAAAATGCATTTAATGGCAATATTTTCAGTGAAAATATTTATATTTCAGGTCAGGGACAAACTAGCTTAAGTGCCCGATACAGTAATTTTAAATATACACTCACAATATATAAAATTTTATGTTTTCTGTTTCTAAAAAGAGATATTCAAATAATTAGTTTGTTTTGATACAAAAACATTGCATAAAAATTACAAAAAATTATTCAAATTTACATCCACACATCGAAAATAAAAAATATATACGCCTGTGTGTAATTACATACAAAAATTGGTTTCTTCTAACGTTTTGTCAGTTAAAAATTGATGATTATTTTAAACGAGTTTCGATTGTTTCCACTACTTTTGTCGCATATTAAACAATGATTAAAAATAAACAACTGTTTAATCTATATTAAACATTCAAAATTAATATTTTATTGTACATGAAAAACATAAACAAAAATTTTCATATTTTTTAAAAATTAATAGAAACATGAATTGCCACCCCTGTAATCTATCTTAACTATGTAATTATTTTTTAGTACTCGCAAATGCCAGTTATATCCAAACTTCGTTTTGTATTAATAACTGAAGTTTCCTGATAATTGAAGTTCCATAAAATCAGACAGTTGCTATTTATACCTACACCCAAAAAACAGTATCAGTTGTGTCCACCGAATTTGTTGTCAATCGAATTCTAGCGGTTACGACAACTGTCTTCATATAAATTATATTTTTATTTGTGAAAGCCAACATTCAGTTGTTCAATTAAATATTTATATTGCACAGAAATATGATTACGTTCCACAAAATTTTATTGAAAAAAAAAATTATTTTTAATTTCATAGATTCATAGTTCACACTTTTGCTTACTGCACCACAACTAATTTAAATTTTCTTTGATATATTTGCCATTTAAACATTTGAATATTTTATTTTAATTAAAAAAAATATTTTTAAAATTTTTGCCTTTTCCGGGATTTGAACTCGGGTGTTCTGAGTACTGAGCCTCCTCTCTACCTACTACACCACAAACACTTTTGAATTTTTATGCCTAATTTTTAATTTAAACAATTTGTTTGGATAAGACATATTAGTGTAAAATTTGTTAATCAATACCAATCATTAGTGACTTCTATTATCAATACAATCCACAATTCGATTGCTTCAACTGAAACCCTAATTAAATGATATATTTGATCACAATAACCGTACCTGTAGTTACCACAATTTTTTAATAAATTTGATAGATTGTACTTGTAATATATTCACTAAATAAATGGTTGCTTCCACCGCTCACACATACCAAACAAATTTTATTTTTAAAGATGATTGGAAATACCAATAATTAAATAATAGGATTGATTTTTGGTTTCTTTTCCCTTTTTTTAATTCCCAATACAACATTTTTGCTTTATTAATGTTAACGGTTTTAAATCAATTGCAACCAATCTTTTCTCTGGGTGTAGAAGCAAACAGTATTGAGGAAATAAACATACCCTTAAACTAAAACACTTACCTTCTTAGCTTTCACTATGGGCCCTAACAAGCCAACATAAGAAGTTTTTAATAAGTGATCGTTCCACCAATCAACCGTACACTTATTCACAACAAAATGGGCTAAATTCAGTAGCGTACCCAAGATTTTTTTTAAGGGGGGAGGGGCAAAATATATTTTCTAAAAGAAAAATTTAAAAAGCTGGCAATTGCTAAACATAAATTTTATTTAAAACTTATCTAATGTATACGTTTAATATTAAGTACATTTTGATTGTTTTTGTCAATTATAAATTCTTTACCACATTATCGTGACTGGAAAATCTATTAGTAAGGCGAAAATTTTTACTAAAAGTCGGGCGATTTTACTAAAAGTCGGGAGTTTCAAAATTGCCAAGCTCTAAGATGCAATGTCATAGAATACCATTCGCCCTAAAATTTTATAAGATCGTCTGATGCTGCAAAAAACGCATATTGGAAATTGATGGCTCTTCCATTGTTACCAGCAAATTTATTAAGAACTGGCTGGGAGGAAATACACATGGACGGATAAGAGAAATTTACTTAATTTTGGAATTATTTTGAAAGGCAGTGGTTGCGCATCACTAAAATATTTAATTTATATAAATATCATTAAAACAGCTCGCCCATTACAACCCCGATTTTCATAAAAAATTCATAATGAGTGACGAGGCAAATTTTCATTTGAATGGATATGTGAATAAACAGAATAGTCGGTTCTAGGTAATGGAAAACCCTCAAATAATTCATCAGTCACCTATACATCCATTAAAAGTGACAGTCTGGTGTGCAATTTGGTCAAAAGGAATCATTGGACATTACTTCTTTGAAAATTAAAACGGTAACTGTGAATGAGGAGCGATATCGTGATATGATTGAAAACTTTTTAACGCCACAAGTGCATGCTTTGGGCTTGATTAACATGTGGTATCAACAAGACCGTGCCACAGAGCATACAGCCAGGATTACAATGGAATTACTGCGAGACCTCTTTCCACAACAAGTTATTTCAAGAAATGCTGATGTTGATTGGCCTCCACGGTCGCCTGATTTGACTGCTCCGGACTTCTTTTTCTGAGGATATCTGAAAAGCAAGGTTTATGTAAACAAACCAGAAACGTTTGAGAAACTCAAACAAAATATTCGTGATGAAATCAATGAAATACCGCGTGATATGTGTGAGAATGTAATGAAAAATGTGCTCAAAAGTGCTCTCATTTGTGAGGCTCACAGAGGCGGACATTTATCTGATATTTTATTCCATACATAATTGCCGACATAAGATCCATTCTCTTTCAATTAATCAAAAATTATAAACAAACAGAGTAGTATACCTTCCCGGCGGACACCCTGTATTTTAGTGTTAATTATCATTATGAAATTTTGCCCGAAAGTATGGGGCTTAATTACATTAAAAGATTGGGGTCATATTTCCACCGTGAACTACATAGAACTTTTAAAAATAAAAAAGGACAGGGAACGTGAAATAGCCACGAGCAAATTTTTACTCAAATTCAAAGACCATTTAAAAAACGCTTAGATTGTTTCAAAAACTTTTAAAATGACTCCATATGTAATTTATGAAGCATCAAATTAAATAAAATAAATATTTGTTATATTTTAATAATTTTTTTAATTGCGTTTGGTATTTTTTAAATGATCGAATTTTTAAATTATATTTGTAATTTTTTGAATTTCGGGGTTTTTTTTTAATTTCAACTGTAATTTATGGGCCATTTTGTCTATTTTTTATAATAAAACGCCTTAGTTTCTATGTCAATATCTATAACTATTTGTTTTCGTATATGCACTTCAACGGAACGCGTAATATAGCATTTATATTGTATGCCCTGCTCTACATTTACTAAAAAAACACATAATTTATTTGTTAGCTTTTGTTATTTTTAATATTTTATCAAATTACATATAGAAAAATTTCCAATATTTTTATGACAAATATTTTTGTTTACATTTAAAAGGGAAAAGCCAAGAATTTGCCAAAACTTGGTAGCATTTTTATAAAATCTTACTTTTTAACTACTATAACTACTTTGAAAGTCTATATAAGTTAAGGTGTTAATTAAATATTTTCAATTTTAAGTGAGCGCCCCGGTAGGCTAGTTGGTAGCGTGATAGCTTATCAGTGCGGGGGTCGTGGGTTCAATTCCCACCAGAGGCTCTGGTCTGTTTTCGCTACAACGAGCCGAAGGCCTTTGTTGCTAGTGCTCGGTTAGGGTATTAACATATAATTTGTAATTATATGATTAATAAATAAAATAAATAAATAATAAATCAATTTTAAGTACATATGTTTTTATATAAAAATATACCCATAATTCTGCACTTTTGGTGATTCCAGTTAAGACTTAATGTGGTGAATCTCAGATTTTTAATTAAAACAAAGAAATACAATAGGAATCACGAATTTTATTGTTTTAAAAATTTAAATAATTGCATTTAGGACCTGTGCCAGGTAGTAAAAATAATTCTATAATTCTAGTTTAGGTTTTTTTTTATTCAGCTCACATCCACATAAAATTCAACATTTAAAAATAATAAACAACATATATCTTTTTCTAACATTTTTAAATTTTAGAAAATTACCATGATTTCAAAGCAAATTTTTATCATTTCTGCACAAATTTCAGCAAATTCTGGTAAAACCAAATTGGTCTTGCCAAAAAAAATCAATTGGGCTTGCAAAGAAAATCAATTGAAAACAAAAAACTACAAGCTATTTTGTATATATGTATACTAACATAGTAAAAAATTGTATTCTGAAAATAATTTCGGGGGCCGGCACGCCACTGACTTAATGTTATAAGAAATCAGTAGTCCTCTCTTTGATTGTATTTTCGATTAATTTAATATATATTTTAGATTGCTTTCAATGAATTAATATTGTGAGTGTAGGAAAAATTTTTTTAAAGATTTTCGTCTTACAAAATATATATTTCAAATTTAAGCTGCTCGGCTTAATAAGTTTCCCCTAATAACTCAAGGAGGCACTTTGACCTTACAAACACCAAGTTATTATGCCGTTCACATATATGAGAAAAGTATTGGTCTATGACCTTATTCATGATCCTTATGACATATGGCGGATACATGTCCGTTGAAAGCCGAGTTGCTCCTTTTTGTGCAGATTGACTCCCAACAACTTTGCTATTGAATACGAGCAAAATCGGCCCAGTGGAGGTGCCTCTAAATTATTCATACACATTTAAGGATTTTAATACAATTTTATATTAACGTCTGAGGAATAAAACATTTTGTCATATTTTATACTCACTTCAAATATTTTCGCCTCAAAACTTTTTTCAACTCAGATATATTTTTTACCACAAACCATTTTTTCAAATCCAAAAATGTTTTCCAGCCCAAAATTTCAACTTGACAATTTCAATAAATTTAATTTTTCTGCCAGTAAAATATTGTGAAGAGCATAAAAAATTGGGTAAAGCTAACTTTAATGCATTTAATAATTTTTTTTTTTTTTAATCCAAAAATTTTATTTTAAGTGAACACATGTTCTAAGGGGTTCGAGTGGTTGTGTATATCGGAGTAGCAGTCTATATGGCAAATTTTAAGTTTCTGTCTCCAGATATTTGGCTCCGTAAATTGAGGTGACTTTTGCTTGTATAACGTCATTTCTGTTGCGTTCTTATTGAAAATGCAAAAGGGCATATCTTTGGAATAAGTTAATACAGCACTGAAGATATATTTTAAATTCCGAAAGGGTTTTTGTTCTTCCCAGAAAAGTCCCATGAATAGCTAGCATATGCCAGATTTCAAGTGGAAGCTTACGAAGTAAATATTATTAATATTTTGTTTATTTGTATGAAAATGTATTAATAGTCTGGTTCGAGAGCAGAGAAAAGTTTTTTCAAATGAAAAATTGTAATTAATAAAAATTGTAAGTAAATTTCATCTAATATCAATAATAAAAAATCAACTGTATGTTAATATAAATTCCTTTTTCCGTTGACTTGTGAGTTAAATAGAGATATTTACAATTGGCACTTTCAATGGCACGAAGAATGTTGATGAAGGTCGTAGCGGACCGGAAAATGCATTCCATTCAGCTTGTGTCTAATAAATTTTTCTGTGTATTCTCCATGATTACTTAATAAAAATAAAAAAATTTTTTCATTTGAAAAAAATGTTTAATGATCTCGAACTAGACTAAAAATACATTTTTATACATATACATAGATATTAAAAAGATCAACTATAAAAAAAACTAAAATTTTTTTTATTTTAATTATAGTCGAAAATAAGAGATTTAAGAGGTTTAATTTATCAAAAATCGAACAACCAGGATTTTTATGAGAGCATTTATTTATTTTTATACACTAAAAAAAATATATTAGTCTAGTAGTAAAAGACACAACTTTATTTATTTATTTATTTATTTATTTATATATTTATTTTTATAAAAAAAAGACACAACTTTAGATATATAGGGTCCGCCAAATAACTTTTTTTTTAAAATGCTATAAAAAAAACTACTGAATATTTTCTCAAATTTCTTTTTTATTTGAAAGTACAATCCTTCCGGCTAATAATGGAAAATAATTTCATTCAAATGGCTGCCTCGGCTGGCCTTGCAGTAGCCTACACGATCGGTCCAATTTTTAAGCACATTATCGATTGTGTGCAGCTGTATTTCACCAATGGCTTCACGAATATTGTCCTTTAAAGCGTCAATTGTCTCTGAATTGTCGGCGTAATACTTATCTTTAACGGCAACCCACAAATAATAGTCCAACGGTGTCAAATCACAGCTCCGAGGTGGCCAAACGACATCAACTCTGCGGCTGACAATGCGATCTTCAAAAACAGGACGCAAAACTTCGAGTGTAGCTTCGGCTTTGTGGCACGTAGCGCCGTCCTGTTGAAACCAAATGTTGCCAATATCCTCGCCATTGACTGTAACGGCCACTCCTTGCTCATTTTCGAAGAAAAATGGCCTAATTATGCCTCTGGACCAAATACCGCACCAAACAGTGACTCGTTTTGGGTACATCGGCTTTTCAATGTATGCGTGCGGGTTTTCTGTGCCCCAAATGCGACAATTTTCCTAGTTTACATACCCGCCCAGATCAAAATGAGCTTCATCTGAAAAGATGACATTTAAAAGATGACATTCTGCAACATTACCATGATTTTCAAAGTAATGTCGCAATATTTCCCAGCGTTGTTCAAGCGTATACACAACCATATTCGTTCAGCGGAAGGATAAAACTAATTATCTGTCAAATCAGACATGAGCTAAGTGTTAGCATTCACGAAATAAGCACTAGTTGAAAAAAAAACGTTAGATGGCGGAATAAAAATTGAGTTGAAAATTCTGCTAAGTGGTAGATATAATACTGGCACTTACTGATCACGTTATGATCGCTGACGGTGATTTTATCATCAGTTAAGATAATAATATAATCATTACGCATTTCAATCATAGAATTATATTCTTAACACAAGCTATAACTACATGATGTTCTTTTCTGTGCGTGTAGCTAGAAGGATCAAGTTAAGTATTTCACAAATTTAAGTAGGGCCGCATATTAAATTTTATATTATTTTGTTTGCTTTAAAATTAATAATAAATAAAATAAATAATAAAGGACCACACGAAATCCGTTGACGGGCCGCATTTGCTCCTGTATGGTATATTGCTTTAACATTATATTCAAATAGATTTAACAATTAAGTCAAAGTTTATTTGCTTTATCCTGCTGATTTTTGCGTAAAATATTCCCCCTATTTTGCAATATATTTTTTTGCAAAGGAACACAGTTTTTTTTATCCTGTACCCCTTTTAATAAAAAAATATATATTTTTTTTATCATCTACTCATTTTCATTTTTTATGAATAGGGTTTCCATTTCACTTCCTCTTGTGTTGGCAACACAATCAAATTTCTTCCAGTTCTTTGCGATAGTTCATTGAAATTTCCAACACACATACACATAAATTCACTAAAGGTACCAAGCTGTTTTGCATTTATTTTTTTTATACTGTTGATTGCAGTAGTTGCATAAAAGTAGAGCATCATCATAACTTTTTGTATGCAGTTTATTATTATTTTTCATTTCCTTGCCACTAACAACTACCTCCACTACTAACAACTACCTCCACTACAAAACACAGCCACTAACTATTACTGCCTATTTTGCGGTGGCACTACACCGTTTTTAATCATCAAACAGCATGACAAAAGATGCAAAGAAAGAAAAACTACAAAACTACTCTAAGGGAAATATTGTTTTGAAGATGTTAATGTTACCGCACAAACGAATAAAACAGATATCAGCATTTGTTTAGGTTTTTCCTTATTTTTTACATTTTCCCCCCTCTTCTTTTAATGGTTCATTTCAGCAATTCTCGTTACCGTTGCTGTCATTGTAATCAAACATTTTCACAAAATGAGGTGATAAATATTATAATTTGTTTTTATACTTTGTAAGTGCACTGTGATAAATTTGAAGAATACGTATTTTATGAAAGTGTCGATTTTATTTACAGCAAATAAAAAACGAACAAAATAAATTAAAGCCGGCTATAGAATACCATACATTAGTCTAGTTAAATATCAGCTAGTGTTTGGTTCCAAAATTGTTAGGGATAAAATGGACTTGTATCGATATTTTCTTATAAATAGATAAACAATTTAATCAGTAAAGCTTTCGGTTTTATAAAGTGGTTTATATGGAAACTAGGTTTAAATATGGGCCAATACCAAATCTTATGCCACGTAAATATATTCGGATATCAGTTAGCATATAAACCCAATTTTGGGTGACAATAGTGGCATGCGGTCTAGTGTATTTATTATTTATTATTATTATTTATCTATGGAATTTTATTCCTTACAGACATTTTAAAAATATTAATATTAAAATAACTTAACTAAGAGCTTAAAAAAATTATAATTGCGTTTTTTATTACTCTAGGATTAAGTGAAAAATCTATAAATCTATATAATTGATTAAATGTATTACACATTCTCCTGAGAGGGTCAGCATCAGCATAATTAGCTCTAAAAAAATTTACCGACAATGGTAAAAAATTACGGGATGCACGTTAGGGAATGTTAAATGAAATTTCATTAATCAAAAATCCAGAGCAGATATCACCATTAATTATATTCAAAATAAATGACACATTCAGCATAGTTCTACGGCTTTTTAAAGTAGGAAGCTTAATAAGAGCAAGTCGAGCGGTGTATGAAGGCAAATTATACGGGCTAAACTGTAATCCTCGAAGACAAAACAACAGGAACTGCTTTTGCACGGATTCAATTGCATCAGAATGCGTTTGATAAATAGGATCCCATATTACCGAACCATATTCCAGAATCGGGCGCACAAGAGACATGTACAATGTTTTCGCAATGTACGGATCATTTAACTCTTTTGACCAGCGTTTTATATAACCAAATTTCGGCAAGCGGTTCAAATTCCGAGAAGGGGTCCGATGAGAATTTTATGATAAATGTAGATAAAAATCTAGATAAAATTTCCTAAAGAGTGCATTTAAGTAAATACCCTAAAGGCGAGTTTATATGGGGACTAGGTCTAAATAGGGTCCGATTTTCATAAATTTATTTATAATCCTTTATAGCATTCACATCCCAAATTTCAGCCAGACTTATACGATTTAGTGTGTCTAAATGTTATTTAATTTTAATTCAGAGAGGACCTTTCTATGGGAGGTAGGTCTGAATATAGACCGATACTTTGATTATATTGTTTACATGAACAGGGGGACGCGCATCGTTAAATCGACTCAGGCAATTGGCATTCTATAAGGCGAATTTTAGTTTCTCTACTTATATTTCTGCTAATTAATGTGTTGCTTTTATTAAAAGTTGAAAGAGGAGGGATGAAAGGTAGTGAAATATGAAGGGCTTTATATAAGGCAAATATGGTAAATGCGCGTGATGTCTAATCATATAACAGTTGTAACCCGCCGTCTGATAAAGAATTGGCGAAGTTGTTGAAGCCTTTTGTTCTTTTAGCCCTGCTATGTTATTGAATTTCGGCGGGATTAAGCACTATGGTACTACCGAAGGAAGGCATGGTTATATGCATGAGCAAAACTCATACTTATCATTTTTCTGAATTAATGTTGTCGTCGCTAATGCTCGAATCTGCAAACTTCTGTGTAACGATCCAACACGCTAACCATTACAACACAAGACCAACAGGGACTTCTCTGGTGATTGCGACATACACGCTTGTGTCACTTAGGTGGAGGTGCTGGCAATCAGGAAAGAATGCAGATTTTTGTGTGCAGTTGGGGCTCGGGAGCCGTGCCGACTATAGTTTATTCAAAAAGTAATACGTAAAGTTTGTTTTTAAATGAAGAATCGATTGAAATTCATAGAAATATATTTTTTTAACTATTTATGTACATCAGTCATTCAAAAAACAAACTATAAACATTTACTGACATTCAGTAGGAGTTGATATTTTCTGTTGAATGTAAAATTTTATGTTTTCTGTTTATAAAAATAGAAATTCATATAAATTCTTTTTGTTTTTTTTTACCAAAATAGTTTGTTTATATACAAAATTATTTCAATAAAAATTACAAGAAATTATTTAAATATACATACACAGAAAAAAGTATTACAAAATTTTAAGTAATTAAAAATATTTGTAAAATTTTGAATTCGATTTCTAACAATTTTTTGTTAGAAATGTTTGTAAATTGTTATTTTTCATATAAAAATTCTTTGAAAATAAAAATTTAAGTAACAAAAAATAATAAAAAGTTTTTTGTTATTAATTTCATTGCTGGTGCCTTTTTAAAAATATTTTTATTGTATTTACAAAAATATTCTATGAAAGAATTTTTTAATTTTATTCTGTGTACATACACACATAGAAAATATATACATCTGTGTGTGTTCCGTTTTTTAAAATTACATACAAATAAAATAAATTTCAATTTAAAAAAAAACAACAAAAATCGTTTTTTTTTCTACATTTTGTCAGTTAAAAAACAACTCATTGCTTTTACTACTTTTTTCTATTTTAAACAATGATTTAAAATAAACAACAAAATCGGCTAAATTTATTGAAAAATCAGTAGTCCTCTTTCTAATTGTAATTTTGATTACCCTAATTTGTATTTTAGATTATTTTTAACGAAATAATATTATGAGTGTATATTCTTAAACTCGTATATTATAAAGGGTGTCCCAAGAAGAACGCAATTTTTAAATCTGGCAACATTCGAAGTGTCATTGTTTGACATTTGAACAATTGTTATTGTTTGCTAGTAGAATGTACGAGGTTAGTAAAAATGGAGCGCTACACGAATGAACAACGCATTCTCATTGTGAAATTGTTTTACCAAAATGGTGAAAGTTTTGCGGCTACAGTTCGCAAATTGCGATCAATTTGGGGTCACAATAATGCTCCAAAAGAGTCAACTGTAAAGAGATTAATGGATAAATTTGCCGAAACTGGGTCTGTTAGTAATGTAAAGACAACAACGCGCCATCGACCAGGGCGATCGACCGAAAATGTCGCAGCTGTACGTGATGATGTCGCTCAAACTCCATCCACCTCAATTCGACACCGAGCTCAGCAAATTGGTGTCTCCAAATCCACTTTGCAGCGAATTTTGACGAAAGATTTGCATCTTCATGCATACAAAGTTCAATTGACTCAGGAACTGAAGCCAGCTGACCATGGACAGCGAAGGGAGTTCGTTAATTGGGTATTGGAGAGACAACATGAAAATGCTGATTTTGCCGATAAATCATCTTCAGTGACAAGGCCCATTTTCATCTTGATGGCTTCGTCAATAGGCAGAATTGTCGCATTTGGGGTGAGGAAAATCCTCGAGTGATTCACGAGAAGCAAATGCATCCTCAACGTGTCACTGTGTGGTGTGGTTTTTGGGCTGGATGAATCATTGGACCTTTTTTTTATGAAAATGAGGCAGGTCAAGCGCAAACAGTCAATGGTGTTCGGTATCGTGAAATGATAACCATTTTTTTCTTGCCTAGAATTGAAGAAATGAATGTGGAGGGCATGTGGTTCCAACAAGACGGCGCCACATGTCATACAGCCAGAGAAACAATTCAATTGCTGCATCAGTCATTTCCCGGTCGTGTTATTTCGCGTTTTGGAGATCAGAATTGGCCGTCTAGATCGTGCGACTTAACACCATTAGATTTTTTTCTTTGGGGTTTTTTGAAGTCGATGGTTTACGCGAATAAGCCGACGACGACTCAAGCCTAGAAAGAGGAAATTGGACGCTGCATTAATGAAATACCGCAGCATTCATGCAAAACGGTCATTGAAAATTTCATTAAAAGCACGATATATTGTTCCATACATAACCTCATTCTGTCTACTTTACGATATAATAAAGTTTCACGATTTTTTTTTAAATATCTGTGTTTTATTTAAAATTTAAAAATTGCGTTCTTCTTGGGACACCCTTTATTTTCTATCATCACCGTCAGTGTAAGGAAGGACTGCCTAAGCTAAGTTGCCAGTAAATGATAACATTGGTATGGGTCTCTGGTGTAAAGGCTACGGTCAGAAAATACCAGTTAGACCGGATTTTAAAACCAGTCGACCGGTTTTTACGGTCTACCCGGACTTTACGGTCTAGATCGGTGGCCCGGAATAGAATGTAGAATTAAAAATTCAAAATAATTGGAAGATTTTTTTCAAAATTGATAATAATGTACGATATCTTTAGTTTATAAATGCCTTCATATTTAATTTAAAATTTTATAGAAACAATATAGACATAATTTAGACTTAAGACTGAATAAATTTATTTTAGTTGTGGAGCAAAAATGTTCCGAAACTAGTTCTGTGGTTTTTAAACATTTATATGAAATCGCCACGGTCTTTTTTGATCCCATGTACGTCGTTTTTATGACTTCCTTACAATGGACTTAAACTTTGCAGAACTATATTAGACGTTATTCTAACTTGAAATTGTAAACCTTTTTTTAACTTGTGAAACAAAAATATTCCGATATTGCCTCTTGAATTCAGAAAGTCCTTCACTTTACAAACTACATTTTTAAGGAAATACCACGGTTTTTTCGGTCCCATGTCCGCCGTTTTTAAGACTTGGTTCACAATGGAGTAGACGTAATTCTGACTGGCTGTTGAATTGAAAAATTCCTTCATTTTTCATACATTTATATGATCCCATCTCCGGCGTTTTTATGACTTGGTTCAGAATGGACTAAAACTTTGTAAAAATAATCTAACTATAATTCTGACTTAGTGCTGTAAACTTTTTTAAGTTGTGGAACAAAAAATATTCCGATACTGGCTCTTAAATTTAGTAAATCCTGTCATACATTAATATGAAAATGCCAATGTCTTTATGCAAAGAAAGTCTTCATAATTCTCATATCAAATTTGTAAAAAATTTATATAAATTGTAGCAATTTTTCTATTATTTAATTAAAAGTAAAAAGTATCAAAAACGTAAATTTGGAAAGAGTACTAAAACCCAATAAACTGGGTCTTTTTAAAAGTAAAAAGTATCAAAAACGTAAATTTGGAAAAAGTACTACAACCCAATAAACCGGATCGACTGGTCTAGCCGGTCGATCGGTCTAGACAGTAAACACTGGGTAGTCCGTAGACCGGTTGACAGTAATTTCGAGTAATGGGAGGCTCTATATTCGAACTGAGAAGATGGTAAGAGGAAAAACTTTACCTTAACTTGAAAAGACTTAGATCGGCTCATTTTTCGACCAGCAATTGGGAATGCGAAAGTTCGCACGAAAATTAGATCGTTCACTTTGTGAAGTGCAAAATTATTTAACAGATTGCCATTATTATGGAAAAAAATAAAAGTTCTTCTGTTCGAGAAATTCGCCAAGTTTCTGGAATGGCTCCAAACACTATACGCATGGTTAATATGATTAAAATGGAATTGGATGTGAAGGCGTCAAAAAGTACGGTGTTGAGGGCCATTAAAGCACAGCGCCACATTGTAGGAGCAAAATTCAAAAATGTCCATTTTTAAATAAGACACATAAATAACGGTTGGATTTTCAAAAAATCATATATCAACTAACTGGCATCAGGAACTAATTTTTTAACTGCCTTGCATCAGGTGAAACTGGTTCACATATTTTTTAATATTTTTTTATTTTGTAATTTATTTTTACAGATAAAAAAGTTAAATCGTTATGGTTTAGATGGTTTAAGAGACTATTAAAGACTATAAAGGTACACATGTACTTTTCTAAAAAAAAATTACGGTGGAGGTTTCTTAATGGTTTGGAGTGCGTGTAGCTTTAAAGGAACTCTGGCGTTTGCTTTAAAGGAACCCTGGCGTTTGGTCTGGACTACCAGAGAAAGCTCTCAAATAATTCCTTGGCATATCTGTCCACGCATAGTGAAAAAAAAGTATTTATTTTCAAGCAAGACATCGTTGCATTTCATATTAGTAGATCAACTAAGAGGAACATGAAGTAGAAAATTTGATAAATAATTAATAAAAAATTATGTAATTGAAATAATGTGCACTGACCTTATCATTTTGGAGCATTGCAAAATTTAAATTTTAAACATTTTGGTTTCTAAATAAAACTAAGAGAAAAAAAAGAAAGCTAATGATGTGTTTATGGAAATGATTTAAGCAACAAATATTATAGCTAATGGCACTATTTTATCCTTTTTTATTTTTTCATAAACAGAACAAAAATAAAGTGACCTTATCATTTTGACGCGCTTTTTATGACTTTCCATAAATCCTATTATCTCTGCGAAATTTTTTATAAGATTTTCCATGGAAAAATTACGCTTATATTAAGAAAAATACAACTCTTTAAGTATTGAGTGCATGAAAAAACAATCGCTATTGACTACACAATACCTAAATACTCAATAATTTTACAATTTTAGTAAGCATTGCATTTATTTATCTCATTAGTTAGAATGGCAAAAGTCTAAAACGGTGCTCAACCTGTACTTAAACAGGATGGCTTCGTAGCCGTTCTGCCTTACAATCGGTCATACGTAGTTTAAATGTTGAATATATATTACCACTTTTTTAGGGGGGTTACCCAAACCCGGAGTAGCTGGTATGAAATGCCTTATATGTTGTTTTATTATTTTAGCTTTTAAATTTACAACTTTCGAACATCTTCAAATGCTCGTCTTTTACAATGTATATAAATATTTTTCATATTTTCTTCAAAAATTTTATCTTAATGATTATTGACGTTGGTTTTTATATAAAATTCACATTTATTCTTACATATCATTAGTTTTTATGAACCAAAAAATATATTTGGCGACATTATGATGACTTTTTTTGGCATCTTCACCTAACACATCCTGCAGAATATGCAAACATAAACTGACACAAATACATGCTAACTACGATGTCCCGATAACAAAATATTTTAAGTAAAATTATTCAAACGATGTATATTAATCAGCTAAATATGGGAAAAATAAGTAAAATATTTTTGGTGGGGATCTTTCGTTCTCTACTAGCATTTAATGTGGGCGATGTTAATATATATAGGTAATAAAATTTTAAAATTTTTACATGAAATTGGTATCAAAATTTTTATAATGAAAAGGCTGCATCAAAATAAAATTTTTTAAGTTCCTTCTTTTTAAAGTTTAAAATGCAAACATGAACTAGAATTATTTTGTGATATTTATTTAATAAGTATGATCGTCATCGTGCAACTTTTCATAACGATTTTTCCAAAAACATAAAAATTTGCATCTTAAGAACGCTACGATAGACTAAAATTTTTCCATCAAATTATTTTATTTAAAAGCTTGCAGTTACTCAACTTTTGATCTCAATTTTGCAAAAATATATTTATTTTATTTCCAAAATACACTTATACCGAATTAATATCCACTGCAAATATATTTTTGCTTATTTTCTGCATGGATTATTTGAATGCTTTACTTCAATCAATTCCCATAAAAATTATTTATTGGGACACCCTAATATGTAGGTAATATTGAGCTTATTACATACAACGCTTATGGCAACAGTGAAGATTAGCAAATTGCCAGACAATTTTTGAACAAGATAAATAAAATAAAAAACTAAATTTTAAAACACAAACTACTATAAAAAGATAACTTGGATTAAAGCCAAAAGAAACAAATAGAAAAAAAATATTTGTATTAAGGACAATATTTTATTTTTTAACATGATAAACAGAATTTTACGTATTGCAAAATTTTAAACTTACAATCATTTTATAAATGATTTTATTTTTTCTAGGCGGAACATTTTTATTTTTAATTGAACTTCTTATAAAAATTTAATGATTTAAATTACTACGTAACATTTTGTCAATTTCCTTTTTTTGGTTTTAATGAAATAAAACACATAAACAAGTTAAGTTATTTCTTTACAAATCAATTTTTTATGAAGGACAGGGGGTTTCTTATATTAAATACCATGATCCGAAATGTTTTTTCAAATAATATTTAGAATTATGTGCTTGTCATTCAAAGTTTCATACAGATCCCCAAATAATCTTAATGTAAGAGTCATTAGTTTTCTGTAAAAGAGTCTATAGTTTAACTCAGATTTAATCGCGATCAGTCTTATATGACATAGCATCCTACTTGCGACGAGCAATTAAATACTCTATTCCGGCTGTATGTCTGTTGAATAAAAGCAAGCCGGTATTCTCTATTTCCTTGTCAAACGTGGAACTTGGAAAGTGAAGAAAGAGCCCCACTAAGCTTCTAAATATAGCCCTGAAATCGCGAAAGGACGCTGACTGGAACTTTTACCATCTCACACGAAAAAAATATAAGAAGGCTTGACACACGCCTAACTTGGTTCTTATATAATCTACTAGATCTTTTAGAAATATAATGAAGTGAAGCTTGGATATCTGAACAAACGTGATGATACTTTTACGAGAAACCAACAGAAAGTTAATAATATTATATTGTGCACGCAAAGTGACGGATGTTATTAAAGGACCAATTTTTGATACAATTTAGGATCACTGGTGTAAAAAATGGAGGAGAGTTATGGAGGTATCACTCAGGTACGCCCTTTTTCCTTTAGTGACTAAAAGGTGGCGGAGACTCTAAGAAGGAAACAGCATAGCTTAAGTGCCACTCAGAATATTATGTACTTTACTGTTTGTAGTTTAAAAGAAAAGTTTTCAGTGCAGGTAAGAATTAAGTAACATACAATTATTTTTCAAACAAATATTTATTTTAACATTTTTTTATAAATTGGTTCAAAACGATTCACAGTTTGAATTTTTTTTTAATTTTTTTTTAATTTTTTTCATTTGTTTAAAATTTAATAAAAACTTACCCACAAAACAGAAATTTTGTGGTTAATTTGTTTCCGTTACAGTCATTAAAAATGTTAATGTTTTTTTTTTTTTGCTGTCTGTTTAAAAAAAATATTCAAAAAATTCTAATTTAGTTTTTTATATAAATTGTTTATTTAAACACAAAATTGTTTCAATTCAAATTACAAGAACTTCATAAAGACAAACATATAAGGCCATTGACACAAAATCTGTTTATAGACTATGTGAGTTTACATTTAGCAGATAAAAAAATTAACAAAAAATACAATTTCAAATGAATGAAAAATCATTTATGTCACGGAATTGATAGGTAAAATTTTAAAATTTATTTTTAACTGATTAATCATTTACTTTACTGATGTGTCATTTGTTTAAAAATCATCTTAAAAAAAATAATAAAATGAAAGTTGACCGGATTTTTTATAAAATATCATGTCTTTTAAATTGTATTTTCTGTTATTTTATCTTACAAACTATTTTTAGTATAGGTATCGGTATGAAACGAAAAATTAAAATTTTTTAAAATTTTAAACATGTATATCTAAAATTTTACTTCATACCACAAAACAAAACTTAAGGCAATTGTAATTGTGCCTTAAGACATTTTGGACAGTCTGACCCATGGATATGTTTCGTCATAGTGGCGTAATATCAAAGTGATTTTCATTCATTTTCAAACCTGAGAAGGACTAGTTTTAGTCCAATCAGTTTATCAACTTTTTTACTGAAAAGTCTCCAACGAATGGTGGATAAAATTACTTGGTTAGTACCATTGCTCTGATATATTCCTGTAAGTCGGCTCTCAATGATATTAAAAACAAGATCGTAGAGTTTCCAGACAAAAAGTAATATGGGCTGGGTGTTTTTGTTGACATTAAGGGGGCTTTTGACACTAATACTTTGGAGATATAAGGCGCATAGAGTTACTCCAGTTCTTTTCTTAAGTTCATTTACTTTAAGTTATATACAATTCTGTTGTCCGCTGAAAGATAGTGGAGCGCCAAGGTTACAGTTGACGTCAGTAAAGGATGCCCACAAGTTGGTGATATGCAGAGATGAAGGCTTTGGGTGTACAAATCCAGGTTTATGGGGATGATGTTTGTGCATTGTAGTCTGGTAAATCACTAGAAATGGTTTGTATGAAATTTCAAGCTGTTGTGAACCTGGTTGTACAACAGCTGTGGGCTATCTCTTAACCTGAACAAGATTATGCTTGAGTTGCGGCTTTTCACGCCAAGAACTTATATTTACCCATATTATGAAAACATTTTTGGCCCTTCAAAACAGAGAAAACCCCCGAGTCGTTGAAATTTTTATAATATTATACATATTATCATATGTATGTACATATGTCAGTATGCATTACCATATATAATTATATATTACATTAATTTTTTAAAATTACCTTATATTGTGACATATATAACCACATCTAGTTATATTTTAATCTTTATAATATTGGATGTGATTTATATGATAAGATATGGTATATTTTATATCATCTTAATATATAAAAACGTTTGTGCCGGGTACGTGTTACAAAAACTCAAGAACCGCTGGACCGATTGACACCAAACTTGACCAATATATAAGTTTAGTCAGGAGCCAGGTTTCTCTAAGTTTAATAACGATAGTTGGCGCTATTGTCGTAATATTAAATTTTTTTTTACTTATGGTACGATTTGGCTCAAATTCACAAAATATATTTATTAAACAAAAATAAGTATCCTTTTCTTTTATGGGCATTCAAAAATAAAAAATTGTCAATATATAAAAATTTTCTTAAAACAATTTGTACAGAATTTAAGTTTCAATAAAAAATAATAATAATTCAAAATTCCGGAAAATCCTATTTGTTTTAAAATAATGCCGACCCGATCTAGAGGAGGAAACATTGGCAGGTACACTCGACGCGTCCGAACCGAAAGAGATCAACGAGCAAATTCTACACATGATCAACATTTACAACAACGGAATATCGAGCTTTCAAATCGAGTACGTGTAATTCGTGCTGCTCAAACACCTGAAGAACGATCTCAACATCTTGAGACCCGAAGAGGTATTGATAGACAACGCAATACCGATAATAATAGATTAGCAAATCGCGAAAGAATGCGTATAACCCGAGCTGCTTCGATCACCGTTTGGCTTTCGCTTACGAACCAGACATAAATTACAGTGCTCATGAGAAAATCGCTATTGGTGAAATGTCCAATGAATTTAATCACTGTCACGCACTCAAATTTAAATATGAATCACCCGGAATGTGCTGTTGTTCCGAAAAAGTTGTGTTGCCACCACTAAACTCACCGCCGGAACCACTGAAAACATTGTTATTGGGTGAAAGTGCGGATTGCAAAATTTTTCTAAAAAAGACCAGAAAATTTAATTCATGCTTCCAAATGACTTCTTTTGGGGCAAAAATTATTACAAACACTGATGCTCAAGGTCGCAATTTTGATTCAACTTTTAAAATACAAGGACAAGTACACCATAAGATTGGTGGTTTATATCCATTACCAAATGACTATCCAAAATTTTTGCAAATTTATTTTTTGGGTGATTAAGAAGAACAAGTGAGTTTAAGATGCCACTACAATCATATTGAACGAATCCAAGAACGATCTATCGTAGCGTCCTTGGAAACATTTCTGGCCGAAAAAAATCACTTTTTAAATTATTTAAACATGCATCTCAAAGAATGATTACTGATAATTACATGATTGTAATCAAACCGGATAAACTTCCTCTAGGAGAACACACACGCAGATTTAATGCTCCAACGGTCAATGAAGTTGCAGTAGTTATGGTAGGAGATACTTTTGAACAACGAGACATTACAGTTATGAGTAGAAGCAACACTATTCAAGTCATACATGATTCACATCGGTCATATGATGCTTTACAATATCCATTAATTTTTTGGGAAGGAGATGATGGATACCACATTAATATCAAACAAACTAATCCACAAACAGGTTAGCATTTGATTTTTTAAACCAAACTAGAAACAAATTAATTAATGTCTTTCAATACTTTTTAATATCTATCTTTTTCAGTATTAATAATTTAATGTTTCAGATATTTCTTAAACACCCTTTTAAGGTCATGTCTTTTTTATTTAAATAAACGATATTTAAAATATAACAGAAAGAGTTTCACTTCATCTTGATTATGTTGCACTGCTACTTATCGTTCTAAAGATTAATTTATAAAAAAAAGAAATAATTGGAGACAAAATCAAAATATTTCAGGGCAAAACAACGTTTGCCGGGTCAGCTAGTATTAAATATATATAACACTATACATATATAATTTCGTGTGACTAATATGGGACCTATATTTACTTATATATGACTTATACAGAACCATATATTCTTATATATATATATATATTACTTATGTAGAACCATTATAATATATATTTTTAATTTTATCAGGCTCAAGATCATAATTTTTTAATGATACTAACGAATAGTAAACAATAATTTTTTATTAAATGGAAAAAATTGTAAGGATCAGCGCTAGACGGAGTGCACACTTTCAACCCGAGCGACCAGATCATCTTCAGCCTCCTTCTGAACCACCCAACACAAATAACTCATGGTTTTGAACAGGCATTTATATCACACACTCTAAGGAAAATGACTATGTAAAATTACATTTTTCAGTTAGTGAATGATTTCCCGTACAAATGAGCTTTTTCCATCTATTTTTATGTTTTTACAATTTTTAACCTTTGATTTTTTTTTAATATTAAAAAAAAACAATAAAAAAATTTTATTGCTTGATAAAAAAAATAAATTTGAAGTTTTGTACTAATATTAATAATATTTAGTAAATTTTTTTTGCTGATTTTAGCAAACACATTTTAAATTCCGCTTTACAAAAAGTTTACTAAAATTTAGTAGCGACAGCTAATTTTTTCTACAAATTTCATTGTACTACACGTCAGCAGACATGTGTTGCTAAGAGTGAGTGTAGATATTACAGCAGATAATAAAGAATATCAAATTGGATAAGACTGCTTTACTCCGGTAGCTATTATTTTGCCTATCGCAACATATGCAGCAAAATCAGTTAAGAGGCTAATAGACATGACAATTTAAAAAAAAATTATTAAAAACGTTTATAAAAATAAATTGCTAATAAATATTTTACTGAAAGTGGAGGCGATGTGCTTTTAATCACTATATTTACATACTTTTAGATGTATTTTGTTGACAATTCATGATTTCAAACCATACATACTCGTACATACACTCCGCTAACATAGGATAGCCTCATATACATATTGGATATAATTGTAGAAATTTTCACCATTCCACGAGTTATTTTCAAAATATAAAAACGATGCCATGAAGTCTGTATTGAATTTATTAATTGACGAAAAGACCAATTGCATCAGTTTAACTTAATAGCAGTTTTACAAGTGTTTGCGCAAACTGTATTAAAAAGAGTTGTTTTTTAATGTTAACTTAGATACTGTAGAGAACTGCCTTCCCCAAACGTTTTCAATAATGTTCAGGTCCGGCGAATATGGTGCCCCGATAATATTGCCACGCCTTAATCCTGAAGCCAGCTCCTTACAACACGAGCAGTATGGATGGGGGCGTTGTCGTGTTGAAAAATAAAAGGAAGGGGACCAAATATGTCCACAAACTCCACAAACGCAGTTTGGAGTAACTTTTTGCAATTCGTTCCCGTCATTCGCTCATTCACGAAAACTAAACTGGTACGTTATAGCGCCCCATACCATTACCTGATATTGTAGAAATAATAATTGCACCCATCTGGGCGATCGATATTAAAACGTTTTTCGTCGGAAAAAATTACTCGTTTCCTATCGTTCGTTTGATGACCTTGTTGCACTATCCACGTCATATTGTCTTTTCCAAATTGCAATCTCTGCTGCTTATGTGCGGCTTTCAGTGGCGGATTTTTTTTTTAAGTTTTCGACGCTTTAGGTACTCCGAGGTTTTTATTATATTGTGAATAGTTGTTTTACTGACCGTGACTCCGGCAGCAGCTCCAATTTTCCTAAAACTCAAAGATGAATTTGAAGCCATTCGGAGAATTTTGCGTCTATCTAGAGGTGAAACCTTTTTGAATGTCTTGCTTTTGTACCGTGTTTCATATTCTGATGGATTTTTGAAATAATCGTTAATAACTTTTGAGCTTCGACCAATTTTTCTAGCAATAGCGCGGTAAGAAAGCCCTTGATCGTGGTACGCGTCAAGTTTTGAGATTTCCATGGAACTAAGCGACAGTATTTTCCCCATACTTTTTTTTACCGAAAACACATTGGTCTACCGCAATTAAACGTAATTTTTTTTAAAGTCGCGTAACAATCGAAGAATAATTTCAAATTCTGCCCTGAGGCTAATCTAAGTTAACATTGAAATATTCAATTTGTTGCTGCTTCTTAGGAAAACAATTATGAAAATCCCGTTAACTTTTACTGACCCATTTGTAATTTTTGTCAATATATCAACAGAGTACCCCATTGCGAACGACATTAATACATACAGGTTGGTTGAAAAGTTCCTGCGCTCGAAATGAAAGAATACTGTTTTTGTTACGAAATATATTTTTTTATTCAATATAATCTCCTAGAAGCTCAATACACTTGTTCCAATGATCTTACAATAATTTTATTACATCCTTATAATGGTTTTCCAAAATAACCGTCTACGTCTGCTATGGCCTCTTTATTCGATGAAAAATGCTTTCCACGAAGGAATTGTTTGAAATTTCTGAAGAGATAGTAGTCACTGGGAGCCAAATCTGGTGAATACGGTGGATGTTCAAGCAATTCGTACTTTAATTCTTTGAATTTAGCCATCGTCAAAACACTTTTGTGAGCAGGTGCATTGTCTTGATGAAAAATGATTTTTTTATTCTTTAAACCAGGTCTTTTCTTACGAATTTTTTCATCCAGCTGATCTAAAAGGCTTCAATAATATTAAGAGTTGATTGTTTTACCTTTCTGAAGATAATGAATCAACAAAATTCCTTTTGCATCCCAAAAACTGATGCCATAACCTTCCTTGCTGATCGTTGTGACTTTACCTGCTTTGGAGCTGAACAACCAGCTTCAGTCCACTGTAAACGTTCTTGTTTCAATTTATGATCATGGTGGTAAATCCAAGCCTCATCCATAGTTATAAAATGACGCAAGAAGTCGGTTTTATTCGGCTTAAAACGCTCCAAATTACACTAAGAAATTTGTTTTTTTTTTTGTTGAATTCTTAATGTGTGCGGCACTAACTTTCCAAACAGTTTTTTCATACGTAATTCTTCATGTAAAATATGGAGTACTCGTTCGTTTGAGATGCCTATGGCATTGGCAATTTCACGCTTAGTCAAACTTGGATCTTCACTAAGCATATTATGTACCTGCTCAATGATTTCTGCTGTGGTTGCAGTTTTTGGTCGTCCTTCGCGTGGATCGTCTTCAAGGCTGGTACGACCACGTTTAAATTCAACAGCCCAAAATTCAACGGTGCGTTTTGAAGGTGAGGACTCCTTATACACTTCTAACAATTGTTTATAAATTTCCTTTGCTTTTAAACCCTTCAAAACAAAGAATCTAATGACTGCACGATATTCAATTTTTTCCATATTAAAAAAAATCAATGACACGACTTGCAACTTTGCATGTGTTCTCAGGACAGTTATACCAACTTGAGAAACAAAAGAGTTTGGAGCTAGCAGTGCCATCTCTTGGTAAGCGCAGGAACTTTTCAACCAACCTGTATTTGCTAGTTATTACGGAAACACCAAAATTTTTACTTTTCTTTAAAGTTTTTTGTGAGGCTATCCTATGTTTACGGAGTGTATATTTATATCTTTTTGGTTTTCTTGCAGGTGTTTTACTTTACTTTAGACAATTCGTTAGAACATAAAAATCTGTTCATATAAATTGGTATTGCCAAGCAATGTAGAAAAAAAATATTAATTACAGTGTTTGAAATAAAAACTCGGCTAAAAAAACTGCAGCAGTATGTACATATGTTAAATGTACAAACCTTTAAATATTTAAAATTACTTACATTTTATTAATGTAAATGGAAATTTTTTATCTCTCATGACATCATGGCTAAATGACTACAAGTGCATTTCAGTCAATATAGTACATATATTTAAATATTTAAATTACATTTTAATACATAATATGTACACAATGTTATCGTTTTTGTAATATCCCAACCAGACTGAACATAAAAACCTATTTAAAAGGCATATACAAATTTAAACTTTTGTCACAAAAAAATTAAAATAACCTAGCTTGAAATATAATGTTAAAACTGTGTATGTAATTTATTGCATGATATTTAATCAGCCAGCTTAAAATCTCAAGAGTATGCCATACATCTCCAACACTCTTTATTGGCTCTGGTAGATATTTCAACAAGTTTTATAAGTTAGGTGTTGTGATTAAATTTTAATAAAATATGAAAAAAATGTAATTAAAAAAACTTAACCCTTTAATACATATTTAACTAGATATCTCCTTCAGAGCCAGTTGAGCGAACTGATCCTGATTAAACTCGGAAAATATTCCACAAATACTAATTACTTTTATTGATCAGCCCATTCTATTAACAGAGAAAAAATCTAAATTTTTTTAAAATATTCTAACGACATAAAACACAAACTTACACAATCATATTTATCTCTTAATTTACATATTTTCTTATTTTAATTATGCAATCTAGAGTCCTTAAAACATTAATTTTTTCCTTTAAAAATATCCCTTTTAAACATTTATTTAAATATCCTCCTTTTACATAAGCACCCACATACAAGTTTATAACCTTTTATAAAGTCTTTATATAAAAATTATTTATAATGAAACTATTAAAAAAAAAATTTGTTCATATAAGTCTCTACATATACTTTAAAAGAATTAGTTCTTTAAATTTTTACAGGCAACTCGATTCGCTTATCGTTTGCATGAAATGCCTGAAGTGAATGGGAAAATGATCTAAAATTACAAAAACCTTTTCATCTTTATTTAAAAACAAATATGTCTGCAAAAGTTATAGTGATAGCATAAAATAGGTGAAAATTTTCACTATTCTAATGGCTTATTCAGATCAATTTGAAAATTGACGAAAAATTAATACGTTTATATTTCTGTTTAATACGAATTTACATTAGAGTGTTCCCTATTTAGTCAAATTGCAATGTAATATCGTTTCTACAACTAAAAATGTTTCTTTGCATATCAAATCATATTGCGAAAAAATTACAATAATTTCATATTGGAAAGTCATGACGCAGCCTCCCAAATGAGAAAAAGAGGAATTATAAAGATAATACTCCCTTTTTAATAATTTTATATAATTTTGTCAAGGCTTTACAAAATTTTCACTGATTTAATTCCTTACTTCACACCCTAACACGTGTGAAGAAAAGACACACTATCACTGCGGATGCTTTTCAATTTATTTACTTCGTCACGTTTCACGGACAGCCACGAAACCATCAGTTTACATTTATGAAAAGACTCGTTGAGGAGACCTTAATGAATTTTATGGACAATTTATTTGGACCCATTTTCTGGACAACGTCTTTTTTGCCGCTATGAAAGTGGTAGATAGTGTGATTTATTTTAGAATGAAAATCATGCATGTTTTGACTAAACCAAGAAATAAGTGTTGATCGACAGATTTACAAGGATGCTTGCTACGCAAATAGCCGAGTTCAGATTGTGCCAAATCGCGACAAGTTTCTCATATGGGCAATAAGACCTTTAGGATATTAGTAAAAAAATAAGGGAAAAGATGACGAATCATGTACTGAACCGTTGGTGAATCCAACCATCTAACTGAATTACACGCAAGAAATTCATTCTTGCAAGAAATTGATTCTTTCCGATAGTATATCATACTGTGCTCGAAGGAATGAACTCGTCCTGGTAGAAGGATTCATAAGAATCTCAAAGTAAATAATTCAGTGGACCCGGATGGCGTACCAGCAAAGGTTCTGAAACAGTGCTTTTCCATACCACCTATATGTATTCGGTCGAACATAGAATGCACCACCCATATATGGGAAAAGGTTTCAAAATCAATTTTGGAGCTTCTGGGACGTGTGACAGCATCGGCGCTTAACAAAGACAGTAGGGTAATCAGCTCCATTAACACATTAAAACATGTGGAATGTGTTACTTTTATCTATCTATATTACCTTGGGAGGTATTCTGCCAATATGATTGAAGATACCCGCGTGGCTCAGGTTTTTGTTCGAAATGCTTGCATATTGTCGACTGGCCCATGCACAGTGGTCAATTTCGCGAGATAGCGGTCAAAACTCTATAACTTTTGACCGGATTGGTATTTTTTTACGCAATTTGTTTTGTTCAATAGGAGAGACTTTAAGCTTCAATTTGCGTGTTCAAGCGTCGACTGATAGGAACGTAAGTAATGTGGAGTTAAAAATGCATTTTAATTTTTTGTTGACTTTCCATGTAAAAGTTGAATATTTTGACATTTTAAATAGGTATTTTTTTACAATTTCTTATTTTCTTCAATCGTATTTTACAACCAATACTTATTTATTATTCCTAAACTTAATTTTGGTCAGAAAATGCCAACATTTGGCCCCTGACATTTATTTAGTCTCAATATTCACAGGGGCCAAAGGTTGGTTTTTTGGAAGAAAGCTAATTCTTGTGAGGATTAAACTGAAAAAAAATAATAATATGATCCTGCAATTTTATTTCTGCTGAACTTGAAGTTACACTAATAGCAGTTGGTGAAGGTAAGCAATCTTTTTTGGCAGAAACTATATCTCGATATTATGGAAAAATTCCACAATTTTTTTCATTGGTTCGCTTCCGCAATTCTGTGTATTGGTTTTTAGTCATTTTCAAATCCAAAAATAGTGCAAATGCTTCTTCTGGAGTAAATTTATTTTCTTCAGTTTTCTTAAAGTATTTAAAAAGTTTTTTATTTTTAAGTTATGAATTTTAATTTCTTGTTTGTCGCATATTTTGAAGAATGGATTATTCATTATATGTAAAATAATGTCGTTTTCATCTTTCCTTTCAAAATATATATCAGATAGAACACTATAACTGAATTTAGCCATTGTTTAAACAATAATGAAGAAAAAAAATGAACGCATGGATTAATATACTATTGCTCGAAGTTTCAACATGATATTTTTTACCTCTTTGAAACATAATATAACAGGTACTTGGTTTTACCAGTTATTTACATTGGTTTTAAATTTATTTACAATTTTCAGGTATTTAAGTTGTGTAATATTAGATGGCAATAAAATCATTTTTTACCTTTTCCAAATGAATTGCCAGATACCACATAATTTGAGAGTTCTATTGTCATTTTTGTCAAAATTTTGATAATTTTGGGTCAATAAGAACTCTTGTACAAAATTTCATCAAAATATATGCATAATAGCCACTTTCACATACAAATAACTTCTCAAAAAATATGACGTACATTTGTACCGAATATTTTACCATGGGTCAGAAAAATTGCTGTAGCTCAAAAAGTGCAGTCCCGATGCATGGACATGTATATATAGGAATGTAGGGGAGAGTTAGGACTACAAAATAGTAAATTTGTGTTTTGACTCAGCTTGACTCACAGGAGTTGTGCTCTATGAAGTAGGAAATTTCCGAGAAATTTGACCTATTTTAAAAAAAAATATTTAAATTGTTCTGAAAACAGTAGAGCTTCAATTTTTTTACCAGTAATAGGAAGTTACAACACAAAATTTATTTCGTCTAAAAATCTTGAAAAAAAAAGTTATGATCATTTAAACTTTAAAAATTAACTAAAAATATCATAAATTTACTAAATTCTGAAAAAGCCCATTTTGGACCACCCTGTTCTCAGTGAAATAGGTGAAATAGAGTCCTAATTTTTTGGCTCCCGAGGTTTACTACTATCTACTTTCATATGAGTCTAATAACTTTAAAATCGGAGAACAAAAACCAAAAGGAGTTTTGGCCGCTATCTCAAAATATTGACCACAGTGCCATGGATCACACAAGACATTACAGGGAAAATTCGTTCGTTAGTCATAATATGCGCATGTGAAACAAACTCCCCTCAGAGGTCTTTCCAGTCGCTTAAAAATAAGTTAAGCCAAAGGTCCACATACTCGTACACTACCTCCTCCTTCAAGGATGTACTGCATTAGTCAGTTTTACATACACTCAGAAAAAAAGTTAGTTGAAAATTTTGAAACTTTACTATTTTTGTACTGTATTTTATTAAAAAAAATCTTGTTTTGTAAACTTTTTTGGTATTCATATTTTATAAATTACCGAATTTTTACAGAATATTTACAAATTTTTGTGGCTAATTTTAGAAATAATTTTACAAATTTTGAAAACCGATTTGCTAAAATAAGCAAAAAAAAAAAATAAATTACTAATTTTAAAACATTGGATATTGAACGAAATGTTATTTTTAATAATAAAAACTCATACCTACAAACTTAAATTGCCTTAAAATGTTACATGTCCAAAAATAGGACTTCCACTTAAAATAGCTCTAAAAAGTATTTTTAGTTCTAAAAATCAGCCTTTAAAACAATTAAAATTTGACCTTAATTAAAAAACTTTTTTTAAAACAACAATTAGCAAATGAATACAAAATGATAAATTCATTTATGTTTTTAATATTTTAAAACTTTAAATTTTTTATTTTAATTTTGTTTATTTGTTGATACTTAACTCTAACAATGATACACTCACCAAAAAAAGTATGTAATGACAACTGAAAATTTTGCTCTTATTACGGAAATTTTTGCTAATTTGAGCCCAGCGGTATTTTTTGCAAACGCATGTCTGCTGACGTGTAGTATAATGAAACTAGTAGAAAAATTACTAGCCGCTACTAAATTTTAGTTAACTTTTTGTAAAGTGGAATTTAAAATCTGTTTGCTAAAATCAGCAAAATAAAAAAACTAATAAATATTATTAATATTAGTACAAAATTTTAAATTAATTTTTTTTTCGAGCATCAAAATTTTTTTATTTTATTTATGTTTTTCAAGGAATATTTTATACAAAATTAAAAAAAAAATCAATGGCTTAAAAATCTTGAAAATTGTTAAAACATAAATAAATTTATAATTTTGTTTTAATTTGGTAATTTCTGTTTTGAAAAATATTTTACTCAATTTTTTTTTACTTCTAAGGTCAAATTTTAATTGTTTTAAGGCCTGACTTTTAAGTGCTATTTTAGTGGATCCCTATTTTTAGACATGTAACATTTAAGTTTGTAGGTGTAAGTTTTAATTAGAAATAACATTTCCTTCAATATCCACATTTTTAAAATTAGTAATTTTTTTTGCTAATTTTAGCAAATCGGTTTTCAAAAATTTGTAAAATGATTTCTGAAATTAACAACAAAAAATTGTAAATATTCTGTAAAAATTCTGTAATTTGTAAAATGTAAATAGCAATAAGATTTGCTTAGTAATAATTTTTTTACCAAAAATTAGTACAATAATTAAAGAGGGATTGAAAGCTGTTTACAAATTTTTCTACTAACTTTTTTTCAGAGTGTAGCCATCTATTTTCAGGTGTATACAATTCAATTATTTTCAGTTTGTGTCACTATTTAGTCTAAACTAAAAAACAAAACTAAAATGAAAACCACAGCGTATACGTAATATTTTAATTTAATATTATGTATACGCATTGTTTCATATACTGAATATAATTAGAAAGATGGGTTAAATTCTTGATTATAATATTAGCAAATAGTAAAAAGTATTAGAAAAGTAGTAACTAATATTTAAAGAAAATAGTAAATAAGTAGAAACAAAAAGAATAGTAATTTGCAAAGAGTTTTCAAAGTCTTTTCATTAAAATATAATAAAAAAATCACCTTAGTCCATACAAACTTTAAATCTAAATATCTTATTAAAACGACCTAACTTTTCAGAACCACTGGATTCCAGGGACCATAATTAATTTTACGTGTATCGGGATTTTCGTGTGTCATTTCAAAAGTTGAAATTTTACTTACAGTGTATTTATCAAAAATGTATGCAATTATAGCTAATTTAGTTTAATAAATGTTGTACAGAATTTTAGCAATGTTAAGTAGCGGTTATTAACTTTCCTGCTTTTTTCATTTCACTAATATTTAATAAAAATTTGTTGCTGAATTTGGCAGATCTTAAATTTAAATTCCACTTTACAGCAATTTACTAGAATTTAATAGCGTTTACTAGTTTTTAATAGTAATTTCATTGTATATTGTACTCCTAGTTGATTGAAATTAAAAAAATCAGAAATTTAAAATTGTAGTTTTGAGAGTTATGCTGAAATATATCGGCTTCTTTTTTTATATAAATTTCTATTTATATAGAACATTAGTGATCCGGAAGATTTGCTATAATTTGGCTATTTTTCAACCTAATTTCGTATCTAAGGCCTTGTTGGAAATATAATTTTACATACTTTCAGAATTTTTAATGGTCTGTGTTACAAAGCAATGATTAATATAGAAATTCGTATAAAACAATTTTAACAGTAACTCCCATTAAAATTGGCAAGTTAACAGAATAAGGACCCATCTAATATACACATACATGTATATTCTAAGTTAAATGGCCTGAAGTTATTATAAAAACATACATACCCTTACAACAACAATTCAATTGGTTCTTGGTTTTTCTTGCTCATCTTCTTCTTCCTCCATTACTTTTATTTTTTGCGTTTATTGCAAAGACCATAAACACCTTTAAGTACTTATGGTTATTATTATTATTATGTGAAAATCCATATAAGACAGTTTTGTCTCTTTGTAGTTAATTTTGCATTTATGTGTCTGTATATTCTGCTAAATAAAAGTATACGTAATTTGTTTAATTTCAGTTTGTAATCTTAAAAAAACTTGAACAACTAAACTACACTTAAAATAGTTTATAAGTTAAAATAATAGAAAATACCATTAAAAAGAAATGATATTTCATTTAAAAACCGATCTACTTAATTTTCTTTTAAATAAAATTTTTTAATATTTTTTATTTTTTAAATCTTGTTTAAATAACTAACACATCAGTAAAAAAAACAAATGATTAATGAGTTGAAAATAAATGTTAAAAGTTTACCTACCAATTCCGTAAAAAATAACTGGTTTATTTATTTATTTGAAATTATTTCCGTTTTTCTGTACACTTAAAATAGTTTGTAAGTTATAATAATAGAAAATGTCGTTTACAAGAAATCATTTAAATTAAATGCATTTTGTCTTTTATTTTCAAATGTTGATTAAACAACTAACACATCCGTAAGAAACAACTGATATAATTAGTTTAAATAAATGTTAAAATGTTATCTACCAATTCCTTAAAAAATACATAATTTTATAATTTTTTTGATATTCTTTCCCTTTTGTTTTTTTTTTTTTTTATCTACAAAGTGTTTGTAAAAATTGGTAGTCATGATGTGACTATAACTTCTTTCATTGCTTCCTACTTCTAAAGCATAAGTTATTCGAATTGAGATAATAGTTCCGATGAACTTTTTTATTATACCCTCCACCATATATGGTGAGGGTTTATATCAGTTTGTCATTCCGTTTGTAATATGTCGAAATATAGGTTTAAGACCCCATAAAGTATATATATTCGTGATGCTTATGCAATTTTAAGTCGATTTAGCGATGTCCGTCTGTCTGTCCGTCTGTCTGTTGAAATGGCGATCACGACGCGAAGACGCAAGCGGGGGTGCCTATTTTTACCCAGATTATTGAACATCCTCCAGTTTGGTATTTAAAATGAGCAAAATCGGTCAAGCGGTTCAAAAGTTATGAGTGAAAATGTGAAGGTACCTCTAAATTTTCCATACAAATTTGTACAATTTTTCTGTATCTATTTTTGTTTTCTGTTAAGTAAGTAAAAATGTTATTAAGTCTTCTTCTTGTTCGATTACATTTACTGTCTTGCATACTATGAGAATAATAACATATTAGAGCTATATGTGTGTTACTCTTAATAACTAAGTTAACGTTAAAAGCAACTTTGTTAAAGTCGCTAACAGAGCAGACCTCTGTAAATAACATTAATAAAACTAAATAAATAACATTACTAAAACTAAATAACAAAAGTTCTGTTACATAAATTGACAAAACATATTCATATTACAGTTCATGCAAAATTTAGTATATACGTATGTACATCATCTTCAGCCCTTATGACTGCCGGAGGCTGGGCTCATATAGAATGAGGTAAGGTCCAGAGAAGCTGGATCGTCGTTAATACGTCCATTGAGTATACCGACAGGAGAAAGATATGTAGATCCAGCCCAGATGGTGTTTTTCTCGCTTTCGTATATTTGGCTGACAAGCATATTATCGTGTTGCGCAAAATTCTCAACAAATCTGGCTTGCAACGACATGGAGTACCTACAGAAGGGTAGAACATCGGCATTTTCATAGACGTAACTATTTGAAAATAGTTTTATGAAATTTTCATAATTTCTTCCAATGCATTTTCTTAGGATTTTCAGCTCCAATTCATTGGCTGCTATAGGAGATATAGTAAGCCAGATTGGGTTTTTCTGTTAAGCTTTGTTGGTTTTTCGTTTCATTCCATAAAATGTATTTTTTGTTTTTGTAACCAAAGATATTTATATATAAAGAAAGAGCGAAATACATAATTGCTTTAGTGCCCCTACTTTTTAATAGGTGGCGCAGAATCACATTTAAACTATATCCTGTCCCATGGCGATATAGCCTTGGATTAGGCTATCAATTAATTTATTTACCAAAAATATTAAATTAACTACATACTTTAAATTATAATGCATTCAGATGTTGCTAGTAGAGTTATTACATAATTTTAAAGTCAATTTTTCAAATGTTTGACGTAATAAAAGCATTTGTTTTTTATGTCAAAAAAGAAATTTTCATAGAGAAAAAATAGTATTTTTTTTATTCCATTTGTATTTTTGTGCACTTAAACATCTAAATGAATATTGATTTAAAAAATTAAGGTATAATATGAACATAAAACATATATTTTTCATAGCTTTTGGCAAATATTAATTTATGTTACGAAGAAAATAGAAAATCAATAATACTCTACTGCATATTGTAGCACATTATGGCTAATGAAGACTAGCTCTGCAGCAAAATATGCGTAATGGAGATTGCACCTTCTGATGGGCCATCTATTGACAAATAGTTACAACTAATGTTCTTTCTTCAATAAATTAATTTTTTTGCTGTATTCTCTCTTTTAGACAAACACACTTCAATTTTTTAAAGAAAGAAAATTCGTTGCAACTATTTATCAATACGTGGCGCATCAGAAAGTGCATTCTCTCCGTTAGGCATATTCAGCTGCAGAGCTAGTTCCCAAAGATTCGGCACAGCCGAATTTAGCCCTTTTATACTTGTTTTTTTATTGAATAATTTTTTATATCTTAGTTTAAAATTTCATAAGAATTTATGCAGTTTTGCAATTTTTAATAAAAGTTTTGAAAAATTAAGAAAAACAGATTGTTTTTAACCTTCAATTGAAACTAGCCTGTTATTTGCAATTGAAACTAGCCTGACATTTGCATTTTTCAGCCTTAAATATTTATGAAGACGCAATCTGTGCATTTTTGCATTATGTTTATTATTTAACACTACACCATTTCCAGTTTTAATTCAGAATTTCCACCAAAATAATTTTAAAATCGTATAAAAATAATTTCAAATTGCCCAAAAATGTTTTAAAATTGTGAAAAAAAATATTTAAAATTGTTAAAAAATATTTTTAAGTTGTCTAAAAATGTTTCAAAATTGTCCAACCAGTTTTTAAATTATCAAAATATATTTTAAAATTTGTCCAAAAATTCATCAAAATATTTGAAAAATGTTTCAAAGTTGCCCAAAAATAACTTTTCACTTATGCAAAATTATGTATTTGTTCTAATAAAGAGTATTTCTATATCAGTACATTAAGTTCGCTTCTTTAAAAATATTTTTCTGCATTCTTATAAATTAAATTTTCATCAAAGCTTAAATACTACAAAGTATATGAACATTTTCCACTCATGCATCAGAATATCAAATCATTGTATTATCATTGCTTCCTTAGAGTAAAGTAAGAGTAATAGAAGTAGCTATATTTGAATACTTCCATCCTATGACACGCCAATGTTAAGTTCGTCTATGAAACCTTTTCCTTAGTAGTGCTGCTTTTATTGCTATAGACACTTTTTGTGTGAATGTGTTTGTGTATGTATATGTGTTTAAGAAGTTCTTGTAATTTTAATTGAAATAATTTTGTTATATATACAACCAATTTAAATAAAAAAACATATTGAAATTTTTTGAATGTTTTTTTTTTGAAACAAACAGCAAACAAAATTTAAATTTGTAATAACTGTTACGGACACAAATAACCACAAATTTCCGTTTTGTGGGTTAATTTTTATTAAAACTCAAACAAATGATAAAAATAAATGAAACTGAAAAAAATTCGGTTAATGATAGTAAATCATTTCGAATAAATGTATAACAAAGTTAATATAGATATTTCTTTGAAAAATAAATGTATGTTCCTTTATTTTTAAATGGAACGGAAAACTTTTTTATTAAACTACAAACAGTAAACTATATAATATTCTGAGTGTATGTACATATTCTGTGAATGTGCATATGTCTATGAATTTCATGTAATTTGAATTGATATAAATTTGTATAAAAACAATTTAAATAAAAAAATTGGAATTTTTTAATATTTTTTTTTTTTTTAAATTATTGTAATTTGAATTGAAATAATTTTGTAGAAAAACGAACAATTTAAATAAAATATTTTGAATTTTTTCAATATTTCTTTTTTTTTTTTTTTGAAACAGACAGCAAAAAAATTTAAATTTTTAATAAACCACAAAATTTTCGTTTTGTGTGTAAATTTTTATTAAAATCCAAATGAATGAATAAAATAAAAAATAAATGAAACTAAAAAAGTCGGTAAATGACAGTAGATCATTTTGAACAAATGTATAAAAAAGTTGTAATAAATATTTCTTTAAAAAATAGTTGTATGATCCTTTATTTTTAAATGAAGTGAAAACTTTTTTATTAATGCACAAACAGTAAACTACATAATATTCTGAGTGTATGATCTAAGTGAAATTCGAGATTTCTAATGAAGGAAAGAAAAAAAATAAAAAAGAAAATTAAATATTTTTTTCGTTTTTTTAGTTTATATTTTATAATATAGTAAACAAAAAAAACCTTGCCAATATCGTAGAAATACAAAAAGGGATAGAAAATTTTACAAAAATCTGAAACAAAATTGGATCATTCTAGATCCTTTTTAAAATCGTTAAAAATGGTCAGTTAAGTTAATCAACTAATGATCTTTTAAACATTTTGTTCTCAGATCATAATAACTTTTGTGCACAGTGTATATTTGTATTAATGTCTATGTACGTCTATATCTTGTATCATAATACTTTAGGCAATTTGTTAAGGGTTGTTAAACACAAAATGTTATAAACATTCATGGGATACTATTATAATATGATAATTTGTTATTTCAAACTATAAAATTGGACTTAAATGGAGATGATGATAAAATACTGAAAGAAAGTTATATATTTTTAAATGGCTGTAAAAGAAAAGATATGAAAAAAAGTGTCAGCAAATTTAAAATGTTTAAGGATAAAAGGATACGATATAAAAATTTTGCAATAAAATGTATAAATATTCATGCATGTTGTTTTTTTACATCACAATTTATAAAAGAATGCTTTTAAACTATAAAATAATAACTCAATTTTTGTCACATCAACTATTTATATTTATATAGCAGGCTAAAATATAAAAACTTTTAACAACATTTTTTAATTAATGTTTTCGTAAAAACTATGAGCTGTTTTTTGTTAGATAAATGAACATTTTCCTTTTCTAAATGAACCACAAAAATAATATCTTATATTGCATTTATAAATATCAATAATAAACTTTACTCTTAAACACCACACACGGTACGGTGCAAAATAGTTTAAAATGCTCTACTACACGCAAAGAAAAAACATAGTTGGGTCAATCATATTCGAAGAGCATCATATATTTTTGGATTTATGCTGGTGCCAACCATAATCGTACTATATTATGGTTATCATATTATGATAATAAAATAACCATATTTTCACTATAATATGGTCCCTACAGTTATATAATGATTCAAAAATTACCATATTATGGTCCTAAATAAACATTTTATATTGAATTTATCATAATATGATCGCACGTAATCATAGTATGCTCAAAATGTTATCATATTATGGTCCCTCATAACTATATTATATTATATGATCCATAATCTAAGAAAATTTCTTAATGGAAAAGTTCTTAGAAACTATGAAAAAGCTCTTTAAATTTAAGAATACTTCCTTTAGAAATGTTTTTTCTAAAAAAAACTTAATATGAAGGACTCTTTGAAGAAAAACTGTTAAGAAAAATATCATAGACTTTGAGAACTTTTCTTTCTTTGATTGTATAATTATTTATTGATTGTTGCCAGCATTTTATCGTTGCATAATTATCATATTTTTTTCATAGTCAGAATTTTTGTTACCACAGTATGGTTACAGCCAATCATGATATAAAATTGAAGGTGCCAATCATAAAATAGTAAAATATTTAATAAATAATGATGGTAGCGACCATGTTGATGGTTAGAAAACCAATTACTTGGTTGTGACAACCATATCCGATTGCAGCAAGCACAATATAGTAGCAGTGATCATATTGCAACCATGTTTTTTCTCTGCGTGTATAAAGAATTGTTGGTGTATACCTAAAAATAAAAATAAGGTTTGACTTTTGCATTTCTGAAAAGGGAAACACATTACTTTTTAACATCCGCTTACAGCTAATTTGACATAAGTTAATAGCAGAGATTACTAAACATAGCTAAAGTCCGTAAGTAAATTTCATCTTAACTCAATAAATCAATGTCGCGTTAGCTTGTATTAGTATATTGATACTGATGCATTTCATCAAAATGTGCATTTCTATAAAATGTTAAATTTCTAATATCAACAAACTAAAATTTAAGACTTTTTGCATTTTATATGACAATATACCAACCATCAAAAGTCATTTTTAATAAAATTCAATATATATTTTATTTTTGTTTGTATATATTTCAAAATAAATGTACATTGAAATGCTTGTTCATACGTATTTATGCAATATGCGGGAGTAATGTTAGCATTTAATATGTAAACTGTTTACGCTATATTGTCATAAAGTGTCACACAACAAATGTATGTAAATATTTCATATATTTTGTGTTGCCCATTATACTGGTACAATTATTGTCAATATAAAAAAATATATATAAATAAAATCTACATATAAGGCTTTCCATAACAAATTTCTGGCTAAAACAAAAGAATATCATGTGTCAGTATTGATCGACGAGTTTTTATTTTTGCAAATTCATGAATTCGGATTGGAGAACATGTGCTTCCAACAGGACTGCCCAACTGCATATACAGCTCGCTCGGTAATGGATATTTCGAAGGCATTTCCGTGTTACCTAATGTCTCGTTTTGGCGATTTTCATTGGCCGATTAACCTGTTCTAGACTTTTGAAGTCACGGATTTATGCAAACAAGCTACATAATATCCGGAAAGAATGCGAGAACTTATTGCCAGAAGTTCTCTACATAACGATGTAAAATTAACAATAGCACCAATGATCATCAACAATAGCTGCGTCGACTTGGGCGAAATAATCTTAAAAAATTAATGAAAAAAATAAATAAATTAAAGGCCCAAATAAATATTAAAACAATTAAGCAGAATAGCGGTATATGAAACTATGTGTTCTTTAACAATTTTATCGTTTTACTCGGCTTCATTATAAAAATATTAGGTGAATATTATCTACTTAAAATATTCAGCATAAATACTAATACAGGGTGAGCCAAATAAGACCTACCAATGTAAAACTCGAATAACTCTTTTGTTTACTAATATAATTGAGTTTTTTTTTTTCAGGTTATAATTGAGTTCTTGGAAATTAATAATGGATAGATTTTTTTATTCGTGTCGAAGATCAAAGTATCATCAACATTTTAATTCCAAATAAGCTCCCACAGCCTTCATGACAAGGAATTTGATCAGCCGTTTTGAGAAACGGGGTTCAGTGACTATATATTCGTACTGAAGACAACGTGAAAACTGTGCGGCAGAGTGTTGAAAATTATCCATATGTCTCAACTCGGCGTCGTTCCGGCCTGTTGGGCATCATTTCCCGAACAACATTTCGGAGAAGTTAAATCTTAAGATGCATCCATACAAAATTGTGCAAACACTGCTTCCGCAAAACTACCGACAACAACGCTATTCGTTTTACAGAATTAGTAACACAAAATGATCTTTTAAATAATCTTTCGATATCAGATGAAGCACATTTCCATTTAAGCGGTTATGTGAATTAGCAAAACTGTAAATTGTGGGGCTCTGAAAATCCAAGGGCAACATACCAGCATCAGTTGCATCCATCCAGATGCACTGTTTGGTGTGGTGTTATGGTCGATAAAGTTATTGGTCCATATTTTTCGGGAATGAGGATGAAATGCCAGAAACGATTTCTGGGCTTTCTTACAGAACAATGATTGTCAACTTCTTGCGGTCAATGGTGGAGCAGCATCCTAATTTATGGTTCCAACAAGATGGAGCGACTGCGCACATTGCAATGCAAACTATAGATTTGTTGCGAGAAATTTTTAGCGAACGTTTGATTTCAAAAAATTTTGATTTGCCTTGAGATTTTGAGGAGAAAAAAATATCTGTGCGTTGGCATTATGAAAGATCACATCGGCATTTCATTTGAGGGGGGTTAAAGTTTACGTCCTTTGGAATGTTCCTGCTGCATATCGGTATATGAAACTATGTGTTTTTTACATCTGAGGTGTAGAATATGTTTAACAATTTTGTAGAACATTTAGATTTAAAATTTGTATTAACTCAAACAATTTTTTGATAAAATTTTTCTGAAAAGACTTCGAAAACTCTTATGTAATGACTTCATTTATGGATTTTTTACTTATTTACTATTTATTAATATTTGTTTTTTTCATTTGCAATCAAAAAAAAAATCTAAATTTTGTTTAGAAAATAACACGGCATAAGAGTCATTAAAATCTGTTGCAATAATATTACGTATACGTATTGGTGTACTTTAACTCGAATTAGACAAATCCCAGTGTAGAATTAATATTAAGGTATCATTAGTTTTTGAACTACAAATAATTATAACTCCTTACCTTCTAGATTTATTTAAAAATAATAGTAATAAATAGTAAATAAGAGAAACAAAAAACAATAAATTAAGTGATTGTAAAACAATTTTCAAAGCCTTTTCGTTAAAATATAATCAAAGAATTGTTTGAGTCAATACAAATTTAAAATCTAAAAATCTTGTTAAGATTACCTGACTCTTAAAAACGGGATTCGCCTCTGAATTCTACGACCCAAAATTAACTTTACGTATGCTAGGGTTTTCGTTTGTAATTTTGACATACTTACTCTGTTATTGCTCAAAAATACACTGTTAAAAATTCGCATACTCTGAGGAATTATATTCTAAACGTCAGAGATTAAACAAAAAAATCTTTTAAAATGTATATTTGTTGCTTAGTAAGTAATCAAACACATGTCTAGATATTTTTCTAACAAGCACTATGACGTTTTATATGCAATAAATTCCAATATTTTAGTTTTTTAAGACAGTTGCGTTGAAAATTGGATTAAAAAAAATATAAAAAAAGTTGATTTGTTCAAAAAACGTGAAGAGGATCCCAAAAAATAAATTCATACAATGTATTAGGTAAGAATATGAATTGACTACAAAATCTTAAAAAAAAATTCTTAAGTCGCCTTAAGTGCTTTAGTCAAAAGTACAAACATTGAAATATCCTTATAGCTTTTTTAATAGAAAATCTCTATAACTCTATAATAATACAATTTACGCAAAAAGTACATAATATTTATAAGAATTTCATATTGAATAATTTTTGAAGGCAGCTATTGTTTATTTAAAACAGTTGCGTCCAATTCATATGCACAATGTGCAAGCTTTTACAAAAGAGCTTTTTCACCTACAGCGAGCTTCAACAAGAGCTTTTACATATATGAGGGCATAATACAAGGATGGAAATTTTGAATTTCGAAACGTTAAAAGTTCTAAAATTTATTTAAGCCAAAACACTTTAATACTTCTTTTGAAAGATCTTTTAAAAAAACGCCATCTTAAAAAGGCTTGCTGTGCTTTGCTAAGGATAGAGCAACAACAAAAGGAATCTTTTTCTTGATATTTTTTTCATATTGAAATTTGTCGATTAGCAAATTTTTCTTTTGAAACTTTAATTTCAGTTCATCTACTAATTTGGCCCTATCTAAATTTTTATTCAAAAATCTCTTTTGGCATGTATTATAATGCCTTTCAATGGTATGTTTGTGATTGCGTTTAGCATTATAACCACAAACCAAACATACGGGATCGCCGTCATTGTTTTCAATAAACAAAAACAACTGTTCCCACGCTTTATTAAATTAATTTTTTTTTTAGTGAACATAGACTGATCGTTGTATGTTTGCAAAGTTATTTTAAAGTTGATGGAAAAGTACTAACGTACTGAATTTTCCGTCCCTGAAAAAAAAGCTCTTTACTACAAACGCAAATATCATAGTATTAGTGTTTGGACGCAAATAACTTTTTTTTTTGAAAATGCTATAAAAAAAACAACTGAATATTTTCCCAAATTTATTTTTTTATTTGAAAGTTCAATCCTTCCGGTTAATAATGGAAAATAATTTCATTCAAATGGCTGCCTCGGCTGGCCATGCAGTAGCCTACACGATCGGTCCAATTTTTAAGCACATTATCCATTGTGTGCAGCTGTATTTCACCAATGGCTTCACGAATATTGTCCTTTAAAGCGTCAATTGTCTCTGAATTGTCGGCGTAATACTTATCTTTAACGGCAACCCACAAATAATAGTCCAACGGTGTCAAATCACAGCTCCGAGGTGGCCAAACGACATCAACCCTGCGGCTGACAATGCGATCTTCAAAAACAGGACGCAAAACATCGAGTGTAGCTTCGGCTGTGTGGCACGTAGCGCCGTCCTGTTAAAACCAAATGTTGCCAATATCCTCCTCTTCAATTTTTGTGAACAAAAATTCGTTCAACATGGCCCGATAACGATCGCCATTGACTCTAACGGCCAGCCGAGGCAGCCATTTAAATGAAATTATTTTCCATTATTAACCGAAAGGATTGTACTTTCAAATAAAAAAAGAAATTTGAGAAAATATTCAGTAATTTTTTTTTATAGCATTTTCAAACAAAAAAAGTTATTTGGCGGACCCTCTATTTTAAATCAAATTTAAAACAAACAAATTGTAATGTAAATCATTTGCAAGTTATACATGCATTTGATTTGTAAACTTTTATTAATGTAAACTTTATTTATTTATTTGATTTGTATTTATATGCAATTTAAGATTGAAAGAACTTATTATATTAATCCAATACCGGATAGGAAATTTTTTATCTGATGCTTAATTTTGGTGGAGAAAAATTTGAAAATTTTAAAATTAAGTCCTGTCTTCAAAATATGGACCAACAATTGCATCCGAACATGTTCGAATGTAGCACGCCGTCGAACAAATATTTTTTCGAAATCTGAATAATGACATACGGCATCACTGGCCGGCAATGGTTTAATATACAGAACCACAAAAAATGTTATGCTCCAAAGTTAAAAATTTAAATAGTTTTGGAATCGAAAGCATCTGATTCATCAGCTTAAGAAATTTTGTAGTATATGGTGTTTGTATAAAAAATTTTCACCATTTCAGTAGATGGAAAGAAATTTTTACTTTAATTTAAATTTGTTTATAGGTATTCTTTCCAGATAAAAATTTGCAGCATGATTACTGCTACTATATATTGCTTGCTGCATTCGGGTGTGGTTGCCACAATCAATTTATTGATATATAAGTAGGTTCTTAGCATTAAATATGCTCACTACCATCATTATTATAGTAAATATTTTATTATTTCATGATTGCCACTTTCTATTTTATAACATGATTGGCTGTAACCATACTGTGGTAACAAAAAATTCTAATTATGAAAAACATGTGATAACCATGGAACTATAAAATACTAATAACAATCAATAAAAAATTATAAATCAAATAAGACATGACTTTGACATTTACAGTCATAATACTGTCTTGTTTTAATAAAATAAATTGTATCAGTTCAGTCACTCATGTAAGAATGATAACATTGTAAGTAAAATCCCAATTTTTGGAATGACACATAAAACCGCGAGAAACCCCTGGGCCTTGGAATCCAGGGGTGTACCACGTTTTGAAAAGTTAGGTCGTTTTAAAGAGATATTTAGTTTTTAAGCTAGTATGGACTGAGGCGATGTCTTTGATTATATGTATTTTAATAAAAAGACTTCGAAACTCTTTTTCAATAACTATTGTTTTTGTTTTAACTTATTTGATATATCTTTTATATTATTTACTACTTTTCTAATACTTTTTACTATTTCTTAATATTACAATCAAGAATTTAACCCATCTTTCTAATTATATTCAGTATGTGAAACAATGCGTATACGTAATATTAAATTACAATATTACGTATACGCTGTGGTTTCCATTTTAGGTTTCTTTTTGTTTTAACTAAATTGTGACACAAACTTAAAATAATTGAATTGTATCCACCTAAAAATAGACGGTTATCATTGTTTTAATTATTACAAAAGAGTTTTCGAACCCTTTTTGCATAAATAGTATAAAAATAGCTTGCGAGGCAATACAAACTTAAAAATGCAATATCTCTTGATTTTGACCTGATCTTTCAAAACGGAGTATACCACTATGTTGTACAGCCCAAAATTAAGTTGGGGTGTCTCGGCGTTTTTCTGTGTCATTCTGACATACTTACAGTGTAATTTATGATCGTTTGCACCTGAGGTTTTATTATCTTTTATTTTCAAAAATACCTTATACATACAACATTATAATTTTCACTAATCAATTCATTGTCGAAAAAATTCATTGTCAAAAAGATTCTATATAAATATTTTATATTTTTAAACTCATTTCTATAAAAACAATAAATTTTTTCCAAAAAATATATTTATTAATTATTTTCTTATAAAATAACAATTTTCTTGTGGAAAAATTACTCAGAATATTAATAAAATAATCTATGAGCAAAATACTTGAGAAAGTTATAAAGGAGAAAATAGTTAATTACATCGAAGATAAAAACATTCTTCCTTACCAACAATACGGTTTCCCTACGGAACACAATACTACACAACCGTTAGTTAGAATTAAAAAAATCATTAAGGATAATTTTAATCAAGGTAAATCTACGGCCATGGTGTTATTGGATATAAAATCGGCTTTTGATTCAGTCTGGCACGATGCTCTTTTACATAAATTAATCCACATTGGGTTGGACACACATACGATTAGAATAATTAGAAGTTATCTGTCGGATCGAACTTTAAGAGTTCACATTGATAAACAATTTTCCGGGGTATATAGTATATCCGCTGGAAGCCCCCAGGGCTCATGTCTTTCACCTCATTCTTTACAACATTTTCACATCAGACTTCCCCTTGCTATCAGGGTGCGAGTCTTCCATCTTCGCAGATGATACGGCGATCCTGAGCTCAGATATTTTGTCTAATGACATCTTGAGTAACTTTCAAAGATCCGTGGACTCAGTAATAAAATACTTTGAAAAGTGGAAAATATTAGTCAACCCTACTAAAACACAATCAATTTTCTTCACGAGGAAAAGAAAAAACTGCTTCTTACCCCAATATAATATAAAAGTTATTGGAATTGATGTCCCTTGGGAGACGAGAGTAAAATACTTAGGCGTTATACTCGACAAGAAATTGCTTTTTAGTGATCACGTCAGTTATATTGTTAACAAAAAAAATATAACTACTAGAATTCTATACCCATTTATAAATCGAAAGTCCGATCTCAGTATTGAGAATAAAATTATGATATTAAAAGTAGTATTTCATGCAATGTTATTCTATGCAGCTCCCGCTTGGCACGACGCCTCTGACTGCCACTTAAAACGACTACAAGTTTGTCAAAACAAGCTTCTGAAAATGTTCTATAATCTACCATTTCACTATTAAACATGTCGTCTCCACTCACTCTCTAATATCAAACTAGTTAAGGATAAATTATATATTATAACTGAGAACTTTTTTATAAGAAGTGCGAATTCTTCTTATCAACATATTAATAATTTATGTCCTTGACAAGTTTACTTTTAACTATTCACTTTCCCGCTTTTATCAAAAAAAAATTTTTTTTTGTTTAAAGGTTTTTGAAAATTTTCCTTAATTTGTAAAAATATTTTTAGGAAATTAAATATACTTCATTCATATTTAAATATCTAAGTTAAAAAGTCTAATGTGACTAAACTCTTTATTAAGCATATTAACATTATTGTAAACATAGATATAATATTTAACAATAAATAAATATAATAAAAAATAAATTAATAAAATAATTTTTTATAAATAAAGTCTGTTGAACACAAGAGTAATTTTGTACGAAAAGGTTTCTTATACAAAATACTAGTTATTGGTAAATTTGTCTTAAAGAAATATTTTTAGATTTTATGGACCTTTCATCAAAGTAAAATTCTCCGATTTTGGAAAATGCTTTTTAGATAAAAATTAATATAGATTCTGAAGACTTTTCAAATATATTCTACGCAAAATATTAGAAACTCTGCGGTGCTCCGATTCAATGTGAGATTCAAAACGTAAATTATTATCAATGATAACACTTAAGCATCTATGTTGACTCACCAATTCAATTTGGGAATTACGTATAAAAATATTGGATTCAGACACAAAACCATCAGTAGATCCAAATAGCATAGCTTTAGTCTTAAAAGGATTAACAGCAAGAGAATTATTGGCTGCACAGTTGAAAATGTTCTTAAGGCAAAAATAAATATTAGACTTTAATTATAATATAACTATAGCGGCATATTATGATAAAATTATGGTTATTTTATCATCATAATATGATAATTATATTATATTATAGTACGACTAAGGTTGGCAAAATCACAATCACAAAAATATATGATGCTTTTCGAACATAATTGCCCCAACCATGTTTTTTGTGTGCGTGCTTCTACTGAACATATATGGCAAAACTTTCTTTTTACAGAGTCCTTAGATTTCTCCCAAAACCTCCAAGCCTCATCTTTTAAAAAGTCTCACATTGCTACTAATTACTGCACTCACAATATATTTTCTGTTACCGACTGTATGTAGTTTATTTAAAAAGTAATACGTAAAGTTTGTTTTTAAATGAAGAATCATTGAAATTCATAGAAATATATTTTATAACTATTTGAATCAGTCATTAAAAAAAAAACAAACTATAAAAATTTACAGACATTCAGTAGGAGTTGATATTTTCAGTTAAATGTAAAATTTTATGTTTTCTGCTTCAAAAAATAGAAATTCATATAATTCTTTTTTTGTTTTTCTACCAAAATAGTTTGTATATATACAAAATCATTTCAATAAAAATTACAAGAAATTATTCAAATATACATACACACAAAGCTAATAAAAATATAAACATCTGCATGTGTTGTGTTTTGTAATTACATACAAATACAAAAACTTTCAATTTGAAAAACAAACCACAAAAGTATTTTTTTCTACCTTTTTGTCAGTAAAAATTTTACGGTTATTTTAAACGACTTTCTATTGTTTTTACTTTTGTTGATTATTAAACAATGATTGAAAATAAAAAACAAAATGGGTTGAATATAATGGAAAATCGGTAGTCCTCTTGTTGATTGTATTTTCGATTAATTTAATATGTATTTTAAGTTGTTTTTAACGAAATAATATTGTGAGTGTGTGAATAAACAATTTATACACTCACAATATTATTTCGTTAAAAATAATCTAAAGTACATATTAAATTAATCGAAAATACAATCAAAAAGAAAACTACTTATTTTTCAGTATTTTCAGCCTATTTTATTGCTTATTTCATTGTTTAATAATTGACAAAGGTAGTAAAAGCAATCGAAAGTTGTTTAAAATAACCATCAATTTTTAACTGACAAAAAGTAGAAAAAAACGATTTTTGTGGTTTGTTTTTCAAATTGAAATTTTTTTTATTTGTATGTAATTTAACAACACACACAGATGTATATATTTTTTATTTTCTTGTGTGTATCTATACCCAGCAAAAAAAATGGTAGTCATTCTGTGACTATAACTTCTTTCATTGCTTCCTAAACTTCAGTTGACATTCTTTTATGATTTTTGGTGTTATTCTAAGGCACTTCATGTGTTCATATTTCATATCTTAAATATCGATTCATATCTTAAAATATCACTCTTCATTACTTCTAAAGCATAAGTTATAGTATATCGTATATTTTTTTTTTTGTTTTGAACCTAAAGCATTTATTCGAATAGAGAAAATATTTCTGATGAACTTTTTTAATTTTTGTATTAAATCATTTATTATATTTTAGTTTAAAATTTCATAAGGGCTAGAATTTATGCAGTTTTGCAATTTTTAAAAAAGTTTTAAAAAATCAAAAAAAACAGATTTTGTTTGACCTTTAATTGAAACTAGCTGGCCTGTCATTTGCATTTTTTCAGTCTTAAATATTTTTGACGACGCAATCTGTGCATTTTTGTTTTATGTATATTATTTAACACTACACTACATTTCCAGTTTTAATTCAGAACTCATCAAATTAGTTTTAAAATTGTGTAAAAATTATTTCAAATTAAAAATGTTTTAAAATTGTGCAAAAATAATTTAAAATTGTTCCAAAAAATATTTTAAAATTGTCTAAAAATGTTTCAAACTTGTACAAACAGTTTTTAAATTATCCAAAAATATTTTAAAATTAGTCTAAAAATTCATTAAAATTTTTTAAAAATGTTTCAAAAATGCTTTTGCACTAATGCAGAATTATTTGTTTTAGTAAAGAAAATTTGTATATCAATGCATAAATTTCGCTTCTTTAAACTTATTTTTCTGCATTCTTATGAAATAAATTTTCATCAAAGCTTAAATACTACAAAGTATATGAACATTTTCCACTCATGCATCAGAATACCTAATCATTGTATTATCATTGCTTCCTTAGAGTAAAGTATGAGTAATGCTAGTAGCTACATTTTAATACTTCCATCCTATGACACGCTAATGTTTAATTCATCGATGAAATTATCAGAAAAGAAGAGATGCCTTTGCCAAAGTAGTGATGCTTTTATTGCTTCTTTGGCAGCTTAATTTTTGCTGGGTATTTGAATAATTTCTTGTAATTTTTATTAAAATAATTTTGTATATATACAAACTATTTCGGTAAAAAAACCAGAAAGAATTATATCAATTTCAATTTGAAAATATCAACTCCTACTGAATGTCTGTAAATTTTTATAGTTTGTTTTTTGAATAACTGATTCAAATAGTTAAAAAAAATATGTATCTATGAATTTCAATTGATTCTTCATTTAAAAACAAACTTTACGTATTACTTTTTAAATAAACTGCAGTCGGTAACGGAAAATATATTGTGAGTGTACTACAACTTGACATTCACTAAAAATCAGCACTCTGTGTTCTTAAACGACTAATCGCCAATTTTTCCGATTAATTGACTCGAATAACCGATGAATTAATTTTTGTAATTTTTCGAATAATAGCCTAACCGGTTAACTGGCAGGGTCGAATAATTGGCAACACTAGAAAACATTTAATATTTTGTTTTTCCTCAATGGAGTTTTTTATGGATGTTTCCAATTCGGTTATTTTTTTATTTTGTGGCACCACTGTTATTTTAAAAATTCGTAAACGTAAATTTAGATTTTACTTCCTTAAAATCCAACTGAAAATTTCTTGTTTTCTTTAAAAAAAACTGTCCTCCATATACAATCGGCTAAAATTTGCTATTACATACATTTATACTCAGTTAACAAGCATTGAATTGATATACTACTACATACACACCAGTTTAAAATATATACATAACTGTCAAGTTAGATAACATGTCAAAACCACGGCATAAAACTTTAAAACCTTCAAAGTACCCTTTTTTCTAATCCTCTCTAAAACTGATGTTGGAATTTAGTGTGTGAGTGTGTGTGTGTAGTTATAATACAGGCAGGATTAATCGAATTTCAACTGTCTGCTCTTGTAAAGCCTTCAAACTAGACAGCTTATTCCAATCTTTTGACTTGGCTTTTTTGTATGTGTGTGTGTGTAGGCGTGTGTGTGTGTATATTCCTAGTTTTGTTAGGATTTTTGTTTTTTATAGTTTGGTTTAGTTTATCGTATATACACATACATACATACATTTTTTTTCTCTACATACCATTCATTGGCTTTTAACATGACTTTTACATCATATCAACCTTTATAACACATGCATACCTACACATTTAGTTGTTTGTGTTATCAAATTTAGTATGAATAGTACACCAGGGGTTTAAAATTCTATTTATATAAAATACCTTTTTTGGTTTTCACAAAAGAACTGTTAAAGCATAATATTGTAGATGGTTTTTCTAAAACGAAAAAAAAATATATATATTCAAAACTTTATAGATTTGTTTGTGTTCAAACAATTGCTTCAAATCATTTATCTTCATTTATCATGAATATCTTTCTTTTTTACTATCAGAGATTTTGATTTTAGAGAAATAGTTTTCAATGATTTTCAAATCAAGATATAAAGCTAAATAAGCACTTGCCTAAAGTTTGTTTTTTAGTTTTTTTTTTAAGTTTATCCATTTTAAACGCATCAATATTCAACAACTTTAAGTGCATCTACAAGGTGGCGCAAAAGTTATCCTCCTATCAGAAAATGCTATAAATTTTGCGATTGGCCCCTAATGGCCCTAAAAAGGGCTCAAATGACAATCAACTGTGGCGGCGGCCATTTACATGACATCATATTCTCGACTTGATGTAAAAAAAATTAAAAGACCAAATAAAAATAATCCACAAGAAGAATCAAAGTTTTTCATTTTTTTTTTTAAATTACAGCCAAAAAACATCGGAAGGTTATTTTTGCGCCACCCTGTATTTACACGCAGAGAAAAAAATGGTTGCAATTTGTCTTTGGGTTTTTTTGAAGCCACGGGTATATTTAAACAAGCCACAGATTCTGGAAGCTTGCAACAGCTCTTATCGCCCAAAGTTCTTTGCAGAACTATGCAAAATTGCAGTAAAAAGCCTAAATGTTGATCAATGATGTGGCGCCTACATTCTAAGATTATTGAAAAAAACTTATAAGCATTAAAAAAAAAATTAATTATATCATTTCATTTTCAAGATATAGTAAAAACAACATCAGGTTAATGATTTTGAGCCACCCTATATTAACCCTTTAACCACTGGAGTCGAAAAACGAGGTATTTTGTTATGAAATTTTGGTTTTAGTGTCATTTTGGACTAAAAATCACGAATGTGAAGTTTATTTTTCAAAAAAATTTAACCTGAAAGCGCCAGGTGGAAAAAAATGAAAGACAACCTGAAGACAAAAAGCTCGACTCCAACAAAAAAATTTGTTTCACAAATCAAACACGCAACATATGATCAAAATACAGCTTGAAGCTACTTTCCAAAAAAAATTTCGAGTTGATTGAGCTGTTGGAAAGTATGTTTTTTTTTTAGTTTTAATTTTGCACCAAAATCATAAATCATAAACCGTGTCTGTTTTGACAAAAATCTTGACAGAAATGGGTGTATCTATCAAACTATTCAATTGAGCGTGTTCAAACCGGCACTGTTCGATAGGTAAATTCAAACAGACAAAAATGTCGATGGCAGTTAGTGCAGCAAAAATATTGCATTGGATATAATTGGACTTTAGTGATGACCTTCTGTAGACGGTATTAGTGGTTAAAGGGTTAATATTATAATATCGATGAAATAATGGTAATTTCATTTTCGTGATATGATAACTAAATTTAAAAAGTTAGTAAAAAAATGTGTAAACTATGTTCAATCCCACTTTACTATTTTTGTACTAATTTTTAGTAAAAAAAAATATATTAATTAGTAAATTCTTTTGCTATTTTAATTTTACAAATTGCAGAACTTTTACAGAATTTTTACAAATTTTTGTTGCTAACTTCAAAAATCTATTTACAAATTTTTGCAAACCGATTTGCTAAAATTAGCAAAAAAAAATTACTAATTTTAGAAAAGTGGATATTGAAGGAAATGTTATTTATAATAATTAAAACTTATACATAGAAACTTATATTGCCTTATAATGTTACAAATGCTGAAAAAGGGGATGTGAAGTGAAGATACCTTGCAAAAATAGGACATCCACTTAAAATAGAACTAAAAACTTTTTTAGTTCTAAAAATCAGCCCTCAAAAGAATTTAAATTTGACCTTAAAATCCAAAAAAAAATTAGGAAAAATATTTTTGCGAACAAAAATTATACAAAGTTTCAATAATTCCGCCAATTCTTCATCAGATGGCGGGCAACAACTGTTCTAAGAATTATTATCTCGCGCAATTACGGTGTTTCCATACTTGAAGCCATTCATATTTCACCACCTTTCATATTTTCTCTATCCCCTTTTAGTAGAAAGAATTTCCCGTGTTGCTCCTCTTTCCAAAAAAAAAAAAAACAAAACCATTAATTCGTTTATGTTTTGGCTATTTTTTAGCCGTTGATTTTTTTTTAAGTTTGCCTAAAATATTTTTTGAAAAATAAATATAAAAAAAATTTTGCTTGATAAAAAAAAATATAAATTGTACGCTCACAATATTATTTCGTCAAAAACAACTTAAAATACATATTAAATTAATTGAAAATACAATAAAAAAAGGACTACTGATTTTTATTATATTCAGCCTATTTTGTTTTTTATTTTCAATCATTGTTTAATAATCGACAAAAGTAGTAAAAACAATAGAAATTCGTTTAAAATAACCATCAATTTTTAACTGAAAAAAGTTAGAAAAAAACTACTTATGTGGTTTGTTTTTTAAATTAAATTTTTTTTTATTTGTATGTAATTACAAAACACAACACACACAGATGTATATATTTTTATTGGATTTATGTGTATGTATATTTGAATAATATCTTGTAATTTTTATTGAAATAATTTTATATATTAACAAACTATTTTAGTAGAAAAACAAAAAGGAATTATATTAACTTGTATTTTTAGAAACAGAAAATATAAAATTTTACATTTAACAGAAAATATCAACTCCAACTGAATATCTGTAAATTTGTATAGTTTGTTTTTTGAATGACTGATTCAAATTGTCAAAAAATATATTTCTATGAATTTCAATTGATTCTTCATTTAAAAATAATTTACGTATTACTTATTGCTTAATAAAAAAGAGTTGATAACGAAAAATATATTGTGAGTGTATATTCGAATTCGTAGGGCAATTCTAAAAGAAATGAGCAGCTTTAAATTGTTTTTAACACTTTAAAAATAATTGAGTTAATTTGGGCATTTTAATAACATATAATAAAATTTTGCTATATTTTGAGTTTACATCAATTTACTAAAATTTAGTAGCAATTACTAATTTTTTTTGCTAATATTATTGTACTAACAATAATAATATTTAGAATTTTTTTTTTATTTTTATTTATATTAATCATATAATTCAGAATTATATCCTAATACACTAACCGAGCACTAGCAACAAAGGCCATCGGCTCGTTGTAGCGAAAACAGACCAGAGCCTCTGGTGGGAATCGAACCCACAACCCCCGCATTGATAAGCTAACACGCTACCACTATCCTATCGGGGCGCTCGACTTTAGTAAATATTTTTGCTAATTTTAGCAGACCGACTTAAAATTTCACTTTACAAACGTTTTACTAAAATTTAGTAGAGGCTACTAATTTTTTCTACTAATTTCATTGTACTATACGTCAGCAGACATGTGTTGCTAAGATTAGAAAAAAATACCGCTGGGGTCAAATTAGCAAAACTTGCCGTAATAACGGTAAAACTTTTAGTTGTAATTACAGACTTTTTTTGGTGAGTGTATATTACTTTTACTTCAATCAATCAGCCAGCACAATCATAATCTCAAAAATTTATGATGATCTTCGAATGTAATAGCCACAACCATGTTTTCGCTTTGCCTGTATTAAAAGCTTTTAAGTTTTACTTTATACGGTTTAAACTATTTCAAGTATTTTAGTGCATTCTTTACAACTTACAAAAACTATGTTGTCATTACAAAAGTTACAATTTCATTCCAAATTTATTGTTAAGGAATTCAGGTGTCAATTTACTACATATTGACATTTTACATAATTTTAAAACTAAATTTAAAAATAAAATACAAAAGTCAACTATTAAAAAACTTAGTATATTTTATGTTACGTAACTTGTAAATGAAAAAATTTAGCAGTACATTGTCAAAATTCAATAGTTAACAAAAAATTCGTTATCAGATATTCTCTAACATTTTTTTGCCGATACTTGTAGTTCAAAAAAATCGTTAATTTTTTTTTGAAGTTCAAGTAACAAACTCTGTCAACACTTGATAAAATTTCAAAGGAAATAATATTCAAATTAACAAATTTTGTCGTAATCTCTAACCAAATACCTAAAATAATAAAAAAAGAGTTGTTCAGTAACTCATTCCACAATTATCATTGGTTAACGAAATCGATAAAAAAAAATCTTATTAGGCTCAAGATCATAATTTTTTTAATGATACTAACGAATAGTAAACACAAATTTTTTTATTAAATGGAAAAAATTGTAAGGATCAGCGCTAGAGGGAGTGCACACTTTCAGGTCATCTTCAGCCTCCTTCTAAACCACCCAGCACAAATTACTCATGGTTTTGAACATCACACACTCTAAGTAAAATGACTATGTGGAATTACATTTTTCAGTTATTGAATGATTACCCGTACAAATGAGCTATTTCCATCTATTTATAGAATTACCCTTTGGCAACCATCTTCGATTTTCGAAGCACAAATTGACAGGGTTGCCATTCCAAATGTTAATGTTTCCATTTCTGGGAATCTGGCATACTAATATTTTTTCTTTCACAACATATTTGAGTGTTGTTTTATTATATAGTTTATAAATTACATCGTGCTCTATGTTTTTGTATGTACAAAAAAAATAGTGTTTACTATTCGTTGGTATCATTAAACAAATTATGATCTTGAGCCTGATAAAATTAGAAATATATAATTAAAACAGATAGATCGAATAATATTCAAAATTTACATAAAAAAATCCTTAAAAAGTTAGAGAATGACACTTTAGATAACGATTGCTTTATGTAACCATCTTGAAACTTCTGTTTTAAATCCTGATTAAAAATATATAAAATTCTTAACTACTCCACAATGAGCCTAGATTCCAAAATTCTATGTAATTATGGATATCTGATAATTAAGGTCTGCTCCCAGGACACCCAATAAGAAATTTTCACCCAATATTTGGACAATCGAGAAGCCAAATATTGGGTAAAAGTTTCTGACAGTTTTGGAGCTTTATTTCCTTATTTACAGTACCGATCCAGCAACATGTTTTTAGGTTTTCCTTAATTTTTTTATTTAAAAACAAAATAAAACAAAAAATATACCGAATAATGCAAACATAAAGTATAGTTATTCAGTCTAATTTAAAAAAAAACTTAATTGCATTAGTGCCAAACAATACAGAAAATAATAGTGTAGCATCTGAAATTTGCACCGCAATAGTAATGACGCACCTGTAAAAATAATAAACGTATACTTTAAAAAACTATTCCCCATGTAAAAAAGTTTAACTGGCGCAATATTTACTCGTATCCAATTTGATCTTATTTAATATCTGCTCCAATATGTAGCTGATCTTATTTGATTCGAAAAATGGCAGATCAAATTAATTTCAGCAATATATTTGGGAATTAAGAAGGATCTAAAGTGATTTGAATTTAGTTCTTATAAAAGATATAAAAAATTAAAATAAAAAATTCAGTCTAAAAAAACAATGCAGGGTTCAAACCCGTACCTACAGAGCTGTGTAGCTGGCTTTATAAGACTTAGTTATTCATGTAATTGTGTTATATGTAATTATATATTATTATATATTCGTGAATTTGGTCAAAATTTTAATAAATGCTACATATAATGACTGAATTTATGAGACTACATTGTTCGTTTACATATCTGATTATATATGTATAATTATATTTAATATTATATACATATATATTAAGCTCTATACATATAATTATGTTTAATCATATCTTTCGGCCTTAGAAAAAAAATGTGCAAAAAATATGGAAATATTAAAAAAAAAAATATTCACTTCCAACAGGAATTTTGAAAACAAAGATCATATCTGATTACATGTAGCTAGATAATTATAATATACCTGGCAAAAACATGGTAATGACATATCATTACTTTATACATTACATTGTAATGAGTACTCCTTAGATTCAGCATTACTTTCAAAATAACAATAATGTATTACCTATAATATGTTACTTATCTTATTTTGAATTAAATAATAATAAGCTACCTGTAATGGCTTACCTTTTCTATTATTTTAATATAAATAATAAAGAGTCGTTGTTAATAGTTTAAATAACTTTATTTATTAATGTGTCTTTTATTAATATATGAATTAAAAGAGTTTAATAAAACAAATTAACATGTAACTGAACAGGAAAAAGCTTACAAATTAGTTTAGCGTAGTGTCGAATTAATTTATTTTTACTTGTTTGTATTATGACACATCTTATATAATTTATTTTTGTATTCAGATCACTAATATGACAAATATTTTAAGATAACTTGGGGCAACAATCGAGTTTTATCTGTAGTTTCGAAATATCCTTTAGATATAATTTTTCAAAACTGTAAAGAGATAAACAATTTTGGAGACCAAATTAGGAATCAGGGGAAAAAGCAAATAAAATTTACTTGAATTTCAATGCGCCCAAAAATGTTTAAAACTGAGCAAAAATTCCTCCTTTTGACCTGATGTTTCTAAAAATTAAAGGAATGGACTATATCCGACCATTTCCCCTGTGTTGTCCAATAGGATACGAGAAAATTTGTTCCAAAATTATCCAAAAATATATATTTATTTACGAATTTGTGGTGATCATATTGGCTCTGAGACCATATTGATCCAAATGGTTAGTATTGTGTGAAAGCAACAACTATCCTCAGTCGATACAAACCACATTTAAGAATATTGGTTAAAAAATGGGCCAAATCAAATATTGACCGCCAAAGGTTTTATTTTATATATTTCCTTTTGGAAGAAAAGCGGTTTATAAATTGGGATTCACCCCACTGCATCGCATTACCTTGTCGCTTACTCAAAGTTAATTCAGAATTGGTTACCAGGAGGTAAAAAATAATGAGTTACTCAATTTCTTACAGAAAAATAAAAAATAATAATTGGTTATTAGTAACCAATTATTAATACGCATACGCGTAACCCATTATTCTTTATTTTTTCGTAAGCTTGCTTGTTAGCAGAACACCTTAACTTTTGGGACATCCCATATAAAAAAAGTTAGAATTATAATATAAAGGGTAATACGTAAAAACCTTGGAGTTTAGATTAATAGACTCATTATTTAGTAAGGTTTATTTTTGCTGGGTAACTATATCTTGTATGAAAAAAATTTCGAACTCTCGATGCTCCGAAATGGGTTAAAATTTTAAAGCTTTGTAAAAATTATTATTAAGAAAATAAAAATAAATTAAAAACAACACACAAAAAAATATTTTGTTTAGCTCCCAGGAACCACATATAATTTTGTATTAAGTCATGTCAAAAATATTCTTGATAAGGAATCATTATCTTAAATTTATTAGAAAATACAATACCATCACCATATATATGGCACAATATGAAATAATTTTAAAAAATTCATCTAATATATAATTATATATGGTTATGCATACCGACATATTTTTTTATATATATGATAATATATTATTTGATAAAGCCACATATGATTATATAAAAACTTCTTTACTCGTTTAGCTTAAACTCAGTATCGGGTAAAACTTGTGTGTTTTTTACTACGTTTCGAGTTCACTGGTAATTTTTGTGGGGCTTGTGAACAGATTTTGGACGCTTTATATATCGTTTATCTATGATAATAATTTGTCTATTCTCTTGAGTTAGCGGCTTTTGGGGCATTATTTAAAGCTTGTTGTAGTTTCTGTTTTGCTTCATTCTCAGTTCTTGCAATTGATAGAATAGCTGTGTCATCAGCAAAAGTAGTCATAGTCGTTTCAGGGAATTCTGGTATATCACTGGTGTATAATAGATATAAGACAGGACCCAATATACTCCCCTGTGGAACCCCTGCTTTTATTCCTTTTAGTTTTTAATATTCATCTTCGTATTTTATGCGGAATAATCTGTTTTCCAGATATGATTTTAATAACTTGCAATAAGCCTTGGGCAGTTGTGTTGTGAGTTTTGCTAGGAGACAGACTTTGTCCTCTAGAACATATTCGATTACATTAGTAATACGATGAACTTGATCAATAGTCGAATGTGCGTTCCTAAAGCCAAATTGATGTTTAGGAACCATGTTTTTTTGTTCTATAATTGGTTTTCCAGGCTTTGGTATCATTATTACTTTAGCTACTTTCCAGAACGTTGGTACGTATAGTAGTCTAAATGATGCATTAATAATCTGTGTAAGTTTTCTGATAATATTATATGGCAGATGTCTAAGCACTTCGGTAGTTATAAGGACGAAACCAGGACATTTTTTCATTTTAATATTAGTATGAATATGATATAAAACTTCATTTGGCGTTACTTCTCTTAGGATAACATCATCATCATTGTTACCAATATCTAGGTCTTGGGTTACTATAGGCATTGTGTTGTCTTTTTTTCTAATAAAAAAAATATATTTTTTGCTAGTTTCGTTCTTTTGCTTTTTTTTTTTTTCTAACATAAAAAAAATTTTTTTTTTTTTAATAAAAAAAATTAGTGTTTACTATTCGTTAGTAACATTAAATTATGATCTCGAGCCTGATAAAAAAATTAGCTATTTTTCTGCTAGTTTTGTGCTTTTTAAAAAAAAAAAGGTGTTTTTCCCCAACTTTTTACTTTTGCTTTTTCTTGTCTTCTCTGATGATGACATTAAAAAATTTTATTACCTACAAAAATATAAAATTAAAAAGTGTTAAAATAAAAAAGTTACAAGCATTTTAAATCAGTCAGCCGAAGTTGGTTCACCCAGTACAATACAACCGTATTTCATACAAACAGTAAGTGTGTCCTTTGTTTTGCGTTGCATGTCATGAGTTAATATGAAAGTTCTTAATATTTTTTTTAGAAATTTGTACAAAATGTCATACTACACTTTAAAAAAATGATTGTGAATTTACTACTATAAAATGGGTAAAGTTTTATGTAATATTACGAAAATTCGGTAAATATTTTTGCGCACACTTTCATATATATTAATACACACACGAAGTATTTTTAGATACTATGTGTTTACAATTAAACACATTATGCCTAAAATTAGTATCATTTTGTTGAATAAAAATTTTACGCACAAAGTTTGTAAATATACTAACTTATAATGGTGAAAAATATGACATTTCTAAATAGAGAAAAAAATTTAAAATTAAAAAAAAACAGTATTAGTTTTTTAAAATTATGAGTTATTGTACCGTACGTACTTTTTTTTATCTCGTCAAATTAAAATAATATTAAATGCTCCAAAAATATTTTATTAAATCTTCGCGTAAAATCGTCTATGTTTAAAAAGAAATAAACAAATTTAAAAAAAAAATTATTAAAAATAAGTTGTTTTTCGAAAAAATTAAAAAAAACTATTAAATGGCAATTATATTATATCCTTTAGCAAAATTAAAATCCAATTTTCAGCCGGCGATAATTATATGTCGGTTGTAAAACGTCTTAAGGTTGAAGGACATAACACAAGCAGTTCACAACTTTATCATAACGTCGGAATGGATATAGAAAATACAGATGGAAGAAAAACATAGGCCAATCCTAGAAATATAAATGTATCGAAATGTTGAATATTAAAGTTGCACAAAATATTCATTCAAGATTCACTAAAAAACTACTTTTATTGATGCTTTCCATTGAGATGAATGCACATCAACAAACATTATTTAAAATTCTTATGTATTTAACATTGGCCTTTTTGGTCCCAAAATTTGGAGTATTTTTCTAAAAAGAATCTGACACTTTTTATATAAACCCGCTAATCTATATTAATATTTTATGTATTTGCAAATTAAAATAGTTTTTATTTTAATTATATCATTTGTGAAATTTACATGTACTTTTATATTTTGTTTTAAATACATAAAATAAATAAAGTAATTGTTTCAATTTTTATTGTCAATTACTAAACAATAAATGTACTGTTTTTATAGAAACATATTTTTATGGGTATGAAATATACACATTTTAGTGAGATTTTTTCGCATTTTATGTGTACATTTGCAGGAAAAACGTGTGTCTTTACGCACAAATTTGGAAAATTTACTCTTTAATTTCAAAATTTTATTTAATTTTAACGCACTTTTAATTTAATTTTAACCATTTTGTGTTCATCAACTGACGCATAATGTGTGTATTTTTTAATTTACGCACACAGAGTAAATTTACCCGACTTAAAGTAGGAGCACAGTTTCCTACTATAAGTTGGGTAAATTTCAACAGGAATTAATTAGAGTGTAGTTTTAATTAAAAATAAAGACCAAACTTTATTTTGTACTAAAAATAAATATGGGTTTTGTTTAAAATAGTAAAACCTAAAAAACAAAAAATTGCCGTGTCCTTAGTTTTGCGAGCCACTGTATTTTATACAACAAAGACAATTAATTAACTTAAATTATATAAAAGGAATATCATCAGGTGCTACATTTAGTTTTGAATTTTTTTATAATTAAATCACACACATTGTATAATAACTTATATATTTAAAAAGTTCCCAGTTTATTACAAATTCAATTTTAAGTTTTTAAAAATTTAAAGCATAATAAGCACTCTCATTGAATTAGTTCACAAAAGTTTATCATTTCGACAAATAATAAGAATTCCGCATTGATACAAAAAAAATTTTGCAAAAAAAAATCAAAATAAAACATAATACAAAACAAAACAAAATAAAAGTTTAGTAACATGTAAACTAAAAATAAGATCAAGCTTTGAAATAACAACTAACAAGAGAAAAACAAGTTTAAATATAATAACTAGGGATAGGAAATTCCTCTTAATACTTGTTTGTTACAGCTAGCTGGAGAGCAAAAACAATGAAATATCTTTGCGAGAAAATTGCATCGATTTGTTAATACATATTTTTACATATTTTGCTATAAATGCATATAATGGTATATTTTGCTATAAATACTTAATTTAGCATATTGTTAGGGATTTCACTTAAAACTGTTTTTTTACACAATTTAATACCTTGGAAAAAAAATATTTTCATGAAAACTGAAATAGTGTAAAAATATAATATCCCACATTTTGGCTACACTCTAACTAATTTCTGTTGAAGTTTACCCAACTTATAGTAGGAAACTATACTCCTACTAAAAGTTGGGTAAATTTACTCTGTGTGTGTAAATGAAAAAAATACACACATTATGCGTAAGTTTATAAACACAAAATAGGTAAAATAACATTAAAAGTGCGCAAAAATTCAATCAAATTTTAAAATTAAAGAGTAAATTCACCAAATTTGTGCGTAAGAAACACGATTTTCCTGTAAATGTACATAAAAATGCGGAAAAATCCTACAAAAATGCGCACATGATATTGAAAATTATAAAGCAAAAAAATGTTTGTTTTGTAATAAAAAAAAATAAATTTATTATTTGATAATTCACAATAAAAACCATAATTTTATTGTTTGTTAACTCACAGCAAGAATAAAAATAATAAATTTATTGTTTAGAAATTCCAAATAATTGATAAATTTAAAAAACTAATGAATCTATTTTTTAGGTTTTAAAATTTTATTGTTTTTTTTTTTTAATTTTGAAATGTCATATTTTTTTACTACTATAAGTTAGTATATTTACAATCTTTGGGCGTAAAATTTTTATTTAACAAAACAATACTAATTTTAGGCATAATGTGTTTAATTGTAAACAAATAGTGTGTAAAAATACTGCGTGTGTGTATTATTGTATATGAAAGTGTGCACAAAAAAGTTTTACGCATTTGGTGTTTATATTTACCGAATTTTCGTAATATTACATAAAACTTTGCCCATTTTATAGTAGTAATTTTACAAACATTTTTTAGAGTGTATGATTAATGTTAATACTCAATTTTTATACCAAACTAATAAAAAATATTAAATTAATAATATTGAAAGTTTAAATAAAACGAATTGTAATAAATGAATTTTTTTTTTTAAATTTCAAATGCATATTTTTTCTATTTTTAATGCATATTTTATGTACATAAAATATGATTATAAATGCATGGAATTCCTTGCCCTAATATAAGTAAAGAATTGTAGATATGATATAAAAGCAATCATATAATGGAATACAAACATTAGAGTTCATTAGCCAGTCAATAAGTGCAGTAAATCACACAAAACAACTTAAGAAATTTTAATATTGTATTGTATACTAAAAAAACAAGTATTGACCAAAAACTGTTCACTTAGCGGATTATTGTAGCTGATCTAAAATGTATAAAGAAATCAAGAGATTTTTATTAACTATATTTGTAATATTATATATTTTAAAATATACAAGTAATTATTATAATATTCAATTATTTTAACGGTTATTAATAAATATTTCATTTATAATTTTTAGATGCTTTAACTGTAGATGCAAAAGATTTCGATATTATAGAAGATTCAGATTATGCTGATGATTACTCAATAGCTGAATTGAATATGCAACAAAAAAGTGCCGATTTAACTCAAGTGCTACAAGATGAAAACGATGATGATGAATATGGTGAATGGGATAAATGTGATAAAGATTTACGGAAACCCAAAGGTTATCGAAGATTTTTGGATATAGCCTTTTTAAAGAAATTTGTACGAAATTTAAGTCCATTTACAAGACCACGTTTACAAATGAATTTCTATTTATTTACACGAGAATTTCCGGATTGTGGAAGAGAAATAACAATCAACGATGATTCACTGTTAACATCCGGTTTGAATGCATCACATCCTACTAGGTAAGATTTATATAATACGGCATATAGACTACACCAGTCACTTGCACAAATTAATACGCACAACTACTATTGAGATTTTGTAAAGGAAAATTATTTTATAATTAAGTGCAAAAAAAACATTATCAAATAATAGTTTTTATAACACATTAGCTGGTAATTATTACCAGTTACTTTTCTTATTACGTTTCTCATTTCATTTATAATTAGCACAAAATGATGAGAACCAAAAAGTAAAAGTCAAAGTTAAGCGTATTCTGATATTAAATATATAATTTTATTGTAATTAAATTTAAAAAATTCAATCTGTAACGATTACGATTAAAACAAGGAAGGTCTGCGGTGTGGTTCACTCCGATTTGTTGAAAATGTAGCGTAGATAAAACTAATGAATAGTTAATTTTTGGCGGCCCAATCTCTGATAAGTATAAAAGATTTTTTTGAAGATTTTTTATATTAAATGGTATTAATAGGATTTTAGATCATATAATCATATTTATTTTTTTATAAATTGTTTTTTATTGCAAAGAAACATGCGATTTTTTTTGGAGAATAAAAATTGAAAAAATTCCACCAGAGCCAGCAGGATAGAATACTTAGTACTTTCGGTTGACTTGTGTAGCGTCAACATTCTTCAGTCTCCACGCCCTTGTTGGGTTAACTATTTGATGATTGTCTTATTCATATTGAGTGTTTAGAAACAAATTAACAAACCCGAAAACAACACACAATTAGACTAACATCAACGAAATTTAAGAATTTATATTTATCCTCAATTTTTTCAGTTTTTGGTTATGAACTCTAATTCTTAAAGCATCCAACAACAAAGCTTATTAAGCCGTTAATTTCAAGCGCTTGTCCTAGTCAATTTTAAATTTGCAACATACGAGGGCGGATCAATAAGTCCGTGACTTTTCGAACTTCCCTCGTAGTTATATGAAATGCAACACTGCTCCTATCAAGTAACACCTGTTGATAGACTACTGTTAAATTTTGAGCAAGTTCCGTCATTTACTTTGCGTTTAACAGCTTGTTTTAAAAATTGAAAAAGTGAATTTCGAGTGCTCATTAAATTTTTTTTGCAAAAAAAAAACATTCAATCAAACCAAGGAAAAGCTTGATAAAAAACTATGGGGACTCTGCACCATCGATTTCAATGGTAAAAAAAGTAGTTTACTGACTTTCATTGTGGCCTTACAAGCACGGAAGATGCCGAACGTTCTGGACGCCCAGTTGAGGTCTCTTCACCCAAAACAATTGAAAAAATTCACGATATAGTGTTGGCCGATAGCAGATTGAATGTGCGATAGATTGTGGAAGACATAGGCATCTCACATGGCTCAGTGGTTTAAATTTTGAACGATCACTTGGGTATGAGAAAGCTTTCCGCATGATGGCTGCCGCGTTTGCTCGCAATCGACCACCAACAGAATCGCGTGACAACTTAGTTTCCATGATAAAAATCCATGAAGTAGACTACGAATTGCCCCCTCATTCACCTTATTTTCCGAATTTGGCCTCCAGTGACTATTTCCTATTTCCAAACCTTAAGAAATGGCTCGGTGAAAAGAGATATAGCGGTGGAAAGATATTTAACGATGAAATTATTGATCAAGCAAATTCCTATTTTATGGACCTCGAAAAATCCTGCTGTTAAACGCAAAGTAAATGACGGAACTTGCTCAAAATTTGACAGTAGTCTATTGGCAGGTGGTACTTGATGTGAGCTGCGTTGCATTTCATATAACTACAGGGGAAGTTCGAAAAGTCACGGACTTATTGATCCGCCCTCGTAATCTATGTTGATAGTTAATGACGAGAAAATATTTTTGATTTATACTTTTCACTCTATGCTCGTGTTTAAGGTAAAGACGTTTTTAATATTTTTAAGAACCTGTTACCTCTGAATCTATTCTACAATAGGTTCTTTTATCAGCGGTTCACTAGAATAGGTTCTAGAACTGATACCTGGGAGTCCAAATGTAAAGTTGCACTATCTCACAACCGGTTCTAAAGCAACCTGTTCTAGTTTGTAAGATCAGATCCTATTGCTTTTAGGTCAAAGTCCATAAAGAAAGAACTGGTTGTAGAACATAAATTAGAACCTATTCTCGTCAAGTACAAATTGTATTTTGAAGTTCTCATTTTTACTGGGTAGCTTAGCTGCCCAGCAAATTTTTTTTTAATTTTTCAGGTTACCATTGAACAGGTTCCAGAACTGATTCCCGGGAGTCATATTATTAGTTTTAACTATCCATGAACCAGTTCTATAATTTGATCTAGAACCAGTTCTAAAGAAACCTGTTCTAGTTTGGATAAAACGAACCAATTGCCAATGGGACAAACACTATACATATAAAACAGGTTGTATATAGAACATAAATTAAAATCGAAAATACTATCAAAAAGAGGACTAGTGATTTTTCATCATATTCGGCCTATTTTGTTGTTTACTATTTTCAATCATTGTTTAATAATCGACAAAAGTAGTAAGAGCAATCGAAACTCGTTTAAAATAACCATAAATTTTTAACTGACAAAACGTAAAAAACAAAACATTTTTGTGGTTTGTTATTTTAATTGAAAATTTTTTATATTTGTATGTAATTTTACAAAACACAACACACACAGATTTTTATATGTTTATATTCTATGTGTGTATGTATATTTAAACAATTTTTTTTAATTTTTATTGAAATATTTTTGTATATAAACAAACTATTATGTTAAAAAAAAAAACAAAGAGGAATTATATGAATTTCTATTTTTAGGAACAGAAAACATAAAATTTTACATTTAAAAGAAAATATCAACTCAATGACTGGATTCTTCATTTAAAAACAAACTCTACGTATTACATTTTAAATAAATTATAGTCGCAAACGGATAATATATTGTGAGTGTATGAGCCCGTCCGTCTCTCCGTGTGAACATTGTAATCAAAGCAATGGTCGCAAATATAAAGATTTTTGGATACAATTTGTTACATAAGCTTGTATTGGCCCGAGGACGGAGCCTATTTTATTATATTTAGAATAAGTCCACATTTAAATCTAACTAACTAGAAACCTCATTTGAATTCGACTTAAATGGTATTTAGAAAAACAAAATCATAGACATCTGAAATTAGGGCTGGGAATGTTATGAAGAATGTTTTTTTTTAAAGGTTAAGAAATATTATTTTAAATAAAACACATGAAGACTATTGAAATTAATTATTCTAAATTTTTCTTTAATACCTTATTATTTTGCATTTAGTATTAAAAAAAGAATTTGGACACAAATTCATAAAAGTCTTAACGAAATGTCAAACATTTCTTTGAAGAAAATCTGACGATATTTGAGCTCACCATTATTTGCTTAAATAAAATTTTCGACAATATCATTCAGATGTTTATCTCTATATTTTGCACCCTGCCCATGTAAAAATCGAAATTTATATCCTCCCATACATGATCACATATGGGTTTGTATATGATCATACATGGGCATACATGGTCATATACTTCCATGTAAAGTTCAATATATGACTATACATGATCCATATATGACTATATATCTTCTAATTCGAAATTTGAGGGAATATGACCCTATATGATCATATATAAGCTTAAATGAATGAGCATATATGATATATATTCAATCCTAAAATTTCGGATCAGGAGATATGTGTTCATAAATGAAATCATGCATGGATCATATACAAACCCATATGTGATCATTTAAGTTCATATCTATTTCGGTTTTTACATGGGCATTCATATAAAATGATCAAGGGTACTGATCATTTAACCGCTTTCCAAAATTTTACCCAAGTTATACTTGGTGTAGGGTATGATATTGTCGGCATTTAGAGGACTTACATTTTTGTTAGTTTTTTATGGAGATGTATTAGTTGCAAGAATTCCAGAGTTAACAGGAAAAATTGCTAAAATATAGCTATTTCCAAAAGCATTTATCCGATTATGATTACCATTTAAAATATTTTTTTTTTTTTTTGAAAAATATAAAAAAGAGTTTAGGAGTAAAAAAATTTAAAATTTTCCCGAAAAAAAAAAAATATTTGTTATGCGAAATTTTCATTTATTTTTTCAATACAGAGAAATTTTTTTCGAATTACTCAGCCTTCTAAGGAGCAAAAAGGGTTTGTGGTTATTTGGTTTAGCTTTTTCGACTCCAGATTCGTGTTTAAAGGATCAAAATTCTTAAAAAAATGTCGAAGTAGAATCCATTAAAAAAATTCCCTTTTATGTTTATGCTTTACATTAAAATAATTTAATTTATTTTATTCTCCTTCTCCTTTTTTTTAGAATAATCATACATGGTTGGATGAGTCAGTCACATGGTTCTTTTAATCGTGACGTCAAAAATGCTTATTTACAAAGGGGCGACTACAATGTGATTATTGCCGATTGGAGTGCCAATGCTGTCAATATTAATTACTTTCATGTCGTAAAGCTAATTGAGACATTTGGGGCATATCTGGCCACATTTACCAAAGCGTTATATGACAGAGTGTATATAAATTTTAACGATATCTATCTTATTGGTCATTCTTTAGGCGCACAAATAGCCGGTGCTGCTGGTAAACGTGCCTGGCCTAATCGCTATAATACCATATTTGCTTTAGATCCGGCTGGACCACGTTTTCGTAAGCGTAGTATAGAATTTCGTATAGATCCTACAGATGCTATGTATGTGGAGAGTATACAAACTAGTCGTAATTTAGGATTTTTAGAACCTACCGGTAATGCAACATTTTATCCAAATTATGGTAGTTATCAAAAGAAATGTTATTATGTGGGTTGTTCTCACATTCGCGCCTACAAAATGTTCGCCGAGTCTATCAACTCACCTTTGGGTTTTTGGGGTATACGCTGTCGAAGTCGAAAACCCAAATGGGAATGTGATGATATGTTTAAAAGTGGTTATCGTATGGGTGGTGAACCCTCTATGACAAAGTCTGGTATATTTTATGTTAAAACAAATGCTAAACAACCATATGCTTTGGGTAAAATTAATGTTGATTATATGAATAGCAAATAGAAGGTTTATCGATCAAAAGAAAACTAAAAAGACTGAAATGTTTTACATATATAGAAATTGTTTGTATTTAAATTTAAACTTATATGTAATGATTTTGTTAATAAAATTAAAGGAATGAGTAATAAAAAAATTAGTGTAAAAAATAGTTATAAACAAGTATCTTAACTTTTTGTTTAAAATATCAACTGAATTTAGATCTATCGCAAAATTGTTGTATTATTTGAAAATTTAATTCATTTAATTAAGTTTTGAAGTGATTTAGATATTCATACGAAAAAATAAGCTACAAAAAATTTTAAATAAAAGCTTCTTTTAAATATTTATATCAAACAAAGTTTATGTAATTTTACATCAAAAAAATGTTCCAAAAACTAAATAACATTGTAAAATAAAAGTTTATATTATGAAAATAACTATTCCGTGATTTTTATTTTTAAGCTGCAAATTGAAGCATATTAACAAAAAATCTACTTTGAAAACTAAAGAGACATTTTGTAAGCGAACAAAAAAAGTCCCAAATATACACTCAACTATACATTTTTAAAAAGCACAATGCACACATTACATACTCCAAAACTATATAGATATAGATTTAAACATGTTATGTTTATAGTAAAACACATCCATATTATAATGTTGTTTTACCATATACATATTTCAAAATGTTCGTACAAAGTATCTGTGTACAATAGGGTGACCCAAAATACAAATGTCTCGAATTTTCACGCTCCACTAAGTTTATTCTATTCGTGCGCAGTGCTTAGAAATTTTCAATACAAATTTCCGCCAAATTACTCAATATTTCGATGAAGCGATAATTTAAAATTTTTTTGGATGGCGCCTGACACATAGATGGCGCTATTAGACTTAAATCGATATGATTTTTAGTTAGCCCTAACCTGTATAAATTTGACAGCTGTCGGATCATTAGTTTGTGAATAAAAGCATTTTGAGTAAAGCAACTTTTGTTGTTGTGAAAAAATGGATAAAAATGAATTTCGCGTGTTGATAAAAAATTGCTTTTTTAAGGAAAAAAATACAGTTGAAGCAAAAACATGGCTTGTTGGCGAGTTTCCGGACACTGACCAAAGAAAATCAACCATCAAGGATTGGTATGCTAAGTTTAGACGTGGTGAACGCAGTGGACGTCCAAAAGAGGTTGTTACGGACGGAAACATCAAAAAAATCCACAAAATAATTTCGAATGACCGAAAATTTAAATTGAATGAATTAGCAGATACTCTAAAGTTATCCAGTGAACGTGTACATCATATCATTCATATATTTGGGTATGAGAAAGCTCTGTGCAAAGTGGGTGCCGCGCGAGCTCACTTTTCACCAAAAACAACGACGAGTTGATGATTCGGTGCAGGAGATGTTCAAGTATGATAAGCCCGAGTTTTTGCGTCGATATGTGACAATGGATGAAACATGACTCCATCATTTCACTCTAAAGTCCAATCGACAGACATCCGAGTGGACTACACGTGATGAACCAACTCCAAAGCATGGATAAACGCAACAGTCGGCTGGCAAGGTTATGGCGTCTGTATTTTGGGATGCGCATGGAATAATTTTCATTGAATACCTTGAAAAAGGAAGGACCATCAACAGCGACTCTTACATAGCGTTATTGGACCGTCTGAAGGACGAAATCGCCGGAACACGGCCGCATTTGAAGAAAAAGAAAGTGCTGTTTCACCAAGACAATGCACCGTGTCATAAGTCAATGAATTGGGCTTTGAATTGCTTCCGCATCCACCGTATTCTCCAGATCTGTTCCCCTAGCAACTATTTTCTTTTTTTAGAAATTTTTGTCGAGTGAAGAGGTGATCAACGAAACTGAGGCCTATTTTGAAGCAAAGGACAAATCGTACTACTAAAATGGTATCGAAAAGTTGAAGGATCGCTATAATCAGTGTATCACCCTTGAAGGGAACTATGATGAATAAAAAAACTAATTTTGCCAAAAAAAAATGTATTTTACAATGGTAGGCCGGGGACTTTTCAATTGACCTGTTATAGATAAAGAAAACTTTTGGTATAGAAATAAAAAAATAATTTTTTAAAGTAGTTTAAATAATTTTAACTTCATCGGTGATGATGAGTACACAAAAATTTGTTTTATTTGTATTTTTTATTTTTCTCTTTAGTTTAAAATACGTTATATATTTATTTTTCTCCTTTTTAAGCATAAGTAGTTTGGAGGACGTCAACATGGAGGCACTCTTCTTATTTGATTTTAAGTCGATGCCCTTAAACATTTTCAGATCCTACGTCTTAGTTTATGTCAACAATGAAATATCAGCCTACAAAATTTAAAATCCTACAGCGATTTCGAAAGGATGACTAAGGCGCACTTTTTCCCCTGTTTATATTATTTATCAATGCTTTTATTAAGTTAGCCCATACTCCAAGGAATACACTTTAAATTTCTGGCCAAAGGGGTTACGGTGGGTTGTTAAAGGGGATTTTTCTTTATTTTACCCTCCCTAACATACATGAGACCAACGACTTAAGTGGACTTAGTTATTAATGATTTCATTATCATCATCCATGTGTTTCAATTCCACTCGTTCCATTTCATTTCGTTTCCCTTGCTTAGTGTTCAAAATCCCCTCGCTGCTCGTTCTATTACATTTGATTTACCAATATTAGTATTTCAGTTTCACTCGCTCTTTAAATTTCTGATATATATCCCCTTACCTAGTGTCTCAATTATTTACATTCCCCGTTACGTTTCAGTTTCAATTTAAGTGTTTCCATTCCACTCGTTTTTTTTTTATTTCAGTTTCATATGCTCTAATCGATAAATATCACTAAAATCTAGTCCTGGTCCTTTCCATTTCGTTCCTTTTATTAAGTGTTTCTATACCACTTGTTCCCCAATAAATTCCATTTCGTTGCCCCTGCTTATTGTTCGAATTCCACCTGTTGCCCGTTCTATTTTCATCGGTCCCCTTATTCCTTCCTCTTGTTTAGTATTTTAATTCTACTCGTTTCTCGCTCCATTATATTTCGTTTCTTAAAATTAGTGTTTCAGTTTCACTCGTTCTTTTAATTTCAGGTTTCTAGCCAAAGCAGTTTTGGCAGGCCATTAGGAGGGGTGGAGCTTTACTATTTTGTAAACAAATTTTACTGTGTTCCTGGGGAAAATTCAAAAAAAGCATTTAATCGCTGAATTAGCTGAACGCATATTTACGATATTAGGTTAAGGGGAAGACATTTTTTAATATTTGGTTTCTAGCGGAATCGGTTAAGCACGCTTTCCGCTTTTGAGACCATATTTTACCTGTAGAAAATTGCAAAAATTACTTTATTATACCTCTTTAATAGCCTGGAGTAGGACTGCCAATGCGTTTTAGGCTTTGCATTTGAACCCCTTCTTTATCACGTTCTTGGCGAAAATTAAAAATTGCTCTTTAAGTGAATTAACCCATACTCCATGGAACACATATTTGAAATTTCTAGATTGTCACTAAAGCGATTTTCTGCAGAAAATTTTCACCTTTTGCCGTAACTGTAAAATTATTTAAAACTTTTGTCTTAGCGGATGTCTATGTCGGAGGGAAATCTCCATGCAAAATCTTTAATTTCTTCCAGCGGTATTAAATGGGCGATATGCTCGAAAAGTAAAGTTAATGAGAAAAATTATGTAAATATACTGTAAATCAATAAAACACTGTCAGAAAAATATAGAATAAATAGTTATTTACAATTATGTAGTATACTATGTGTTTACTTTTTCTATCAGTCAGTCAATAAACAGTACACACAAAAGTACGGATTTTCAGAATTAATAATCATATGAAAAACTATACCGAACGCAAGATTAATTCAGTTAATTTATTCATTCTGAATAGTATGTAGTTTACTTTTTGTAGATTAATAAAAAAGTTTTCAGTTCGGTTAAATATAAAGGAACATACATATATTTATTTTTCAAAGTAATATTTATTTCAACTTTTTTATACATTTGTTCAAAATGATTTACTCTCGTTGACCGATTTTTTCAGTTTCATTTATTTTTTTCGTATGTTAAGAAAAAATTTACCCACACGTTTACTATAACAGTTATTACAAATTTAAATTTTGTTTGCGGTCTGTTTTAAAAAAAAATATCCAAAAAAAATACTAAATTTGTTTTGTTTTTTTTTATAAATTATTTGTTTATATACAAAATTATTTCAATTCAAATTACAAAAACTTTAATACACATACATAAGGCCAATCACTGTATGAGTCTACGTTTTGCAGATAAAAACCAAACAAAAATACAAGAAACTTAAAGAATTTCAAATAAGTGAATAATTATTTATTTTTACGGAATTAGTAGTTAAAATTTTAACATTGATTTTAAACTTATTAACTCATTAATCTGTTTGATTTAAATGAAAAGTAATATCATTTATTTTGAATGGTAGTCGCCTTTTAACTGTTAATGTGCACATTTTGATAGAAGGGACAAAAAGACAGATATACTTTTGCTTTCCATACTAGCGATGGCCACCCTAATGTACAAAATAATCGGAAAAGGAAGAGTAGTACAACATAAGCTAAAAATAGTTATATGTTGAATAACAGCTAAAAAAGCACGTTCAAAACATAAATATTTTAATTTTAATAAAATGTGTTGAAAACTTATGTAGTAAAACACATATATACATATAAGTTACGAAGTTTATAATAAAAGACGTGGTGCTGTGGTGAATGTAGTAACAACTGATTCTTTATTTAATTCTTTTCCTTTTTATAAGCTCAATTTGCTTACGTTATAATTGACAACTTATTTTAACCTAATTTAGTATTTGTCTATTGCACAATTTATTTCAATAAAAGCTTAGTTTACAATAATATTTGTTTTAATATAATTTTAATTATTTGTTTGGTAATCGAATGTTGTAGTTGGTAACCTAATTTAGTATTTGCTTATTGTACAATTCATTTTAATAATATAAATTTAATTGAATATAATAGTTGGTTGAACTCTAGTGTGTTATTGTTGTTGTGAAAGAATAAGGTTCTTGTGTTAGCAGTTTTTTAAGTACGTGTGGTTTGTTGCATTATAATTTACTCTGGTGTGTTATTGTTGTTGTGAAGGTATAAAGTTCTTATGTTGTTAGTGGTATTTGCTGGATGTGTTAACTCCCCCCTTCTTAAGTATCAGTGACCCACTGATCAAGTAAAAGCTAAATTTTCATGGGTAATCTATTTTGAGTTCAGGAAAATTTACCGAAGGTGGAAATTGTACCGATCTTTGGCGATTCTTACATTTTGAATATACTTGAATAGTCAGGATTATTGAAAAACCAATTAGAAGCAAAATGTAATTGGAACCTATGGAAACTAGTCCTTTATATGAAAGGCTGTCTAAGTGCTCAATGTTCTTGAGATGAAGATGGTGAAGGTATTGTAAATCCAATTTGATTTCCTTCTCCGTCAGGTTGCCCTGTAATACTGGTGGAAGAATTTGAAATGAAGTTGTTTGCCAATTTGAATACCTGGCATTATCAAGAGTGACTGTTTCATTAAGAAAATTTATCACAAAGGTGCCATTTAGAATTTGGGAGTTATTACCGTATGTAAGGTTCCCAATGTAATTGGTCAAAAATAGTGTACCCTCTGATATAAGTTCGATTATCGGTCGTTTCTCTATTTGGTATTCGCAAGTTGCATTTCCTCCATTAAGTATGTTAACAATACAATGACTCGAAGCAAGCATTTCTACTTGGTCCTCTTTACATATTACTACTTCCTCAATTACCATGCAGTTTCCTTTGATTCCATATTTCTCCGTCTGGGATACGAGTAGGTTGGTGAAACTAAGATATACCCTCTTGTTATTTCTAACTGTTGAACGAAGAACGACATTATTGAACAGAGTGTCCTTTGTTTGAGGTAATGAGATGATATATAGAAGAAGAGAGTCTTTAATAACCATGGAAGGTTCCGCGTATTGGAGGGCCTGCAATTCATTCTTGTATGGAAGTGTTTCGGTTTGGGATAATATGTTCGCAATGTCCCCTTTATTCAATATCTGGGAATGGACTATACCTTTCTTCGCAAGCTGACTTGCCATTACGAATTCGGCTATTTCATCTTTTATCAATCCAAGTCTATTAAAGAGCGTTTGTGCATGTCCGATGATGTCATTTGTATCCACTTCAGCAATTATTCTATTGTAGTTGTCCAATAAATTATTGGTTGTCTTTATGATGTATTCGTTGATGGTGTATTGTTTATTGTTGTTATTTATGACTTTATCCGTTTGACTGAGAATATTGTCCCAATCCGTAGCATCGGGATTACCTGCTATCCACTTCCAGGCGGATCCAATCCAATTAATAGATCTCCTATTTTTTGTTGAATTTCTAATGTGAAGTTGATCTAGCAAATTTTCTATCTTAGTGAGTTGATGCTCAATCTGTAATCCTAATGTTCCCGTGGTCCTTATTTCGTAATGAAGTGTTGATTTGATTTCCGTAAAAATTCTTTCATATTCTTGTAGGTTGATTGTGTGTATTATTTTGTAATTCCCGTTGCTGATTTTTCCGATGCCTTGTTTTATTTCAACTAGTGGGTTGTTGTATTCGTAAATATCCACAGTTGCCCTCGTCCAGGGTACTATTAGTCTGAAAAGGAAAAGGTTTCAATTTTTTAGATGGGACTTGTGAATTTTCCTGTTGTCGGTAGTAGTAATTGTAACGTTATTATCCTTCTCGACCGTTTGCTTCACATATAAATGTTTGTCTTTTCCTTTAATCTGTTTATTCCTCTTGAAAACTGTGGTTCCAGTATCATACTTCTTAGGTTTTTGTTTTTTTGCGTTTTGTCTATAGAGTTGTATTTTCTGATTTCTAGCTATTTCATTTTTCAAATCATTATTTACTATCTTTTTAAAATCCGCTAGATTTTGATAGTTGATTCTTTCCGCTCGATTGAAAAAAATGTCAACAGGCTTCTTTTTTGTAACAGAGTGTACTGAGTTGTTATATCTGTCAACTGTAATATTAATAAGTTCCTTAATAGAATAATCCGGATACTCTTCGCGAAGGCATCTTAACATTTCAATGATTGTTGAATGGACTCTTTCAATCGTACCATTTACTTCACTCTTTTGTGGTGGCGCGAAATATGTTTCGATTCCCAGGCCTTCTATAAAATTAAGTACTATAGGGCTAATAAAACTGCCTTCATTATCCATTACAAGCTTCTTCGGTGCGGAAAAAAAATGAAGTAGTTTTATCATTTTATCGCGAATATGCAAAACTGATTTATTTTTTATGTGAAAAAATTTTGCGTACTTGGAAAATTTATCTACGCATGTAATAAATTTTTCCTTCTGGATTTCCATTATGTCAATGTGTAATATCTCAGTAGGGTATGACGGAATCGGTGTTGGTTGTAATTCAGGATTTGGAGGATGTCTATCGTATTTATTCTTACTACAAATTTCGCAAGATTTCGTGTAGTTTTTAATCAATTTCGACATTTGTGGGAAATAGTACTTTTCCAGAATTTGGTTTTTGTTCTCATCGGAACCTCTGTGGGCTCTTTTGTGCTCATTTTGGATAATTACGAATTGCTGTTCCTCGTCTCTAATGTCCTCTACTAATCTCTGCGTTATTCTTATTCGAAATTTTGAAAAATGTTCCTTACAGACCTCTTGTAATAGGACAAGATTTTCCTCCGGAATCTTAATTCCATTCAATACATTAGGATTTAATTTTTCCTTTAGTATTGTGGTCAAATTCTTTTCATTAAGGTTCCTAATTTTAATATAGTGTCTATGAAAATTCTTATGAGGGTTCTCATAGTAATTGGAGTCCAGGCTAACTGGAATTTTCTTGGACTGGCCAGCCTTAATTTGAGCGTTTTCCCCTCTTGTCAAGTTCGTCAAAGGTTTTGCTATTGCTGCAAAATCCTTAATGAATCTTCTATAGTAAGATGCCAATCCTAGGAAGCTTTTCAAATCTTTTAAGTTCCTAGGGGGAGGAATTTGCTGTATCGCCGCGATCTTTGCTGGGTCTGGTTGTATACCACCTTGTGATACGATATGCCCAAGAAATTCTACGCTTTCTTTCAAAAATTTAGACTTTTCAAGATTTACCTTTAAATTAGCTTCGCTTAATAAAGAGAATACTTGTCTCAAATTATTGTTGTGCTCATTTCTGTCTTTGCCAAATATGATTATATCATCAATATAAACATAGCAGGCTCTTCCCAGTAATGGATGTAATACGTCATTCATCATTCGTTGAAAAATCGCAGGTGCATTTTTCAGACCAAACGGTAGCCTTACGAATTCAAATTTACCATTGCTCGTTGAAAAGGCTGTTTTTTCTATATCCTTATTACTCATTCGGATTTGATGAAATCCGGAGGTTAAGTCGAGTGTCGTGAAATATTTACTATCCCCCAGGCTAGAAAGGGTGTTGTTGATGTCTGGAATCGGATAAGCATCTGAAATAGTTACCGCATTTAACCGTTTAAAGTCTACCACTACTCTGTATTGTCGTTCGCCATTCGGTTTAGGTTTCTTCTCGACTATCCATAAGGGTGCGTTATATGGACTTTTTGATGGTCTTATGATACCATCCTCAAGCATTTGGGTCACCTGTTTATCTATCTCAGCTCTAAGGTGGCCAGGATAAGGGTATGGTTTGGCGTAAATTGGTTCATCTGTCGATGTTCTTATTTCCGCGCGAACGCTTGTTTCGATTAATCCGCTGTCGGAAACTGGGCCGAAAAGTATATCGAATTCTTTTATCAGATCCTGTATATCCTTTTCCAATTTTAGAATTGTACCAATATTATTTACCTGTTTAGACCTTCTGGCCTTAAGATGAATTTTGATGCCGTTACGTAGCTGTAAAGTATTATTCTTACGGTCAATTATAGCCTCAAGCTCCCTGAGCGTGTCATCGCCTATAATGCCATCAAATGAACGAAGTCCAGGAAGGACAAAAAAATCAAAACAATTGTCTATATTTAGACTTTTAAAGAATTTCCCACGAACTTTATGTGTAATAAGAATTTTGCCACCAGCTGATTGAATTTCAAAAGGTGAGTTTACGGGTTTGGAGTTGAATGACATAGATTTGGAAATAAAATTCTTGTTTGCCCCCGTATCCACCAAGAATTTTAGGATTCCGCCGTTTCCCAGGCGTAGCTCTAGGTATGGTACACTAGAGAGGCTCCTATCATAAAATTTAATTCGTCTTGTTCATTCTCAGGAGTTGGTTCATCGTAAAAGTCTTCCTCGCCCTCATGATCTTCGTTCTGCGTTTCATATTCCTGGCCAGGAGACTGTTCATAGGCTTCCATAGTCTCAGTATTGAAGAGGCGTTGCTGCTTTCGCGGAATGTTGGAAGAGTAAGTTCCAGAATTTGGAAGAGGAGACTCTTCAGGTCTATTCATGTAATTTATCTGCCGTGTTCTTATGGAAGGATCGATTTCCATTGGTATGGGTGGCTTTGGTTGAGTGGGCCTTGGAGGTGGATTATTTTGTACGTATTGTTGGTCCCGTCTTATTGGGATCGGCGCATTATAAATGCGAACTTGTTCAGCCGTATTCAGATTCCTGTAAGGAGTTACAGGTTTACTCCTATTCATCTGACCATGTACTCGATTATTAGGTGAGATAACGACATTATGCCCATTATTGCGTGGGTGAATGGAGGTGTTCCTATAGTTCATATTTTGGAACTCGAGACAAGAAGTATATGCCTCTGGAAGCGTTGTTGGTTTTTGAATAGCCAACATCCTCGATATGTCACCATTTATCCCCCTGACAAATACATCCAAAGCTCTATTTCTGTGACTTGAGATTAAAGCTTCGACTGTCTCGGCCGAATAATTATCCGACTTAATTTTGTTTATAATCAGCGATAATTGGTGATTAATTTTCGCATAAAATTCATCAACCGTATTATTACGCTGTGACATAACGCTTAGTTCGTATTCCAAAGTTCTCACATCCCGTTTATCTGCATAATGCAAGGACAAACAATTTTTTATCCTCTCCCAACTCTCGTCGAATATGTTATAAGATATTAGGGCCGCATCGGCAGGACCTCTCACTTTGTATCTTATATGTTGTAGGATTGCCCTATATATCGGTTTATTCCTTACTATTGCATAATCTCTTAATATGGATTCCACGCTGTGGATCCAAGAAATATACTGGACGGGGTTACCGTCAAAGACTTGTAAATCCCTTACGCAATCGGGAAGTTTCCGTATTTCAACCAAATCAGCTTCGGTCTTTGGGACGGGGAGTGTTGTATCTTCCACAGGAGAAGGATTAGGTCTTTCCTCCAAGGCAGCTATTCTACCGGTGAGGAGTCTCATTTGCTCTATTTGTGCATTAAGGGCACCGGTAAGCTGTGTTATAGCATCCTGAACCCGGTCCATTTCAAATAATAAAAAAGTTTGTTTTGTTCGAATAATTTATCTCTAAAGCCAAAAGGGTGTTGATTCGTTGAACCAACGATGTGTTTCCACTAAGAACTTATTTCAGAAATGGTTTTTAAGAAATATTACTTTCACTTTGTGTAGAAAGGTGTTTGTGTATTTTTGTTTTTTAAGCAGAGAAAAAAATTAAATTTACAACTTATTTAAAAAAATTTCGCTAAAAAAAAAAAAATTTTAATATTCACTTCCTTAATTTTTATAAAATGTTTGATTTAATTTAAAAAAATTTTCCAAATTTATTTTAATATTTATACAAAAATTTGTTTGTTGGTTAAAAAAAAAAAAAAAAAAATTTTAAATTTGTTTTAATTCAAACGGTAAGAATAGTTTAAAATATTTTAAAAAATTTGTAATTTTTACCTTAAAATTTATTTCGTTTTTTGTTCGTTAAAAAAAATAATGTTCACTTCTTAATTAAAATTTTTATGACTTACAATAAAGTTTGAATGAAGATCCACATTGGAGAGTCCGCGGCGTCCTTTTTGAAGGTTTCAACCGTCTACTAGGGTACGGTAGTTCGTCACTGATGTGTTTCCTCTTGTTGTTTCCCTTTGGTATCGGTGGTGTGTCTCTTCTTGTTGAGCTTACTTCCACGTTCTTAGGGTGAGTTGTAGAGTGTTCCACAGTTACTGAAGGGCTTCTGGAATTTTCCTTTCCTCAATCGGTCTTTTTTCGATGTATTGTAAAGGTTTGACTTGGTTTCCACCCTTTTTTATTTCCACAATTGTTCTTTTATTCTTTCAAATCGTTTAGTTCGATTCAATTCTTCGTTTTTAGAGAGTTCTTTATTTTCTGTTAACCGTTAATCTTTGGGCTCTTTTTATTTTATTTTTGAACCCTTTTTTTTTTTTAATTGTCAGTTTTGGACTCTTTTTTTTATTTTTCGAATCTTTTTCTATTTGTTAACCATTATGCCGTTTGGGTTTCCTTTTTTTTATAGGACTTTTAGCATTCGCTCGGGCGCCAGTTACGAAGTTTATAATAAAAGACGTGGTGCTGTGGTGAATGTAGTAACAACTGATTCTTTATTTAATTCTTTTCCTTTTTATAAGCTCAATTTGCTTACGTTATAATTGACAACTTATTTTAACCTAATTTAGTATTTGTCTATTGCACAATTTATTTCAATAAAAGCTTAGTTTACAATAATATTTGTTTTAATATAATTTTAATTATTTGTTTGGTAATCGAATGTTGTAGTTGGTAACCTAATTTAGTATTTGCTTATTGTACAATTCATTTTAATAATATAAATTTAATTGAATATAATAGTTGGTTGAACTCTAGTGTGTTATTGTTGTTGTGAAAGAATAAGGTTCTTGTGTTAGCAGTTTTTTAAGTACGTGTGGTTTGTTGCATTATAATTTACTCTGGTGTGTTATTGTTGTTGTGAAGGTATAAAGTTCTTATGTTGTTAGTGGTATTTGCTGGATGTGTTAACTTATATGTAGTACAGCTACTAGATTTAGTTTAACCCATTTAAGACTTATAGTTTTTTTTTAACAAATTACAATTTTAGATAAATTAGAATTTGTGAAAAACTCTCATTTTGAAGTAAAGTTCTTATTATACTTACTATAACTAATGTAATTTAAAATAAATAAAAAATAACTTAAAGACTGGCCTACTAACTTTTCTTTTGAATCGAATAATCTTATCATTTATTTCTTAAATGATAAAAAAAATTAATTACAATATTGATAATAAATAAATGATTTTTCACTTATTTTAACCATTAACAAACTAACCACATGCACGTAAAAACAAATGATATTTCTTTTATTTGTTTCTTAGAACTGCCAACCAGTTAATAACAAAATTCGTAAAAAAGTTATGATCTTTCTTTTACTTGGTTTTTTTTTTTTTTTTTTTGCTGTCAAAAAATTGACTTCACAATCTGTAAAAATAAACGACTGCATTAATTTTGTTTACTTAAACTATCAGCCCACTAACTATAAAAAATAAAAACATTTTTTTTTAAATGAAAATATTAACCCTGCTGTTAGGTTAAGCCCATTTGGTCCAATTTTTGGATTGTTTCCTTTGTAATTTTTGAACGGTGACATATAAAGACTTAATTTTTTAGCTCACGTGGTCTTTTTATAAAACCATGTTATTAACAGAAATTCAAGGTTCTTACTTAAAACAGGACTGAGAAGAATAAAAAATTACGAATCTTATGTTAAGGGACCATTTGGTCCATAGTATGTTTTCTTTGATTTTTTTTACATATATTTTAAAAAATAAGTATTTATTAGTTGGTTTTATAATAATTGTCATTGCATGATGAGCAACATGTTTTTCGGTTAATTTTGCAAATAAACTTGCTGCAAATGCGTACTGTTCCCACATATGTAAGTTTCCTTTCCTGAAGTTTTTTTACCAACTCAAAAATGGAAAAAAACTGTCGCCTGTTATATTTTGCCCTTTCAAGCCTTCTGTTAAGTCCAATACAATGCGTTGCCCTTGGTTCTTTTCAGGCTGTGCATTTCTAGGCCTACCAAGGTATGGTTGTATGCAAATCGAGTTGTTCCTGGTTGCGTTGATATTCTCAGCCGTAGCTCCAATAGGCTGAGGTAATGGAGTGTCACTCCAAACCATTTTGTTTTTAGCAATAAAAAACGGATGAACAAAGCTAGTTGCTGCTAGGACGGGTTCACGTTCAGTATCTGTTTCAGAAGAACTTGTTTCGCTATTTTCTGAAATATAATCAAATTCCGAATCTGAAATATCGGAGTCACTTTCTGCATTGAGCAGTTCTCGTATCTGATCTTCGTTCAAGTTTGCCATGTAGTAAGTAAAACACATCTGAACTATTTAAAACAACTCACAAAATGAACCAAGCATTACAAATTTTTGTGCTTCTTTACAACAAAGATCAAAACAGGGGGATCCCACAATTTTCTTTTACATATTTAATCTATGATTATTAAAAAAAAACAAAAAAAAGGGAATCCCACACTTCTTTTTTACATTAGCTGTTTATGTTGAATAAAAAAAATGCAAAAATGGGGAATCACACAATTGTTTTTTACATTAGCTATCCTGAGTAAAGAAAAATTAAAAAAGGGGAATCCCTCAACAAATTTTAACATTAGCTGTGTTGAGTAGATTTTTGCGCTGGTCACGTGATTTGCGTGGTTCACGATAATCACGCGTAAGCGTCAGTTATTTTAATTTACTGACGTGAGTAGTGCGTGAGTAAAGAAAAATGCAAGTGAGTGATTTATGAGAGATTATAATATTTCTTACGTAAGCGTGAGCCAAAATTCACTCATGCGCCCATCTCTAGCGTTGAGTAAAGCTTAAATTAATAATATTTAGGGAGAAGTGATATAAGATTAAATGGTTATTTTGTATGAATATTGAAGTATGGACCAAAAAGTCCATTAACCTAACATTCGTAAGTTTTTTCCAACCTAACAGCAGGGTTAAAAGTAGCAAAAAATCCATTTGTATGTGTATTTTTTTTTTTAAATAAATATAAAAAAAGTTTAAAAATGTAATTCTCTGTATTTTAACTAATTAATTTTCATTAAAATTATTGAAAACTAATTTAATTTCTTGAGCTTAAGGTTCGTTTTTTATAAAAATATAATATGTATTTTTTCTATTCCATTCTGTAGCATCTTCAGGAAATATTTATTATGACAAATTATAAACAAAATAAAAGATTTAAAAAAACTAATTTTCTTTCGTTTTTTACAAAAAAAATATTGTTTATTTTTTAATATTTCGCTACTCCATTGTGAAGCATCTTCAGGAAATAATAGTTATGACAAATTATAAACAAAATAAAAGTTTTGAAAAAAAAATATTTTTTTAAAAAAAATAAAAATTTTTCAAAAAAAATAATAAATTTTTTTTTGAAATAATAATTTTTTTTTTCAAAACTTTAATTTTTAGCGAAATATTAAAAAATAAATACTATATTTTTGTAAAAGACGAAAGAAATTATTTTTTAATATGATTATGGTTCATAATTGGTTAATTGGAGAATCCATTATGAGTACCACAAGCATACAACATTTTCAAATGTATAAACAGACAGCAAAACTTTAATGAGTTTAATAGAAGAATGTTGATCTTTTTAATATATGTTTATAAATAACATCTAAAATACCCGGATTGGTATTTAAGATCGAATATATATGCACCATTACTTCAAATAAATGTTTGAACTTTAATTCCATCGATGTGAAAAGAAAATTAAGAAAAATATTTTAAACTTCCTTTCAAACTAACAAAAAGGGTGGTTACCTTTTAAGGGCCGATGTTGAATGTGAACCGCACCTAAACGTCAAGTTTTTTTCTGCATTTCATTTGACATTTCTTAATTTTAGACTAACTCAATTTGAACCATGGAAAACTTCACATTCGAGCAAAGCGTTAAAGTTATTCAGGCTTATTATGAAAATGGGCGTTCAAATCAAAATGCATATCGATTTTTTCGGTCAATTTAATCGTCCAAATGTGCGACCGGGTTGTAGGAGATGTGAAAACACTGTAGTGTTTTCCACCTCAACTTGTCGTCGTGCCCAACAATTGCACCTCTCACGCTCGTCGTTGATGAACATTATGCATAAAGACTTGCATTTACACGCTTACAAGGTGCAATTGACTCAAGAACTAAAGCCTCTTGACCATTCCAAACGTCGTCAATGGTCAGAATGGTGGCAAGAAATGGCAACAGTGAATGATCAATTTTAGAAGTTAATCATCTTCAGTGATTATTCACATTTTCACGTCAGTGGATTCGTCAATAAGCAGAATTGCCGCATTTGGGCGAATGATAATCCAAGAGTGATTGTCGAAAAACCAATGCACCCACAAAGAGTGACTGTTTGGTGCGGTTTATGGGCTGGCGGCATCATCGGGCCGTATTTTTTCCAAAATGAGGCCGGTCAGGCAGTTACTGTGAATGGTGTTCGCTATCGTGAGATGATAACGAAGTTTTTATGGCCTGAATTGGAAAATATGGATGTGCACGATATGTGGTTTTCAACATTAAAGTCAAAACATCAAATCAACATCTAAATTTAATTAACATATGTTATAAGAAACGCATTTACAATATTTCAATTATTCTTATAAATTTCTAAACTTGTTTATATCAAATACATTATAATATTTTCAATATTTATTCTTATTTTTACTACAACTTTCGTGAAGTGAATTGAGAGAACTGCAGCTTACTCATACAAAGACAAAATATGATTGTGTATGTTTACCTGTCACTACTCTGGAGAAAATATTGTCGAGGTGAAAAAAAATGTTTGTGGTGAATAAAAACTTTTGAGGTGAAAAAAATTTTAGTTAAATATAAAATTTTATTCACCTCTGGACATCAGGTGAAGAAATATGACAAAATATTTTAATAGTTAATTAATATGAAATTTAACTAAATTACACAATTTTGTATGGAAAATTTCAAGGCACCTTTACACACACACACATTACTTTAGTGGTGATAATGTAAGGGGTTACTTATATGGTTACGAGAATGGAAGAAGTAATGTGTCTAAAAAGAGAAGTTTTTATTAAAAAAAAATAATTACAAATATTTTTAACATTATTAAAAATAATGTGGTCATGATGGAAATCGAAAATGGAAACTTTGGTTGAGCTATCGACGCCTACAATGTTTCGTTGCTTTGAACCTAAATGAATAGTTTTGCTTACAAAAAAACACAAAGTAATGTATCTAAAATAGATTTACAAAACTATTTCAATTTTTACTTTACATTTTTAAATCATAAATTATGTAATCAATAATCAGTAACTTATTACTTTATGCTTGCAAATAATGAAAAAGGTCACGTGCTATCATTACAAGGTAACGCATGAGTATATCGCACCCATTACCAAAGTTTTGCTGGGTAACCTTTTTACCGATACACCGATTTTGCTCAATTGCAATTCCAAACTGCTCGGGAGGACAACAAGTAATGTAGGTAAAAGCGAGCAATTTCGATTTCATTTTCTCACCATAATCGCCATTTTAACAGAGAGACGGACATATCACATATGTAGCATATTATAAAATATTATGGGGTCATATGTTTAAAGTTTAGGCTTTAACATGGCATCAATGATTTTTTGAAATTTGACTTCTGCAAGAATCTCATCAATCTGCCCCAATGTGCGCTGTATAGAGATAAATTCCCCCAGTCAAAAACTTTAAAAAAAGCATTTTATTTTGAACTCATCTTCCGAAATAAATACATTGAAATTGCTCATGAGTGTTAATTAAAAATTTACACATCTGTCCAAATGCTTAAAGGCTGCAAATAATTACTGTAGGGTATAATAAATAGCGAAATATAAGTGCGTGCATAATGTTTGGTAAAAATATGTTATACTAAATATAATATGTATACTCCCAACATCAGTTATTTTTTTTTACAATGTTTAAATATTTAACATGACGCTGTTGAAATATTATAATACACAATATTGATATTTTAATGATGTTTTCAGATACATATTGCCGTATATGGTATGATAGGACTTCCCTATATAGAAACTCCTTTGTTGGCTAATTTAAATTTGTTGGTATATGCATAAATTTATTTTTGATTTCATAATTAATAGTGTTTGGCCATTAATGCATGTTTTGCATTTTAAGAGCAAAGATAATATTATATTGAAATTCTATGAATATATTTTTAGATTTACCAATAATATTAGTGTTATCAGTAAAATCCTTGTGCTGAAATAAGTAATTATTTATACTTCACATCATTTGCGCAAGTATTTGAATTTAAATTACGAAAAATTATTTTTTTTTAAATTGCTTAAAACGAAAAAAAAATTCAGATATTTGTCATTTGTTCTTTTCTTGTTTTTATTTTTTATCGACAAAATCTTCGAGATAATAATTTATCAAATCTTTTATTTTGACAAACAACAAGTTTTTTCTTAAGACTATAAAATTGTTGAGGATGTATTTACTTTTATGTACCATTTTTACAAACCTGAAAATGTTGATAACTATGGTGATGATGAGAAAAGATTTTCACGTAAACAAATAACCATCAACTAACAAAATTTAAATACTGTAAAACTTGTTTAAGACGAACGTGCATAAATTGGATTTTTGCTTAATATGAACTAATTTGCAAGTCTCGAAGTTTTGCAACAATTTTTATATAAAAACATTTTTTATACGCTAAAATACGCAATTTAATCCTTTGTATGCCAAATTTATTTATTTTTAAATATTTGACATACATTTGACATTTGACATAGGTCTGTTCAATAGAAAAGGTAAATTTTAAAATTTTATTATTTTATGATGGCACACTTGTCTTGAACATATGTTCTTAGTTGAGTTTGTTTAGTTTAGTTTATTTATGAGAGGCATAACAGTTGGACGTGCTTTGCTTTTTCGGCGACTTTCTGCTGTGGAAAAAAATGGATCCAGGAATTTGTATAAAATTTTGTGTAAAAAAAAGGGAATTAAGTGCTCAAAAGTACTTGAAATATTGAGAGTGGCATATGGTGATTGTACTCTGAGTCGGGAGGTCGAGAAGATGTGAATGACGACGCTCTTCCTGGAAGTTCCATCACAACAAAAACCGATAAAAGTCTTGAGAAAGTGAAGAAAATTGTTATGGAGATTCGTGGCATCACTATTAAAGATGTTGCGGAGGATGTCAGCATATCGGTTGGCTCATGCCATACAATTTTTTCGCAAATTTTTGGCATCAAGCGTGTGGCAGAGAAGTTTGAACATAAAAGCCGTCGCATGAGAATCGCTCAAGAAATGTTGAATGACGTAAACGACGATACAGATTTGCTCAAAATTGTTATAACTGTCGACGAAACTCGGGTACATGGTTATGACATTGAAACCAATGTCCATTTGTTCCAATGGAAGAGCCAATGAGAGCCAAGACGTCCGGCATTGTGGAAAAACAATTCATGGGTTTTGAATCACGATAATGCACCTGCTCACTAGGAATATAACTTTTTTCGACTAAAAATTTCCCAGGCACTACGCTATTAGGATTATTGTATTGATAATAAAATAAACAGATATATTAAGTCAGTTTAAAACAAAAACCTTCCGCACCGAATGCGATTTCTAAAACCTTCCAATATTTTTTTTTACAATTTTAAACCAACATAAAAATATCAATAAAAGAAAAATACAAGCTAGGTGTCACAACAAACAAATTGAAACAAAGACTAACTAAGATGTGAAAAATTATTTAAAATAGTGGCTTAAAAAAATCCTTATTCCAAACTTTATCGCATTTGGTGCGGAACACAACTGTTCATAATTTTCAATGAACAATTCTGTCTTGCTAGGCAAATTTTGATATTTGCAAAAAAAAAATCCAAAAGTTATATCCCTACTGCTCACTAGTCATTGCTTGTTGTAATTTTTTGGCCGAAAAGAATGCCATAATCATGCTTCAGCCACCGTTTTTTCCTGATTTGTGCCCTGAGACTTTTTTCTGTTCCCAAAATTGAAGTTACCCATGAAAGAACGTCGTTTTGCGACCATTAAAGAGATAAAAACCGAATGGCTGAGAGAGCTCAATTATATTTAAGGGGGAATACTTTGAAAGGGACAAAATTAAAATTGATCAATTAAAAAATATTTTTTGAACAGACATCGTATAGCGAAAATACCACTAGATATCGAAATAACTTACCACGAGACAATTTCAAATACTTTACAGGCAAATTTTGCAAATATTAAAATAAAATTGCGTATGCTAGCGTTCAAAAAATATTGAGTGATTTTTACTTCAAGCACATAAAGAGGTAAATCTGCATTTTTTTTTCTCTTTATAATTACAATGTTTACTTTTATTTTGCAGATATTTGAATTAAACTGCGTTTTATCGTAAAAAGTATTGGGTCATATGTGCCCCCATAATAGGGTTAATTTCTATTTTTTCCTTTTAAATACTAATTACCAATTAAAAAAATAGTTTACTCAACTTTCATTGAAATATGAAGATACCCCACCATATTTCGTTATCAATTTCATGAAATATTAAAAATTTTAAAACAACCTTGGAACTGATTATGAGTAAATGAATTTTACGCTCAATTTTGTGCCAAAAAAATTATTTTCCTTGAAATCCGCCAAAATTAAATAGCTGCTTCACTTACTTAAACGAGGTTTATATGTTATGTTTGGTATTTTTACTTCTTATGATGTGCTAAACTGAAATTTTTTATTTTGTTGAATAAAATTTTTAAAAATTTGAAATTAGAGTTTTGAAAATGTCTTGGAGGGAATTTAATATTTTAAGTCATACTCAAAAATTTGTTAATGCTACCTTAGAGAAACAAAACTTTATATTTGAGTATTTATGGATTTAAGAAATATATAAATAATGCAACATTAAAAAAAATACAATTAGTAATTTTATTTCTCCACCCAGTGGTGTTTGACACATTTTTGGTCTGTGCCATTTGTAATAACTTGGAGGGTTTTTATCCAATTTCCATTTTCTATAAGTTCTAAGAAAGAAAATATAGAACTGTTTTTTATTATGACTATTTTTAAACTGAACAATCTGAATACCCCAAACAGTTTACTTAATAAATGCAATGTTTAATTTCTGAAATTGTTAATGGAAACTTTAAATATTTTCTGAGTAATGAAGTTCGTCTTAACCTGGTCTTGCTGTAAAAATACGAGATGCTGGGTTGAAAAAATGGAATCAACCAAACAATTCTTCTTGTTTAGCCTGCCGAAAAACTAATTTGCATTTTAATTGTATCAGGCACAAACACATGTACAAATATGTACACATCTTTACAAACACATAAACTAAATGTACAAGTTTACACACTAACACTATTGTACGTGTACATTACAAAGAAGCGTTTGTATGTATTTTGTCTTGTTTTAAAAAGACATGTTGTTAACACGTTTTATGTTGTTTACAATTTGGGTAACATTTTTTTTTTGTTACTTTATTTGTTTACCTTAAGGTTTATTTGCATTTTAATTTATGTTGACTTTTATTAAGAAAATATTTGTGATAAGAAAATTAATATCTACATACATAGGAATAAATAATATTGCAGTCTTATTTTCAAAAAACAAAAAACCAATCAATAGGGATCACAAATAGTGTCAAATCAGTAATTTTTCTATAAGCAAGTACACAGAGAAAATTTTAGATAAGAAACGATTTTTAATTAAAATTTACATGCACATGCAAAAATTAAAATATATATGAATATACATGATCTTACATGGGCTTATATATGATCATGCGTGCATGGTATATGGCCTCATATATGACCATATATCCTTGGATCTGAAATTTGAGGGTACATGACCGTATATGGTCAAATATGGTCATACATGCTCATATATTACTCATATATGCTCATATATGATCATATAACCGACCATATATCCTCAAGGTTCGGATACGAAAATATATGCTCGTATATAAATTCATATTATTTCGATTTTTACATGAGTGAAAAATAACTCAGCATAAAGTAAAGTGATTATTCCTAAATGAATACCTTATCAGCAAAATCTTTCATTACCAGATTAGTGGTTATAAAAGAAAACTAAAAATTTTTACTGCTTATAATTCGGCTGGTACTGAACGGGTTATTTTTTAAGACAAAGTCGGTTTTATAAGAACTAAAGCTAACTCGTGCAATTACAAGAATGAAGTGTTTTTGGTAAAAACTTATTTTTTAATTACTAAAAAGTATATAAGTAAGCCCTATAAATTAGAAACCTGTAACCGCTTATTATGTATCTGCTTATCAACTATTTATTTTGTTAAATTCTTATTTTTTATAAACAGTATACTTCACTCTTTTAGCTTATTATATTCTCCATAACTATATGTGTCACATTACCTTTACTTATGAGTAATTCTGTCTTCAAACTTACACTGTTAATATACACCTCTTTTTATAAAAATTGTTAAAAAAATTATTTGTTAATTTTAAAGGCATTATTTTTAAAATATATTTTTGTGTCTCTGCTACACTTAAAAAAGTTTGTAAGTTAAAATAACTGAAAATATCATTTAAAATAAATAATATTTCATTTAAAAACCGGTCCACTTAATTTTCATTTAAATTAAATGCCATTTGTTATTTATTTTTAAATGTTAATTAATCAACTGACACATCCGTAAGAAACAAATGATATAATCAGTTAAAATAAATGTCAAAATTTTACCCACCAATCCTTAAAAAATAACTGCTTTTTTCATTTATTTGAAATTATTTCCGTTTTTGTATTTTTTGTTTTTTTTAATATACTCGTACAATACAAAATGTATGTATGCATATGAAGCTATAAACACTTTTTCTGTGAATGTATTTGTGTATGTATGTGTGTTTATGAAGATCTTGTAATTTGTATTGAAAAATTTTGTATATATACAACCAATTTAAATAAAAAAACAAATTAAAATTTTTTGAATATTTTTTTTTTGAAACAGACATCGAACAAAATTTAAATTTGTAATAACTGTTACGGACACAAATAAACCACAAGTTTCCGTTTTGTGGGTAAATTTTTATTAAATTTCAAACAAATGAAAAAAATAAATGAAAATGAAAAGAATCGGTAAACTATAAAAAATAATTCGAATAAATGTATAAAAAAGTTAACATAGATATTTCTTTGAAAAATAAATGTATCTTCCTTTATTTTTAAATGGAACGGAAAACTTTTTTATTAAACCACGAACAGTTAACTACATAATATTCTGAGTGTGTCATCCAATTGATTTAGCCATCCGAAATTGAGAAAATGGTATTGTCGTGGACTCTATTTATTCGAAAATAAAGGGCGTTGCAAGGATTTAAAGACGGAAAAAGGCACATTTTCATGAGTTTTTTTTTTTTTTTTTTTGAGATATAAATAATGTTGGTTTATTTATACACATATGTATACGTATAACATCTAAAGTATCTTTGGAAAAATGTTTAATTAAAAATATCAATAAATAAGTCCGTGATAGCGAATCTCCTCGAAAAAAATTTGGTATGCTCATAACTCGTTACTCAATCATCTGAAACAAAAAAAATAGATAGTGAGAGGGTTTTTTCCATTTTTTTATTTTTGACAGCATTTGTAAGTGAAGAACGGGATTTGCTAAAAAAAATCTTTGAATTTGTTATTATAAAATGGAAAAAACCTAAAAAAAACTCCCTCTGATTACGTTTTGTTTACGTCCCAGCAAAACTTTGGTAATGGGTGCGATTACCTTGTAATTATAGCTCGTTACCTTTTTCTTTATTTGCAAGCATTAAGTAATAAGTTACTGATTATTGATTACGTAATAATGATTTATAAATGTAAAGTAATAATTGAAATATTTTTTAAAATCTCTTTTTAAATACATTACTTTGTGTTTTTTTATAAGCAAAAGGGTAATGTATGTTTGTTTTGACAACACTAGCGAAAAAACGAAGCGCAACAATTCATTTGAGGTTAAAGCAATCAAATACTATATGCGTCTATAGCTCAGTGGGTAGAGTTCTTGGCTGGCAACCAGAGTTCCCTGGTTCGATTCCCATCATGACCACATTATTTTTAATAACATTTAAAATATTTGTAATAATTTTTTTTAATAATATTTTTAGACACATTAATTTTTCCATTCTCGTAACCATATAAGTAACCCCTTATATTATCACCTCAAAAGTAATGTGTATATACATTACTTTAAAGCTCATCGCCTGTAAAATTCATCAGTAAAGTAAGGTGTAAAGTAATCCATGAGCCCCTATGGCTACACATTACCTTACACATTATTTGGTAATGTGTGGTTTTGCTGGGGTGTTGAAATAGTGTTTAAAATTTTAAAAGGATCGGCCAAGTGCATTTTAATTTATAATATTCACGAACTTCAAAAATGATGTTTACGAGAAAATCGATTTTTACAATCGACCATCTAAAATTTAACATCAATAAAAGCGTATAATTTTTAATACTTACACAGAATCATTAATGCCAGTTTACTTACTTACAAAAACCCATTAAAGCACAAAGTTATTTAGAGATTACAAAGTGACTTGGAGCATCTTCTTGGTAAGCACGACGCGCAGCTGCCGGTATAAAAATCGAGCATGAGGGCTGGTCACTTTAAACGCTGTATCTTTGTTAGTTTTACTCCGAGTTTCTTTAAATTTTGACACAATACTCTCGACATGCAAAAAAAAATTAAATATTCTTTTCGATGAAATTTGGACATGTTGCGAACTACTACTCAGACATTCTTATTATGTAAAAAGTTAACTTATTTTGGGGATAAACTGAAAAACTTTTATTCAGCTGTTAAAATGAAAATGTTAGTGTATAATTTAATGAATTCCTTGACCCAAACTGGAATTAACTATTGGGTGTATAACTTATAAATACGAGATTTTTTTAATAACTCGTATGGCATTTTGAAGGGAAAGCATCTGTAATTTATTCTCACTTAGTCAATGAAAGTAAGTGTTAAAACATAAAAGTTTGTGCCAACAAAGCATCATTCCTGGGAAGTTACTTTTTCAATTTGACAAAAAGGTGCAGCTGAAGCACATCGATTGCTCACCGAAGCTTATCCTGAATATGTTCTATGGATTTAAACGGAAGACAAAGACCGCCCAGTCAGCCAAAAAAGTTGGAAGATAATGAATTGGAGGCATTACTGAATGAAGATTGTTTTCAAACTCAGGAGGAACTTGCAAAATCATTGAAGGTCATTCAAGCAGAAATTTCAGGACGTTTGCCAGTAGCAGGCTTCATTTAAAATCAAGGAAATTGAAACTGAGTTGAAGCCAAAAGACGTTGAAAGATAATTTTTCATGTCCGAAATGCTGCTTGAACGCCATAAAAAGAAGTAGTTTTTGCATCAAATCATTACTGGCGATGAAAAATGGATCCATTACGACAACCTGAAACAAGAAATCTTATTTGAAGTCCGACCAACTAGCAAAAAAAAACCAAAGCCGAATATCCATGGTAGCTGAAATCGGGTCAGACGAACACAGGGGACCTCTACCGAACACAATTTGTTCGTTGAAGCGAGCACTGACAGAAAAATGCCCAGAATAATCGACTAGATACAAGGCCGTAATATTCCATTATGACAACGATCGGACACGTGTTGCAAGAGCGGTTAAAAACTATTTAGAAAATAGTCGTTAAGTATGTATTGCCTCACCCGCCTTATAGCCCAGACGTTGACCCATTCGTCTACAATTTGTTTTGATCGATGGAGAACGCTCTCACTAGAATATTCTTCGCTTCAGAACAGGATATCCGAAATTAGCTTGATTAGTTTTTGGCTTCCTTTGGTGCTGAATAAACACCTAAAATTTTCAATAATCCTAATTTTTAAGTTATACTACCAATTTATTTTTACTCAAAAAAATAGTTTAGAATATACATAGCTAACTTAATTTAAAATTTAGTAAAATTAAAGAAAACTTAAAATACATTTTAATCAAAAGGCATCTAAATTATGGATGAACTAAATTTAGATAAAACGATTAACCATAACATTTTTCAAAATACTAATAAAATAATAGTACATAACTGGATAGAATTTTAAATATTTTTTAACAAAAACAAAAAACAGAATTATTGACTAGTAGAAATTTTTCATAAAATAAAAATTTAATTAATTATTATAACATAAACATTTTCTCATTGATGAGTCCACTTTGAAGTTTCAGTTGCCGTTAAGCCTTCAGCACGTAAACGCTGTAACATGGGTCGGTAGATATCAGGAGTAAATGGTAAAACAACACCACGCTCTTGAATTTCACCATCCAAAATCATCTTGGCAGCAATAGCAGCAGGTTTACCCACAGTCATAGCCATAGCAGAGTGACCTTGCGGTTGGCCATAAACAACAAAATTAATACCACGTTCTTCGATGCGACCATCCTGCCAACGAATACCAACTTCATGACGTAAAATAACTAAATCACGTTCATTACGTTCTGAAAATAAAAGAATTTGAATTAAAGAATTTGTAGCACTGCATGTGACAAACAAAATATTTACCAAAAGCCAATTTATTAGCCAAATAATAACTTAATGTATCCAAAGGTGTATTTAGTTTAACCACTGGAGTATCTTCCAATAATCCCAAGTTTTCCAAACAATCGGCATCACCAATACGTTCGACTAGCTTTTGTTTTAAATTTTCATAAAATATACTAGAATCAACTAAACCCAACATATGTACCACCAATTGACGCCAGGTTACATCTGGTCCACTTGGATGTAACATAGGATGAGGCTCGGGATCTATTAAACCCAAAAGTTGCATGGGTTGTATAGATTCGGAGAAACCCTTATATCTGATTGTGCCCCTTAACAAAGTATGAACATCTCTACCCAAACCATAGAGCTCAGAATATTTAGTAGAGTCACGATTGGGGAAACCTTCTAAGGCAAAACCTGGTAGAAAATCTAAACACTTAGGATTAGACATCAAATCGCCACCGCCAGAAATTTCAACAATTTGCCCTTTACTTAAGTACTTAGCCGCTGAGAGGGTATTCAAAAGAACTCCTCTAGGTGACCAAGAAAATTTATAACGCAAAGCATTATCGGAATGTTCAGGAGCTGGTAGACCACCACAAAAACTAACAAATGACTCAATGATACCACCCTTTTCTTGAGCTTCATGTATGCATTCCAAAGCCAGCAAATGATCGATACCCGGATCTAAGCCGACTTCATTCATAATGGTTACACCATTACGACGAGCCTCTTCATGCAATGCACTAATTTCATCATTTAAATAACTAGCCGTCACCATGTGTGTCTTCTCTTCGACACAATATTTAGCTATCGTACCATGTAAACTGTAGGGTAATAAAGATACTACAACATCAGCCTTACCGCACAATTCTTGCAAATGTTCGGTACTTTCGTTAACATTCAAATAGACACTTTCTACGCCAGCATATTGACTAGCTAAATGATCAGCTTCATCCTTAATTTGTGAACAAACTGTTATGGAAACATCCTTTGCACGATGCAACCATTCGACCAAAGGAGCTGAGACCATACCGGCACCCAGCACCAAAACCTTTTTGTCTGATTCCGAACGACCTTCAATTTTGTGACGTGAACGATAGCTGTAAATGGAATAAAAAAAACAAATAATTACCATTTACCTAATAAAAATTAAAAATTTCTGTAAAAACTATAGTAAAGAGCTACTTATTAAGAATGTTAGCTAAAGTCCAATGTTCACTACAAAATTGGGCTTTAGATAAAAATAAAAATAAATTATTGTGTACTTTGTTGCCATATTCTTATTTTAAACTTCTGAACGTTTTAATAACTCCAAAATTAATTCTCTATTCACCCAAATAATATTTGGACTGATTTAGTATTCACTAACAAAGAATATGCAAAATATTAACACGTAAACATTATCAGCTGTTCAGCAATTAAAATTGCTTGTCTTATCAGCAATATAGAAAACATATCGTTAGCTCAGTGTTGAAAAGGCTCTAATATTTTACTAAAAAAATATAAATTTTCAAACAAAGTTCTTGTGGCAACTTACTTGTTAGATTCACGCAATTCTTGAATATATTTAAAATTCTCCGTTATCTTTCCGTTGCTAGCAATTACAGCCTAAAATAAAATAATAAAAAAGCTCGACATTAAAAACAAAGTTTATTTGTTAGAGCCAATTTAGACGGTGACTTTGTTGCATGCAATTATTGCGTGCAATTTTTGTTTGTTGGTGAACGGGGTAGAGAAGCAAGCGGGGTAACAAAAACGGCACGATTTTCGTTTTTCGTGCATGGTTTTGTTATACTTCTTTCTCACTCATATGTATTCTTTTTTTGTTGCTTCATTCACATTTAGTTTTCGTGCAACAAAGTCGCCGTTTGAAACGACATAACTTTGGAAGCAACTTTGAAAAGGGAATTATGAAAATTGCATGCAATCAATTGCATCGTATTAATTGGTTTTTACTATAAAATATAATTTGTACTAACCGATTTTATGGGATAAGGAAATTGTTCATCATCCAATGATTTTTTAGCATCACTTTTAATAATATCATTAACATAAGGTGCTAAAAGCTCACCAAACAAATCTGTAGATTCTCTGGGCAATTGTGTGGGCATATTATCAATCGAACACACTAAAACACCAGGACCCTTAAAACTTTTTGTATCCTTATTACGATCAGCATCATATAAACAGAATGGTGTATCAATTGTTGTGCATTCATTCATAAATTCTATAGAACCACCGGGATCAGCAGAAATATCACAGATAGCTAACATACGATGTGGTAAAGCAGGACTTCCCTTGCTAGTTGGTAACCAGGGAGTGTTGGCAGGTCTTAATAGATTTTTAGCATCTGGTATACTAATGAGTTTTGGACTTCCAACAGCCCAGTAAATGCAATTAACTATAACTGATGCATGGGGGGCAATTTTTTGACTAAATGTGGAAATATAGCGTTCGGGGAATTCATCATATTCTTTGGCATCAAAACCACCACCTTCACGGCGTTCCAAATGATCTGAACGACTCACTTCACAGCCATAGAGTTTATTTTGATCTAAAATGGAAGAATTTTAAATATAAATTATTTTAGTAAAGGATAGTTTATTAAGTTAAATTTTAAGAATACTTTTTTATTAAAAGGTACTTTTTAATTAAGTGTACTTTTTTATAAAAGGTAGATTTTAAAAAAAGTACTTTTTATAAAAGGTACTTTTTAATAAAAGGTATATTTTAAAAAATGCACTTCTTATGAAAGGTTCTTTTTTATAAAATGTACTTTTTAATAAAAGGTACTTTTTTATAAAAGGTACTTTTTTATAAAAGGTACTTTTTTATAAAAGGTATTTTTTGATAAAATGTACTTTTTTATAAAAGGTACTTTTATATAAAAGGTACGTTTTTATAAAAGGTACTTTTTTATAAAAGGTACCTTTTTATAAAAGTTACTTTTTAATAAAAAGTACTTTTTTATAAAAAGTTCATCTCATAAAAGGTACTTTTTATAAAAGGTACTTTTCCTAAAAGGTACATTTTTATAAAAAATACTTTTTTATAAAAGGTACTTTTTTATAAAATGTACTTTTTTATAAAAGGTACTTTTTATAAAAGGTACTTTTTATAAAAGGTACTTTTTTATAAAAGGTACTTTTTTATAAAAGGTACTTTTTTAGAAAAGGTACTTTTTTATAAAAGGTTCTTTTCATAAAAGGTGCTTTTTAAAAAAGGTACTTTTCCTTAAAGGTATTTTTATAAAAGATACTTTTTTATAAAAGGTTCTTTTCTATAAAATGTACTTTTTTATAATAGGTACTTTTTCATAAAATAACTTTTTTTAAAATATACATTTTTTTTAAATCTACTTTTTTATAAATGGTACCGTTTTATAAAAGGTACTTTTTATAAAAGGTACTTTTTATAAAAGGTACTTTTTATAAAAGAAACTTTTTATAAAAGGTACTTTTTATAAAGGGTACTTATTATAAAAGGTACTTTTTATAAGAGGTACTTTTCATAAAATGTACTGTAAATTTAAGCATAAAACTGGAAATGTTCCTGCATTACTTACTTCCATGTTCTGATACTTTTCTTAACATTTCCGGTGGTACATATTCAATGGGCAATTCTTGGAATACCTCCTGAGCACCCTGTGACACATTACCGGACCCAGTAAATACGAATGTTAATGGACCAATCGATTTTGGCATCATGCCCAAAGAAATCTCATAACCGCAATCTCTGATTGCTTGTCTAGCCATAGATGAATTACGATAATTATGAGCCGGTCCAATATGCATAAATGGCGTATGATGGCCTAATGCCAACAGACGTAAACCAATACCATGCAGGATATTAACCATACCAGCAATACCAGCATATTTGCCAAATGCCACTTGACGAGAACCGCTCTCATCTATAATACGTTCATAATCGATCAAGCGAATTTTCTTTTCCAATACAGCATCCAATAAAGGCATATTTGATTCTTGAGCCTTAATGGTATGCGAAAAGAAACAATAAGTTTTTCCGGGTATTAGGGCATCGATGGGTACTTGTTTAACACCAAAGATAACAGAAGCTTCACTAATATCTTCTTGTATTACGGCACCAGCTTGAAGATAAGCCTAAAAATTAGAAATATTAAAAAAATGCTATTAATAGAATTCTTAGTCAAGAAATTTACAAAGATAAGCAATATTAAAAAAATCCATCTTATCTAATCGATCATAACGAAAACACTCCTATTGGTTAACTCTATAAAGTTAAATTGGGTCTTCTAGAGCTATAAGTTTTATTTTTTTAATTTTAAATATGTATTTTTATCAAACAGCTTAATATTTATTTTGGAAAATTTAAGTTTCAAATTTTTTAAGGAAAATATCAACATGAGGTTTTAGCAACATGTTATTATGTTCTGTACAAAAGTAGCTTAATTAACTTTTACGTGCAACAATATAAGTTTAACATTTTTAGGGTTAACAGAGTTCATCTTATCTTAACATTTTAGTGTGTAAAGCAAAATAAACAAAACATATTTTTTTTATAATTATTAAGGCCCAACTATAATTGGCTTAAGTCACTTAAGCTTTGTTTTGGTATAAAACGAGATTTTAGAAATACAAATCATTCATTTTAAGAAATTTTGAATTTTCGTTTCATACTTGAGCCAATTGTAGTTGGGCCTTTACGATTTTTAATTAAAGTATATCAATCTGCGTATTTCTGTTGATATGTTTTTTTTTTTTAATTTATTTATTTTTTTAATTTTATATATTATTGTAGTGAGTTTTGTCCGATAACACAAAGCAACTTGGAACATTTTTTGTGCGTTCCATTCATTGCTTGCTGTGACGAAAATATAATTTTTCTAAATGGAAATTTCCATTAATTTAGAATATAAAAGATAAATATCAATACAAAGACTGAAAGAAATACCCCTAGTAAATTTTTATATCATGCTTAATAATATTGGTTAAATTAAAAATGCACTGAAAGAAATGTAGTCAAAAATTTTGGTTTAACAAATTAACAACAATTGCTAACGGATTTATTGAAAGTTTATTAAACGAACACTCAAAAAAAAAATGAACTAGAATTAAGAAAAGTTAACTTATTTAGAGAAATAATTTTAATGAAAACGGCCAATATAAAATTTTCCTTGAAATTAAGAAACAAATTTTACTTAAAATTTGTTCAAAATTTCTAAATAATAGAAAAATTTTACTACTGAGAAGTAAATTTTTATTAGAAAACAGTAAAATTTCTTCCTAATAAGTTCATACATCATCTAAAATTGTACAGTTAGTTAGGAAATGTTTCCTTAGTTTTTAGAAAAATTTTATTTAAGTTCATTAGAAAATATATTCTAACATTAAGCTATATAGCACTTCTTTTAAAAAAATTATCCTTATCCTGCTTCTATGGTAAAGGTAATATATTTTACCATATATTTTAAAATACTTTATACTCATTGAGTAGGTATTTTCCCACTTTCGGAGGACTTCCGTTTTGTAAGGGCACTGCTCTTAACAAGCTTTTTGCAATACAATTTTGTCTTAAAATTAAATTGAGTTATACTAAATTCATGTATTTAAAATATAAATTAAATTTCATTAGCAAAAAGGTAAACAAATTAAAAAAATGTACTGCAGGATATCCTGAAACGTAATAAATTGTGACAAAGTCAGATCTTTTTCGTAGTTAATTAACGGTTCTGCTTGAGAGAACTACAATAAGGGACGCCATACGTGACACACGGCATCTATGGCTTAGGAACACTGGGGGTCCTTTGTCTTCTTATATTAACTAATTATGGGAAATTGTTGCAAAAATACAAAATATCACAGTTACATTTTGTGTTATTATTGGAAAATAGAAAAGTCATAAGTTTATTTGATATATACAAATTTAAACTTTTTTATTATAAGTGAAAAAAATAGTTCGATAAATATAAAGTTGAATGTATAAAATGTGCCTGAGATATTTTTTATTGTTGTCAACAAACAAATTTATTACATAAAAGCGCAAATTCGAAATTTTTTACCCTTTACTAAGAAAATTTTAACATATATTTTAAGTTATTTTACACGTGAGAGATTTTTGACTCACGCACGATCACGAACCAAAAATTTCAATTATGCACGATAGTTTTTTTATATGGTTACTTTAATTTCTTTTATTTAATAATATTTTTCTTGAAAATTAGGAAAACTAACTGGTTTGTTTTTAATTGTTTGTTTTGTTTTTGAAATAAAATATTAAAAATAATTTAAACGTTTTCCAACGAAAAAAAACCCTATACCAAATTTTATTATTTTTTTAAAAATTAGAAAACTTGAACTAAGTTGAATGAAAATTTTCCTTAGAAATAGTTCATCAGTTTCTAAAATCAAGTAAATTTTTATTATTACATAGGAAAAATTTTATTACTTTTTTTAATTATCTGAACTAATTTTTAGAAAACAATTCTTCAAAATTAGAAAGTGGTATACATAAAAACAGAATTCGGAAATGGCTTTCTAAAATTTAGTTAATTAAACTACTCGCGAACAAAAAATGAATACACATTAAGTTCAAGTACTTTCTCGATTTAAGTTAGACACATTTTTTGAACTAAATGGGAGTATATCATGTACAAAGTTTTTTTTTTTAACTAAACTTAATTTTATTACATTTGAGTATTCTTAAAACTAAGAAATTTTTTTTTTTTAAATTAATAAATTTTTATTTAATTGACTTGTTTTTTCCTAAAATCAAGAAATATTACTTAGGAAAAATATGAACTATTTCTGAGTATATAAACTATTTTGTTTTTCTTCAAACTTAGGAATTTTTATTCTTTTTAAGAAAATTTTTCTAAGTTTTAATAAAATTTTACTTAAATTGAGGATAATTTATAAACTATTTTGAAGGAAATTTTTGATTATATTTTAGTTCTTGGGTTTTTTTTTTTTCTTGAGTGTAGTTAGACATGTCGACTATACTAAGAATAATTTGGATCAAATTTCGGTTATCAGCTAAAATTTAAGGAAGGGTTCTGATTCCTTTTTATACCCTCCACCATATATGGTGAGGGTATATATCAGTTTGTCATTCCGTTTGTAACATGTCGAAATATAGGTTTAAGACCCCATAAAGTATATATATTCGTCTGTCTGTCTGTCTGTCTGTCTGTCTGTCTGTCTGTCTGTCTGTCTGTCCGTCTGTCTGTTGAAATGGCGATCACGATGCAAAGACGCAAGCTGGGGTGCCTATTTTTACCCAGATTATTAAACATCCTCCCGAGCAGTTTGGTATTTAAAATGAGCAAAATCGGTTCAGCGGTTCAAAAGTTATGAGTGAAAATGTGAAGGTACCTCTAAATTTTCCATACAAATTTGTACAATTTTTCTGTATCTATTTTTTTTCTGTTAATTAAGTAAAAATGTTATTAAGTCTTCTTATTGTTCGATTACATTTATTGTCTTACATACTATGAGAATAATAACATTCTTAGAGCTCTATGTGTGTTACTCTAATAACTAAGTTAACGTAAAAATCAACAATGTTAAAGTCGCTAACAGAGCAGACCTCTGTAAATAACATTGCTTAACTAAATAAATAACATTACTAAAACTAAATAACAAAAGTTCGTTACATAAATTGACAAAACATATTCATATTACAGTTCATGCAAAATTTAGTATATACGTATATCATCTTCAGCCCCTATGGTGGAGGGTATTCAAAGATTCGCCACAGCCGAATTTAGCCCTTTTTTACTTGTTTATAAACAGGTAGGAAACTATAGAGATAAATCTAAACGAAATTAGCGAAAAAGTTCTTAAGCAAATGCCGTGAAGGTGGGTTTATATGAGGACTAGGTCCAAATATTGTCTTGGAATTTGGAAAGGTGGTTTATGGTCCCATATATCATTTACAACATAAATTTCAATCAAATATCTATGGTTTTAAGTGGCTAAATACTATTAAATCCTAATTAAGAAAGTACCTTTCTATGTGAGTTAGGTCTGAATATGGACCGATTCTAACCAAATTCAATAGCTCAGTCAGTAAAAATTAGTTTATGGTTGTAGTATAAATTAAGCTTATAATGAGAGAACAACGGCAATTTTATTTTATCAATTTTTAAAAAATAAAATTTTGAAAATGTTCACACTTAAAAATATTTGAAAATATCGAATTATTCGAGTAATTCGAAAACCACCCCGTTAAGAAAAAGGTGTTATAAAAACTGGGAAAAATAGAATAAAAGCTTATCGAATAATTCGGAAACCACACAATGAAAATAAATTGATTGGAATTCTTTTGCAATTAGCAAAATTGTATAGTTATTTAAAATGTTTAATTTTATGTACTTTAAGTTCCTCATCAGAATAGTTAAATTTAATTATAAACAGAAAATATATCAAATTACCTAAAACAAAGTTATATTACCCAAAATATTGGCTTCCCTAATCAATATTGAAAAAATATTATCTTCAATATTAGCATTAAACACACAACCAACAATTTATCGAAGATTTTTTCATTTGAACAGAATATTTGCAGAAAAAATCTAATATTAATTCTGTTTCAATAAAAACTATTGCTCTATCTAAAATATAAGTTTTTCCAACCAATTTTACTATAATGTCAAATTGTTTATCAACATTAGTGCAATCACAATTTTGGTAATTACAATAAAATATAAAGATTATCAATTAAATGTTAAGATTAGTAATTAATTGTTATGATTAGCAATTAAATATTATGATTAGCACAATTTTAAAATGCTTTCTATTTGCTTTTTATTCATATACATATTTATATTCAAAATTAAACAACAACTGTAGTACTATATAATGGGAAGAGACACGGTCTGCTAGTCTTAGGGTTCTGAGTTCAAAACCCTTAGGAATTTAAAAAAAAAAATTTTTTTGAAATATAATTTATTAATTAAAGTTAGAAGACAAAATTTTTTCTCTGTTGCTATGTTATTTTTAAACAAAAATATTCAGATTTCAAACCTAAAAAAAATATTCAAGATTGTAATTTAAAAAAAAAGAAAGAGAATTAATACAGATTAGCCTGCCAAGCAGGAGGTCGCCGGTTCTAGCCAAATCCGTATCATAAAAAATTTTATTTTTAAAATTAACTTTTTGGAACGCGTTTATATTAGTAGAATATATATTTATAGAATATCTATTTATAGAATATTATAATATATAAATAGAAAAGAAATCAACTATTACAATCAAAATTCTAAATTTGTAATTAAATTTCGATAATTACATCAATATTAAAAATTTATAAAATGATCTTAAATCGAACTACAAAAATTTGGTTGGCAAAACATTCCGTTCTTATAAAAATCTGTTTTATGTGTGCACTTTTCAATGATTACATTAAGGGAATTCATGTCAAAAATTTAAATCTTGTAAAATTGCGAAAGTCTAAAAAATTCTTTAAACAGAACAACAAACAAAATGGAATAATTTTCCACAAACTTGATAATTTCGCACTAAACAAAATCAAGTGTAAAAATTTGGTCTTGGTATGCAAAAAGTACTCAAAATACCTACACTTTAAAATAATTTAACTTGGCAGCACTTTTTAAGCATATTTTGTAAATTTTTTTTGGAAGGAAATAAAAAATATATAACTAAAAAGCTGAAATAAATAAAAAAAAATTTAATTTAATGCATATAAAAATGTTTTAAAATTGTGCTCAATTTTAATTTTAAAAGAGGCGCTCACGTTAAAAATTATGCCATCTTTCTATTTCTCATTTTTGCAAGAGTAAAATTTTTAACGTTAATATTCCTACTATTTTTGTATCCATCCGATAGGAAAGGTTTAGGAATTTAATAATTTAACACAGCAGTAGAATCCGGTGTTAAAACTCATTATTTTTTTTTATTTTTGACAAGATAATTTTTGTTAGTAGTTGTAAATATTCGCTGCAGGAAAAAAACACAAAAAATTTGTGCTCCTATTTACCCGCTGCATTACAAAAATATTAAAAATATGTGGTTAGCAAAATAACAACGTGTTTGATAGCTAAGAAGACAAAAAGGGAGCAAAATATACGTTTTAATAGGTTTTTTTCTTGTTCAAGCTTTACCTTATCCTGAAGGCTATAGCCCATCTACAAACTTCGGGTTCCGCATAGATCTTTTGCTGGATCAAAATACTAAATACAGCCTAACTAATGGTTAATTTTTTTTTTTTTTGTAAATATACAGCGATTGAAAGCTCGTTATAAATAAACAATAATAACAAACAAAAATTTTGATGCATGTGAACAGAAAACTTTTAAAAATATATTGTTACAATATAAGTGGTTACAGGTTTGTAAATAATAAGGCTTACTCCTATACTTTTAGATTTTATTGTAATTATATTAGTAGTTGAGCCTAAGCTTGCGCAAAGGTAAATATAAAAAAATTTCTTGATGAAAATCCAAAATTTTTTTGTACTTCTAATTTAATTTTGATTTTATATTCCTAATGTACACCCAAAAATATATTAGATTTGATGAGTCGCGATCCTAATAATTATATTTAATTTTTATCAATCTTTAATTTATTTAAAATAATAGAATAAGTACAACTTTGAAACTTCTACAGGGATTTGTTACCTCTAAATAAAACTTTTTTTGTGTATAGTTTTTTGGCAGACTATTTTTTCCATAATGGCATATTTGTAGGGTTGTGGAGCTCGGGAATTCGAAATTTTTCTTTTGGGGCCACATTACTATACACATCACTGCATAATTAGGAAAGAAATAATTTTAAAGTTTTTTACTGTAAATGTTGTATTTTTACTTGCTCTATCATCCCACAAAAAAAGCTACATTTTCATAAAATGTGGACTTAACAATTGTAATAATAATTTATCTATATTTCTTTTGTTCATATTGTTTAAAATCATATCTTTTAAATCCTTGATTGCAACACTGGAACCATAACAATTTTTTTTAAATTATTTTTGTAGCCCAATCCTCATATTATTGCATGCCGGAAATTGTATTAATATCTTAAGAATTTTTATCTAAACAATTTTAAAAATAAAATGTTTCAATTCTATTAAAGCTCTTTATAGTGTTTGGGGAATAAAAATGTTGTAAAATTTTCTATTCATATGAACCGTATATATCTGCTTGAGCATTATAGAGTTAATAACATTTTCACTTTTATTTAAACAATTTGATATTGTTGTTACTATCAGGCCTATCATTAATTAGATACACTCAGGGAATTATGTTGGTAAAATCAATTGGAATAGGCAGTTAAAATTTATTTTTTTTAACATTTAATTTTTTTTTAGTTAAATCATGTGACATCTGTAGTAAAAATAACTATAAATGCAGTTTAAAGAACAGATATGAGACCACCAAATTTTTAATTATTTTTTCTACACATGAAAAATTATTGCCAAAAAAATTTCAATTAATTATTTTTTTATATTTTGTTAATTTAAATTAAAAGTTTAATCAAATCAATTAATTTTTTATTTGATAATGAACTTGCTGTAAACAATATTTTAGTTTACAATAAACACTATTGTCAACATATAAAAGTCATATTATTTTGATTTATATATATCTTAAATTTTATTACAGTTATTTAAACTGCAAAATTGCATCTCAAATCCCTAAACAAAAAAAAAAATATTTTCAAAATTATTTTTAATATTACGCGTATTAAAAAAGCGTCATATCTATTCTTTTTTAAAATTTACAAAAAACATAGTTTATGTAGTGTTTGTATGCATCGGATTGTAAACACATTAATGTTGCCAGATAAGGGGATTTGAAACTTTATTGATATAAATAATTTAAATTTTGATAGATTTTTCAGATCGATAATCAAAAGCAATTTCTATTAAATTAATGACGGTTTTAATGCAGAGCTTGAAAATTCATTTTATTTCATATTATTAACTTTGTTATTCTATGAATAAATTATAATCACTTCATATCAATGATTCAATTTTGACTCGATTGAACAATTTGTCTTGTGATTTTGTTCGGGAAAGATTTGTGTTTATTGGATTTGTTAAAATTTGATTGATTCTATGAAAAGAATCAACAAAAATCAAAGTGATTCTCTAAATTTGATTGAATAAAGTAGAAAATTATGCAAACAACGAACTGAATTTTGCAAATCGATTCTTTGAAAATTGAATAAGATTTAAAAATTAAATCAAGGAATCATGTTTTTAAAGGTCTATTTTAAAATTGAAAAAAAAAAATTTTTAACAATTTTTATGAGGCCATCCATTTTTTCCATAAAATTTATTTTCAATTTTAAGCAAACAAAATCTGCGAAAAATCATTTTAGAAAAAATGGAAAACTTACTATAACTATAACTTTGACGATTTTTCTTACTTGGAAATTTTTTTAAATGTAAATTTAACGATTTTTTGTAACTAGACGATTTTTTTGTAACTGACGATTTTTCGTAACTGACAATTTTGCGTAACTTTGACGATGATGTGTAACCTTGACGATTTTTCTTAGCTTTGACAATTTTATGTAAATAATTTTATGTAAATTTAACTAGTTTCCGTAACTATAGAATTTTCTGTAAATTTAACGATTTTCCGTATTTGGACGATTTTTCGTAACTTTGACGATTTTTCTTACTTGAACATTTTTTTTAAATGTAAATGTACATTTAACGATTTTTTGTAACTGACGATTTTGCATAACTTTGACTATATTATGTAACCTTGATGATTTTTCTTAGCTTTGACGATTTTTTGTAACTGACGATTTTATGTAAATTTAAAAATTTTCTGTAACTACGATTTTTTGTAAATTTAACAGATTTCCATAATTGGACGATTTTTTTAAACTTTGACGATTTTTCGTAATCTTGGCGATTTTTCGCAGCTGACGACTTTTCGTAACTGGACAATTTTTTTTTAACTGACAAAAAAAACTGAATCATTTTTTGTTTAGTTATTTTAAGTTTGTTCCCTATTGTGATCAAAAATAAATCATTGCTCGTTTTGGGTTGTAATTTTCGGCATTTTAACGATCATATTTATGACTTTCAGAAGGTTGCCTAAACAAATTGATTAATATCGTGGAAATATTAAAAAAATGTTCCAGGATAAACTAAATTTAGTATGAAAAAATTCCTTTTGACTTTGAGGGTCTAACTTGTCTAAAACTTTGGGTTCTGAAGAGATCTTTTGCCGGAGCGAAAAACATGTATTAACCTGGCTAAAAATCGTCAATTTGCTTTGTTTTTGTAAATATACGGAGGTTGAAAGCTCACTATAAACTAGAAATAATAAACGAAACACCTCGAAGTACACAGAATAAAATTACAAAATTCTGTTTGTAATATTGAACATCGTCCGTAGAACATTTTTGTAAATACAAAAAAAATATTTTTTAAAAAGGCGCCAACAATGGAATTTGTAAATACAAACAACTTTTTGTTATTTTTTTGTAACTTTAATTTTTACTTTCAAAGAATTTTTACACAGAAAAAAGTATCACAAAATTTAAAGTAATTAAAAATATTTGTTAAAATTTAAACTCGATTTCTAACATTTTCAAAGAATTTTTATATGAGAAGTGACAATTTACAAATATTTCAAACAAAGAATTGTTAGAAATCGAGTTTAAATTTTAACAAATATTTTTAATTACTTTAAATTTTGTGATATTTTTTTCTGTGTATATGAAAAGCAACAATTTATAAATATTTCAAACAAAAAATTGTTAGAAATCGAATTTGAATTTTAAGTAATTAAAAATATTTGTTAAAATTCAAATTCGATTTCTAACAATTTTTTGTTTGAAATATTTATAAATTGTTACTTTTCATATAAAAATTCTTTGAAAATAAAAATTGAAGTTACAAAAAAATAACAAAAAGTTGTTTGTATTTACAAATTCCATTGTTGGCGCCTTTTTAAAAAATATTTTTTTTGTATTTACAAAAATGTTCTACGGACGATGTTCAATATTACAAACACAGAATTTTGTAATTTTATTCTGTGTATAAAAACTACATAACAAAGAAAGGATAATTTTATTATTTAACAATTTGTTAAGGATCTTTGGTTATTTCAACTTTGAAAATGGGAACAGAGGAACAAACTTTTTTGGCAACACTGCGGATACGCATGGACCAGTTATGATAAAGTTTGTACCTTGTTTTTTTTGTGGAACCTCAAAAGTACTATGAACTATTTAGAATTTTTCATGCCTTGAATAACACACAAACAAAATTAAAAAATTCTGTTTGTAATATTAAACAATTTTCATAGCATATTTTTGTAAATACAAATAAATTTTTTTTTAAAAAGGCACCAACAATGGAATTTGTAAATACAAAAAACTTTTTGTTATTTTTTTGTAACTTAAATTTTTATTTTCAAAGAATTTGTATATGAAAAATAACAATTTACAAGAATTTCAAACAAAAAATTGTTAGATATCGAATTTAATTTTTAACAAATATTTTTAATAACTTAGAATTTTGCGATATTTTTATCTGTGTATGTATATTTGATAAAAAAAAAATATTGAAAGTTTAATTGAAATTTTAATTGATTTAAGTCTGAAATTTCAATCAAAACTTTTATTAAAATTTTAATTAATTTGATGCTGGAATTTCAATTAAAAATTTCATTAAAATATTAATTGTTTTTTGGTTAGAACTTTTATTTAAAAGTTAATTTTTATAATGAAAACTTTAATTGAAAATGTTAAAGATTTTTTATTAAAAATTTAATTGATATGATTAAAAAAATTATTGAAAAATTTCAATTATTTTTAACAAAAAAAAATTATTGATGTTATATCTATTCTATTCCTGATCCAAATTCAATTAAATTTTTAATTGTATTCACAAATATTTTAATTGAAATTCTGTTTTAGTGTTTTGCGTGTACAATTAGAAATGTTTAAAAATAAATTTTGTATATAATTCAACATTTTTTACTAACAAAATATTCAAATAATTCTAGAGATTTTATATTTAAATTAATTTTATGGGTCTGCAGGTGTGACTATAGTCACAACAAAATATATTTATTCAATTATATATTCATACCATAATATTATATATTCACCCTATAATATCATATAGTAACTGTAGAGTTTTTCTGAGTGTACTTCAGTTTAAATTGTTAGAGTATCTTAGGTATCATTCACCTTGCATACAAATAAACTCAAGCAATAAACACGTTATACTTTTGCAACTTAAAAATGATAAGATTTTAAGGTAAACAAAAATAAACAATAACAACAATATAATAGTCAAAATATATCATTATCATCTTATTTTTAATAAATTAAAAAAATTTTGCCTTTAAAATATCAATGAAATTTACTAAAAATGCAATAAATTTAAAACATTATTTTAGTAACAACTAAATCGTGATAATACATATGTTGCTGAACGGTGCGAGAGTGGTTTATTTTATAAGAGATTGTTACAATATTGATTTTATTGCTGGCCACCCTATCACCAATTTCAGAAATGTTCAGAAATGTTGTTTTAAACATACCTGCATTGGATAGGCCCGGCGATTAGAGGGTTGTACAATAACCTTAACACCCTGTTTAACCATTTTTTGTACATGTGAGGGACCAAAAGCAGCTCTACGTTCCCAAACAGATTGATCCTCACGTCTTATAGCTATAACCTTGCCATGCTACAAAAAAAAAATATATTTAAATATTGTTGAATTTATTTACAAATTAATCACTTTAATTAATCATGACTTACATGACGGCATCTAAATATTGATTTGGCAACATTATCTGCAGTCGATAATGTTGCACGAGACTGCAACAAACGCATCATTTTGGTACACGTATTAATAAAATTATTTATTGCTTCAATTTTTATTTCTTTTTTAAACTTTATCCGACCTAAGATCCGTTTTCTTCAACAATTAAAATGCTTCTAAAGTAAATCGCATAAGAGTCGAGCCCCTATCAGATTGTCAATTCTGTAGGAGTATGAAATTTTGTGATAATTTTCAAATTATAATGGCAAAAATTTATTTATTTTCTCTGTTATTTATGCTGTTTTTGTATTTCAACTAAACTCTCACTTTTTACTCTTCAGTTAGCGCATATAAACTGATAAGAGATTTAAAAACTGAATTTACAAAACTCAAAAAAAAAACAAAAACTCACACACAAATAAGTATAGAAGATTGATAACACTGATCCTATGTAAACAAGTGTTGTGTTACCCCTTCATGATTATCACTATAGAGATGATTTGCTTAATTATAATAGATATGAGTGAGTGAGTGAGTGAGTGAGTGAGTGAGTGAGTGAGTGACAAATTTGTCTAAATGAGGCCAAATTTGCTCATACACATTTATAAAATCACAAGAAATTAATAATTCTAAACATGCTTATTGCCAAATCACTTCAATAAAATCGGGTGAATTATTAAAAACCTACTCACAGAAAAATTAAGTACCAATCTAATTACACTCAGCTAAAAAAGTCTGTAATGGCAATTGAAAATTATTAGGGGAAATTTTGCTAATTCGAACCCAGCAACATTTTTTGCTAATCTCAGCAACACATGTCTGCTGACGTGAGTACAATGAAATTTGTAGAGAAATTAGCTTCTGTGTATTCTCCATGTTTACTTAAATTAAAAAATAAGGAAAAATTGTTCATTTGAAAAAAAAATAGCTTTTTCCGTTGATTTGTGAGTTAAATAGAGTTATTTACAATTGGTATTTCGGCACAAAGAATGTTGATGAAAGTCGTAGCTGACCAGAAAATGCATTCCATTCGGCTGGTGTCTAATAACTTTTTCTGTGTATTCTCCATGTTTACTTAAATTAAAAAATAAGAAAAAATTGTTCATTTGAAAAAAACTTTTCCTATGATCTCGAATCAAACTAAAAATACATTTTCATACATATAAGAAATTAGCTGCCGCTAATAAGTTTTAGTAAACTTTTTGTAAAGTGGAGTTTAAAATCTGTTTGCTAAAATCAGCAAAAAAAAATTACTAAATATTTTTAATATTAATAAAAAATTTCCAATGTATCTTTTTTCTCGAGCATCAAAATTGTTCTTATTTTATTTATTTTTTCAAAAAAGATTCTAGACAAAATTAAAAAAAAATCAAAGGCTTAAAAATTGTCAAAACATAAATAAATTAATCATTTTGTTTTAATTTCTTTTTTGAAGAATATTTTTGTCAATTTTTTTACCTTTAATGTCAAATTTTAATTGTTTTTAGGGCTGATTTTTAGAACCAGAAAAAAAACCTTTTTAGTGCTATTTTAAGTGGATGTCCTATTTTTAGACATGAGTCGGTATTTTCACTTCCGATCTCCTTTTTTAATCTATGTAACATTTTAAGGCAATTTAAGTTTGTAGGTGTAAGTTTTAATTAGAAAAAACATTTCCTTCAACATCCAGTTTTTTAAAATTAGTAAAAATTTTTTTGCTAATTTTAGTAAATTGGCTTTCAAAAATTTGTAAAATGATTTCTGAAATTAGCAACAAAAATTTGTAAATATTCTGCGAAAATCTTATAATTTGTAAAATGTAAATAGCAAAAAGATTTGCTAACTAAATTTTTTTTACTAAAAATCCGTACAAAAATAGTAAAGTGGGATTGAAAACCGTTTACAAATTTTACTTACTTATTTTTTTTTCTGAGTGAATGAACTGCAATATGGCTGCTACAACCAAAAAATTCGATTAACAAAACAATGGACAAGTGATTTCTCCATATTTTGGATGCTTTAAACTAAAAGATGACCGAAAATGTATCACCCTGTCGGAAGATGCTATAACTTTTGCAAATGCTGCTGTACTCTATTTTAAAATGGACAATTTTCTGGCCAAAAACGAATAAAGCCAATTTGGAATAGCCTCTTCTGAAGTGAAGCATATTCCAGTGAGAGCATTATGAATCGATCGAAAGATATAGTAGGTGTACGGGACAAGGTCTGGAGCATAATACCCTCTACCATTATTATACCCTCCACCATAAATGGTGAGGGTTAATATCAGTTTGTCATTCCGTTATGAATGAATATATGAAGGTACCTCTAAATTTTCCATACAAATTGGGGTATCTTAGTACATTTTCATAATAGCGACTGGCAAGTAAAATATTTTCTCTTGTTTTTTAACCTATCCCTTAGAATTGAATAATATTTTTATACACCTCAAAAATTTTTTTCACCACAAAATTTTTTCACCACAAAAAGTTTTGTTTACTCCAAAAAATTTTGTTCTCAAATTTTTTTTAAAATCACAAAAGCATTTTTCACCTTAAAAACTTTTTTTTTACCTTTATAATTTCACTTCTAAAGTTTTCTACATTATTTGGATAAAAAACAGTGAGACCAATTTTTTTTAGGACATTGGTGGAGAGTATTCAAAGATTCGGCACAACTGAATTTAAGCCTGTTTTACTTGTTTTCTAAAAATTTTTTAACCGGTCCTGCAACATTTGGCCGAGAGTTGTCATGATCGAATATTACAGCTTCATGTCTGGTCGGGTTTTTCGGCCAATGCTCACTTCAAACTAATCTATTGTATTCACTACAGGTCCCCTGTGATCGTCGGGCCTAATTTCAGCCGCTCATAGTACATGGGATCCTTTTGGTCTCACCAAATACAGAGCATTACCTTGGCGCCTTGGATAATCGGCTTTGGCGTTGATTTGTCTAGGCTTCATATACGATTTCACGCGCTTTGGGTTTGTCGTAATAGATGCATTTTTCATCGCTAGTAATAAGTCGATGCAAAAATTACTTATTTTTATGGCATTCAAGCAGCATTTCGGACATGCAAATTCGTCTTTTAACGTGTTTCGGTTTTAACTCTTGTGATACCCAATTTCCTTGGTTTTCAATGAATCATGCTGCTTGCAAATGTTTTAAAATTACTGCTTGAGTGACTCCCAATGATTTTTGCAAGTTATTGTTAAGTAATGCCTCCAATTCATATTTTTTGAAGTTTTTAGCTGACCTGGGCCGATTTTGTCTTCCGTGTCAAAATCACCACTTCTGAACCGCACAAACCATCTCTCGCACGTTGAAATCGATAGAACAAATTTAGAATAAGCTTCGGTGAGCACTTTTTTCAGCTGCACATTTTTTCAAATTAAAGAAGTAAAACAAAACTTTCCGCAAAGATGCTTTGTTGGCACAAAATTCTACATTTTCGAAGCAAATAAAAACTTTGTTGCTTACATTTTTTTCATTCATGACTACGTGAGACAAAATGACAAATTTTCACCCTCCAAAATGCAATATAAGATATTAAAGATACACACGATGTGTAGAAGATACACCATCAGTTATGATTTTACATTTTTAAGTTATACACCTTACTAATATCCATCTAATTTAAGTCATAGTAACCGAACTCCATTTGGAAAATGTTAAATTTTCCTCTGTGTGTAATGAAATATTATATTTAATAATAGAAACCGGTCTACTGACTTTTAATTTAAATCAAATGGGTTTTGTTATTTATTTTTAAATTTTGTTTAAACAATTGACATATCAGTTAAAACAAATGATTATTTAGATTAAAATAAACGTTAAAATTTTAGCTACCAACTCTGTTAAAATAAATGATTATTCATTTATTTAAAATTGTTTCAGTTTTTTGTATTTGTGTTTGACTTTTAATCTACAAAATGTATACTCACACAGTCTATAACACGGACCTTTTGAGGAATTTCTACTGCCTGACGGACCCCCAAATTTTTTATTTTTTATATTTAAATAAAGATATTTAAATACGAAGATTAAAAAAATTAAATAAATAAAAATATGGAAGAACGGAGGTTGAAAGCCCGCTACAAACTAGAAATAATAAACGAAAAACCTCGAAGTATAAAGAACTGCAAAACAAAAAAGTTTTCACTAGAATTTACAGAATTTAAAATATTTACCAGATAATAATTTTTGATAGAGTATTTTAATTAAGTTAGAAGCTGTTCTATGAAAAAGCTTCAAAGAATCTGTGATTTTTAATAGGAAAAGTTGATTTTTAATTTTTTTTTTTTTTTTGAAAAAATAATGTGTATTCAATTAAGAAAAAATTGCCAGAGTCTAAAAAGTCCCAAGAATTGGAATATCTCATATGCATTTACTTGACTTTTTATCAGAGTTTCTTTTTAAGGTACACTTAGTTCTAATTTCATTAAAAAGTTTTAAAATTGGGCTATATTCATTATTTTTGTGATTTTTTTTTTTTAATATAATTATGGCAACTGACATTGAAATATTATTTATTATTACCTCCTTATTTTCTCCTTAAATTTTTGCCAAAATCTTTGAGGACCCCTTTGGATGCAGCAACGGACCTCGAGGGGATCGCGACCCCCCATTTGGGAACCGTTGGTATGAAGTTCTTGTAATTTAAATTGAACTAAATTTTGATTTAAACAAACAATTTTAATAAAAACCAAATTTTAATTTTTTTACAGCAAAAAAAAAAAAAATAATAAATTTGTAATTACTGTAATGGAAACAAATAAACTACAAATTTTTATTAAATTTCAAACAAATGAAAAAATAAATGAAACTGAAAAAAATCCGCAAATGACAGTAAATCATTTTTAACAAATGTGTAAAAAAGTTAAAATTAATATTTCCTTGAAAAATCAATGTACATTCATTGAACTAAATTTTTATTTAAACAAACAATTTAAATAAAAAACAAATTTTTAATTTCTTGACAGCAAAAAAAAAAATAAATAAATTTGTAATAACTGTAATGGAAACAAATAACCCACAAATTTCCATTTTGTGGGTTAATTTTTATTAAATTTCAAACAAATGAAAAAATAAATGAAACTGAAAAAAAATCCGCAAATGACAGTAAATCATTTTTAACAAATGTGTAAAAAAGTTAAAATTAATATTTCCTTGAAAAATCAATGTACATTCTTTTATTTTTAACTGAACTGAAATTTTTTGTATTAAACTACAAACAGTTAACTATATTATATTCTTTGTGTATGATTTACCAAAGAAATAGGGAAAATAATATTTTTGAATAATTGTCACCCGCTCATCACTAGTGTAGCATTCGACACGTGATTATCGACATGTGTTGTGTAGATAATACTCCTTATCAATAACCCAGCAACAAAATACTACTTGCTTATAAGCAGGTTCGTCAGGGAGAGTGAATAGTTGAGGGCTTGTGATTATTGTCAACTTATTGATTTGATTTTATCCATACACTTAAAAAAGTTTGTAAGTTAAAATAACTGAAAATATCATTTAAAAGAAATGATATTTCATTTAAAAACCGGTCTATTTAATTTTCATTTAAATTAAATGCCATTTGTTATTTATTTTTAAATGTTGATTAATCAACTGACACATCCGTAAGAAACAAATGATATAATCAGTTAAAATAAATGTCAAAATTTTACCTACCAATCCTTAAAAAATAAATGTTTTTTTCATTTATTTGAAATTATTTCCGTTTTTGTATTTTTTTTTATATACTCGTACAATACAAAATGCATGTAGGCATATGAAGCTATAAACACTTTTTGTGTGAATGTATTTGTGTATGTATGTGTGTTTATGAAGTTCTTGTAATTTGTATTAAAAAATTTTGTATATATACAACCAATTTAAATAAAAAAACAAATTGAAATTTTTTGAATATTTTTTTTTTGAAACAGACAGCAAACAAAATTTAAATTTGTAATAACGGTTACGGACACAAATAAACCACAAGTTTCCGTTTTGTGGGTAAATTTTTATTAAATTTCAAACAAATGAAATAAATAAATGAAAGTGAAAAAAATTGGTAAATGATAGTAAATTATTTCGAATAAATGTATAAAAAAGTTAATATAAATTTTTCTTTGAAAAATAAATGTATGTTCCTTTATTTTTAAATGGAACGGAAAACTTTTTTATTAACATACAAACAGTTAACTACATAATATTCTGAGTGTATGTAAAGGTACCAAAATTTCAAATTTTTCTGTTTTTTGTTTAATATTACAATTTTTAACAGAATTACTGAACAAAAATCTTTTTTTTTTTTGAAGAAAACTAATATTGGACAGTTAAAAAATCTATTTTGGAAGGAAAAATTGTGAAATTGTTGTACTTCTTAGCAGGTACTAAGAACCCGTTTTATATATTATTTTATTTGTAAATTATGTAGACAAGAGAGCAAGTGCCCTCATAAATAAAAATGATAAAAAGTACCAAAAAGAGAAGTCTTCAAATGAGAATGTATTAGTTATGTTACACAAAAAATGATAATGTTTTGGTGATATGCAATTTACTCAAAGATATTTATCAGAAATACTTTGGAATGTCTGTCACAAATTTCCAAGAAAGATGGACTCCAAGTACCATATGTCTTCCGTGCTATATAAATCTTGCAGGATAGGCTTCTGGCATGGAATTGAAATTATTATTTACTGATTTGTGTTAAAATTTTGTTTTTATTAGCCGATGCATAAAATTCGGAGTATCAATGATTTGGAGAAGACCATCTAATGATATCGACGATTACTATTTTTGTTAATGCAAGGGTTCTGGCTTTGGAGTTAAAAAAAGGTAGTTTCATGCTAATGTAGACTCTGTCAGTTTTTCAGTACCTCCTTCGGATGTATTGCCCATTCCTAAATATCTAATATCAACTAACACCAACGCAAGATCCGACTCATCATTTGTAAATCAAAACTCATCTGAAGACAATTATAACACAAGTTGAGAGAGCCGCTAACTTACTCAGGCTCAATTAAGTACTTGCATCTCGTTTACAACAATAACACTTTTTGGAATCAAATGTAAAAATAACATACTACAGAAACAGCGATTCTCCTTACGTGAAGGTACATTCCCAATTTGTTCGAGGAGCTTGGAGAGCCTTACAATGCAATTGAATGGCGACTATTTGTTGATAGTAGAAAAGAAAGTTTCAAAGCAGTTCTTTTACATAACGGAAACAAGAAACCATCTATACCCATCGCTCATGCTGTAAACACTAAAGAATCGTACGAAACAATGGTTTAATTGCTAAAATGTATTAACTATCAAGATCAAAATTAAAAATTTTGTTCCGATATAAAAGTGGAATGCCACGTGGATATACAAAATATTGTTGTTTTATTTGCCTCTTGGACAGTCGAGCTCGTGATTTTATATATAAGAGAAAACATTGGCCGGAAAGATAAGCCACTACAGTGGGCCAAGACAACATAAAGTATGTGTCTCTTATTAGGAAAGAAAACATTATTCTTTCACCATTACACATAAAACTTGGACTCTTGAAAAACTTCGTCAATGCATTGAGTAAAACTTTTAAAAGTATTTCTTTTACAAAAATCAAGGAAGGAATTTTTAATGGTCCAAAAATAAAAAAAAAACTTATAAAAGATACAAAATTCGAGAAATATTTGTCCCCACATGAGACTGCAGCTTGGAAATCAAACGTAAAAGAAGGTCCAACATCTATTTTTAATACTAAAATACACATAAATTTAAAAGTTAATTTTATTTTTTTAATACTGTTGGTCTTAACTATACACTATTATTGGGTATGCTTTCATAATACTAGCAATATAAAACAAAAAAAGGAGAAAATCTCAAATTAGGTACTTTTACATAAATGGTCATAGCTTTGGTATTTACCCATAGATGTTCTATGAAAATTACTTTATATTTTTGCTTTCAAGATTAATACCATTTTTATTATTTTTTTGGAAATTTTTAGATTTCAGTTTTTGCCGAAAAAAAGAGAATTTTCTTTAAAATTTTGACCCATAGGTTCAAAACTACTAGTTTGAGATATAGTCAAAATAGTAAAATTGCTCAAAAATTAAAATATAAAAACAAAAAATTCAAACTTTTCAAAAACTACTACAGAAACAAAATTTTTAAATGCAATTTTCGGTTTCAGGAGACCCAAATCAATAACAAACAAGTAAGAGCGGCTAAATTCGGCTATGCCGATTCTTATATACCCTTCACCATGGTTGGGAAAATAGTGAAGTTTATATATGGACATATATGGAATGGACAGATTTATATACGGACATCTTTAAGTGGAAATTTACCATTTAGTTTAGTGATAAAACTTGGACTCTGAAAGATTTATGGTTCCCGAAAATAGGTATTTTTTTAGGTTTTGGTCATAACTACTTTCAGCAAATATGTTCTACTAAAGATGTTCGATCTTTGGATATATAAGACGTATCCATAGGTCATATTACATTTTAGTTTTTATAAAAATTTTGATGTTTTTAGCCCATTTATGGAGTATTTAATTACGGTCTTACCGTTCTTAAGATATACATTAATCTATTTTGTGCCACGCCTAATTCAAGGATCCCGCCCACATTTGGTCAGATGTTGTGTTTTGATAACCAAGATGCTTGTACCTTATTTGGAAACTTTTCCTCTTTTAGTTCTCCAATTATACAGAAAAGCTGACCAACATCGTTAAGACAACTGTGCTGGATGCATTTGTTTTGTTAAAAAAAAATAAAAAAATAACAAAAAGTCTTAAGAAAATAAAAAAAAGTGTTAAAAAAATATAAAAATAAAAAAAGTTGAATAGACGGGGCTCCATCGCGCGACTAAACGAAAAAAGTATTTGTGACAAAGCGCTTAGACCACTGAGCCATTGAAGGACATAAGCAAACGTCGTTGATAGAAGTAAATAAAGAGTTTTCGTTTAAAACAAATTTGTTTGGGTTTTACTTAAATGACAAACCTTTGTATGGATTTGTTGTTTGTGGGTAAAAGGTGAGGAGGTGAAAAACAAAAAGTTCAACAAATAAAATAAAAACAACAACAATCACGATCATAATGCCAATCAGTGTTGTCATATTTTTTTTCAAAAATCTTTTTAGTTCTAAAAAAAGCTTTTTTCGACCAAAAATATATTTTTTTACAAATCGTTAAAAGAAATCACTAGAACTGCATGTGTTTTATTTCTACAAATATGTTTGATTTAGCTGGCAAACTTGTATTTGGGATTTTATTTCGCTTTTTCATTACAAAATATTTTTAATTTATTTAGCTTAATTTTAAAATTTTGAAGGAAAATAGTTTATAATTTTTTTTATAAATTATTATAAGTAGTGACCTAAAATAGTTGCACTCAAAGGGAAATTATGTATAAAATTTTCTTAATATACGAGAAAATGGTTTAAAAATCTGTTTATAAATTCTTTTAAATCGGAGAAAAAAATAGAAATAAAACCGTTTGTATTTTGTTTGTATCAGAGGGTTTTTATACAAATTTTGATGTTTTTAGCCTATTTATGGATTATTTAATTATTAATATTAAATTTCAGGGACCGTAACAGTTACGACTTTTTTCAAAAAAGTCAAAATATAATAGTTATTTTTTGACTTTTATTCTTTCGGTCAGAAATAAAAGTTAAAATTTGACTTTTATTTTTTCGGTCAAAAATAAAAGTTAAAACTTGACTTTTATTTTTTAAGCCAAAAATAAAAGTTAAAATCTTACTTTTATTTTTTCGGTCAAAAATAAAAGTTAAAATTTGACTTTTATTTTTTAAGTCAAAAATAAAAGTTAAAATCTGACTTTTATTTTTTCGGTCAAAAATAAAAGTTAAAATTTGACTTTTATTTTTTAAGTCAGAAAAAAAAATTGATTATGCCATAATAATAACAATATAATGGAAATATAAGAAAAATAAGATCGATGACAATCAGTGTTGTTGTTTTGGTTATTTCTAACCAAAATTGGTTACATGGTTTAATTTTGGTTACATTTTTCTCCAAAGAAAAAAAAAGATATTTCTTTCATTGGAATTCTAATAATAGATCTAAAAGCTTTTCAACAACATTTTTAATAGATGAAAAAAATGATACCCTTTCTGCAGTACAACAAATTTTTATATCCCCGTCTAAAGGACATGGCATGTATTATTTATCAAGTACCTGCGACACAAGTTAGTGTAGAACGCGCGTTTTCAGCACTTAAGATTGTTCTCAGCGACTTGCGCTACAATTTGTCTGAACAGAACTTGGCTGCTATATTAATGGTGAAATTGAATTCTGAGTCATTGCAATGAAAGAGTGAACAATTTAATATTGAAATAAAGGAAATTAAACGTTATTTGTATTTTCAGAGCAAAATATGCAAAACACCAACTCCTTTACTTTCTAGCCAATAAACGTTTTTGTATACATATGTACTCTATTATAATTTTTTTTCTTTTTGTTTTAATACAAATACAACATGTACTTATAATTCTAAAAATAAAAACTGTGTTAATGTTTAATTAAAATTTTATTTAACTATTTTAACATCTGCCTTCAATAGGAACAAAAGTCAAATTTTAACTTTTATTTCTGACTTAAAAAATAAAAGTCAAATTTTAACTTTAATTTTTGACTTAAAAAATAAAAGTCAAATTTTAACTTATATTTTTTACTTAAAAAATAAAAGTCATATTTTAACTTTTATTTTTGACTTAAAAAATAAAAGTCAAATTTTAACTTATATTATTTACTTAAAAAATAAAAGTCAAATTTTAACTTTTATTTTTGACTTAAAAAAAAAAAGTCAAATTTTAACTTTTATTTTTGACCAAAAAAATATCGGTCAAAAAATAATTATTATAAAGTGACTTTTTGATAAAAGTCAAAAAAATTAAAGTCTTTTAAGTTTATTATTCCTTAGCATAACAGCATCAATATGCTGTATTCAAATATCTGATAGACAAATTATATCCACCTGACTTTTTGATTTTAAATTTTAAAAATAACTGTTATTTTCGGTCCCTGTTAAATTTTATTTAAATTAATTATTTAATGTTAAAAAAAATAAAAAAAAAAAAACTCTTAAGAAAATAAAAAAAAAGTTGAATTGTGTCTTCAGTAGGATTTGAACTCGCGTTATTAGAGAAAAACAGTATTTGTGACATAGCGTTTAGACAACTCGGCTATGAAGGCTATATGGAATCATCGTTTATAGAGTTAAATGAACAGTTTTCGTTCAATAGGGATTTGTTTGGTTTTTATTTAAACGGTGAAGAGGTGAAAGAAAAGAAATTGATGTGTTTGTTATGTGTAATATTCAACATACATATAAAAACAAAGGAATTTTACGGAAAAAATTAGAGGTGGTCCTGGTTTATTGCTAATATCTCAGCCATTTATCAACCGATCTGGCTGATTTTTATTAGCAAGCAGAAATGGATCACATTTAACAGAAATATATAACAATCAAGTCCTCATCATGTCTGGGGTCTTCGGAAAACCCATTTCAACACACAGACGGACAGACGGACATCGTTAAATCAACTTCGCTCTTCATAAGGATCCAGAATATATATACTTTATAGGGTCTAAGATCAATATTGTAAAAATTACAAACGGAATGACAAACTTATATATTCCCTTCCACCTGTGGTGAAGGGTATAAAAAGTAGTCGCACGCTTGTCGCACAAAATTTTGTTAAAATTTGTTGACTAGTATAAACGGCGAAACTACAATAATTTTTGATAGTGGTCCTAGAATTGATTTTTATAGAACTAAAATGTTTTATAGCTTGAGTAGATTTTATCGTTAGAGAGTGTCTTAAATGTAGGAAAAAAATGTTTAAGACACATTTCTAGTTTTTTTTATAGAAATAGTAAAAATATTAGTTGCACTATTTACAATTAAATTTAAAATTATATGAAAAATACATACCACTTTTGTTAAAAAGAATTAAGTGAATAATTTGCAAAAGTTTTTTTGAAACTAAGTAAAGTATTTTACATCATTTTCACATTTATACAAAAAATAAAAAATATATAACGCAATAGCATGTTAAATTTTATTAATTACAAAGATAATGTAATTGCACTGTTTCCAATTAAATTTTATTTGTTTTAAAAAATATAAAGTAATATATTTGTTAAATCGCGATATCATAAAATCGATTAATGGAAAATTTATAAATCTACTGTATATTTTTAGTCTAAGTTAAATTAGTTAAATTTTGAAATCAGCAACCCCAAAATCCTATACAAGCACATTTTCAGCCGGATCCAGCATCGATAAAGACTTTTGGCGGCAATTGAAACATTCTGGCCCTGTGTGCGCTGGTATGAAATTAAAAATCATCTACAAATTTGTTTCGAATGGCATCCGTTATTTTTTTTTGTTTGTAACGGGACACTCTAACTGCATATTTAATTTTCTTGCTTTTTTATTTTTTTGGGGTTATTTTTGTCCTGCACAGAATTGTAATGAACGTGTTTGTTGCAACCAAGGTTGAGCAAAACAAAAAAAAAGGCAAAAACTTGTTGTACTATGATACTCTTTCCGACTTTAAATAATATGTAGTACATGCTTCCAGCAATCCAAACGCATCTAAATGCTTTTTTAATTGTTTCAATTAGAAAAAGAAAAGAATAGAATAATATAAATTTTCCTCATTTTTCATGCAGTAATTCAAGTTTCATTGTTAGTTTGGCTTCTAATGCAATGCGAGTAAAATTGTATATCCTTTGAAAATACAACTTAGTTTTAATTAAAATAACATTTTGTGTAATTTTGTCAAAACTTAAATTTTTTACAGTTAATTTATAATATCAGAATATTTAAATTACAGTAATTCAATTAAATTTGTTTGCAACATACTTGGGAAAACATTGCGGCAATGATTTTTTCCATATAAATGGAAACTCAGCAAAATATAGAAACAATTTTAGAAGCAATATATATAAAGGATATTTTACTTCTTAGTGGTACATTAGTCCTCAGTGTGGTGCGATCTCCAAGTGGACGAGACACCAGGTAAATCGAAACTGCAACCAACAGGAGGGGATCCCGGGACGTGATCTAAAACTCCTGTTTGGAGCACTCACGGGGCATTCCACATGCCATGGCTACTTACATAAGATGAAAATTACTGACGATAAATAATATAGGTATTGCTTGGAGGATGAAGCATATACTGGCCAAATGTTCTGCCTTTTATAATCTGAGGATGAATACACTCAGAATTTTATGTAGTTAACTATTTGTAGTTTAATAAAAAAAGTTTCCGTTCCATTTTAAAAATAAAGGAATATACATTTATTTTTCAAAGAAATATCTATATAAACATTTTTATACATTTGTTCGAAATGATTTTCTATCATTTACAATTTTTTTCAGTTTCAGTTTCATTTGTTTTAAATTTAATAAAAATTTACCCACAAAACAAAAATTTGTGGTGTATTTGTGTCCTTAACAGTTTTTACAAATTTAAATTTTGTTTTCTGTCTGTATCAAAAAAAAAAAAACAATATCAAAATATTCGAAATTGTTTTTTATTTAAATTTTTTGTTTATATACTAAATTATTTCAATTCAAACTACAAGAACTTCATAAACACACACACAAACAAATTCACACAAAAAGTGTCTATAGACATATATATATATACAAGGTGGCGCAAAAGTAATCCTCCTATCAGAAAATGCTATAAATTTTGCGATTGGCCCCTAATGTCAGTTCTGTTTTGACATTTGTGTAGTAAACACATGCGAAATACACGTTAATAAACAATGTTACGCTACACTGCTCCAGAACGCGGAATATTGGTGACTATTTATTTGAGCAATAATGAAGATGATTTTTCATCAAAAATAATCATGAGTGATGAGGCCCATTTCCATCTTAGCGGGTACGTAAATAAGCAAAATTTACGCTTCTGGGGCACTGAAAATCCGCGTGTAACCCACGAAGAGCCATTACACGCGCTCAAAGTCACTGTATGGTGTGCTGTTTTCGCTGGAGGAGTCATCGGACCTTTGTTCTTCGAAGACGTCGCGGTGAGCGCTACAGAGCAATGATCAACGAGTTCTTTTTGCATAACTTGATGAATTGGGATTGGAAAACATGTGGTTCCAACAGGACGGTGCAACGCCACACACTGCACGTGCCACAACCGATATGCTGAAGGATGCATTTCCCGTGCGCCTAATCTCCCGTTTTGGCGATTTGCACTGGCCAGCAAGATCGCCTGATTTGACCGCTCCAGACTTCTTTTTTGTGGGGCTTTTTGAAGTCGCGGGTTTATGTCAACAAGCCTCAGACAAGCCTCTTGCAGCTCTTAAAGACAATATCCGTCAAGAATGTGAGGACCTATCGCCGGAAGTTTTGGCCAAAGTGATGGAAAATGCCATAAAAAGGGCTCAAATGACAATCAACTGTGGCGGCGGCCATTTACATGACATCATATTCTCGACTTGATGTAAAAAAAATTAAAAGACCAAATAAAAGTTTTTCATTTTTTTTTAAATTACAGCCAAAAAACATCGGAAGGTTATTTTTGCGCCACCCTGTACATTTTGTAGATTCAAAAATAAACAAAAAATATAAAAACGGAAACAATTTCAAATAAATGATTAAATCATTTATTTTTTAATGGTAGGTAAAATTTTAAAATTTAATTTAACTTATTAAAGCATTTGTTTGTTACGGATATGTTAGTTGTTTAAACATCATTTTAAAATAAATAACAAAAGCCATTTGGTTTAAATAAAAAGTAATTAGACCCGTTTTTAATGAGATATGTACATATGGTACATCCGAGTTATGGTAGGGGTAATACAGAAAATGACAGTGAAGGAGATAATAATGTTCCTAAGAGCCGTGTACAAAGTAGAAAGAGGAAGCACAATAAATCAACTTGGTCGCGGTGTAGGCAACATACGGCTCAACCCTGTTCATCGTAAATCGTAAAATCGTAGACTTTTGATTTAGCATTCTGTACATCCCATAGTTTAATAAAGCCCTTTGTTATACAAATATTTCTTACATTTTTTTTATATATTTTTGGTTCCAAGGACATATGAAAGGTGGGCGTGTTCTTTGTCCAATTTGTTGGAAATTCGGCCGGGAGTCAATATTTGACCACAAATATATATGTGCAAAGTTTCATCGTTCTACAATTATTTCTTTGATTTTTGTAGATATTTTGGAGCAAGGATATATGAGAGGTAGGCCCCAGAAGAATATATGCAAAGTATTATCGTTCTACGATTACTTCTTCTATTTTTGGCAGCTCGTTATATGAACTTACGACATTTTGCGTCTCTAAATAAGATATTTTCAATTACTTGCATTTTGCGATTTTATTTTAAATATTTGTTTAATTTGGAATATTTGTTTAAAACTATTGTAAAAGTTTCAAGTTTTCCGAATGTAATGTTGTAAAAATATTACAAATCGGTGGACATTTTTCAAGATCGCTTTATATTTTCCGTCTACGACAAGCGATAAAAGTTTTCGAGTTTCCAAAAATCGGAGTAAACTTATAAACTTGATCAAGTACCTTTAACTTTATTTAAAAGTTGGCATATAAAAACGTAGTGAACTAAATTCAATGGAATAAAGTATTTGAAATCTACAATTTTTTTACACATGGGTAAATAATGGAATAAAGATATTTCTATTTTCTGGTAAAATAATTTTAGTAAAAAAATTTTGAACTATTTTTTTATACTCAAATTTAAGAAATTTTTCTCTTTTTAAGTTAGTTTTCGCTACTCGTAGTAAAATTTGACTTACTTTAATGAAATTTTTTTTAAGTTAATTTTTAACTACAATTTAACTTATTTTAGTTCAGTCTTTTTCCCGGATATATTGTATTTGGTAAATTTCGCAAAATTTTTGGGAATTGGCAGAAAAGTTTTCAAAATATATCAACTCTTTTTCTACACTAAGAAAAAAAAGTTAGTAGAAAAATTTTTAAACGGTCTTCAATCACAGTTTACTATTTTTATACTGATTTTTAGTAAAAAAAGTTGTTATTTAGTAAACTTTTTTGCTATTTACATTTTACAAATTACAGAATTTTTAAAGAATATTTACAAATTTTTGTTACTAACTTCAGAAAACATTTTAAAAATTTTTGAAAACCCATTTGGCATAATAAGCAAAAAAATTTACTAATTTTGAAAAAGTTAATATTGAAGAAAATTTTTTTTCTAATAATTAAAACTTATACTTACAAACTTGTTTGAGTGCCCCGGTAGGCTAGTTGGTAGCGTGCTAGCTTATCAGTGCGGGGGTCGTGGGTTCAATTCCCACCAAACGCTCTGGTCTGTTTTCGCTACAACGAGCCGATGACCTTAGTTGCTAGTGCTCGGTTAGGGTATTAGGATATAATTTGTAATTATATGATTAATATTGAATAAAAAAAAAAACTTACAAACTTAAATTGCCTTAAAATGCTGCATAGGTTGAAAAGAGGGATCGAAAGTGAAAATACTTTTCACAACCGACTCATGTCCAAAAATAGGACATCCACTTAAAATAGCACTAAAAAATTTTTTAGTTCTAAAAATCAGCCCTTAAAACAATTAAAATTTGGCCCTAAAATCCAAAAAATTTACTAAAACATTTTTCATTACCAAATTAAAACAAAATGATAAATTCGTTTATGATTTTACTATTTTTTAAGCCTTTGATTTTTTTTTTAATTTTGTCTAAAATATTTTTTAAAAGTAAAAAAATGTTGCTCGATAAAAAAATATAAATTTGTGTATTCGAGTTCGTAAGACAATTTCAAAAGAAAATAGCAGCTTTAATGAGTATGTCGATGGCTTAATATAAAAATGCCCTAACTCGATTTTTGTTACTTAACAGGAGAAGGAAAAAACTTAATAAAATCCGTAAAATTTTAGATACAAAAAAAGTTTTAATGCAATTTCCAAAAATGTGTTACCTCTTTTTACTAAAAATTGCATTAAAACTTTTTTTGTATATAAAATTGTACGTATTTTATTAAATTTTTTCTTTTTCCTGTCAAGTAACAAAAAATCGAGTTAGGGCCTTTTTATATTAAGAAATCGATGTGTGTATTTAGTGTATCTAAAAATAATGCAGTCAATTTTACTAATATTAATAATAATTACTAAATTTTTTTTCTGATTTTAGCAAACAGATTTTAAGTTTCACTTTACAACAAGTTTAAAAAAATTTAGTAGCGGTTACTAATTTTTTCTACTTATTTTATTGTACTACACGTCAGCAGACATGTGTTGCTAAGATTAGCAAAAAATACCGCTGAGCTCAAATTATCAAAATTTCCCGTAATAAGAGCAAAATTTTCAGTTGCTCAGACTTTTTTTTGGTGAGTGTACTGATAATGACTGAGTATGATAAATTTACTGTTAGACGATTTATCGAAACTTGGAACTTCGATCACTTGTAGGAGGCGGAAGATGTTAACCGATTTTCAAAATTTTTTGTTTCATCGATTTAAAATATTTTTTACAACTTTTCAGCAAATGTACATCAGAATCAAAACATTAGTTATTTTGGCCCACTCTACTGCTGGTTTGATTTTTAAGAAGTGTTTAAATTTTGTTCTTAGAAAATTACATGAGAGCATGCCATTTTTGATTGAGATACATTTTCTAGAATGTAAATTTATAAATCTGATAAGAATTTCTCAGAATATAACAAAATAACTAGAAACCAATGAAAAAACTCAAACGGAAAAATATATTTATTTGTTAATTCTTTAAATTCTATTGGTAATATGCTTTAGAAGAAATCAGTATACATTCACACGCTAGAAGGGAATGTTTAAAAAATTTACTAAAAATAAGTACATCATAGAAAAAATTTAAGATCTTATTGAAAATTATAAAAAAGCAAGTTACCGTGAGGTTGGGTGCTAAAATTACGTGTTATAGTCACTGAATCCATAATAAAGGACATACAGTTAAATTTAAAGTGTAAAAAAATAACGAAAATCTAAAGTGTAACTAAAGGAAAATTCCACATAACAGCAACATTAGTGTTGTATTACTCTTATCCACATTTTTGTATGTAGTTTTGAGTCATTATTAAGTATTAAAATTAAAATTAAAAAAAAAAACAAAAATATGTCGATAATCTGCTGAGTTTTCTACACAACAATTCGTTTAGTGCTAATATTTCTGAACATGCTTACAAATTCATTTCATATCCCAGCATAAATTGCTTCTCAAGACTTATAGCTAGAAATATCATGCCATATCGTCAGCTTATTATTGATTTGAATCACATATAATTTTTGAAAGGATTGAATTATAAATTATTAATCATACCAAAGATATCTGGCATCGAATTAGCTGTACCTGCAAATTTAGCATACAATAATTAAAAAATGCAAATCTAATTTGCCGTTTTTCTAGATAACGAATTTTGGCCATACACTCAGAATATTATGTAGTTAACTGTTTGTAGTTTAATAAAAAAGTTTTCCGTTCCATTTAAAAATAAAGGAACATACATTTATTTTTCAAAGAAACATCTATATTAACTTTTTTATACATTTATTTGAAATAGTTTACTATCATTTACCGATTTTTTTCAGTTTCATTTATTTTTTTCATTTGTTTGAAATTTAATAAAAATTTACCCACAAAACGGAAACTTGTGGTTTATTTGTGTCCGTAACAGTTATTACAAATTTAAATTTTGTTTGCTGTCTGTTTCAAAAAAAAATATTCGAAAAATTTCAATTTGTTTTTTTATTTAAATTGGTTGTATATATACAAAATTTTTCAATACAAATTACAAGAACTTCATAAACACACATACATATACAAATACATTTACACAAAAAGTGTTTATAGCTTCATATGCATACATACATTTTGTATTGTACGAGTATATTAAAAAAAAAAAAAAACAAAAAATACAAAAACGGAAATAATTTCAAATAAATGAAAAAAACATTTATTTTTTAAGGATTGGTGGGTAAAATTTGGACATTTATTTTAACTGATTATATCAGTTGTTTCTTACGGATGTGTCAGTTGATTAATCAACATTTAAAAATAAATAACAAATGGCATTTAATTTAAATGAAAATTAAGTAGACCGGTTTTTAAATGAAATATCATTTCTTTTAAATGATATTTTCAGTTATTTTAACTTACAAACTTTTTTAAGTGCAGTACTTGCGCTACAACCCTGTTAGAGGCTAAGTTTTTCTGTAAATCGGCTAAGAATTTCGTGGTCTCGACTAAGAATTTTTTTGTAAACACACCATTTTGTTTAGTTTGTTCATCCTGGTTTATTGGGACCTTGGTTTAAAAATCATCAAATTTGCTTATTATCTTAATGTTTGTGGATAGATTACAATTCAAATTAAGACACATAAAAAAATAATGTTCACCTCAAATATTTTTCACTTTAATTTTTTTTACCACAAAAAATTTTTTCAATAAAAATTCTTTTTCATAACAAAAAATGTTTTCACATTCTAATAAAATACAAATAAAATATTTTCTCATATATTTAACCTGCCGCTTAATATTTTATATTCCCTTCAAATATTTTTCGCTTCAATCATTTTTTTTCACTAAAATATTTTTTACCACTAAATTTTTTTCACCACAAATTCTTGTTTTTTTTTTAGCACAAAAATTGTTTTTACAACCAAAAAAATTTTTTACCTCAAAAAATTTTTTTCACAACTTGTATTTTTCACATCCTCTTGTATTTTTTTATATTATTTGAAACAAAAACTCTTTGGAGGACAGGAATGATAATGTCGTACTTTTTGTGGTACTATATAAGCCTTAAAAGTACTATGGTACTTCTTTCAATCATTTGGTACTATTCACAAATGTTCACTTTTTAATTTTTGTTTATTTATGACATATTTTGTGATTTAATTTCTTTTTAATGCTGTTTTATAGAAAATATTTTTCTTCGGCATGATATGGTTGGATACTACAGTACATATGTGCTTTTGTGCTAGAGTTTCCAGAAGAAGCCTATTTTTTGGTATAGAGGAAGTATTTTCTGTCGGAAGGAAGTGTTATTCGAAAGCAATATTTCTAAGCAATACTTTTTGAAGATGAGTCCGGGTATCGAAAATAAGTCAACGATATTTTAAAGCATTTACTACCGGTAAATTATCGGCTGGAATATAAATCAGCGACTTTTTAGGACATTTGTTGTGACAAGCATATCTTACCAATATTTGCTTAGGTTTAGTCTCTCACTCGAGTAAAATTTCTACAACAATTTTTTGCTTATTATTGAAATTTATTTTTCTCTTAACCAACTAATAAACAAACAAAAAGAAAAAAAATATATATCAATTTCTTAAGCGAATTGAATAAAAGTCTGATTGTTACAATATATTTTGGTACTTTTTCATTTTTATTCATGTTTTAGTTTTTTTTTATAAATTTTATTTTTTTGTATAAAGTTTATCATGATGGTCTCTAGTTGATCTTACTAGAAAGTTAGACAAACAAGAATTACTGTGACATTTTTAAGTTTCACTAACAAGCAGTAGAGAAGTTTGAGATGAATAACCTTTGTTTGTGTGTATGTGTGGTAGATAGTAAAATCATGCCTTAAAATACGTTCGTTTCCATCGGTTATGTTAACAAAATGTAAAAGATTTAACTGTTTCTTTTTACTTTATTTTTTGCTTTTGTACAAAAAATTGATTTGAATGTTTTTTGTTTGCATGAAAGGATTGTTGAAATTGAAATCAAATTTTATAAATCAAATCAAGTTAACTCAATTTTTATTTTACCTTTTGTTGTGTACGTTTGTGGTAGTTGTAGACGATAGTGTTTTCTTTTCTCACTGTTGGACGAAAGAAATTGTTATTAAAAACACTGGGTGCTTTCAAAAGCAGATATACAATTGAATCTGTTAAATATTGAATATTGTGTATAACATCCCGAGTAAAAAAGTTTATATGTAATTTTATATGGCTTTATATAATAAAATATTATAATATGCATTACTATTAGGGTGTGCCGAAAAATGGCCTTTTTGTGAATTGATTGAAGTTATACACTCAATCGATACGTATTGTTGAGGCGAATATAGGAAAAATAAGCAAACAGAAAATTTAAAAGAGTCTTTAAGTTCCCCAACAGCGTTTTAAGATATCGATATAAGTGTATTTTGTGAGAATGCAGTTTTGAATTATTTCGCCAAATTGTTATCAAAGCTAGCGTAACGAAAAACTTTTTATAAGAAACGTATTAAAAAAATGTTGTTGAAGTCATTTTTAAAATATATTTTTTTTAACCCTTAAACATCACCTCACCAATTTTAAACGCTGGTAGGAAATTAAAAATACCCTCCAAAATATATATAAAAATTTTTCCCTTATTCTGTCCATTAATCAATTTTTTTTTTACCAAGACACTAATTACCAGATATATAATATACGAGGGCGGATCAATAAGTTCGTGACTTTACGAACTTCAATCGTAATTATATGAAATGCAACACTGCTCCCCTCAAGTACCACTGTCAAATTTTGAGCAAGTTCCGTCATTTAATTTACGTTTAACAGCAGGATTTTTTGAGGTCCATAAAATAGGCTTTTGTTTGATCAATAATTTCATCGTTGGAGCTAAATCTCTTTCCAACGAGCCATTTCTTTAGGTGTGGAAATAGGAAATAGTCACTGGGGGCTAAATCCGGAGAATAAGGCGTATGAGGGGGCAATTCATAGTCTACTTCATGGATTTTTGCCATGGACAGACACGATTCCGTTGGTGGTCGATTGTGAGCAAATGCGGCAGACATCTTGCGGAAAGCTTTCTCATACCCAAGTGATAGTTCAAAATTGAAACCACTGAGCCATGTGAGATGTGGAAGACCACAATCTATTGCACGTTCAATCTCCGATCGTCCAACACCATATCGTGAATTTTTTCAATTGTTTTGGGTGTAGAGACCTCAACGTCTAGAACGTTCGGCATCTTCCGTGTATGTAAGGCCACAACGAAAGTTAGTAAAACACCTTTTTACCATTGAAGTCAATGGTGCAGAGTTCCCGTAGTATTTATCAAGCTTTTCCTTGTTTTAATTGACGGTTTTTTTTGTAAAAAATAATGTTTAATGAGCACTCGAAATTTACTTTTTTCAATTTTTAAAAATAGCCACGAGGTTGTATGTTTTGAAAAGTGACGGACTTATTGATCTGCCCTCGTATTACTCTATTTTTTTAAATTATCTTATATTGTTCCATATAGGGGGTTTTTCAATAAGGGTGGGTAGATTGTGACGTCCGCTGTGTGGTACATAGTGATATCTTGCTGGCACCACGTATACGTCGATATCATTCAATTTGGGCCAAATGAAATCGGTTATCATCGTTATATAGCGCTCGCCGTTGATGGTGATGACCTCACCAACGTCGTTTTCAAAAAAGCACGGGCCATCATTGGTCCGCCGGCGTAAAATCCGTTGCAAACCGTAACTTTTTGTGGATACATTGGCACCTGGTAAACCTCGTGAACAGGAATTTTGCATAGCTAATCATGCAAAAATGCGTCCGTCGCTAAAGTTGATTTTTCATTTCTTTTCAGGGATTTAAGCGATCGACTTCAACTCCAGCAGATCAGGATCAAATCCAGAGGAGGAAATTGCCATTTTTGTTTAGATTATTTTTTAATTTGTTTTTTGAAACTTTGTTCCAAAATAATTTAATGATCTTGAACCAAGCGAAAAAATTATCTCACATAAAATTTTGATAGGTCAACAATTAAACTTCACTAAGAAACTATTTTATTTTATACTACATCCAGGTTACCTTTAAATCTATTATAGAACAGATCCTTTTACCACAGGATCCATGGAACAGGTTCTAGAATTGATTCCCGGGAGTCAAAACGTAAGGTTTCACTGTTCCTAGAACCAGTAATAAGACCGGTTCTAAAGAAACCTGTTCTAATTTGGATGTATCGAACCAATTGCTAATGGGGCTAACTCCATATAAAAAGAATCGGTTGTAGGTTATGCAACCTGATCTTTGGATTCTTAGTTCTTACTGGATATTGTTGGATTCAATTTGATACAATTTAATGCCCTATTTTTTGAATAAATTTGATCTTTTTTAATCTTATTTAATCGCCTCCTTTTTTTTCCAAAAAAAAAAAAAACTACTGGCCAATACAAAATGTCTCTCTCGTCTAAAAAATAAAAAAAACTAAGCTGTTTTAGAAATATAAAGAACATGGATCATTAATCAACTACACGAACTATAAAAAAGTTAGAGCTGAATATAACAGGGCGAATCGTTCTGCTTATAATGATTATTTAAACAATATAAAACCTAAGTTAACAAGCGACCTTAAATCTTTTTAGTCATTTGTTAATTCTGCATTGATTTTTTATCCTCAATGAAATTAGATGATATCGAAGCATCAGACGCTTCAACATACTCCACAACTTAATTCAACAACACTTCACAATATCCATTCATTATCCTGGAATCATCTAGAAATATTTCATTTATTAATAAACAAACTATTTTAAGAAACTTGTTAAAACTAACATTTCTCTATAATAATTCAATTAGGCTGACATATTTTCCTGATATTTGGAGGAAATCCTTTATAACTCCAATTTTTAAGTTTGGAAGTAAATCCTTAGTATCACAACAGCAACATAGTTTTCGTAAATCCGGCTTAACATTTACATATTTACTGGAACTTACAACTTTAGTCAATGATGTTTGTACTGATAGAGTAAACCATGATTTATTACTATATGAGTAAGACCGTATTGGTTTTAATTTGACGCTTCTTAAAGCCGTAAACAGTGTGTTAAATATCGTGCTGTACAATCTAACGTTATCAATGTCCCATTTGGTGTTCCTCAAAGCAGTCAGGGTAGTTAAATTTTAAGGGCCGAAGTTGAATGTGAACCACACCTAAACGTCAAGTTTTTTTCTGCATTTCATTTGACATTTCTCAATTTCATACTTACTCAATTTGAACCATGGAAAGATACACAATCGAGCAACGCGTTAAAGCTATTCAGGCTTATTATGAAAATGGGGTTCAAATCAAAATGCATTTCGTGCACTTCGTGATTTTCTTTGGTCAATTTAATCGTCCAAATGTGCGTACATGCGGAAAAATCGTGCAAAAATTTGAGCCAACCGGGTCTGTAGCAGATGTGAAAGCACCAGTGCATGCTCGTACAGCTCGTTCTGCAGAAATTATTGCTGCTGTTCGCGATAGTGTGGCTGAAGAGCCGTCCACCTCAACTCGTCATCGTGCCCAACAATTGCACCTCTCAGGCTCGTCGTTGATGAACATTATGCATAAAGGCTTGCATTTACACGCTTACCATTCCAAACGTCGTCAATGGTCAGAATGGTGGCAAGAAATGGCAACGAACCATATTTGGCCCAGAGGGCTTGGTTCTTGAATATTTGAATAAATAAAAATAAATAAAATAAAATAATTAACAGAGGATGATCAATTTTAGAAGAAAATCATCTTCAGTGGTGAGGCACATTTTCACCTCAGTGCATTCGTCAATAAGCAGAATTTCCGCATTTGGGCGAATGATAATCCAAGAGTGATTGTCGAAAAACCAATGCACCCACGATGTATGGAGTTTTTTTTTTTTTTATTTTTTTTAACATTAAATAATTAATTTAAATAAAATTTAACAGGGACCGAAAATAACAGTTATTTTTAAAATTTAAAATCAAAAAGTCAGGTGGATATAATTTGTCTATCAGATATTTGAATACAGCATATTGATGCTGTTATGCTAAGGAATAATAAACTTAAAAGACTTTAATTTTTTTGACTTTTATCAAAAAGTCACTTTATAATAATTATTTTTTGACCGATATTTTTTTGGTCAAAAATAAAAGTTAAAATTTGACTTTTTTTTTTTAAGTCAAAAATAAAAGTTAAAATTTGACTTTTATTTTTTAAGTAAATAATATAAGTTAAAATTTGACTTTTATTTTTTAAGTCAAAAATAAAAGTTAAAATATGACTTTTATTTTTTAAGTAAAAAATATAAGTTAAAATTTGACTTTTATTTTTTAAGTCAAAAATTAAAGTTAAAATTTGACTTTTATTTTTTAAGTCAGAAATAAAAGTTAAAATTTGACTTTTGTTCCTATTGAAGGCAGATGTTAAAATAGTTAAATAAAATTTTAATTAAACATTAACACAGTTTTTATTTTTAGAATTATAAGTACATGTTGTATTTGTATTAAAACAAAAAGAAAAAAAATTATAATAGAGTACATATGTATACAAAAACGTTTATTGGCTAGAAAGTAAAGGAGTTGGTGTTTTGCATATTTTGCTCTGAAAATACAAATAACGTTTAATTTCCTTTATTTCAATATTAAATTGTTCACTCTTTCATTGCAATGACTCAGAATTCAATTTCACCATTAATATAGCAGCCAAGTTCTGTTCAGACAAATTGTAGCGCAAGTCGCTGAGAACAATCTTAAGTGCTGAAAACGCGCGTTCTACACTAACTTGTGTCGCAGGTACTTGATAAATAATACATGCCATGTCCTTTAGACGGGGATATAAAAATTTGTTGTACTGCAGAAAGGGTATCATTTTTTTCATCTATTAAAAATGTTGTTGAAAAGCTTTTAGATCTATTATTAGAATTCCAATGAAAGAAATATCTTTTTTTTTCTTTGGAGAAAAATGTAACCAAAATTAAACCATGTAACCAATTTTGGTTAGAAATAACCAAAACAACAACACTGATTGTCATCGATCTTATTTTTCTTATATTTCCATTATATTGTTATTATTATGGCATAATCAATTTTTTTTTCTGACTTAAAAAATAAAAGTAAAATTTTAACTTTTATTTTTGACTTAAAAAATAAAAGTCAAATTTTAACTTTTATTTTTGACCGAAAAAATAAAAGTCAGATTTTAACTTTTATTTTTGACTTAAAAAATAAAAGTCAAATTTTAACTTTTATTTTTGACCGAAAAAATAAAAGTAAGATTTTAACTTTTATTTTTGGCTTAAAAAATAAAAGTCAAGTTTTAACTTTTATTTTTGACCGAAAAAATAAAAGTCAAATTTTAACTTTTATTTCTGACCGAAAGAATAAAAGTCAAAAAATAACTATTATATTTTGACTTTTTTGAAAAAAGTCGTAACTGTTACGGTCCCTGAAATTTAATATTAATAATTAAATAATCCATAAATAGGCTAAAAACATCAAAATTTGTATAAAAACCCTCTGATACAAACAAAATACAAACGGTTTTATTTCTATTTTTTTCTCCGATTTAAAAGAATTTATAAACAGATTTTTAAACCATTTTCTCGTATATTAAGAAAATTTTATACATAATTTCCCTTTGAGTGCAACTATTTTAGGTCACTACTTATAATAATTTATAAAAAAAATTATAAACTATTTTCCTTCAAAATTTTAAAATTAAGCTAAATAAATTAAAAATATTTTGTAATGAAAAAGCGAAATAAAATCCCAAATACAAGTTTGCCAGCTAAATCAAACATATTTGTAGAAATAAAACACATGCAGTTCTAGTGATTTCTTTTAACGATTTGTAAAAAAATATATTTTTGGTCGAAAAAAGCTTTTTTTAGAACTAAAAAGATTTTTGAAAAAAAATATGACAACACTGATTGGCATTATGATCGTGATTGTTGTTGTTTTTATTTTATTTGTTGAACTTTTTGTTTTTCACCTCCTCACCTTTTACCCACAAACAACAAATCCATACAAAGGTTTGTCATTTAAGTAAAACCCAAACAAATTTGTTTTAAACGAAAACTCTTTATTTACTTCTATCAACGACGTTTGCTTATGTCCTTCAATGGCTCAGTGGTCTAAGCGCTTTGTCACAAATACTTTTTTCGTTTAGTCGCGCGATGGAGCCCCGTCTATTCAACTTTTTTTATTTTTATATTTTTTTAACACTTTTTTTTATTTTCTTAAGACTTTTTGTTATTTTTTTATTTTTTTTTAACAAAACAAATGCATCCAGCACAGTTGTCTTAACGATGTTGGTCAGCTTTTCTGTATAATTGGAGAACTAAAAGAGGAAAAGTTTCCAAATAAGGTACAAGCATCTTGGTTATCAAAACACAACATCTGACCAAATGTGGGCGGGATCCTTGAATTAGGCGTGGCACAAAATAGATTAATATTATGTAGTTAACTGTTTGTATGTTAATAAAAAAGTTTTCCGTTCCATTTAAAAATAAAGGAACATACATTTATTTTTCAAAGAAAAATTTATATTAACTTTTTTATACATTTATTCGAAATAATTTACTATCATTTACCAATTTTTTTCACTTTCATTTATTTATTTCATTTGTTTGAAATTTAATAAAAATTTACCCACAAAACGGAAACTTGTGGTTTATTTGTGTCCGTAACCGTTATTACAAATTTAAATTTTGTTTGCTGTCTGTTTCAAAAAAAAAATATTCAAAAAATTTCAATTTGTTTTTTTATTTAAATTGGTTGTATATATACAAAATTTTTTAATACAAATTACAAGAACTTCATAAACACACATACATACACAAATACATTCACACAAAAAGTGTTTATAGCTTCATATGCCTACATGCATTTTGTATTGTACGAGTATATAAAAAAAAATACAAAAACGGAAATAATTTCAAATAAATGAAAAAAACATTTATTTTTTAAGGATTGGTAGGTAAAATTTTGACATTTATTTTAACTGATTATATCATTTGTTTCTTACGGATGTGTCAGTTGATTAATCAACATTTAAAAATAAATAACAAATGGCATTTAATTTAAATGAAAATTAAATAGACCGGTTTTTAAATGAAATATCATTTCTTTTAAATGATATTTTCAGTTATTTTAACTTACAAACTTTTTTAAGTGTAAATGATCATAACTTTGATATTTATACATAGATTATCTTTAAAAATAGCTTATTTTCTTTGTAGAAGTACATTATTTAAGAAAAAAATTATTTCATATTTTACCATGTAAGGCGAATATCTTTTTTATTTTTTTGAAATTTCATAATTTGTGTTCTTAACACGAAAAATGTATTTTTTTCGCGAAATTTTAACCCATATCTTCTAAACTACTTAACCGATTTAAAAACCATATTCACAAAGCATATTGTACTTTAACTGGTTTTTCGTTTGCAGTTTGATTGATAAAAACTTTTAAACCAAATAAATTAAAATAAAAAATTAAAAAAATTTCAAAAACTAGCGATTTTCGGCTTTATGCGATTTTCGGCTTTAGGAGGCCCTAATATATAAAAAAAAAATAGTCGCATGTTTGTTGCTTTTTGGCTGTAAACTAGTGTTATCATTTCGAATAATATTGAGCAACTTTTTATAAAAGATATGAATTCATTCTATATATAAAAATAAAGTATATACCGATTAAATCCAACTGTGCATCGCTGAAGATTTTTTCGGCACGAGGTAAATAACTAAAAAATCATAATTTTTTCACAAAAACGCAAATTGCTATCAGGAAAATGAGTTATATTTTTCCATGTTATTTTCGTTACAAAGGCTTATATGTATGTTATTTGCAATAGAAATTTGTAAATAAATATTAAAAAAGTATCTCCACTTATACAAATTTTTATCAACTTTTTTTTAATTTTGAAGACCTGTCAAATGAAAGAGTGTAATGGGATCATAGTGATAAGTTCAGGAAACCTGTTTATATTTATGCCCAATAAATTGGTATACCTTTTTTTAGAGAATTTACAAATAAGCACTCTTATCCGGAAATCGATCTGTCTGGCCCTATGACTATGAGCAGCAATTGCAGTTAACGATGCCGATGCAATTTTACCCAAAAAAAAATGTAAATAATAAAAACTATTCGATTTAAATTAAAAGTAAGTAGACCGATTATTAAATGAAATAACATCTTACAAACTATTTTAAGTGTAATAAAGCCATAATATTGTTACCAAAAAAAAATTAAGCTTAGTTAATTTTATTTAATTTTTAAAAAGATATTTGTATTTGGAGCACCCTTTAGTAGCAAAATTTTTATTAATATATTTTACAAAATTTTATAAAAATACGAAAAAAAATGTTTGTAAAAATATAAATATTTTCTTAAATGCAACATAATTTTGTACAAAGAAAAGTTTGTATTACAATTTACGAAATTTGTAAACTTGAGAAAATGTTTACCATCAGCTAAGTACGAAAATTGTGTAATGTTACAACTTTTGTATATTTTTAAAATACTAAAAATTATTTTCAAAATTATGTTTAAATAATTATTTAAAAAAGTTATAAATTTATAAAATTTGTAATATCCCAAGAAGAACGCAATTTTTAAATGACTGATGCAGCAATTGAATTGTTTCTCTGGCTGTATGACATGTGGCGCCGTCTTGTTGGAACCACATTCCCTCCACATGCATTTCTTCAATTCTAGGCAAGAAAAAACTGGTTATCATTTCACGATACCGAACACCATTGACTGTTTGCGCTTGACCTGCCTCATTTTCATAAAAAACCACACCACACAGTGACACGTTGAGGATGCATTTGCTTCTCGTGAATCACTCGAGGATTTTCCTCACCCCAAATGCGACAATTCTGCCTATTGACGAAGCCATCAAGATGAAAATGGGCCTCGTCACTGAAGATGATTTTATCGGCAAAATCAGCATTTTCATGTTGTCTCTCCAATACCCAATTAACGAGCTCCCTTCGCTGTCCATGGTCAGCTGGCTTCAGTTCCTGAGTCAATTGAACTTTGTATGCATGAAGATGCAAATCTTTCGTCAAAATTCGCTGCAAAGTGGATTTGGAGACACCAATTTGCTGAGCTCGGTGTCGAATTGAGGTGGATGGAGTTTGAGCGACATCATCACGTACAGCTGCGACATTTTCGGTCGATCGACCTGGTCGATGGCGCGTTGTTGTCTTTACATCGCTAACAGACCCAGTTTCGGCAAATTTATCCATTAATCTCTTTACAGTTGACTCTTTTGGAGCATTATTGTGACCCCAAATTGATCGCAATTTGCGAATTGTAGCCGCATAACTTTCACCATTTTGGTAAAACGATTTCACAATGAAAATGCGTTGTTCATTCGTGTAGCGCTCCATTTTTACTAACCTCATACCTTCTACTAGCAAACAATAACAATTGTTCAAATGTCAAACAATGACACTTCGAATGTTGCCAGATTTAAAAATTGCGTTCTTCTTAGGACACCCTTTATATGCTTATGTATTCTCACATATTGTATAACTTATGTACGTATATGAATCATATATGAAAGTATGTGACATTTATGGACGCATATATTTATCTATGTTATGCATGCAAAAAATACACCCATTTTTGGGCATATATGGAATCATACATGTGATTATATGTCATATACTTTTCCATTAATGATCATATGCTATCTCATTTTCTATTTTTTATTTTGATTTATTTGTTTGATTCAATTTATTTTGAAGTTTCTAATATTTTTAAACAATTTTTATGAGAATTTATTGTGTCAAAATATTAATATTTATTTGTTGTGTATTGTTCAAAATTTTTTGTATGATTTATTTTATTTTTTGACGAAAACCTTTAACAATTGTGATGTTAGAATTTTATGAGATTAGGTAAGTTTGCGGTTAAGATTATTTACAATATTTTTATTAATGTCTTTTACAATTTTAGTTTTATGAAATCCTTTTTTAAGACGGACGGCGCAATTCTTTTTAGGGTGAAACAAACAACGTAGTTAATGGCATTAAATATCCGCTGTTTGACTTTTGCCGATCGAGATTTCAAAATCTTGGCCGTAATCCTTCCATTTATTGGTTATAAAATGCGGGATTAAAAAGTTTCCCTTTTCTCGGTAAATCTTGCATTTTTATTATATTAATCTTTCAAAATAACGAAATGATTGGGTAGAGTCAAGGTTCTGAAGAAGAATACTTAACCAGAAACTGCAGATATAAAAAAATTTTTAATACGTCAAGCAAAACCGTGATGGGATTATTATAATCCTAGATTTTGCGTAAACAAATCATATACATTAATATAAATTTAGTTGATAGTTTGTATTTAAAAGATAATTTTATAAAAATTAATAATAAAAATAATTCTTTTAATAGCAAAAATATATATATAACCGAATTATATAGACATGTGTGGATACAAATATGTCATTATTTAAATTCATACATGATCATAAATCTACATATTACCTTAATTTTCGTTAATGTTTATATATGGAATCATATATGATCATCCAAAGATAGACATATATGAGCATATATGATTATTTTTAACCGGGATACGAAAATTTTTGTAATGAATACAAAATATAAGTATATTGTACGAAAAAAAATTTACGAAAAATATTTTTGTACTTTTAAACATGGCTTTTTATAAATGTACTAAAATACGTCGCATTGGTTAGTTTTGCAGGAAGTGTTCACAAAGAAGAGTTTATGTAACATTTAAAAAATACTGACGAAATTTTTTTTCGTAAAATATACAAATTTTTTGTTTGTTTCGTAACTCAATTTAATCAAGAATTGATTAATTTTACGAAACCAACGAAAAAATGTTCCTATTTTTGTTTTGCTTTCTTTTTAATCACTCTTAAAAATTAATGCATAAAAATACAAAATTGGTGTCAAATCAACAAAAACATTCTAGAATAAACGAAAAATGGTTTATTTTTTGTTTTTGTTATTTTAATATTTTTTCGTATTTTTTTAAATGGATTTTTATCAGTGTGCGGTTATTTACATATTTTTAAACGACTGTTAATTTCGTTTTTTAGACTTATCGAAACCCATAAAATTGTAAAATTTTTTAAAATTATATTTTAAATATAAATCAAATTCTAAAATTGTCAATATAAAATATTATATGTGAAATGTTATTTTTTCGATTCGAGATTGATCGAGACGATTTAAAAGAGAAATTTCAACTTAGTTTGTCATTTCCCATTTCATTTACAGCAAAAAGGAAAAACAAAATAAACATGTCTTACAAATATGAGCTGATTTCAAATATGTAATTTATGGGGATTATGATCAATAACTCAACGTGGAGTGAGCTGTATTAACTTTGTATCTTAAAGTTAAGAGTTAAATAAGAGATATTAACAAATAAAACACTATAAGATGCGAATAATATTCAGGTCGTAGCTGTCCAAAAATGCATTCCATTCGGCTGGTGTCTAATAACATTTTCAGTGTATTCCCCATTACTACAAAAAAAAATATATATAATAATATTATTTTGATCTCGAAAAAAAAACATTTCACGTTACATTTACACAGATCAAGAAAAAACTTGACCTAAAATTTTATATTAAAAATTTAAAAAAAAAAAATATTTTTTTTAAAAACTATCACTTCATGAATTATGTATAAAATTTGTTTTTATTAAAAAATAATACAATTTAGTACGAGGGCACATCAATAAGTGCGTGACTTTTCGAACTTCAACACTGCTCCCATCAAGTACCACCTTTTAATTTTAATATACAACCATGTGGCTTTTTTTAAAAATGAAAAAGTGAATTTTGCGTGGTCATTAAAAATTATTTTTTGCGAAAAAAAACCATTAATCAAACCAAGAAAAAGCTTGATATATACTATGTGGACTCTGCACAAATGATTTCAGTGTTAAAAAAGTGATGTACTGACTTTCGTTGTGGCCTTACAAGCACGAAAGATGCCAAACGTTCTGGATGCCCAGTTAAGGTCTCTACACCCAAAACAATTGAAAAAATTCAGGATATGGTGTTGGCCGATCGCAGATTGAATGTGTGATAGATTCTGGAAGACATAGGCATCTCACATGGCTCAGTGGCTTCAATTTTGAACGGTCACTTGGTATGAGAAAGCTTACCGCAAGATAGCTGCCTCGTTTGCTCACAATCGACCAGCAACTGAATCGTGTGACAGCTTAGTTCATGAAGTAGACAACGAATTGGCTCGGTGGAAGGAGACTTAGCTCCAACGATAAAATTATTGATCAAACAAATGCCTATTTTATGGACCTCGAAAAATCCTGCTGTTAAACGCACAATAAATGACGGAATTTGTTCAAAATTTGACAGTAGTCTATTAACAGGTGGTACTTGATGGGAGCAGTGTTGCATTTCATATAACTACGAGGAAAGTTCGAAAAGTCACGGAATTATTGATCCGCCCTCGTATAATATATTTAAAATTACAAAAAAAAAATTAGTAGATTTCGTATATTTTACTTAAGATTTTCGTAATGCGAAATATTTCTTATAATATTGGAAAAATTTTTTATATATTACGTATTATTTTTTTGCAGTGTATTTATATTAAACTAGAGCTTTTAACTCGAGAAATAATATTTAAATTAAAAATAATATTTTTTATTATGCAATAACTGATTTATGATTTTTGACATTTTTCTTTAAGTGTACATATTTACAATACAGATATCAAATAGCATTTTATATCTTTGGTGTTTGTATTCGTACTCGTACATTGTACTAAGCTAAGGGTATTATGTGGATTGTTTAAGAACTGCTGACAACACATACATACAATGATTGCTGATGGCTGTATTGCATGCAATTACTGTTAATGCATACAACAACTACAAAAACATGTACACACAAAAAAAACAACGTAAAAACACGTTCTCTAAAAAAATTAAGTTGTATTTGTACATTATAAAATACATTTATGAGAAAGTGATGTTTAAATAGATTTTTGTCTGGAGAATGAAAGTCTAAATTTTTTTACAGTTTTTCAAATTAATAATTGTCTTTGTTTGACGTTATTTACATCTGGTAAGCCATATACATATTTGTACACAATGGGAATAATTATAACTACACTCTTATTAATTTCTGTTGAATTTTTCCCAACTTATAGTAGGAAACTGTACTCCTACTATAAATTGGGTAAATTTACTTTGTGTGCGTAAACGAAAAAATACACACATTATGCGTAATAGTATGCACACATTATGCGTAATATTATGCACACATTATGCGTAATATTATGCACACATTATGTGTAAATTTACATTAGAATTGCGTAAATATTTAAGGAAATTTTAAAATTAATTTGTAAATTTACTAAGGAAAAATATACTAAAAATGCATTTCTGAATGCTTAACAATTCAAAAAAAAATTAACTGCAAAAAAAAACTTTTTTCAATAAAATCAATAAATTTATTTTTATTATAACACATAAAATACATTTAGCAATTTTTTTTTTAATATGGCTTATTAAATTGTAATGTGCGACATGATTTGTCCTCTTCTTCGTTCTAAAAGAGCCAACTTTATAAATATACAAATTTGATGCAGTATTTCAGTTTTCTGGCGGATGTATTTGAAGGTTTTGATTCTTGACCCAATAATTTAATATACATTTATAACAATTTCTTCAATAATTGACAATTTTGAAAAAAAAATTATTTGTTTTTAGATTTTTTCTTTTTTTTTTTTTTGAATTCTTTTATGATTTCAAAATGTCAACAAAATTATTACCATTCTAGGTTTGTATATTTACAAATTTTGTGCGTACAATTTTAATATAACAAAACAATACTAATTTTAGGCATAAAGTGCTTAATTGTAAGCATATTATGTTTAAAAACACTTTGTGTAAGTATTATTGTATATAAAAATGTGTACAGAACTGTTTTATGCATTTGGTGTTTATATTTACCGAATTTTCGTAATATTACATAAAACTTTACCTATTTTATAAAGGGTGTCCCAAGAAGAACGCAATTTTTAAATTTTAAATAAAACACAGATATTTAAAAAAAAAATCGTGTAACTTTATTATATCGTAAAGTAGACAGAATGAGGTTATGTATGGAACAATATATCGTGCAGATGGCCGCCGCGGCTTTCCTGGCATGCACGCGATCTTTTAATGAAATTTTCAATGACCGTTTTTCATGAATGCTGCGGTATTTCATTAATGCAGCGTCCAATTTCCTCTTTTAAGGCTTGAGTCGTCGTCGGCTTATTCGCGTAAACCATCGACTTCAAAAATCCCCAAAGAAAAAAATTTAATGGTGTTAAATCGCACGATCTAGGCGGCCAATTCTGATCTCCAAAACGCGAAATAACACGACCGGGAAATGACTGATGCAGCAATTGAATTGTTTCTCTGGCTGTATGACATGTGGCGCCGTCTTGTTGGAACCACAAGCCCTCCACATTCATTTCTTCAATTCTAGGCAAGAAAAAACTGGTTATCATTTCACGATACCGAACACCATTGACTGTTTGCGCTTGACCTGCCTCATTTTCATAAAAAAAGGTCCAATGATTCCTCCAGCCCAAAAACCACACCACACAGTGACACGTTGAGGATGCATTTGCTTCTCGTGAATCACTCGAGGATTTTCCTCACCCCAAATGCGACAATTCTGCCTATTGACGAAGCCATCAAGATGAAAATGGGCCTCGTCACTGAAGATGATTTTATCGGCAAAATCAGCATTTTCATGTTGTCTCTCCAATACCCAATTAACGAACTCCCTTCGCTGTCCATGGTCAGCTGGCTTCAGTTCCTGAGTCAAGAATGCAAATCTTTCGTCAAAATTCGCTGGAAAGTGGATTTGGAGACACCAATTTGCTGAGCTCGGTGTCGAATTGAGGTGGATGGAGTTTGAGTGACATCATCACGTACAGCTGCGACATTTTCGGTCGATCGACCTGGTCGATGGCGCGTTGTTGTCTTTACACCACTAACAGACCCAGTTTCGGCAAATTTATCCATTAATCTCTTTACAGTTGACTCTTTTGGAGCATTATTGTGACCCCAAATTGATCGCAATTTGCGAACTGTAGCCGCAAAACTTTCACCATTTTGGTAAAACAATTTCACAATGAGAATGCGTTGTTCATTCGTGTAGCGCTCCATTTTTACTAACCTCGTACCTTCTACTAGCAAACAATAACAATTGTTCAAATGTCAAACAATGACACTTCGAATGTTGCCAGATTTAAAAATTGCGTTCTTCTTGGGACACCCTTTAGTAGTAATTTTACAACCGTTTTTTAGAGTGTAAGTTATATGAGTGTTTGCCTGTAATAATATATATGTTTACCATTATTATGTTTGCATCCCCCAAGTATAATAATAATAAAATTACAACTGCAATTATATCTTTTTTTAAGTTAAAAAATACAAACATTAAAATGATTGCCTGGCATGTGTTTTAAGGGAATTTTGCTGTATTCGAATACAAACGCCATTAGTCAAATATTTCAAGTACAATATGCTTAAATTTATAAGAAATTTGCAGCTTTTTTGAGTGTAGTAAAAAAATATACTTTCTATAGATATTTAGGAAGTTTCCAGAAATACAAAAAAGTTTTCTATTGGATTTTTTTTTTTTTTTTTTGTTTATTTGTGCTGCAACGACAAATATTTCATTGTGATTTTGTTTAACAACATTTCATACAAGAATTTTAACTACACTTTATGAAAGTAATGATATTAAAAATAAATAAAACGAACAAATTTGCAAGAGGAAATGTTTAAAAAAAAAATTTAATTCTAAATAAAAAATTTTAAAATAATGAATTTTCTTGCTAAATGGTAAATAAGTTTTTTTTTTGCCATGCTGCCATTTAAATATTTCTTAATTAATTGAATAACATTTAAAAAATGTTAAAAGTTTGTGTAAAAATTAGGTGCAAAATATTAATAAGTTGCGAAAAATATCCTTAATATTTGTTTGTAAATTATTATAGAAAAACTAAAGCATTAGATATAATATTACATTCTAAACAAGTAAGAGCGGCTAAATTCGGCAATGCCGAATCTTATATACCCTTCACCATGGTTGGGAAAAGACTGAAGTTTATATATGGACATATATGGAATGGACAGATTTATATACGGACGCCTTTAAGAGGAAATTAACTATTTAGTTTGGTGATAAAACTTGTACTCGGGAAATAGGTATTTAAAAAAAAATTATGTTTTGGGCATAACTTTTTTGTATCTGAACCGACATTTCCGAGTTTTTCAGCAAATATGTTATACTAAAGATTTTCGATCTTTTGCTATATAAGACGAATCCATAGCTCTAGAATAGTGTTTGTTGTTCGTGTATAAAAGGTGAAGAGGTGAAAGAAAAGAATTTCAACAAATCGTTAAAAGAAATCACTAGAACGGCATGTGTTTTATTTCTACAAAAACGTCTGATTTAGCTGGCAAATTTGCATTTGGGATTTTATTTCGCTTTTTTATTAAAAATATTTTTAATTTCTTTAGCTTAATTTTAAAAATTTGAAGGAAAATAGTTTATAATTTTTTTTTTATAAATTATTATAAGTTATGACCTAATATAGTTGCACTCAAAGGGAAATTATGTATAAAATTTTCTTAATATATGGGAAATAAAATGGTTTAAAAATCTGTTTATAAATTCTTTTAAATCGGAGCAAAAATAGAAATACAACCGTTTGTATTTTGTTTTTATCAGAGGGTTTTTATAAAAATTTTGATGTTTTTAGCCTATTTATGGATTATTTAATTACTAATATAAAATTTTATCTAAATTAAATATTTAATGCAAAAAAAAAAAAAACAAAATAAACAAAAAATAAAAAAGTCTTAAGAAAATAAAAAAAAATGTACAAAAAAAAAGTTGAATTGTGTCTTGAGTAAGATTCGAACTCGCGTTCTTAGAGAAAAAAAAAGTATTTGTGACATAGACAACTCACTATGAACTATCAATGCTATATGGAATCATCGTTTATAGAGTTAAATGAACAGTTTTCGTTCAATAGGGATTTGTTTGGTTTTTATTTAAATGAGACATCTTTGTATGTGTTTGTTGTGTGTATAAAAGGTGAAGAGGTGAAAGAAAAGAAATTGATGTGTTTGTTATGCGTAATATTCAACATACATATAAAAACAAAGGAATTTTATGGAAGAAATTAGAGTTAGTCCTGGTTTTTTGCTAATATATCAGCCATTTATCAACCGATCTGGCTGATTTTCAATAGCAAGCAGAAATGGATCACATTTAACAGAAATATATAACAATCAAGTCCTCATCATGTCTGGGGTCTTCGGAAACCCCATTTCAACACACAGACGGACAGACGGACATCGTTAAATCAACTTCGCTCTTCATAAGGACCCAGAATATATATACTTTATAGTGTCTAAGATCAATATTGTAGAAATTACAAACGGAATGACAAATATACCCTTCCACCTGTGGTGAAGGGTATAAAAATTTGTATTGAAATCTACTCTAGTAAAAGAAGGTAACTTGTTATCTACTATAAGTTGAACAAAAATAGATACAGTGTTTAAAAATAAATTTATAGGCACATAGTGTTTAAAAATGATACATACAGTGGGTCTAATCGTACGTTTTTAATTGTATCAAAAATGTTTAGCAACATTATAATTTTGTTTAAATTTAAATTTTATTTGTCTAAAACAGGATAATATAAATATACATAAAAAATGTCTTTGGTATACCTCAAAATAAAAAATTATGTACAACAACAATATTAACTTATATTAAGTTTCTTAAATATGTATAAAAATTTGAAAATTTTTCTTTTGAAATCAAATTAAGTGGACTTTTCTTATAGAAAATACCATATTTTTATTTCGTATTAAACACACTTAAATTCACATGATGCTTTTATAATTCGTAAATAAACTTGAACCTTAAAATTTGATCAAGAATAGCAAAAATTGGTGGGGGAAAATTTTTTAGAATCTAAGGATTTCCAATAAAAAATTATGGGAAAATAACATCCATAACGTCAGTTTTTAAGAGTGGAAATAAATGTAATGTGGAAAACTACAGACCGATTAGTAAAATATCTACCATTGCTAAGCTTTTTTTTGTAAAGCCAATTTCAAAACCAACATGGTTTTGTGAATGGTCGTTCAACTTTGACAAATCTAGCTGTTTTACTCAATTTGATGGCTTCGAAAATGGGAGACAAATTGACACAATCTGTACAGATATATCTAAGGCGTTTGATAAAATTTCGCATTCAATACTTTTTGCAAAGGTTGAGAAAATACGATTTCATTTCATATTTCTCAAATGGATACGATCTTATCTAATTCACAGACTATGTTTTGTTACAATAGATGGCTTTAATTCTTCTCCATATGTGGCCAATTCTTGTGTTCCTCAGGGAAATGTTATTGGTCGATTATTTTTTAACCTTTTTTATCAATGATATAGCTATTTGTTTTCAAAACTCAGAATTTTTGTTGCACGCAGATGATCTTAAAGTTTTTAAATCTATTCAAATTTTTTCAGATTGTCTTTTAGTACAGAAGGATTTGGATAATTTATTTTCTTGGTATAATCAAAATAAGTTGAAATTTAACATTAATAAATGTTTTCAAGTATCTTATAATACGAACACAATTTTTGATTGTTAATAAATATGATATTTCATAATATTCCCTAACTTCTGTGAATGAAATATTCGATTTAGGTGTCGTATTTCATTCAAAATTAACATTTTTAAATCATATTGATTATATTACAAGGTGGCGCAAAAGTAATCCTCCTATCAGAAAATGTTATAAATTTTGCGATTGGCCCCTAATGTCAGTTCTGTTTTGACATTTGTGTAGTAAACACATGCGAAATACACGTTAATAAAAAATGTTACGCTACACTGCTCCAGAACGCGGAATATTGGTGACTATTTATTTGAGCAATAATGAAGATGATTTTTCATCAAAAATAATCATGAGTGATGAGGCCCATTTCCATCTTAGCGGGTACGTAAATAAGCAAAATTTACGGTTCTGGGGCACTGAAAATCCGCGTGTAACCCACAAAGAGCTATTACACAAGCTCAAAATCACTGTATGGTGTGCTGTTTTCGCTGGAGGAGTCATCGGACCTTTTTTCTTCGAAGACGTCGCGGGCCAAACGGTTACTGTGGATGGTGAGCACTACAGAGCAATGATCAACGAGTTCTTTTTGCCGCAACTTGATGAATTGGGATTGGAAAATATGTGGTTCCAACAGGACGGTGCAACGCCACACACTGCACGTGCCACAACCGATATGCTGAAGGATGCATTTCCTGGGCGCCTAATCTTCCGTTTTGGCGATTTGCACTGGCCAGCAAGATCGCCTGATTTGACCGCTCCAGACTTCTTTTTGTGGGGCTTTTTGAAGTCGCGGGTTTATGTCAACAAGCCTCAGACTCTTGCAGCTCTTAAAGACAATATCCGTCAAGAATGTGAGGACCTATCGTCGGAAGTTTTGGCCAAAGTGATGGAAAATGCCATAAAAAGGGCTCAAATGACAATCAACTGTGGCGGCGGCTATTTACATGACACCATATTCTCGACTTGATGTAAAAAAAATTAAAAGACCAAATAAAAATAATCCACAAGAAGAATCAAAGTTTTTAATTTTTTTTTAATTACAGCCAAAAAACATCGGAAGGTTATTTTTGCGCCACCCTGTATGTTTAAACCTTATTCTTTAATGGCTTTTGTTCTTAGAAATTGTAAAGAATTTCAAGACCCTTATACAAAGAAACTTTTATATTCTAGCATTGTTCGCTCTAAGCTTGATTATGCTTCTTTTATCTGGAACCCTTATTCTATTGTTCACACTAGCCGTATTGAGCGAATTCAGAAAAAATTTATCGTATGTCTTGTCTTCTTAAGTATTTTCCAAAGAAACTCCATCATATGAATCTCAATGTAATTTAATTGGATTAGAAACGTTAGGAAAAAGGAGATCAAGTCAAGCTGTTATGGCCTTATATAGTATTGTCAACTATAATGTTGACTGTCCACTTTTAATGTCTATTATAAATTGGAACAAACCAGTAATGCATTTACGGCATAATGATTATTTTTCCATAGATTATTTGTCCATAGAACGAGTTATGCATGTAATCAACGCAATCCAAGATAATTTTTAAAAACATTGTGAATCTTAATAAGAAAATATTGTTAGTTGTAAGCTTAGTCTGTAAGGATTTTTGTATATCCATAGACGTAAATAAACGAAATGAAATGAACATTTTTTGAATCTGTTTATTTTTCTATAGAAAAAAATCCTAAAGGGTTTTCCTATAAGAAAACGTCTTAGAATCTGATGTTTTTTATAAGGAAAAAATCATTAAAATCTCGGGATTTCTCTACAACAAAAAATCATTAGATTCAATAAATAAGGCCTTAAAATCTAATCAAATCTGATTTTTTTTATAAAAAAAGTCCTTTGAATCTTTAGATTTCCTATTTTAATTTCAGATTTTAAGTATTTTACTGTAGGAAAAACTCCATATAATCTGAGAGATTTTTTTAGAGGAAATAGTCCTAGAACAAAAACAAAAAGCATTAGGATTTGTAGGAAAATGTCTACAGAACCCTTTGGGCTTTCTATAGAAAAAATACTTGGAATGTTTATTCTCAGCACTTTTTTCTAAAGGAAACGTCTTTACAATCTGAAGGATTTTTAATGAGAATTCCTCGTGTTTTGAAAAGGGCTTTCATTGTGTTTTCTTTAGAAACAACTTCTCAGAATTTTAAGTTTTTTCTTCTAAGTTTTTATAATCATCTCCTGGCACAGACCACCGAGTCTTTAATAAAACTTGTGTTACAATTGTAAGAAAAATTCGATAATAATCATAGCTACACAATGAAGGTTTAAGGAGACAAAACTATGTTTGAAGTGTGTTCGAGAATTTCTGCTTTGAGAACATTGCCGCTTCTTTTGGCTACTCATTCCTTTATATGAAATCAGTGCATTAAATACAAGCATTTTAAGAAGCTATTGCAAGCTGTTGAAAGTTTTACTAATCAAAGTAAGCGGTTTTGTTTTGCTAGGATTAGGGATTTCTATAGAAAAAAAAAACATAAAACTTAACTATGATACCCCACTCGAATATACAATGTATGCATACAGACTCAAATTAGAAGATTTAGTCCGCACAATATGGTTTAAATTAGTAAATAAATTTTTCAACGTGTTTCCAAACGATTTTATTTACTTTTAACAAATACTTTATTAAAACACTGCAACTGAAAAAGCGAAAATATCCTTCCCCACTGGCTCATATCCAAAATTAAGTCATGCACTTAAGCTGGTATAGCAACTCCATCTCCATTAGCCCACTCCACTAAGATCGCCCAAAGTTGGAATACTGCCGCCACTTAAGATATTTGCAAAGGCAGACAGTATTCTAAGATCTTGTCATCATCTCCACAGGCCCTACAAGTTACCGAATCCATATGGCCCCATTCGGAATATGTGTGCCCTAAGCGTTCACTGTCCGGTAAAAATATTTATTGTCTTAACAAGTTCCCTTAACTGTGTCCTTAAAGTCCCTTAGTTTCTGCTCTATCCAAATCGACCAATAGAATTTTGGTGTTCTTACCTACTGCGGCGATATCCAATATTTTTTGCGTTCTTCATGTTAACCTGCGCTCACCTTCCCTGAACAATTCGTCACCCACCTTGTTCCTTGTTGTGTTACAATCCCCCTAATAATCTCAATACTGCCCCTGGTTGGGAAGTTATTGATTTCCTTCTTGCATCCGAAAATATTGTCTGGTCTGAAGAGAGGTACCTCAAAAAGGTACCTTCTAAACAGGATTATCTGTTCTGAACTTGCAGTTTTTACCTCTCGGAAATCATATCGCATGTGTTATGCTGTATCCTGGTAACTTCACCCAGAGAAAAGATTGGTTGCAATTCGATCAAAACTATTAACATTTATTTGTGAAGATTTAATTTTATTTGGAATAACCTAAAATCCATTAATAAACCAAAAATATTGTATTGAAAATTTAAAAAAGGGAAAAGAAACAAAAAATCAATCCTATTATTTAATTGTTGATATTTCCAATCATCTTTAAAAATAAAATTCGTTTAGTATTTAGGTGCGGCGGAAGCATCCATTTATTTAGTGAATATATTAGAAAATTTGTACAATCTATCAAATTTATTACAAAATTGCCGGTATTCAAATGTGGTAACTACAAGTACGGTTATTGTGATCAAATATATCATTTAATCGGGGTTTCAGTAGAAGACACCGAATTGTGGATTGTATTGATAATAGATGTCACTAATGATTGGTATTGATAAACAAATTTTATACTAATATTTGTTTTCTTAACAAATTGTTTAAATTCAAAATTAGCCATCAAAATTTATAAGTGAGTAGAATTCCGAGTTCAAATCCAGGAAAAGGCAAAGATTTAAATAATAATTTTTTTAATTAGAATAATATATTAAAATTAATTTCCATTTATGGCAGCCCCAAAGTTTAAATCAATTCAGCCTGGCAACTCTTCAACACTAGCAAGTTTGACCAAAACGCTCCACACAACCCTAGATAATTCTGGACATAACGTTTTTTTTTTAGTTGTCGCTATTCACACAGGGTTTGAGATATCATGTTCTGGATATTTCTAGAACCTTTCGCAAGAGGACGCTATCACATAAATATATGATTGAGTGTACAGCTCGGCAATGAAAAATTAATTAATTTGAATTAAATTAATTTTGTAACTTTGTTAAAGTGTAGTGAATTAAATTTCTGTGTAATTGTGCACAGAATAAAATTTACAAAATTCTCTTTATAATATTGAACATCTTTATTAGAATATTTTTGTAAATAAAAATAATTTTTTTTTAAAGCACCAACAATGGAATTTGTAAATATAAAAAACTTTTTGTTATTTTTTTGTAACATTAATACCTTGTTCATCTATTTCGAAAGAAAACTGATTTGGGTTTCACTAACTCTATTTCTATGCGAACGATGACTCGAACGACAAGTCGAATGAAAACGTAACTGTTTCATACAAAATTTGGTTTCTCTTTTTCGAACAGTGCAAACGCAAATGTCTAAATCAATCACTTGCTATTTTTGTGTCAAGTGAATATGTATATTTGATATTTTCAAAAACAAAATAAATTAAAAAAAGCAATGGATAACAAAACGTAAGTACAAAATAATACAAATATTTATAGTTTATTAAGAACTTTAAATTTCAGTTTAAAAAAATCAACAAAATCAACCAGACGAAGACGCTTGTATTTTATATGGAAGAAAGGCCTGATTTTGTCAGAGGGACTCTGGTGTTCGTAGCAAACAAATTTTCCGCAGAGGAGGAAAATTTTACCAGAAAAATAAACTCCGTTTCACCCCCTTTTACGCTGTTGCTTAGTGGTAAAAGGTAAGTGTTTGTTGTTTGTGGCTTACGTTTGCCCCAGGCAGCTCATATTTACATTTTTTATTTTACTTAATTTATTTTACAAGAGCTAATAGGACTGTAGCAGTGACCACACCGAATCGATAACAAAAATTTTCACAAATAAACACATTCTCAAATAAAAATTAATTTGTTTATTGTTATTTTTTTATTTCATTTGTCATATACAGCTGATCACTGTTAAACAGGGTTGTTTTTATCTTTAAGCAGTTTAGTAGTATTTTTGCTACTTTAAAAAAAAAAATTTGTAAGGAATGCTCAAAATATATGATCTGGCATCGCTGTGATATGTAAATGCGTAAGAAAAAAAAATTGACACACGTAGGTAAAGACGATCGAAGGCTTTCGAAATAGAGAAACCCAAATTGATTCGAATTCGAGTGACTTGCTTTCGTTCGACTAGTTTTTCGTTCGAAACCGAGGAACAGGCTATTGGTTGTGGTGCAGTAAGCAAGAGTGTAAGCTATGAATCTGAATGCCAGGTTCGATACCGGAAATATCTAAAAATACATTTTTTTTTTTAAATAAAATTTGTGGAACGTAATAATATGTATGTGAAATATAAATATTAAATTGTACTACTGAATATTGGCTTTCACAACTAAAAATATAATTTTATATAAAGATAGTTGTCGTAACCACCAGAATCCGATTGGCAACAAATTCGGTGGGCACAACTGATACTGTGTGTCCAGATCGACCCATGTTGTTTACGTTCTCCAAGATGACTTGCGGTCATCTTCCCTGAACAATTCGTCAGCCATTCTGTTCCTTTCTGTGTTACAATCACCCGGAACCCTAATAATAATGCCCCTGGTTGAGAAGTTATTGAATTCCTTTTTGCTCCCAAGTGTAGTGTAAAGAGAGGTACCTCAAAAAGGTACATTCTAAACAGGATTATCTGTTCACAATTAATTGTGTTATGCTGTGTCCTTGTAACTAGTCTTAGATCTTCCGGTATTTGATTTTTCGATCGACACAAATTCACTCATCAGTTGTATTCAGTCGAAGTTTAGTCAAGGTGCCTTTATATTGTTTTTAACAATCACATTTATTGCATTCCTACTTTCTCCAAATGAACACACCAATAAGTGACTTTAACAATTACTTATTTTTATATAAATATATTTTACATATAATACATTCAATTGTTTTATTAATGTGTTGAGTATAATTAAAATAATACAACATTGAATTTCCGTAAAATACAACAATACAGAGACTTTACAACAAACCATAATAATTGTATACATTTAACGAACATTCGCAAATTGAACAGTTATTTTTTTATTCAACTTCGACATTTTTATTAAATATTTAATAATACAAAAATACAAAGTGACAATGTGTAAATGGTGACAACAAAAGAATAAATAAATTGAAAAAAAAAAATGCTGGTAAAATTAAAAAAATATACAATATAAAACCTATAATATTAAACAAAAAATCAATTATAACACCTCAATTAACAGTGAACATTTAATAGTTGTTTCTTTTCTGTGCTGAAATATATATTGGCATAAAAAAACAATTAAACAAAAATCGAATTATAATGCATTAAATACATAATGAACGTTTTAATAACCATAGGCAAAAATTTTTAAAAAGCAAACATGAGTTTAAAACATAAATTAATTATCACTCATACGCATTAAGGGAGGAGGAATAAAATAATATCACTCATACGCATTTGGTGCGAGAATATTAAATAATATCACTCATACGCCTACAGGGAGAAACACGTTAATATCAATTGTAGGAAATGCTGGAAAAATTTAACAAGTTTTTAAATTTTGGTATAAAAATATGAAATATCGATTTGATTTTAATATTTATTATTAGTCCTTTTTTTCCATTTTAACTCTGTTATATAGAAGAATTTCCAATTTTCCCAAAATTAAATATTTACAATTCTTTTGTGTCCATCATTGTACTGATGTTGCATACTGTGTTAGTTTGAGAAAGTAAGCATAAAGTAAGCAATTGCTTAAATTGAATGTACTATTAAACTTTTCGAATTCCTCTTTTATTCCACCCCCCTAAATACAAAAAAAAGAAGAACATTTCCAAAATCATGTTGCATACAGAAGAAGAAAATTTTTTCAAACAAAATATAAAGAAACAAACACAAAAATATTTTTGGCCATAAGCCAAAATAACAAAAAAAACATACATACAATAAATATAATTCTATATTTTTTTTTTTTTTTTCATTTTTTTTATAACAATTTAAGGCAGTCAATTGTTACGAAAAATAAATTAAAAATACATATAAACTGGGAATTAACCGAAAAAGAAATAACATTTTATACCATTTGCAAATTGAAGTATAAATATAAAAATTTATTGCCACATCTTTTAAATAATTTATATAGAATTTTTTTATATAGAAATAAAATCAAAAAAAAAATTAAGAATAAATAAAACAAAACTTTATGACCTGTGTAAAACACAAAACTCAACAGATTTTTAAATAACATTTTAAGCATTTGTTATAAAATACAATTTAAATGTTTATTGTTCTTTATTTTATTGTGCACAATTTAATTCTTTTTAATTTTAATGGCGCTGTTTCCTGTGGTGTTTGTTAGACTCCTCTTTTTGTGAATGTTTCCTAACATTTATGGCTAACAAAAACAAAAAAATACTTACACATACACACTATACATAATTTAACAAATTTTAAATGGCCTTCAACAATCATACATTCATTTAGTCATATTAAATGGGATATATCCATACTTTGGAATTTTGTACAAGGTTTGTGGCAATTTCAATAATTTATTAGTTAAAATTTTCTACTTGTGATCCAATTACGGAACTTGTGACGGAGTTGATTTTAAAAAGCTGTAATTAGTAGTTCACCAACCGAATTTTTGTAGTTCCAAGTACAAATACCTTTATTCATTTTTAATGCTGTTGTAATTACTGAATTTTATTTACAAATTCCGAATTTTTATTGTTGTATTTTATTGCTTTTTTATTTATGCATTATAATATTCAATAAATAGATATTTTAGTCACTAACACATGTTCAAGAAAATTTATTTTAAAACAAGTTTTTATGCCGCTCACTAGGACAGAACTGGCGACCGCCCATTTTTCTTGTAATTGCTTTTCTTTTGGACATAACTCTAACATATTTATTATATATTTATATATAAAGGGTGTCCCAAGAAGAACGCAATTTTTGAATTTTAAATAAAACCCAGATATTTAAAAAAAAATCGTGAAACTTTATTATATCGTAAAGTAGACAAAATGAGGTAATGTATGGAACAACACATCGTGCAGATGGCCGCCGCGGCTTTGCTGGCATGCACGCGATCTTTTAATGAAATTTTCAATGACCGTTTTGCATGAATGCTGCGGTATTTCATTAATGCAGCGTCCAATTTCCTCTTTTAAGGCTTGAGTCGTCGTCGGCTTATTCGCGTAAACCATCGACTTCAAAAAACCCCAAAGAAAAAAATCTAATGGTGTTAAATCACACGATCTAGACGGCCAATTCTGATATCCAAAACGCGAAATGACTGATGCAGCAATTGAATTGTTTCTCTGGCTGTATGACATGTGGCGCCGTCTTGTTGGAACCACATACCCTCCACATTCATTTCTTCAATTCTAGGCAAGAAAAAACTGGTTATCATTTCACGATACCGAACACCATTGACTGTTTGCGCTTGACCTGCCTCATTTTTATAAAAAAAAGGTCCAATGACTCCTCCAGCCCAAAAATTACACCACACAGTGACACGTTGAGGATGCATTTGCTTCTCGTGAATCACTCGAGGATTTTCCTCACCCCAAATGCGACAATTCTGCCTATTGACGAAGCCATCAAGATGAAAATGGGCCTCGTCACTGAAGATGATTTTATCGGCAAAATCAGCATTTTCATGTTGTCTCTGGCTTCAGTTCCTGAGTCAATTGAACTTTGTATGCATGAAGATGCAAATCTTTCGTCAAAATTCGCTGCAAAGTGGATTTGGAGACACCAATTTGCTGAGCTCGGTGTCGAATTGAGGTGGATGGAGTTTGAGCGACATCATCACGTACAGCTGCGACATTTTCGGTCGATCGACCTGGTCGATGGCGCGATGTTGTCTTTACATCACTAACAGACCCAGTTTCGGCAAATTTATCCATTAATCTCTTTACAGTTGACTCTTTTGGAGCATTATTGTGACCCCAAATTGATCGCAATTTGCGAACTGTAGCCGCAAAACTTTCACCATCTTGGTAAAACAATTTCACAATGAGAATGCGTTGTTCATTCGTGTAGCGCTCCATTTTTACTAACCTCGTACCTTCTACTAGCAAACAATAACAATTGTTCAAATGTCAAACAATGACACTTCGAATGTTGCCAGATTTAAAAATTGCGTTCTTCTTAGGACACCCTTTATGATCATGCTTTCTTTACCTTCTGCCATCCATCTCACATTATTCTCGGTGGGCCAAGTGCATTTAATAAATTTGATATTTCTTCCCATTTTTTCTATTTTTTTTTTTTTCAGTCATTACTTTTCCTCAAGTCGTTACTAAAAATTGTGTCGACAAAATCAGAGTCGTTTCAAGACAATATCGTCGTCACATTTTCTTACAGAATACCAAATACTTGTCGACAGTTAACACTTATTTTCGATAACGACAACGGGAATACCAATTTCAAAAAAAATCCCAAGACGACATTGTCTTGTGTCGATGACGACATCTAGAATAAGGGTGATTAATTTATTTGAAACTGTTTCCGTTATCTTTTTTTTTTTTTTGTATTTTTGTTTCTCTTTTAGTCTGCAAAATGTATACTCACACAGACTATGGACACATTTTGTGTGAATTGCCTTATGTGTGTATATGAAATTCTTCTAAACAAACAAATTTGGAATTTTATTAATTTTTTTTAAAGACAGAAAACAAAATTTAAATTTGTGTATTACAAATTTATAACGGAAACAAATAAACTACAAATTTCCATTCAATGGGTAATTCAATTTGAAACAAATAAAAAAAATTAAAGTGAAAAAAGTCAGTAAATCATTTTGAACAAATGCACAGAAAACAATTTCAAAACTGAGTTTGTAATATTAAACATCTTTCTTACTCGTAGAATATTTTTGTAAATACATATAAAAAAATTTAAAAAAGTTTGTAAATACAAAAAACTTTTTGTGATTTTTTTGTAACTTCAATTTTTATTTTCAAAGAATTTTGATATGAAAAATAACAATTTACAAATATTTTATATAAAAAAATTGTTATGGATCGAATTTGAAAAATTAAATTAATTTCACTTTTTTAACCTGGCCTAATATTTATTTATAATTCCGCGTAGAGATGTCCCCTCCTGAAGAAGTTTGAATAAATTAAACGGAACGTTGAGCAAAAATATAAAATTAATTTATTTTTATCTTCAAATAAAACCAATTATTGATTTAAATATCCCATGAGGAAACCCCTATAAATCTAATTTGAAATTTTAACTTTATTTTTAAAAGCATGTCCTCTTCTTGGGCTACTTTCCTGTGCAGCCAGTTACTCATTAATTAATTCACTCACATTTGGTATTGTTTGTTTCATTCGTATGGTTTCTAATATTAAAATTTTAAATGTACTATAATTTCATAAAAGTTATACACCAATAAAGTTTTATATACATAGACACACATCTACATATGAAGCCTTACATGCCAACTGTTCAGATCAAAAAATCCTAAAGTATTTTATTGTCCTACATCAGGGCTGTATATTATAGTTTTGATATAAAACTATGCAAATTTATGGCAAGAATATATTTTCAGATCTAGTTCTGAGTTAAATTATTTGAAATTTAATAGTTGTGGCAAATTTTTATGCGGCTCAAATATAATAATAAATTCTATCTGTTTGACATTGAAACGATATAAAGTATGATTATAGCGGTACGGTTGGCATGGACAGCTTCATATGTATAATATGCATAATTGTTTCATATGTAGTTATGTATGTATGTGTATTAAAAAAAATAATTATGTGCACGAGCAATATTCAGTTTTTATTTTCTTTTTTTAATATAAAACTTTACTCAACCTTAAAAATACGGTCAAAGAATTTCAAAGTATGTTAATAGTTTTGTATGTTTAAGTTAAAAGAAGAAAGAAAATCCAAACTGATGTTATATAAAAATCAAAACTCATATCAAAATACGCATACATACTTGCAAACATACATACATTAATACATGTATAGTTTGTCAAAGCAATTATTTTTCTTTTAAAACTATTTGTTCTGTAGAAACATTAAAATAACAAGCTTTACACGAATCCCAGTCAAATTTTTTAGTAGATTTTTATTAATTAAATATTTTTTTATTTATTATGTGGCATGTTGACAAATAGACGTTAATTTGCTGGTAAAACAACAGAAATTTGATGAATGACAACAGCAAATTTTTCAATTATTGCTATTGAACCATTTGAACTAGCAACAAGTCCGTTGACATAACGAATACGTTTTCTGTGTTTAGATAAAGTCCGTGCATGAATGTTTTGCAAAATATTTCTTTTTCAAACAACAACATTTATGTTTGCTATAAAAATTGAAATTCTTGTAAATTATAAAAAACATTGTTAAAATTATAGTATGTACCAAAATAGTATTCTTAAAGTCTTAAAAATCATTTAAAATAGCATCCGCACCAGGGAATATTTTGCAAAACATTCAAGCAGATCTTTAGTGTAGACTCCAAAGTCGCTAGACCTTTGACAGGATTTTTTTAACATTTTAACACGGTGCATTCTAAAACTTCTTTAAAAAATATATTGATACTAGCGGACCCCGATGCACTTCGTTGCAACCAACCAAAAAAGGAAATGAAATATTCTAGATTTTTTTTATGAAATGAATGCATTGTATTTAAAAATTATTAATGTTAATCCAAAACATTTGGATATACAATATTTTTCGTTTGCCCATTTGAAGCGAGCACAAACAAACAATTTGGAGTTCCAACTCTTGAGCAGGCCACGTATAGCTGTCCATGTGAAAAGCACGGCTCCCCCAAATTTAATCCGCATATTTGAAGCGTTTGTCCTTGCGCCTTATTGATGGACATGGCAAATGATAGACGCACTGGGAATTGCAAACGCTTAAATTCAAATGGCATGTCTGTTGGAATCAGTGGAATACGTGGTATGAGCACAATTTCACCTTTCGCTGTTCCGGTCAATATTGTGGTTTCAATTAAATTCGGCATCAATTTTTTTACTGCCAATCTTGTGCCATTGCACAATTTTGGTGCATTTAAATTCCGTAGTAAAATAATTGATGAGCCAACCTTTAAATTCAAACAATGCGGTGGCATACCAGGTGGCTCCAATGAATTCAAAAATTCAATTGGATAATTCACTGCATCATCTGCATTCATTGCGCTATCAACAGATTTATATGATGTCACTGCACCTGGCAATTTTTCTTGAATCTGATAATTGATTTCATTGACGTGTACATTTTTTGTTGCCAGTATTGCGCGTTCTCTCAACCAATTAAGATTCCTGTAATTTTGAACAATATTTGGAAACAAACTTTCAATCAACTCTTCTGTTGAATGGAGAATGGTACAAAAATTGTTAGGCAATATAATCAATCCATTTGTATTATCGACTCGAACTTTGCCATTTCCAATATCTAACAATTGCTTCGAGAACCGATCTGCAGATTGGTCGTTGTGCAATTGAACGCGCATATTTATTTTCAATGTCAATTTTTGCACATGTCGCCACAGAAGAGAAGACTTTAAACATGCGTTGATCTCATCCGCCGGTGTTGATCGTGGAACCACAGGCAATATTTGACAAAAATCGCCTGACAATAATATCAATGCTCCACCAAAAATTTCTTGATTCTGACGTAGATCTTGCATTGTACGGTGTAATGCTTCCAGCGATTTTTTATGCGTCATTGTACATTCATCCAATAGAATAATTGCTGCTTGTTGCAAAACTTTTGCCATCGCAGAATTTCTTGAAATATTGCACGTGGGATGTTCAATCACCTGTTAGTTTGAGAATAATTACATTTTAATTAATATTTATTAAATTTTAAAGTGAGTAATTAATAAATATAAGCTCACCTGCACATTCAACGGCAATTTTAATGCAGAGTGTGCTGTTCGTCCACCATCCAATAGAGTAGCAGCGATTCCCGAAGAAGCAAGTGCCAATGCAATTTTTCGTTCCGATCGAATGGCTGCCAAAATCAGTGATATCACAAATGTTTTTCCCGTACCACCAGGCGCATCCAAAAAATATAATCCACCGACTTCATTTTGTACAGCTTGCATGATGGTATCATAGACATGTTTTTGATGGTCATTTAATTTGGGAACATTCAAATTCACAAATGTTCGCAATTCATTGGGATCATACTGTTGTTCACGTTGCCATTCTCGATCAAATAAATCATGCATTGGACGATTGGGTGATGACAAACCTAATTGCCCCAATGCTTTATTTGCAATCGTAAGGCACATATCTTCAATCGCTATCAATGCCTCATTATACATTTCCAATGAAATCATCAGCGTTTCTTGTCTGATGACGCATTCGAATCAAATAGTCTTCTGCCATAAAATCTTTATATTTATTCCACAATGCAAGTGGATTTGATGGAAAACATGTTGATATGATTATGGAATATAACATACGTATTTGATGTGGAGAAGAAGCAATGGATGCATCGTGAAGCGTTAAATCCCAATGCGCATCATTTTCAAGCAAACCCAATTGCTCACATGCTTCACGATACGTCACACATAAATGACCATTTACTGTTCGCAAATGTTGAAATGAACGTGGTCCAACAACATTTACTAACAACAACCGCAAATAATAACATTCTGCATTTTTTGGATGAACTGTGTATAATCTTCCCATGGTATCTGCAAAAAAAACACCCGGATGGCCATCAACAGGGGTTCCTTGTTTACGGCGTTGCCATTTCTTTGCAGTCCAAGTGAAATAATGCGTTACATCTGAATACAGCAACGTTCTGGCAAAATCATCGTTTTCGCACAATTGAAAGAATGCAGTTAATGTTGTTGCTGGTGGCTGTGCTGCTCTCTGCTGTACATTTGCATCGGTAAAATACACACGCTGGCCATTTTGAAGATGAACAGCCAAATGAACAACAGCAGGATATCGCTCATGAATTGGAAATGAATAAATTCTCCAAAGAGCTTCATTAGTGCTAATGTAGCGCCCCATTTGATATTGAACGATTTCATCATTGCTATTATCACCAGCTACTCCAAAAACAGCCATATCACTGCCTTTATTCACATATTTGCATATGTATTTAATCGACTTCACAGAGTTACAGTACTCAACATTTATGTGAGCCTGAAATACTTTTGACAATAGTGGAGAATAAGGCACAATCCAACGATTATCAACATCAATGTCTTGATTACGTACTTTAATTATTGTTGTATGGCCATTATCCTCCGATGACCGACGTCGGTACAACGGGTATCCGTCGTCACCTGTAATTGTATCTGAAGTAAATGCTCTTGGATACCGTTTTGAACATTTTCCATCGATCATGCATGGTGAATTAAAATTTATTTGACCGCAAGGGCCATGGATCATATTTTTCGTGACAACTTCAAATAATTCTGGATCGCTGATTTCATCTGGAATTTCAGCTGATATAATGTTATCAATTTGATCGGGTGTTATTTTACGAACCAGCCATATCAAGATGTGCGCGTGTGGCAGCCCTCTCTTTTGCCATTCAATGGAAAACATCCAGCAACGCACCTCTCCAAAAATTCGCAATTTTATAATCAAATCCATCAGTGCTTTTACTTTCTGTCGAAATACACGTGCTGTTATATCGTGTCGATCTGTTGGATTCTGACCATCAAATAAATTGTTTTTTATGTCAGCCCACTGTGGATTGCATGTGAATGTTATGAATAGGTCAAGACGACCATATTTGCGAACGTATGACATTGCATCTTGCGTATATTCGTGCATGTGGCGCGGACTGCCAACATATGTCGATGGTAATATTGTTAAACGTCCGATATCATTAACATTGCCATCATTCACTATTGCATCTCGCAAGTGTATGTATTCTTCCGATCGCAATTTGGCTTGATTGAATCGAAGGTAATTAAGGCGTTCTGCTTCAATTTTCGCATACATATCAACAGCGTATTGGTGGAAAAGTTTGCCACATCGCATAATAAAGTTGTCTTCTTGTGGGCGAATCATGAATCTATATGAATAATAATTCATCCCAATAACCGTTTTTTCTACGTCACGACCTATGATGAATACATTATCAGAAAATTAAAATCATGTCTTCTTGTTTTGAAATAAATACATATTAAATTGAATTCATATATATTTTACCGGTTTGTGGATCTATCATGCGTATATTGATATGATAGCCGTCGTCACCTTTCCAGTACAATAATGGATATTGTAATGCATCATAGCTGCGGTGAAGCTCTGAAACACGCCGTAATTCTTCATTTCTTCGATGTAGCACAATATCGCGAGATTGAAACTGGTCTCCAACAATTACAATGGCCACTTCATCAATTGTTGGTGCATTAAATCGTCTCGCATGCTCTCCAAAGTCATCAGTTGGCATACGATCGAGAGAGGTTTTAAACAATCGAATTAATTCATTGTGCTGATGTAAGAATGTTTGAAGTTCAGAAACAATTTGTCGCCTTGCACGCGCAGCAATTGTACAACGCCGATCCAATTCACGATTTGCATCTCCGATAAAATAGATTTGCAAAAATTGATGATCAGCATCAGGATATGGCAATAAGGAACCAGCTCGATGATAAATCTGACCTTGAATCTGTAATATTTGTGAAATGTAATTAGATGTTGGGTCAGAATTCTTGAACACATCAAAAAAATTACTGCTCAGATCACATTTTTCATATGATATTCCGCATGAAGTAATCACCTTAAAAGTCGGCATGAAATTGTCTCTTACAATTTTGGTCGCACCAAAAGAAGTCATTTGAAATGCCGCATTGTATTCTTGAATGTGAGCCAAAAAATGCTTAGATGTTTGGCACGTTCCAAAAATAAATGAATGAAGTGGATCGGGGGGAGATTCAAATGCTGACAGTCTCACTTTGCCATTAGCACAACACATGCCAGGCGTTTCACCTTGAAATTTGGCTGCATCACAATGTGGACATCTCACCGTCAATATTGGCATGTTCACTATAAACATTTTCGCTATTGTAAGCGAAAGCAGCATATTCCATCTCTTGCACAGCACGATGTGAAAGTCGTGTCGTTCGTCTCGATGCTGGATTTAATGGATTTGGATCTGCCGATCTATGACGACGTGCGTACTTGATTTTGTTGTGAGTGTTGCTCTAAACTTTGCGATCTCCTTTGATTAAATCTATAGGTAGAATTACGCGTACGTCGACCTATAGTTGATCGTCTGATTGGCGGCATTTTTTTTCTAAATCAATGAAATTAATTCAATATGAATTAAGTATTGTTTATTTAAGCACCGTACGCAGTAACAACAATGTCCACATTACGAATGAATTCGATATTGAGTACACGCTAAATGGATGATGCAATAAGATGAAATTATGGAAAAAATCACTTTTCACTATGTTTTCTGGAATCCAAACACATTTTTTGCACTGAACACACTTAAAATCACCTTTTAAATTTTCAATACTTACCAATATTTATGAAACTAAAAAAAAAAAAATCACTTGTAATAAAATTCCAATTGGAAAGCAGCGAATGTATGACCGGCTGTATCAGAATCCAAGAGTGAAAGAAAGTGATTTGCAAACATGTGCATTTCAACAGGTTCATCTGTTTGACATTTGTATGCTGTCAATCAAATGAATGTGTGTATGTATGAGTTTGTGTATTAGGTTGGATAGATTTTTTTCGTTAGGTCGAACCGAAATTTAAACTTTTTTTTTCAAATGTTGAATTTTTTCAGGAAAAAAATCATAACTGGAGAATGGCTAGACCGATTTTGGATTTCAAAATCAACTAACCATCATCACTCCTCCCTGTACCTTCCCTAAAAATTTTATGGCAATCGGTCGAGCCGTTCTCGAGTTATGGAGTGACAATCAAAATGTACACTTCTTTTTATATATATAGATATAAAATGTTTTATCGGTATATAAAAACTGTTGCTGGGTAATAAAGATATATAAATGTTATTTTTCAAAAGGGCTCTGTTATTCAAATCTTATTTACAAAACCCTTCTGATTTGTGTTTTTTGTATTTCAGTATTGAAATTCAAAGATTAAAACACCCAATTTCCATAATATTCTGGAATAATTTGATGCTCATTGCTTAGCTTCAAAGGCTCCTTTGTCCCCATTACGCTCTCAACTTGAACTACAGGGTTCAACTCTATAAAGCTATTATTAAGCCAATATGGACTATGGGGAACAGCTTCTGCGTCTAATATACAGAAATTACAAAGTGGACCAAATAAAATATTGCGACTAATTACTGGTGACCCGTGGTATATTAGCAACGTGAATATTCATAATTACCTTAATGTTCCATTTGTTCGCGACGAAGTAAAAACCTTCTGCTCCAAATATGAATAAAAACAGGCAACTAATTTAAATCCTCTTGCACAGGATCTACTGTATTACAATGGACATATTAGCCTCAAGAGGATCGACCCACGGAACCGCACGAAATATGAACACTTTACGCAACAAAATATGGATCTTCTATTGCAACGGCAATAGACCCAAAAATTATTAGTCAATTTAAAATTTTAATACTTATTGTTATTTTCTGAATTAAGAAAGATCTAATAAAAAAATTCTCAGCGTCTAAACCAAAACACAATTGAAAGTAATCGTGCTAAAATTTTGCTTCATCTGAAAAAAATTATATTCCAAATATATTTATGAAATTATTTATAACCTCAACATGATGTTTAATCTGTTTAACTCAAAAATGCGGGATTTACAACAGATGGCGTATCTTTTACACATGGTTTGTGTCTTTAATAACTTTTATATCACTTTGGAGGGTAAACATCTCTCATTGCACGTAATAGTGTAAACAATAAAGTTTTTTTTTTGCTTCGAAAATGTCGAATTTTTTGCCAAAAAAATTGAAAAAATATAAAAATTTAAATTAAAAAACTACAGTTGAAGCACATCGATTGCTTGCCGAAGCTTATTCTGAGTATGTTCCATCGATTTCAAGATGCGGTTTAGAAGTAGTGATTTTGACAAAGACCGCCCAGATCAGCCAAAAAATTTCGAAGATGATGCCCCAATTCATTATTAATTGATGAACATTGATGACAAACTCAAGGATAACTTGCAAAATTATTGGGAGTCACTCGAGCAGCAATTTCAAAACGTTTGCTAGCAGCAACAATTATCTAAAAGCAAGGAAATCGGGTACCACACGAGTTAGAGCCGAGACGTTGAAAGACGTTTTTGCATGTACGAAATGCTGCCATAAAAAGAAATAATTTTTGCATCAAAACTAGCGATAAATACATTACGACAACCGGAAACACAGAAAGTCGTATGCGAAGCCCGGCCAACCAACCGATGCTCTCTATTTGGCGATACCAGAAGGGTCCCATCTGTTACGAGCTGCTGAAATCGGACCAGACGATCACAGAATATGCGAATCCATATGTTTCGGAATTCATATGTTGCCAGAAAGACATGTAAATATATCACAATAAACAGGAATAGCCTTTAAAATTAATTTTTAACCCTAGCATATTTTTCTATGATTCCTTTGGATAAATGCCATAAAAGCAAAATTTCGAGAAAAAAAGGCAAATTTTTTTTGAACTCAATTTGACCACTTAATTTCCTGAGTTGTCCCAAAAGCCAAAGTAGACTGATCCTAGAATTTTAATTTCTTACGTAAGGGTTAACTATCAAACGAACTGTCATACTGCGCTCACTTTTTGACATTTATAATCAGTATACTATTGGCAAATCATCATGAATAGATTGACGGTTGAACAACGTTACCAAATTATTCAGATTGACTTTGAAAATCAGTCATTAATTCAAGAAACTTATAGACGACGAAATTGTGTTCAGCGTTGAGGGTCATTTTTTGGCTTAAAGGGTTTGTTAATAAATCTAGAAAAATACACAGTTTGGTGCGGTTTACATGCATCATTTAACCTTATTTCTGCAAAAGTGAAGCCGGAGCTTCGGTCAATGGAAATCTTTACTGCACCATGATCAATGATTTATTTATTTCAAAATATGGATGACAAGGATCCATGCGAATGATGTGGTTTTAACAGGATGGCGCTACATGTTATACGGCGACCGCAACCATCGATTTATTAAAATCACAATTTGGCGACAAGTTGATTTTGAGAAATGGACCTGCCAATTGGCCTTCAACGTCGTCCGATTTAAAACCTCCCGATTATTTCATGTAGGCCCACGTGAAGTCACTGGTTTATGCTGACACACCTGCAACAATTGATGCCTTGGAGGCCAAGAGTTTTAGTGACATACGGCTAGCAATGCTCGAAAAAGTGGTCCAAAATTGGACGTCAAAAACAGCCGCTGTGGCCATAAGCCCGAAATCATTTTCAAATGTAAATGGCATGTATTGATCTTTGGAATAAAAAATCTTTTTGATTTAATTTAATTTTGTGTGTTATTTTTACAATTCAAGTAAAGTTTTTATTAGACCTTTTGACGACCACAAGCAAGTATGCCCAAGGGTTTTTTGCACCTATACGGAGGAACAGTTGGGTCCCTAAAATTGATCGAAAAGTATTGTTTATAAAAAAACAGTATTTAACATGTGAAATGATTGACATAACTATTATTAAGTGGAAGCTGTAAACAATTTCAGTTTCAATACATGACCTTACACTATTTTATTGTGTAATTACACTGTAAATTAATACACAATTTAGTACAGGATTTCCCATGTCTGATATTAAAAAATATTACAAATGTTTAAACCCACAAAGGTGAGCTTATGTATAAAATAATTCATGAAATAGAAAAAATACTTAACTGAATAATTACAAAATGTAATTAAATCTGTAATATAATTTGCATATAGCTTCTATGAAATAAAATCAGAAATTTTTATAATAATAAAATTAGTTAGAGTTAAAGACTGTTTTAAAAATATTTTTTAACTTATTTCAAAAAGATAATAGTGAATATATTTATATTTCTTACCCATCACCGTAAAAACTAAAACTATTTCCAGGCATTTGATCAAATGAAAAATTTCAATTCTCTTCTTAAACGATTTTAAAGTTTTCACGTCAATTGTCCTATTAAGCACTATGCAATTTATGGTAGTTTTAACGTTTAACATTTTCCTTTCAATTAAATTTTCAGTTCTGTTTTTATGCAAAACCCTAACTTTATTTTCCAGTTGTTTTCATTTAAAATCTATCAAATTTCGTTACGTTTCTCCTTTTTTTTTTTTTTTTTTTTGTGTGTAAAAATAAACCCCACATCTTTTAGCTAACAAAAAAAAATGCTGAAAAACAAAAACCAATCCAACTGCATATCGATGTCAATTGCTTGAAGGCTTTTAATAGGAAAAGCATACCAAACTCTTAAGTGACATCATTCAACTGTCACTAGATTTTTGCATTTAATATTAACAAGCACTCGAACGACTACAATACAACTCATGCTGATGCTTATTCCGTTGTTGATGCTAATGCCACTATATAGTGGAAATTGTTGCTGCTGCAACTGACACAACAACTGACCATCGAATGTAGTGTATAGATGAGTAAATAGACTGTCCCTTTAATAAATATAAAACGGGTTTTTCGATTTTTCCTGCTCCATTATGATTTGTTCTATTTTAACTTAAAATAATCGGCTTACATGGAAAGTAGCCCAACATTAACAGGCAAAATTTACAGAAATTTAGATATGTGATTAAATAAAGTAGGCTAAGTTGAAAAAGAGGAATTGTAAGAGAAGATACACTTGACAACCGACTCATGTCCAAACATAAACAACATACAGGGTGTCCGCTGGGAAAGTTTTGCCGCCATTTTGGTAAACATTAGTCTTGACAGTTCATATTTGGCAGTCGTGAAGTAGACACTTGGAAAATTTATTATGGAAAAATATTTGATAAACCAACGTGTTTTGATCGTTAAAACATTTTATCAAAATCAGTCATCGATTACTGTGACGATGAGAAAGTTACGTAAAATTTTTGGGAGAAACAACGTGCCAACAAAACGCACTATTTATCGTGTAGTGAATGATTTCGAAAAATGAGGGTATGTAGGTGATAGGCCCAAGTATGGACCACAACGTACTGCAAGATCGGCTGAAAACATTACTGCGGCTCAAGAAAGTGTTCAAAATAATATATTAACCGCAATTCAACGCCTTGCTCAGGAGCTTGGTCTTCAAAGAACAACTTTGGCCACAATTTTGCACAAGGATTTGCATTTCTTTCCATTTAAGATCCAGTTGACACAAGAGCTTCTTCCACAAGACCATTTACGCCGCCGTACATATGCCAAATATGCCCATGACAACCCCGATTTTCATTAAAAAATCATAATGAGTGACGAGGCACATTTTCATTTGAATGGATATGTAAATAGAGTAACAGAATAGTCGGTTTTGGGCAATGGAAAAACCTGAAATTATTCATCAGTTACCTTTGCATACATTCAAAGTGACAGTCTGGTGTGTAGTTTGGTCAGGAGGTATCATTGGACCTTACTTCTTTGAAAATGAAAACGGCGTAACGGTAACTGTGAATGGGGAGCGATATCGTGATATGATTGAAAACTTTTTAACGCCACAACTGCATGCTTTGGTGTCACATCGCATACAGCCAGGATTACAATGGAATTACTGCGAGACCTCTTTTCACAACAAGTTATTTCAAGAAATGGTGATGTTGATTGGCCTCCACGGTCGCCAGATTTGACTACTCTGTACATCTTTTTGTGGGGATATCTGAAAAGCAAGGTTTATGCAAACAAACCAGAAACGCTTGAGCAACTTAAGCAAAATATTCGTGATGAAATTAATGAAATAGAGCGTGAAATCTGTGAGATTGTAATGAAAAATGTGCTCAAAGGGGCTCGCATTTGTGAGGCTAACAGAGGCGGACATTTATCTGATATTGTATTCCATAAATAATTGCCAACAAATAATACATTTATCAATATAAGATCTATTCTCTTTCATTTAATCAAGAATTACATGAAAAACTGCACTGTGGTGTAAAAGTTCATCATATTGATAAGACTGTTTTATAAATTGTTTCATAAATCTCATAAACTTTCATATAATTTTAATAAAATTGTATGAAACATCTTTCATAACTTCTTCATTATTTTATAGTTAAAAGGTGAAAAAAAAATTTTGTATGTTTTTTTTTTAATGACCAATATCTCAAAACTCAGAGTGATAGAGAAACACGGACACATTTTTTATTTTAGCAGGCTACTAACACACTTCGAAAATGATTTTTTTATTTTTCAATTTTTAATATCATCTTTATTTCGTTTTATTTTAATATATATTTACAGAGTTTAAATATTATTCTAAATATTACAAAAAATGAGATCAGTAATTTATTTTTAATGTTCAATATAGTGTTAATTTGATTATTTTAAAGGAAAAATAGGGAAAACCTTTCAACTTCGAAAATGAAATTGGGCCACGTGCAAATGAAATTCAAAATTCCTGTTCATGTTAGTAATATATTTATGAACAAGTTTCTTAATATGTATAAAGTGTTACATTAAACGAAAATCTATAAAGTTTTTCATATATATGATGAACTGTTTTTCTGAGTGTATACTGCAATTGCTGTCAAAATATACATATTTTATTCCGAACAAAAAAGTACCAAAAGATCACCGATTTTTTTCCATATTTCATGACCCTAGATTACCCAGTTGTCCGAAAATTTAAGACAGATTGGTCTTAGATTTCTTTTTTCCATCACATATCAAAATTAGATTAACTTAAAACTGTTTGTTAGTCAAAATAACCGAAGATGTAATTTTAAAAAAGTGAAATTACATTTAAAAACCAGTCTACTTACTTTTGTTATTTATTCTTAAATTGTGTTTAAATAACTGATGTTAAAACAAACGACTTATCAGTTAAAAATATACTTTAACATTAAACTAACTACTAATTCCGCAAAAATAAATGATTATTTATTTATTTATTTATTTATTTATTTGTATTTTTTTTATCTATATATTAGCGTGAGTTCTTGTAATTCGAATAAAAAAATAATTTTGTATACTCGTAGAAACAAAGAATTATAATATAAAATAAAATTAATATTTTTAGAATATGTAAATTTTGTATATTATTTGATCTATCTGTTTTAATTATATAATTCTAATTTTATCAGGCTCAAGATAATAATTAAAAAAAAAAAATATTATCTTGAGCCTGATAAAATTAGTAATATATAATTAAAACAGATATATCAAATAATATACAAAATTTACAAACAAAAACATAGGGCACGATTTATAATCTAATATAATAAACAACACTTAAATATGTTATGAGTAAAAAATATTTGTATGCCAGATTCCCATTTCGTTCCCAGAAATGGAAACATTAACAATTGGAATGGCAACCCTGTCATTTTGTGCATCGAAAATCGAAGATGGTTGCCAAAGGGTATTTCTATAAATAGATGGAAAAAGCTCATTTGTACGGGCAATCATTCACTAATGAAAAATATAATTTCACATAGTCATTTTCCTTAGAGTGTTTGATATAAATGCCTGTTCAAAAACCATGAGTTATTTGTGTTGGGTTGTTCAGAAGGAGGCTGAAGATGACCTGGTCGCTCGGGTCGAAAGTGTGCACTCTCTCTAGCGCTGATCCTTACAACTTTTTCCATTTAATAAAATAAATTAGTGTTTACTATTTGTTAGTAACATTAAAAAAAAAATTATGATCTTGTGCCTGATAAAATTATTTTTAGAATACATATACATTTTTTTTTTTTGAAACCGACATCAAACAAAATTTAAATTTGTAAGAACCGTAATGGCAACAATCCTAATAAAATTTTTGCTGGAATAAAAGCCGAAATCAAGTATTATTCAAGTCATATTTCCCTATTTCAAGCCTTTATTTATACTTTAATAACACTTTTATTTAATAACATATTTCAGCAAAACGGACTCTGAAATTCAAGTCGAACTCTGCAGTGAGAATTACACTTGTTTTCAAGCCCTAACTTCAAGCTTAAACAAAGCCATAAAAACACGGAAATTATTGGTTTTGGTAAAATTTATTAACTCTTTAACATACACACATTTTCATAATTTTAGTTTTGTATATTTTATCTTGATTTTAATTTTTTGATGTTTTTTTTCACTAATTCTTTTTTATTCAGAAGCGTAGAAATTTGGAGAATCATTCTAAAATAAGACAAAAGATAATGTAAGGACAATGTTTAGCTCCAAATAAATGTAGCTTACATTTTTGTATGAACTTGATTTTGACTGTAAAAAATCACTTAAAATAAAGCACCATACAAGCAGTATTTAAAGCATTTTAATTTTTAACAATATTCCGTTTTGTGGGTAAATTTTTATTAAATTTCAAACAAATGTAAAAAAATATAAAAAAAATCGGCAAATGACAGTAATTCATTTTGAACAAATGTATAAAAAAAACTTAAATAAAAATATTTCTTAGAAAAATTAATGTTTTTTTTTTTATTTTTAACTGCACTGAAAAGTTGTTTGTTATACTACAAAAAGTAAACTGCAATACATAATATTTTGAGTGTTGCAGCACATTCCTTGTAAGCCGATTTGACTCAGATATTTTACCAGAAACTTTTTAGAAGAACAAATTAAGTCTCATTCAAAATCAAAAAAAAAAACATTTTCTAAAGGACAGTCTAATGACGAATCATGTTGTTGTTTTTATTTTTAGCATTTATTCATTTATCTTCTCAACCAAACAACAAATTACCATACCTGTTAATTGCAATGGACTTGTAAAATAGTTGTTCATAGTAGGATTGTATGTGTATTGTGTAATGTTTATATAAGTGTTTGTGTGTGTACGAGGGCACTTTTGAACTTTCCTCGTAGTTAGTCAAAAGTCAATACTGCTTTGGTCAACTACCATCTGCTTATAGACTCCAAGCAAAATCACACATTACCAAATAATGTTTTCAGTAATGTGTAGCCATAGAGGCCTATGCATTACTTGACAGCTTACATAATATTTGAATTTTATAGGTGATGAGCCCCAAGGTAAGGTATGGACCCACTAGTTTGGAGGTGATAAAGTGGTTACTTATATGGTTACGAGAAGGGGAAAAGTAATGTGTCTAAAAATAGATTTTCATAAAAATACTGATTGACAAATATTTCAAACGTTATTAAATATCACGTAATCATGATGGGAATTGAGCGTGTGAACCGAAGTTGACAGCGTAGAACGGTGGATAGCGAGCTATAAACGCATACAATCTTTTTTTGCTTTAAACATAAATTAATAGTTGTGCTCGGGTTTTCGTTAGTGATGTCAAAACATACGTAAATTACCCCTTTGCTTACACTCACAATACATTCTCCGTTACCGACTGTAGTTTATTTAAAAAGTAATACGTAAAGTTTGTTTTTAAAAGAAGAATCAATTGAAATTCATAGAAATATATTTTTTAACTATTTGAATCAGTCATTCAAAAAACAAACTATAAAAATTTACTGACATTCAGTAGGAGTTGATATTTTCTGTTAAATGTAAAATTTTATGTTTTCTGTTTTTAGAAATTGAAATTTATATAATTCTTTTTTTGTTTTTTTACCAAAATAGTTTGTATATATACAAAATTATTTCAATAAAAATTTCAAGAAATTAATCAAATATAGATACACACAAGAAAATAAAAAAATATATACATCTGTGTGTGTTGTGTTTTGTAAAATTACATACAAATAAAAAAAAATCAATTTGAAAAATAAACCCAAATATCGTTTTTTCCTACTTTTTGTCAGTTAAAAATTAATGGTTATTTTAAACAACTTTCTATTGTTTTTACTACTTTTGTCGATTATTAAGCAATGATTGAAAATAAACAACAAAATGGGCTTAATATAATGATTGTATTTTCGATTTATTTAATATGTATTTTAGATTATTTTTAACGAAATAATATTGTGAGTGTACAAAAAAAAAACACAAAGTAATGAGTCTAAAAATAGATTTTAATTATTACTTTACGTTTATAAATCATAAATGATCGGTAAGTCATCACTTTATGCTTGCTGGGCTACTGTCAAACTTTGGGCAAACTGCATCATTTAGATGGTGTTTTATAGCCATTGGAAACACACGTGAATAATGACGAAAATAGAAAAAAGTGAGTTTTGTTTGGCCATCAAGCATTATTTTCTACAAAAAAAAATATAACCGAAACCACGAAAAAGCTTGATAATTTATATTTTGACTGGATTTCGTTGTAGCCGTACCAGCACAAGGAACACCAAACGTTCAGGTCACACAAAAGAGGTCTTCATGCTATAAATCGTTTATAAAATCCAGGGAATTATATAACTGAGCGGGTACATCACATTTTACAGAAATATTTGGTCATGACAAAGCAATCCCCGAGGAGGGTAGCGCGATTGCTCTCACTCGACTATAAGCTCAACCGTGACCACTTCAAAAGAATAAGAAAAATCTATAAATTGGGCTATCAACTGCTACCCCATCCAGCATATTCTCCAAACTTAACTCTCTGCGACTATTTCCTGTTTTCTAAACCGAAGAAATTGCTTAGCCGTAAGAGATTTGATTCAAAAAAAGACGACATCATTGAACCAAACGCTTATTTAGAATATAGAAAAATCTATTAATTGGAAGAAATATCAAAATTTGAAAAACGATGAACTGAATGTATCAAAAAGTAACTGACTTATTAAACTGCCCTCGTATGGAGGAGTATTCCTGAGGAGGTCAAAACAAAATATTTATGTTAGCTAAGAGGAAAATACAATTAAAGTCAAATAGCAATAGGTGCATGAAAAACAAATATTTTTGACTCTCGTTTTTATATTGTTTCCACACTGTGGGGTATTTAAATATGGGGAATAACAAATTCCTTAAGTGAAGGTTTGTACATTGAGATTATGTAGTTTAACAAGAACAGTTTCAGTTAAAAATAAACGAACATTCAATTATTTTTCAAAGTATTAATTATTTTAACTTTTTTTAAACAATTGTACAAAATGATTAACTGTCAATTACCGGTTTCTTTCAGTATCATTTATTATTTTTTTTTTTAATTATTTGAAATTTAATAATAATTTACCCACAAAACGGAAATTTAAGGTTTATTTGTTTCCGTTACAGTTATTGCAAATTTAAAAACAGGCAGCAAATGTTTCAAAAAAAATTCCAATTTAATTTTTAATTTAAATTGTTTGTTTATTTACAAAATTTTTCAATTCAAATTACAAGAAATTAATGAACACACATATGGTCAGTCCCACAAAATGTGTTTATAGACTGTGTGAGAATGCATTATGTAGATTAAAAAACAAACAAAAATACAAAAAAAAACGGAACAATTTCAAATAAACAAATAATCATTTATTTTTTTACGATATTGATAGGTAAAATTTTAACATTTATTTTTTAACTGAATAATCATTTGTTTTTACTGATGTGCCAGTAAATAAAAAACATTAAAAAATAAATAACAAAACCTATTTGATTTAAATGAAAATTAGGTATACGGGTTTTTAAATATAATATCGTTTCTTTTAAATGGTATTTTCTGTTATTTTAACTTAAAAACTATTTGAAGTGTGCTTCAGATTAATCCAATACTTTTAATTTTAAGTACAAGCCATTAATGTATTTTACCAATTACAAAGAAATAGTTTTATATGTTATTTCAGAAAAAAATCTATGTTCAATTCCCATGGAGTATATTACTCTTTCAATATTTTAACAATGCTTGTGTGTATTACCATAGAAATTTGCCACAGATATAGAACACTTGTGTTTATGTTTCATTGCAACAATCTAAAATATCGATGATATGATTAAATGTATTGGAGTATTTATGACATGTTAGGATTTACTTGAATTGCTTTTAATCAAATAAAATGGAAAAGTTTTGTAGTTATTTTTATGTTAAAAAAAATAACATACAACACTTTGCAAATTAAATTTTCAAAGTATTTCTTTTTTTTTGTATTTTATTTTAATACACAAAGAAAACAGATTCATAATGACAAGCAAATTTCCTGCCAACTGAATGCAGTAACCAAATTATTTCTATTAATTAATGCATTAATAAAGTTTCTTTGGAAAGGGGTTACATGAGAGATGAGAAGTGGTGTAATTGCGAGAAATGATAATTCCTACAACAGTTGCTTTGCGCCATCTGTTGGCGAAATTGTTGAAGCTCTTTCTTCATAACCCTGTTATATTCTTATACATCAATGTACTTATATTATTTTGCTAAATTGATTGATTGCCCTAGCTGGGGATCGATTCCGCAACCTTCTGCGTATGCGCTAATCAATAAAACCCACTACTTAATGACAGCAACCGTACCAAAATAAAATATCGGCTGTCATAATGTATCTATATTCCCTGTGTACAAATGTTTAAATTTGTGTTTTAATATTTTCGTTTAGAGATGTTTCATAAAATTTAATTTCAATAATATTTTTATTTCTCAATATTTTTTAATGGTTTTTATGTGTATGAATTTTTCTTCAATCTTAACCATATGTTAGTGTTGTTTTGAAAAAAAAATAAAATAAATAAAAAGTTGGTTATACTGTATAATATCACGCTGTTATTGTTATTTTTCTATCTCGTTATACAAAAAGAAATCTAACGCAGCTGAGAAAACACTATTGAATAATACTGAATAATATAATGGTATAGTTAGAAGATAAATATAAACTTCAAAATATTTTTAAAACTATATGATACAAAGAAATTAAATATTACAGTGGAACAGTGCAAGAAAGAAAAATTAATCGCTGAATCTGCTGATTTCAATTACATGTGATTGGGAATTATGACTTGAATTTTTCTGAAACAATCCCCAAAAAGAAATTAGGGTTTATGGCAGTTTTAAAAAAACGGTCTTAAAGGGGTTAAGCCTGAAGACTGATTTTCTGAGGGGCACATAAACGGAAAATTTTTCGGTCATTTTATAGCCGAAGGCTGCTTTGCAAAAAATCTCGTACCAGGAAAGCCATCTTCAGACATTCCGCAGAGGAGGAACACCCTAAGCGCGGTCATAGTCTGCCGTGTTAGGTTTAAACCATAATAACCAAGACCGAAAATGTTATATTGTCCAAATCATATCTAATAACTGCTTTAGCGCTCTAAGTGATAACACTTTAAATAGTTTGTAAGTTAAAATAACAGAAAATGCCCTTTAAAAGAAATAATATTCAAATTGAAAACCGGTCTACTTACTTTTCATTCAAATCAAATGGTTTTTTATTTATTTTTATTTATTTTCAAAATAAATGATTATTCATTGATATGAAATTTCGGTTTCTTGTTTTTTTTTTTTAATCTGCAAAATGTAGACTCACACATTCTATAAACACATGTTGTGTAAATAGCCTTATGTGTGTGTGTTTTTAAATTTAAATTTTAAAAACACTCAGAAAAAAGGCATGAACTAAAAATTAATGCAAAATTTCCTTTAAAATAGTTTAAAAATGTTCTTCAATTAAAGTAAAATTTTAATAAAACTTATAAAAATTTTCTTAAAATATATAAAAATTCCTGTTTGGGTAGAAACGAAATAGTTCATATACTCAAAAAAAAGTTCATCTCTTTCTTAAGTAATATTTCTTGATTTTAGGGGAAAAAACAAGTGTATTAAATAAAAATTTATCAAAGAAAAAACAAATTTGCATACACTTAAAAAAGTTTGTAAGTTAAAATAACTGAAAATATCATTTAAAAGAAATGATATTTCATTTAAAAACCGGTCTACTTAATTTTCATTTAAATTAAATGTCATTTGTTATTTATTTTTAAATGTTGATTAATCAACTGACACATCCGTAAGAAACAAATGATATAATCAGTTAAAATAAATGTCAAAATTTTACCTACCAATCCTTAAAAAATAAATGTTTTTTTCATTTATTTGAAATTATTTCCGTTTTTGTATTTTTTTTTATATACTCGTACAATACAAAATGTATGTAGGCATATGAAGCTATAAACACTTTTTGTGTGAATGTATTTGTGTGTGTATGTGTGTTTATGAAGTTCTTGTAATTTTGTATTGAAAAATTTTGTATATATACAACCAATTTAAATAAAAAAACAAATTGAAATTTTTTGAATATTTTTTTTTGAAACAGACATCAAACAAAATTTAAATTTGTAATAACTGTTACGGACACAAATAAACTACAAGTTTCCGTTTTGTAGAAAAATTTTTATTAAATTTCAAACAAATGAAAAAAAATAAATAAAACTGAAAAAATATGGTAAATGATAGTAATTTATTTCAAATAAATGTATAAAAAAGTTAATATAGATATTTCTTTGAAAAATAAATGTATGTTCCTTTATTTTTAAATGGAACGGAAAACTTTTTTATTAAACTACAAACAGTTAACTACATAATATTCTGAGTGTACTAAAATATAATTAAAGTAAGTTTAGTTCAAAAAAGAAGAATTAAGAACATAATTTACTGCCATTTAGTTCAAAAAATGTGCCGAACCGAAATTTGAGAAAGTACTTGAACTTAATGTGTGTTCATTTTTTTCGCGAGTAGTAACTTTAACTAAATTTTAGAAAGCCACTTCTAAATACAGTTTTTAAGTTTACCACTATCTAATTTTTAAGAATTTTTTTCTAAAAACTAGTTCAGGTAATTAAAAACAAAAATTAAAAATGTTTTCCTATTTAATAAGAAAAATTTATTTGGTTTTATAAACTGATGAATTATTTCTAGAGAAAACTTTCATGCAACTTAGTTCAGATAAATTTTAAAAATTTAAATAAAATATTGTATTTTTTTAAGTAAAAATTTTCTAATTTTTGAGAAATAATAACCTTAGGTATAGGATTTTTTTTTACTTATTTTCAATATTAAAAAATAAACAATAATTTAAAAACAAACAACTTAGTTTACTTAATTTTCAAGAAAAAATATTTTTAAAGCAAACAAATTAAAGTATCCATTAAAAAAATGTCGTGCATGATTGTCATTTTTGGTTCGTGATATTGCGTGAGTCAAAAATCGCTCACGTACCCATCTCTCATCTTAACAATCTTAAATATTCAACTAAAAGTAGCTTAAAATATATTTTAAAATTGTGTTAGCAAAAGGTATACAATTTCGAATTTGCGCTTTTATGTAATAATTATGTTTGCTGACTACAATGCAAAATATCGCAAGCACATTTTACACATTACGGCATAATGCCTTCCCTATAATTAACGTTACGCTAAAGCTATTTTTTTTTTTTGACTTAATAATAAAAAAAGTTTAAATTTGTATATATCAATTCAAGATTAAGCTAAAAATGATATAAAATATATTTATGACATTTCTCTATTTTTCTATTTTTCAATAATAACAAGAAATGTAATTGTAATATTTTGTATTTTTCTAAAAATTTCCTTAAATTAGTTAATTTAAGAAGGCAAAGGACCCCCAGTGATCCTTAGCCATAGATTTCGTGTGTCACTTAGGGCGTTCCTTTTTGTAGTTTTCTCAAGGAGAACCATTAATTAACTACGAAAAGGATCTGACTTTTCACAATTTATTACATTTTAGGATATCCTGCTGTACATATTTTTAATTTGTTTATGTTTTAAATACATGAGCTTAGTATAATTCAATTTAAAAGTGGGAATTTACTTACACAATGAGTGTAAAGTACTTTAGAATATATGGTAAAATATATTACCTTTACCACAGTTTCATATTAATTAGAAAATTTTTATCAAATTTAATTTTCAAGTTTAATTTTCAAGTTTTAGGGATTTAAGTTTCTAGTAAAAAAATTATCTAATGAAGTTAAATAAAATTAAATGTTTCTTAAAAGTAAGGAAACATCTCTAAATTAACAGCAAAATTTAAGATGATATATGAACTAATTAGGAAAATATTTTACTGTTTTCTAATAAAATAAGCAAAATTTGTCTCTTAATTTCAAGGAAAAATTTATTAAATATTAATAAAAAAAGTGGCTTTGGTGCCCTTTTCATTTCAATTTTTCCTCCAAATAAGTTAATTTTTCTAAATTATAGTTTTTTTTTTGGTGTCAGAAAGAAAATTGTGATTTTTTTGCTCTCCAGCGGTTAAAGAGTTATAAATGAAAATGTGAAGGTACCTCTAAATTTTCCCTACAAAATGGTGTATTTTAGTACAATTTCATAGTAGCGACTGGTACATAACATATTTTCTCATATTTTTCATTAGTCGCTTATAAGTGAATAATATTTTGTATTCAACTCAAATTTTTTTAACTCCGAAAAGATGTGAAAAAAATTTTTCAAATCAAACAATTTTTTTCACCTCAAAAATTTTTTTCATCAAAAAATTTGTTTTCACATCTCAAAAATTTTTTTCATCTACATAATTTTACTTCCCAGCAAAACTTCGGTAATGGGTGCGATATTCTCATGCGTTACCTTGTAATGATAGCTCGTTACCTTTTTCATTATTTGCAAGCATAAAGTAATAAGTTACTGATTATTGATTACGTAATAAATGATTTATAAATGTAAAGTTATAATTGAAATATTTTTAAAAATCTATTTTTAGATACATTACTTTGTGTTTTTTTGTAAGCAAAAGGGTAATGTATGTTTGTTTTGACAACACTAGCGAAAAAACGAAGCGCAACAATTCATTTAAGTTTAAAGCAATCAAATACTATATGCCTCTATAACTTAGTGGGTGGAGTTCTTGGCTGGCAACCAGAGTTCCCTGGTTCGATTCCCATCATGACCACATTATTTTTAATAACGTTTAAAATATTTGTAATAATATTTTTTTAATAAAACTTCCTCTTTTTTAAAAATCTTTTTCCATTCTCGTAACCATATAAGTAACCCCTTACATTATCACCTCATCGCCTGTAAAATTCTTCGGTGAAGTAAGGTGTAAAGTAATCCATGAGCCCCTATGGCTACACATTATTTTGTAATGTGTGGTTTTGCTGGGTTCTTAGTCTTTTACATTATTTGTATCAAAAGCAGTAGATAAATTTTTTTAGGATATTGGTGGAAGGTATTCAAAGATTCGACATAGTCGAACTTAGCCTTTTTTACTTGTTTTAAAATATGTTTTTTTAGAACGAACAACAAACAAAATTTAAATTTGTAATAATTTAAATTTGTTATAAACAAGTCATAAATTTCCGTTTTGTGGGTATATTTTAATTAAATTTCAAGCAAATGAAGATAATAAATGAAACTGTCAAAAACGGTAAATTACAGTAAATCCTCTTGAAAAAAAATGTACACAAAAGTTAAAATATATATTTTTTTGTGGAAAATTAATTTTAAGAGAGCTAAAAACTTTTAACTTAACATCATTTATATGATAACAAATTTCATAAACATTATGCAATATTTTGGCATTTTATGGAATATTAAAAAAATATAATGATACAAGTTTGCACCCAAGAGCAAATCCATTGTAAATATACTGAATGTAGGGCTTAAAATTATATACCACATTTTATATATCAGTTTCTTTAAATCAGCGGTTCCCACTAACTTTAGCTTCACGTACCCTTTAAGGAATTTCTTCTGGCTGACGGACGCCCAATTTTTTGATTTTTTAAATTTAAATAAATATATTTCTGTTTTTTAGAAAATATTATATAGGGTCCGCCATCTAACGTTTTTTTTCAACTAGTGCTTATTTCGTGAATGATAACACTTAGCTCATGTCTGATTTGACAGATAATTAGTTTTATCCTTCCGCTGAACGAATATGGTTGTGTATACGCTTGAACAACGCTGGGAAATATTGCGACATTACTTTGAAAATCATGGTAATGTTGCAGAATGTCATCTTATTAATGTCATCTTTTCAGATGAAGCTCATTTTTATCTTGGCGGGTATGTAAACTAGGAAAATTGTCGCATTTGGGGCACAGAAAACCCGCACGCATACATTGGAAAGCCGATGCACCCAAAACGAGTCACTGTTTGGTGCGGATTTTGGTCCAGAGGCATAATTGGGACATTTTTCTTCGAAAATGAGCAAGGAGTGGCCGTTACAGTCAATGGTGATCGTTATCGGGCCATGTTGAACGAATTTTTGTTCACAAAAATGGAAGAGGAAGATATTGGCAACATTTGGTTTCAACAGGACGGCGCTACGTGCCACACAGCCGAAGCTACAACCGATGTCTTGCGCCCTGTTATTGAAGATCGCATTATCGGCCGCAGAGCTGATGTCGTTTGGCCATCTCGGAGCTGCGATTTGACACCGTTGGACTATTATTTGTGGGGTGCCGTCAAAGATAAGTGTTACGCCGACAAGCCAGAGACAATTGACGCTTTAAAGGACAATATTCGAGAAGCCATTGGTGAAATACAGCTGCACACAATCGATAATGTGCTTAAAAATTGGACCGATTGTTTAGGCAACTGCATGGCCAGCCGAGGCAGCCATTTGAATGAAATTATTTTCCATTATTAACCGGAAGGATTGTACTTTCAAATAAAAAAAGAAATTTGAGAAAATATACAGTAGTTTTTTTTTTATAGAATTTTCAAAAAAAAACAAATTATTTGGCGGACCCTATATGTATTTAATTAAGCAAAAAATTACAGGAGTCTGTCATTAGCATACCCCATATACATACACCTGACTTTTCAACAGCATTTCGTTTTAAGCTACACTTAATTCTTATTTAACTCAAAAGTTTTGAAAACCGTGCTATATTCATTATTTTTGTGGATTTTTTTTAATAAAATTATGGCAACTGGCATTTTGAAGAATTTTTGAAGAATTTTTTTCGAACTCTTTGCGGACCCCTTTGAATGCAGCCACGCACCCGCAGAGCGTCGCGACCACCCATTTGGGAGCCATTGCTGTAACCGTTTAAGCTGCTAGTTAATATTTAACCTCGGGTAGGAACAATGCCCATCTCAAATAATAAATTCAATTCTCTACAAAATTAGTATACCCTGACTGGGGCACACTCTGTATCACACTCTGTCAGTGTCAGAAAATTATTTTTATTCTAAATATTTACATATCTTAGCTTTCCTTTTAATGCTTAAAATAACAATTACAATCATTGGAATGATTAATTTATATTATTTTCTTAATGTTTTTTAAAGTAACCCTAAATGGCAATCGAATTTTAGCTACTACAACTGACAAATTTTTTTACCACAACCGAATCATTCGATTTATTTACTAACATCCGATTTTATACTTAATCATTTCACTTGTAAAATTATTCCTTTTGCCCACTGTAATGATAGTGTTTGTAGTGGTACTCCATTTTAATACTTACTACCAACCAGTAAACAATTTAATTCAATTATTGAAAATATTATTGTCTTTTGGATTGTTCTGATATTGAATCTTTAAATACACACACACACAAAAGCAACCAAAACATATTAAATACAGAACTAAACAATTGTTAACAGAATATTATTTTACATGCTAAAGACCTACCAGAGGAAAACTAAAAACTATGTAGACAATAAATATAAACAATTTAATAATCGTTATGGGATAAATAAAAAGTTATCAACTATGTATAACATTTATTTGCTAAATTAAAAACTAGAAATTAAAAATGCAAAACATACATAAATATTAAAATAGAAATTTATAAAAAAAAAAAAAAACAAATAAAATATAAATAAAATAGAAAAATATGATTTTATGAAAAAATACAACAATAATTAAAATAACTTGATTGCATAAGCAATTTAAAGAGTGAATTGTTTTATATTTTTTTTTTTTTAAAGAAATATTATAAAAAGTTTTAAAAAAAAAAATAAAAAAATCTTGCATCTCACACATCTTTCACAATTTGATAGGGAGAATGAAAAAATTATATAACGAGATATTTCAATTAATAAAAAAGCATTTGAATTTTAACACGGAATAGGTTATTTATATACATTTATATACAGTTCGTTTAGTAAAAATTTAACTATTGTGGACATTATGGGTACGAAACCCGATTGAAAAAAAAATTACTTGGTACAATATTAAATCATATAACATTTGATATTCTTTAATACCTTTCTTTTAATATAAGATCGAATTATATTTATTTATTTATTTATTTATTTATTTATTTATTTATTTATTTATTGATTTATTTATTTATTTATTTTTTAGTCTATGGAAAATAACATCCTTGCAGACTACTATGATAAAAATAAAAATAATGATAAAAATACAAACATATGAGAGAGAGTAATAAAATTTTAAATGAACTAGAGTTATGTGTTGAACAAAATTAACTAAAAATATTATTTTTATTATTAACATAAAGAATAATGTCTTTTTCAATAGTATCTAAGCTCCTATAAAAATCAAAGATATGATAAAATTGATTAAATTCGATACGAATACGGCGAAAAGGATCAGAATTAGCATAATTTGTAGAAAAGTATTTAACACTTATAAATAGATAGTATCTTTATAAGCGATGTGGAATATTTATGTTGAGTTTACTAACTAGAAAATTCCAATGTAAATCTCCATTAATCAATTTTATTAAAAAAGTTACATTTAACATTTTACGGCGACTATAGGGGAGGTTAATGCGCTAAAGGCTTCGAACCAAATCCACGGAGGCAAAATATAAGGATTCAATGGAATTGGAGTGCACAACAGAACCATATTCTCACTAGAATAGCAAACAGCTTTTTTGTAATTAAAGGATCAGAAAAATTTTTTTTTTTGTTTGATAAACCCCAATACACCAACTGCCTTATTAATTGTCTTAGTAATATGATATCGGAAATCTAAACGTCTATCCAATAAAACAACAAGATCATTAAATGTTTCAACTATCTCTAGCTGAATACCATTCATCACGTAAAAACCATTTACTGGAAGAGATCTTGTAAACACCATGTACTATTTGCATTTTTTTACGTTAAGGTCCATTAGGTTTAAATTACACCACGTAGTAAAATTTTTAACATCGATTTGCAATAACACTTGGTCAGTATACACGCAGAGAAAAAACATGGTTGCAATATGATCACTGCTACCATATTCTGCTTGCTGCAATCGGGTATGGTTGTTACAACCAAATTATTGTTTTTCTAACCATCAACATGGTCGCTACCATCATTATTTAGTAAATATTTTACTATCTTATGATTGCCACCTTCCATTTTATATCATGATTGGCTGTAACCATACTGTGGTAACAAAAATTCTGACTATGAAAAAATATGATAATTATGCAACGATAAAATGCTGGCAACAATCAATAAATAATTATACATCAAATAAAACATGACTTTAACATTTACAGTCATAATATTGTCTTGTTTTTTAAAAACCAAAATTATATCAGTACAGTCAGTTTGTTTTTACTACAAAATATTTTAGAAATATTATTGTTTACTAAAACTAAACAAATATTAGATGGGAAGAAAATATCTTTCACATGTCATTAAAATATTTCATCAATTGACCCATTAAGAAGTTTTTTTAATAGGGTTTTTCGAAAATTCCTCATATATGTAATATTATTTACACTAATCAATATTCATTGCCTTTGCTTGAAAGAAAAACTCATAGATTCTGAAGAAAATACTTAGATTCTAAGGACTTTTTTTAGAAGAAATATTATTAGATTCTAAAGAAAAATTTTTAAAAGCTTTCTAAAAAAATCTTAAAAATATCTAAGATTTTTTTATTAAAAAAGTATTTAGAATTTAAAAAAAGTTTAAAGTATTTTTCTTAAAAAAAGTCCACAGAATCAAAGTTTTCTTGAAAGAAAAGTTCTTAGAATCTATGATTTTTTTCTAAACAATTTTTCTTCAAAACGTCGTTAATATCAATTTTCTTTAGAAAAAACATTTCTAAAGGAAATATTCTTAAATTTAAAGAGTTTTTTATGGTTTCTAAGAATTTTTCCCTTAAGAAATCCTCTTAGATTATGGATCATAAAGTGATAATCCAGAAATCATGATATAGTTATGACGGACAATAATATGATAATATTTTGAATTTAATATGATTACGTGCGATCATATTATAATAAATTCAATATAACATGTTTATTTAGGATCATAATATGGTAATTTTTGAATCATAATATAACTGTAGGGACCATATTATGGTAAAAGTATGGTTATTTTATTATCATTATATGATAACCATATTATAGTACGACTATGATTGGCACAACCATATACCCAAAAATATATGATGCTCTTGGAATATGATTGCCCTAACCATGTTTTTTCTTTGCGTGTAATTATTAAAGCAAAAAAGTATTTTGACATCATCTGCATACATCAAGCATTTAGAACATTGTAAAACCGATGAAAGATCATTAATAAAGAGTATAAATAAAAGCACACCTAAATGACTGCTTTGAGGAACACCAAATGGGACATTAATATCATTAGATTGTACAGTACGATATTTAACACACTGTTTACTTCTTTAAGAAGCGTCAAACTGAAACCAATACGGTCTAACTTATATAGTAATAAATCATGGTTTACTCTCATCAAAGGCTTTACTGAAATCAGTATAAACAACATCAGTTTGTTTCCTATTAACAAAGCCATCATTGACTAAAGTTGTAAGTTCCAGTAAATTTGTAAATGTTGAGCAGGATTTACGAAAACCATGTTGCTGTTGTGAAAGTATTGTTTAAATAATTATTATAAGCAGAGCGATTCGCCCTGTTATATTCAGCTATAACTTTTTTAAAGTCCGTGTAGTTCATTAATGATCCATGTTCTTTATATTTCTTAAACAGATTAGTTTTTTTTTTAGTTTTTAGACGAGAAAGAAATTTTGTATTCCAAGAAGGACCAGCTATTTTTTTTTTTAAAGGAGGCGATTAAATAAAATTAAAAAAGATCCAAATTTATTCGAAAAATAGGACAATGAATTGTATCAAATTGAATCCAACAATGCCCAGTAAAAACTAAGAATCCAAAGATCAGGTTGCATAACCTATGATTAGCATAGATTCTTATTTATGTTCTACAACCGGTTCTTTTTATATGGAGTTTGCCCCATGAGCAATTGGTTCGATACATCCAAACTAGAACAGGTTGCTTTAGAACCGGTCATATTACTGGTTCTAGGAACAGTGAAATCTTACGTTTTGACTCCCTGGAATCAATTCTAGAACCTATTCCATGGAACCGGTGGTAAAAGAATCTATTCTAGAATAGATTCAAAGGTTACCTGCTGGATGTAGTATAAAATAAAATAGTTTCTTAGTGAAGTTTAATTGTTGACCTATCAAAATTTCATGTGAGATAATTTTTTTCTTTTGGTTCAAGATCATTAAATTATTTTGGAACAAAGTTTCAAAAAACAAATTAAAAAAAAAAATAATCTAAACAAAAATGGCAATTTCCTCCTCTGGATTTGATCCTGATCTGCTGGAGTTGAAGTCGATCGCTTAAATCCCTGAAAAGAAATGAAAAATGAAAAATCAACTTTAGCGACGGACGCATTTTTGCATGATTAGCTATGCAAAATTCCTGTTCACGAGGTTTACCAGGTGCCAATGTATCCACAAAAAGTTACGGTTTGCAGCGGATTTTACGCCGGCGGACCAATGATGGCCAGTGCTTTTTTGAAAAAGACGTTGGTGAGGTCATCACCATCAACGGCGAGCGCTATATAACGATGATAACCGATTTCATTTGGCCCAAATTGAATGATATCGACGTATACGTGGTGCCAGCAAGATAGCACTATGTACCACACAGCGGACGTCACAATCTACCCACCCTTATTGAAAAACCCCCTATATGGCACAATAAAAGATAATTAAAAAAAATAGAGTAATACGAGGGCAGATCAATAAGTCCGTCACTTTTCAAAACATACAACATCGTGGCTATTTTTAAAAATTGAAAAAAGTAAATTTCGAGTACTCATTAAACATTATTTTTTGCAAAAAAAACCGTCAATTAAAACAAGGAAAAGCTTGATAAATACTACGGGAACTCTGCACCATTGACTTCAATGGTAAAAAGGTGTTTTACTAACTTTCGTTGTGGCCTTACATACACGGAAGATGCCGAACGTTCTGGACGTTGAGGTTCGAGTACTCATTAAACATTATTTTTTGCAAAAAAAACCGTCAATTAAAACAAGGAAAAGCTTGATAAATACTACGGGAACTCTGCACCATTGACTTCAATGGTAAAAAGGTGTTTTACTAACTTTCGTTGTGGCCTTACATACACGGAAGATGCCGAACGTTCTGGACGTTGAGGTCTCTACACCCAAAACAATTGAAAAAATTCACGATATGGTGTTGGTCTTCCACATCTCACATGGCTCAGTGGTTTCAATTTTGAACTATCACTTGGGTATGAGAAAGCTTTCCGCAAGATGTCTGCCGCATTTGCTCACAATCGAGCACCAACGAAATCGTGTCTGTCCATGGCAAAAATCCATGAAGTAGACTATGAATTGCCCCCTCATACGCCTTATTCTCCGGATTTAGCCCCCAGTGACTATTTTCTATTTCCACACCTAAAGAAATGGCTCGTTGGAAAGAGATTTAGCTTCAACGATGAAATTATGGATCAAACAAAAGCCTATTTTATGGACCTCAAAAACTCTTGCTGTTAAACGTAAATTAAATGACGGAACTTGCTCAAAATTTGACAGTGGTACTTGAGGGGAGCAGTGTTGCATTTCATATAATTACGATTGAAGTTCGTAAAGTCACGAACTTATTGATCCGCCCTCGTATATTATATATCTGGTAATTAGTGTCTTGGTAAAAAAAAATTGATTAATGGACAGAATAAGGGAAAAATTTTTATATATATTTTGGAGGGTATTTTTAATTTCCTACCAGCGTTTAAAATTGGTGAGGTGATGTTTAAGGGTTAAAAAAAAATATATTTTAAAAATGACTTCAACAACATTTTTTTAATACGTTTCTTATAAAAAGTTTTTCGTTACGCTAGCTTTGATAACAATTTGGCGAAATAATTCAAAACTGCATTCTCACAAAATACATTAATATCGATATCTTAAAATGCTGTTGGGGAACTTAAAGACTCTTTTAAATTTTCTGTTTGCTTATTTTTCCTATATTCGCCTCAATAATACGTATCGATTGAGTGTATAACTTCAATCGATTCACAAAAAGGCCATTTTTCGGCACACCCTAATAGTAATGCATATTATAATATTTTATTATATAAAGCCATATAAAATTACATATAAACTTTTTTACTCGGGGTGTTATACACAATATTCAATATTTAACAGATTCAATTGTATATCTGCTTTTGAAAGCACCCAGTGTTTTTAATAACAATTTCTTTCGTCCAACAGTGAGAAAAGAAAACACTATCGTCTACAACTACCACAAACGTACACAACAAAAGGTAAAATAAAAATTGAGTTAACTTGATTTGATTTATAAAATTTGATTTCAATTTCAACAATCCTTTCATGCAAAAAAAAAAACATTCAAATCAATTTTTTGTACAAAAGCAAAAAATAAAGTAAAAAGAAACAGTTAAATCTTTTACATTTTGTTAACATAACCGATGGAAACGAACGTATTTTAAGGCATGATTTTACTACGAGTATCTACCACACATACACACAAACAAAGGTTATTCATCTCAAACTTCTCTACTGCTTGTTAGTGAAACTTAAAAATGTCACAGTAATTCTTGTTTGTCTAACTTTCTAGTAAGATCAACTAGAGACCATCATGATAAACTTTATACAAAAAAAAATAAAATTTACAAAAAAAAACTAAAACATGAATAAAAATGAAAAAGTACCAAAATATATTGTAACAATCAGACTTTTATTCAATTCGCTTAAGAAATTGATATATTTTTTTTTTTTTTGTATGTTTATTAGTTGGTTAAGAGAAAAATAAATTTCAACAATAAGCAAAAAATTGTAGTAGAATTTTTATTCGAGTGGGGACTAAACCGAAGCAAACATTGGTAAGATATGCTTGTCACAACAAATGTCCTAAAAAGTCGCTGATTTATATTCCAGCCGATAATTTACCGGAAGTAAATGCGTTAAAATATCGTTCACTTATTTTCTATACCCGGACTCATCTTCAAAAAGCATTGCTTAGAAATATTGCTTTCGAATAACACTTCCTTCCGACAGAAAATACTTCCTCTATACCAAAAAAAAGGCTTCTTCTGGAAACTCTAGCACAAAAGCACATATGTACTGTAGTATCCAACCATATCATGCCGAAGAAAAATATTTTCTATAAAACAGCATTAAAAAGAAATTAAATCACAAAATATGTCATAAATAAACAAAAATTAAAAAGTGAACATTTGTGAATAGTACCAAATGAGTGAAAGAAGTACCATAGTACTTTTAAGGCTTATAGTACCACAAAAAGTACGACTTTATCATTCCTGTCCTCCAAAGAGTTGTTGTTTCAAATAATATAAAAAATACAAGTGGAAGTGAAAAATACAAGTTGTGAAAAAAATTTTTTGAGGTGAAAAATTTTTTTGGTTGTGAACAATTTTTGTGGTAAAAAAACAAGAATTTGTGGTGAAAAAAATTTAGTGGTAAAAAATATTTTAGTGATAAAAAAATGATTAAAGCGAAAAATATTTGAAGGAAATATAAAATATTAAGCGACAGGTAAAAAATATGAGAAATTATTTTTTTTGTATTTTTTTAGAATGTGAAAAAATTTTTTGTTATGAAAAAGAATTTTTATTGAAAAAATTTTTTGTGGTAAAAAAATTAAAGTGAAAAATATTTGAGGTGAACATTATTTTTTTAGGTGTCTTAATTTGAATTGCAATCTATCCACAAACATTAAGATAATAAGCAAATTTGATGATTGTTAAACCAAGGACCCAATAAACCAGGATGAACAAACTAAACAAAATGGTGTGTTTACAAAAAAATTCTTAGTCGAGACCACGAAATTCTTAGCCGATTTACAGAAAATTTAGCCTCTAGCAAGGGTTGTAGCGCAAGTACTGTGATTGTGATGTGAATGTATACATGTATACAAACCTTGCTAGAGGCTAAGTTTTTCTGTAAATCGGCTAAGAATTTCGTGGTCTCGACTAAGAATTTTTTTGTAGTCGCACCATTTGGCATCAAGGCATCATGGGTGGCTAAAAATTTAGTAGTTTGTTCATCCTGGCTTATAGGGTCCTTGGTTAAACTGACATTGGTAGATGTACTCTTATAAGTACAACTTATAATTATAGCTTTAGTTTAACAATACATACAATTTTACATGATATGGGTAGGATATTAATTAAATTTAAATTTAGCAGTAAATTTATAGAATTATTTACGTTTGTAACAAAGATTTAACTAATACATAATTTGTTTACAAAAAAAATAAGTTTGCTACGCTATTTAAAAAAAAAAAATAATAATGAAAATTAAGTGTTGATGACATTTTGTATTAAATAATTTAAATAGGTTTGGAAAGAAATGTCTAGAATATGGTTATCTCTTTAGTCTTTTAATTTCGTCTGTTTCGTCTAATAAGGCTATTGCCGTAGGGTTAACGTGATTGCTTAGTCTAGTAAAATATTTTTCGGTAATATGTCTTATGACTTCCTTCAATGTTGGAATTTTGAGATCATTATGGATTGCCTCGTTAGTTATATACCTACACGCAGAGAAAACACATGGTTGCAATATGATCACTGCTACTATATTGTGCTTGCTGCAATCGGGTATGGTTGTCACAACCAAGTTATTGGTTTTCTAACCATCAATATGGTCGCTACCATCATTATTTAGTAAATATTTTACTATTTTATGATTAGCACTTTCTATTTTATATCATGATTGGCTGTAACCATACTGTGGTAACACAAATTCTGACTTTGAAAAAATATGATAATTATACACGGATAAAATGCTGGCAACAATCAATAAATAATTATACAATCAAAGAAAGAAAAGTTCTCAAAGTCTATGATTTTTTCCTTAACAATTTTTCTTCAAAAAGTCCTTAATATTAAGTATTTTAAAAAAAAAACATTTCTAAAGGAAATATTCTTAAATTTAAAGAGCTTTTTCATAGTATCTAATAACTTTTCCTTTAAGAAATTTTCTTAGATTATTCATCATATAATGATAATCCAGGAATCATAATATAGTTATGAGGGACTATAATATGATAACATTTTGAAAATACTATGATTACGTGCGCTTATATTATGATAAATTCATTATAACGTGTTTATTTAGAATTATAATATGGTAATTTTCGAATCATAATATAACTGTAGGGACCATATTATGGTAAAAATATGGTTATTTTATTATCATAATATTATATATGATGTTTTTCGAATATGATTGACCCAACTATGTTTTTTCTTTGCGTGTAGGTGATTGGACTATAAGTCTAAGTGTTTTAGACTGATACCTTTGGATTACTTCGATATTCCAATATCATGCAATCCTCCACAGTTGAATTCCGTATGTTTAAACTGGTTTCAAAATAGCCTGGTAAAGTCTTAACTTATTTTCAGTATGAGACTTTGGTCTAATCAACCAGAAAAGTCTTTTATTTTGTATATTCAAATGTTTCTGTTTGGCTTTTATATGTTGCTTTCATTTCAGTCGACGATCCAAGTGCATCCCTAGGTATTTGACGCAATTTCCCTTTGGGAATTTGGATATTATTAATATAATGTTTAGGACAATCTCCTCTTCTTTAACTTTAATTTTCCATTTTCGTTACCACACACGCAAAGAAAAATCATAGTTGGGTCAATCATATTCGAAGAGCATCATATATTTTTGGGTTTATGGTTGTGCCAACCATAATATTATGATAATAAAATAACCATATTTTTACCATAATATGGTCCCTACAGTTATATTATGATTCGAAAATTACCATATTATAATCCTAAATAAACACGTTATAATGAATTTATCATAATATGATCGCACGTAATAATAATATGCTCAAAATGTAATCATATTATGGTCCCTCATAACTATATTATGATTCCTAGATTATCATTATATGATCCATAATCTAAGAAAATTACTTAAAGGAAAAGTTCTTAGCTCTTTAAATTTAAGAATATTTCCTTTAGAAATGTTTTTTCTAAAAAAAACTTAATATTAAGGACTTTTTGAAGAAAAATTGTTAAGGAAAAAATCATAGACTTTGAGAACTTTTCTTTCTTTGATTGTATAATTATTTATTGATTGTTGCCAGCATTTTATCGTTGTATAATTATCATATTTTTTCATAGTCAGAATTTTTGTTACCACAGTATGGTTACAGCCAATTATGATATATAATAGAAGGTGCTAATCATAAAATAGTAAAATATTTACTAAATAATGATGGTAGAGACCATATTGATGGTTAGAAAACCAATAACTTGGTTGTGACAACCATACCCGATTGCAGCAAGTAGCAGTGATCATATTGCAACCATGTTTTTTCTCTGCGTGCAATTCTACCAACTTTAACTATTTTTGTACATTACTAGGTGCTATGGATGGCGATTCATCTGTCTATAGGACAGCATATGTTCATATCTGATACTTCCTGAAATTGGCATATCAGCCGTGAATACTGTATAAAGGACAGGACTCAGTACACTGCCTTGAGGAATCCTGCTCTTATATCAAAAACAGAAGATATTTCGTCTATTATGTAAAAAAGATTTGATGATTAAATATAGTGATGCTGAATGCCTTTTTATTTTGGGCAATAGACCAATGTGTCAAACTCTCTCTGTTGAATGTCTAAGAAAAGAGTTGAGCAGTATTTCTTTTCTTCGAATGACTGTCGAATTACATTTATAACTCTGTGGCACTGTTCAGGTGTGCCATGTTTTTGTCTAAACCCAAACTGATGTTCGGGAATAATTTTTAAATTTTCCAGAGCTGGTGACAAACGGCTTAAGAATATTTTTTTTTTAATTTTCGAAAAAATACATAATAAACTTATCTGCCTGTACGATGTTATCTCATTTTCTGGTTTGTTTGGTTTTATGAGGTGAATTTAAAATATTATTTACTTCTAAGCGACTAGTAAAAAAAATGGGGATAATATTTTATTTGTACACATTTTCACTCACAACTTATTTAACCGATGGAACGATTTTGCTCATTTTCAATACCAAACTGCTCAGGATGATGTACAATACGTGACGGCAATTCAACAGATAGTCAGACAGACATCGCCAAATTGACTTAAATTCGCATAAGTATCAAGAGTATATATATTTTAAAATGTTACAAACCAAATTATCTAAAAGGAGCCACATATGGTGCATCATGAAACAAAATACATTTTTGATATCCTGGGGAAATTTCTTTTCATTTGAGTATCCACACTTATATGTTGCTATGGGTACCGGTTTTTAGGGCCTAAGGCCCTACAGCCTCCGCCCCAAAAACCGAAGATAGAAAAAACATTTTTTATTCCAGAGTGGGTCCTTTTTTTGAGCAACTCCCATTAAAGTGCACTTTTGCCGAAAATTTAATAATTCATTAGCAATTTCAATGAAAAAAGTTTCATTTAAAATTGCAAAAAAAATCTCTAGTTTATTGATCCTGGAAAAAAAGAGAATATATGTATTTTTGTATATTTTAGTGGAGAACACGCAGTTGAAAACCTCATCGCGTGTCCGTAACCATAGCTCTGGTAAAACGCAATATATAACGGTTTCTTTGGGATATAACAGTAGATTTCCTTCCAAAAAAAAAAAATGACAGAAGCAACAATAAGATCTCTAATGGGAGGTATTCCGCGAAAAGTGGATAAATTCGTTGCGGGCTAGTGAAATTAAAAAAAAAACGATTATGCTAAATGAATTTACGAAAAATGCAATAATTACAATATCGCCAACTAGATACACAAAATAATTTTAACGAAATAATTTTTAACCTAATCCAATAATAAGTCTGTAAACGTAAAAGAATGATTTTATGTATATAAAGAATATTTATCTGTAAGAGCGTGTGTATGTTAGTAAAGTGAGTCTGTCTAACTCTATGTTTAGGTATATGTGACAGAGAAAATAGATTGAAAAACTATGATAACAAAATAGGTGGAAAACAATTTTCCAGACGATTGCTTTTGACGGCATATGTTTGCTACAAACATGTTTGTTTAGTCGGATTTAGTAACTTTTCTCAAAACCTGTAGACTGGAAATTGTTGCAAATAATATATAGCGATATTAAATAATTAAATTAAAGTATTAAAGTTTAAAAAAAAAATAATATTGCTAAAAGATTGATAGGAAAAATAAAGAAAGATAAATTAATTATAAACTTACACATATTGTAAATATTTTGAAGTGTCTATGTATGCAAATTATTAAAAATGCAAGCACGTATAAAATACATTATCCCAAGAAATAGAAAATTTCATTTCTACTAAACTCTCATATTTAATATCATTCGTTTTACATTTTATCTACACTTGGAAATATACAAAATTTATAAATATTTCATTACATTATACGCATTTCATGTTACTCTAATGTCTGGTGTATTCTGACTTTATGAGGAAAGAATAAAAAAGTGTGTGTACGTGTGTGTGTGTTTGTCGATTTGTCCCTTAAGTAATTTACATATGAATGTTTTAACTCTCCATATATGAAAATTGGTTTTTTGCTGGTCTACACCATTATGTATATCCTACCTAAATACAACTAGGCTGATAACTCATGCTTTTATAACTCATGAATATTTTATTGAAAAAATTACATTTAGTTTATTTAACCTTTCTTTCGATTGTAGTAGTTGGTTAGCCATCCCAAAAAAAAAAGGTATAAATAATATTGCAACTGTTTGTGGCAAGAGAATATTTAAAATGTAAATCATGGTCCCTAAATTTAAAACGATTTTATTAAATCTTCAACATAAACAAATTTTAAGTTATTGATTTTAAAAAATGACTGTACGTATGAGTGATATTAATTTGCAATTGTCACTAAGGTGGCGTATACTTAATGTAATATTAAATGTATTGGATGTTAAGCAGGGTATCATTTTAGATTTTTTTTTATTTATTTCATATTGCATAGTTTATACTTTAAGTATATGCTGTTAAAATGTTAATGAAAAATTCGCAGAGATAAAAAAGATTACAGCATATTAACTCATAGTAGCAAACCAGAGAACTGCATTTGCTGATTGCAAAACGTTCATACGCAATCAACACAAAAATAAATTGTGTTTGCGTTCAAACGCTGAATATACTCCAACACACATATTTGTTGATGATTTTAAATCAATCAAACGATGTGTAAATTGTTTTGTCACTGGTTTATAATCATCGGTCGTTGTTAAACCATTGATTTTATTCTGTTCATTCGAGCCAACAATAATTATTTGATGTAGAATAAATCAGAAAAAACAACAAACAACGTGTATGAGTGTAATCATAATTAAAACAAAATAGTATCTTGTCTATAAAAAGGGGGTTTTGTAAAAAAAACATATTTCAAAAACGTTATATGTATATTAGGGTGGGTCTAAAATATATTTTTTTTATAATTTTCATTAGGAATACCAAAAATATTGTTCTTTGTGAAAAATTTTTTTTTTTTAATATTGCCTAATTTTCCAATCAAAATAGATGAAAAGAAAATAAGACAATATTTAAATTTTTCCGGATTAGGCAAGCCTGATTAGGCAAGCCTGATCCAAAAAAATATTTATATTTCACAAAGAAGAATATTTTTAGTATTGTATTACTAATAAAAATTCGAAAAAAGCGGGTTTAAGTCCCACCCTAATGTGTGTTTCTATTTTGTTGTAATTATGAATAAACTCATATGCGTTGTTTTTTGTTTTTTCTGATTTATTCAACGCTGACTTTTTGTTGAGTGATTACATTTGCAGTAAACATAATCGACATATGGTCCACACTGATCCCAATTACGCGTTCAGTAACATGATGCTGATTTTATTCTACAGTGAATTTTGTTGAATTATTAAATGTGAACAAGAATTTTTGTGTATGATTAAATCAAGAAAAAAGTTGATTTTGCAGTTCTCTGTAGCAAACACATTAAAGTTATGAGTTAAATCAGAAAAATTTGCAATTAAGACTATAAGAAGACAGTGGCCGCGACACGATCAATTGCCTTGTTTATTTAATTTAACATCTTTTATCGTTTTTCGAATGTTTTCTAAAAAAGGAGTAACTAAAGATTGACTTAAACGTCGACTATTATTATTCTTAAATCTAAACAAAATTTAATTATCTAAATTTCTATGAAATTTTAAAAATTGTTCAAATATTTTGCCAAAGAAATTTTAAAATCTTTTGTCAATTTGTATTTAGTTTAGAATTTATTTAGCTACCTCGCACAGGTCCTAAGTGGACTTATTTAATTCGTATATTTTCTTTTAATACAAAAAAATTCGTGTTTCCAATTGAATTTTTTCGTTTTAATTAAAAATCTGAGATTAAAATACCACATTAAGTCTTAAATGGAATCCCCATAATATCAGATTAATGAATTTATTTTTATATCAAAACATATATATTTAAAATTGAAAATATTCAAATAAAAACTTAACTTATATGGACTTTCAAAGTACAATAGTTATAATAGTTAAAAAGTAAGAATTAATAAAAATGCTACCAAGTCTTGGCAATTCTTGGCTTTTCTCTTTTAAATTTTATGAAAAATATTTGTCATAAAAATATTTGAAATTTTTCTATTTGTAATTTGATAAAATATTAAAAACAACAAAAGCTAACAAATAAATTATGTGTTAGTTAGTAAATGTAGAGCAGAGCATACGATGTAAATGCTATATTTTGTGTTCCGTTGAAGTTCATATATGAAAACAAGTAGTTTAAGATATAGGGGTAAAAAATTAAATTTTTTTATACAAAAAAAAAATGACAAAACTGCATAAAAATGACAACTGAAAATAAAAAATTCGCAAACGATACTTAAAAAGATCAATTAAAACTAAGAAATACCAAACACAATTAACAAATAATTGAAATTCAACAAATTAAATTTAATTTGGTGCTTTTGAATTTTAATTGATGCTTTAGAAACCTGTTAAGAATTATATTTGTTTTTAATAAAAATTTTCGCCTGCGGCGCCAACTTCTAGAACTCTTAATATTCGAAAAACAAAATAAAATTTTTTTAACAAAAAACGCGGATTTTTGTGGTAAAGACTTTATAATATACTAACGTTTCGCTTTTAGAATGATCTAAAAGCGAAGAGAAGCTTTTTAAATGCTTGAAAAAAGTTAAAAAATTGAGGTTTAAAAATTGCCATATATTTTTAAAAGTATCTCTTACTACAAGTGATTTTACTCATTCTAGTGGGTCCAAAATTAATTTATTTTTTTTATAATACATTTTTGTTTTTTTAATACTTTTTCAAATAAACTGTCAACAAAAATCACTGTATGCTAGGTGACTTGATTATTGGAATCGCCTTTAACTCTGTACAACATGTATATTTGGTTTATTTAATCCGTTTTTTTTTCTATTATTTCAAACTATAATTAATAGCATGTTTCCATATTATTTCACTGTAAAGTACATACACACACATGCTTTTTAAAGTTGATATTTATCCAATTATTTGTTACAAAATTTGAAATCCCTATAAATAGCGTAATTTTTTGCCATTTGGTTTTTCAGTGTAAATCTATTTAGTGTAAAAAAAGATTCGCGACATGTGACAATGTCAAAATTGCTTAGTAAGGTTTGCCATTTCACCATGAATATGTAGACTAACAAACGAACAACGCTTGCCAACCATTGAATTTTATTATGAAAATTCGAGCTGTGTGGGTCGTCATAATCGAACAGGTTATTCAAGTTGTTGTGACCAAATTTCGCACCAGTTTCACTTTATTGGACATTAATTCACCAACCCGTATGCGAAGAGTGCGTACCGAGGAGAGTATTGCTGCTGTATCGGCCAGTGTCAATGAAGATCGCGATATGTGTTATTCGACCACCTGTGATCTTTTACGTACGGACTTCTGTATGAAACCATACAAAATACAGCTGCAGCAAGAACTGAAGCCAAGTGACGTACCCCAACGTCGTTTTCGTTTTTTTGGTGAAAGGGCCTTAGAAAAGATCGAAGAAGATCCATTTTTCTATCGGAGAATTATCTTCATCGGCGAAGCTCATTTTTGGCTCAACGGGTACATCAACAACCAGAATTGCCGAATTTGGTGTGAAGAGCAGCCAGAGGCAGTTCCAGAGCTGCCAATGCACCCGGAAAGATGCATTTACAGTCAATGTAACAAGGTAACGTGCGATGATTACCGACTTCTTTTATCCAAATTGGAAGAATTGGGCTTAGTTGGCATGTCGATTCAAGAAGACGGTGGCAAATGCCACACGGAAAGCGATACTATGAATCTATTGAGAGGCGCGTTTGGTGAGCAGTTAATCTCACGTTTTGGAGCAGTCTTTTGGCCGCCAAGATCATCCGATTTGACCCTACTAGACTATTTTTTGTGGGGATACATGAAGTCTCTCATACACAGGCACAAGCCAGCCACAATTCCAGTCCTGAAAGACAACATAACATCTGCCAATGGTGAGATGGAGGCCGAAATGCTGAAAAAAGTTCTACGAGTAGGGGAAAATTTCCCCTCGACGGCCTGCCCAAACCCCTTTTTGATGGCAACCTAAAATTTAAATTATGCGTTTCCTAAGATTATGGCTAACTCGTTTATAAAAAAAAATTTATGGAAATTCCAACGGGGAGACGCAAAATGGTAAAAGGAAGGGAAAAGTCTCTGTCTTGACGGCCAGCTCAAAACTTTTCGACAAAAACCCGAAGTTTGAAATATATGTTTCTTGGAACTTACTCATAATACGGGATATTTGAAAATTCCTATAGGGATAAGCGAAAATTGCATACGGCCTGCCCAAACCGCTTTGGTTAGAAACCTAAAATTTAAAATATTTTTTTTAAGATTTCACCAGGAACGTGGTAAAAATGGGGAGAGTCGCCCCTTTACGGATCGCTTAAACTGGTGGGCGGTGTGGTCTAATGGTTGGCGCATTGGATTGTTACATAGAAGGTTTCGAATTCGATACCCAGGAACGGCAACATCATTTTAGAAAATAATAAATAAAAATACGTTCGCTTTTGACGTTTCCATAGTACTTATCCTCATTAAATTAACATGGCTATTAACTTAAAACGCTTTAGCAATTTTCGCCATCTCTCCATAAGATAGACGGCAAAAACTACGAGTATTCTAAGATTTATCATCTTGCACAATTACAGTGTTGCCAAAGAAAGTAATACATTAATTAGTTGGGAGAATTTCCCAAATATTAAATATCTGAGAGAAAATTTAAATGAAATATATTAAATATTTCGATATTTGAAGAAAGCTTTTTTAATTCCCTTTCTTCATTAAAATTTATCTTCATTTTATAATTTATAAAATAGTATTTATATTCTTATTCATAGTAAGTTATTACTTTCTTTTGACATTGCAGAATGACATTCATTTACCAACGAATAAATATGAATTTATAAAAAAACTATGTTTGTATTAAGAACAAATATTCAGTTTTGCCATTTGTAGTAGATGCTTCAAAGAAAATATTTCTTTTTCATTTATAAATGTATTTTTCTAACATAAATTTCTTTTACAGGATATATTGTGTCTTTTTTATATCCCAAAAAAAAAGATACACATAAAACTTGAAAAAAAAAAATAAAAATGGTCATATGTACAAATATGTTTATGAAAACAACCAAAAATTTAAAAGAACACATATGGTGTTTGCTAAACAAACTTTTTGTACAAACAGATAGATACATTTGCAATGCAGCATATAAATAAATATTTTTATTTTATTTTATTTGTAAAATTTAAATTAAATATTTTTACTTAAATTTTTAAAATTTATATACTTTTATTTTATATTTCTAACCTCAAACATTTATTTGAATGTATACAATAAAATATCCCACAAACACAAGAGATACTAAAAGTTAAACCATTATTTAAACATTGGCCATGATTTTTAACATTGCAATTTTGTGGTTTTATTGCTTGCAACTAAAATTTATATTTATATAAATATCAACAATAATTGATAACAACATACAATCAAATAAGCACAATTTAGTTTATTTTATTAAAATAAATATTTCCAATACAAAATGTTTATAGTCTTGTTTACACAATATGCTTAAGTGTTGTCACAAGTTAAATTCAAAATTACAAATTAAATTTAAATTTTCTGTTTTTTTTTTCTTTAAAAAAGTAGGGAACCTCGAAATGGATCACCCTATAGAAACATATCCAAATTACACATGTTATTAAAATTAACATAATTTTGAATTTTCATTTCGGCAAATTTCAAGGAATCTGCAAAATTTCCATAAGAAAAAATCCTTATTAAAAAATTTGATCTCTGTTTTTCTAAGGAAAAAATTACTTTCCATAAATTTTTTTTTTTTTAATCATAAGACAATTGAAAAACATCCACTATTTAATATATTTGATTATATATGATCATACATGGGGTTATATATGATCATATATGAGCATGAATGATCAAATACGTCCAGACATAGCTCAATATATCATCATACATGATTCCATATATTCTTGGATCCGAAATTTTTTCTAATGTCTGATGTACAGATGTTGACAACTAATTAAAAACGCTCAAAATTATTCAAAAATATAAAAATTTCTGTTATGTTTTGTATCCAAAACACTTGTATTTTATTAATTACTCTTTTTACATCAAATGCACCCAGTTTTGTTGTTATGCATTTCAAATGCCGTTATCATTTTTGAAACTAGTTTTCATCTTAGTTAGTACAATTTAAACAAAGCGCGACAACTAATTAGAAACGCAAAATTTTTAAATAAAATCTTCTTTGTAAAGTGCTATTTTGATAAAGATTATATTGTTTTTCGGTTAATATTTTTTTAAGTTAATGTATAAAAAAAGTTAAAACTATAATTTTTAAGATTTAGAATGGGAAAAGGTAAAAGCTGTACTCCTGCACAACGGAGCTCTATTTTGCAGCTTCATAAAGCTGGAAAATCCTATACAAAAATTTCAAGGCAGCTTAACTGTTCTAAGAAAATGGTTTTTAATGCTTTAAAGCATATAAACAAATATGACACTATAGCCAACGTTCCGCGAAGTAAGAGGCCCAGAAAAACGTCAGCGCACACATACCGAATGATCAGGCTAATCTCCAAAGCCTACCCAAAAATGTCATCTGACTGATATCCAACGTGATATTCAAGAAAAATTTAATATCACAATATCCAAGCGGACGCCTTTTGCACGCTGTTTGGTAGAAGATAGGCAAAATGCCAGAGCAGCACGCAAGAAGCTCCTTCTCAGTACGATTCAAAGAAAATGTCGTGTAGAATTGGCCAAGTCTCATTGGAGTTGGACTGCAAATCAGTGAAAATATGTGCTTTGGAGCGGTGAAACAAAGATAAATCGCCTAGACTCAGATGGGCGGAGATATGTATACGGCTCATTAATCAATAATTCAATCCTCGCTGTATTTCACACGTATTGAAGCATGGTGGTGGGTCAATTATGGTATAGGGATGCTTCTACTGGAATGGTGTTTGACCAATCCATAAGATTGATGGAATTTTAAGTAAAGAAAAATACGTTCAAATATTAAATAATGTCATGCTGCCGTGAGCTGAGGAGAATTTGCACGTTATATGGCAATTTGAAAAGGCTAACGATCCGAACCACACGGCGGAGATCACAAACAATTTTTTTTTTTAGACAATTTAATTAATGTTTTGAAGTGGCCATCATCCAGTTCAGACTTGAACCCCATGGAATATCTGTGGGATGCCGTGAAAAGAGCCTCAAAAATATCATAAATATGCCAACTCTTTTTGAGGACGTGAAGATGGCGTGGGAATCAAGTTGAGAGATGTCGCAGTCTCATAACATCAATGCGCACTCGGTGTGAGGCAGTGATGAAGCAAAATGGTTTTGCAACAAAATATTGAGAAAAAGTAAAAACATTATCTTAATACCTAATTTTTTTCTGATAATGTATTATCGTTGCTAATTAGGTGACGCAGTCACATTTCAAATAATATAATTCATTTTTAAAATATTTTTAAGATTGAATAATTCCTAAACTTTTTTTTTTAACTCTTTAATTTATTTAAAGGAAATATGGTGAAATAAATGAAAAAAAACTACATATAAACTAAAGCGTTGTATGTAAAAAAATTCAATAACAAGTCCTAGCAAAACCACACATTACCAAATAATGGGTAAAGTAATGTATAGCCATAGGGGCCGATGGATTACTTTACACCTTACTTCATTGATAAATTTTACAAGCGATGAGCCTCAAAGTAATGTATATACCCATTACTTAAGAGGTGATAATGCAAGGGGTTACTTATATGGTTACGAGAATGGAAAAAGTAATGTGTCTAAAAATAGATTTTTAAAAAAGAGAAATTTTTATTAAAAAAATTATTACAAATAGTTTAAACGTTATTAAAAATAATGTGGTCATGATGAGAATTGAACCGGGGAACTCTGGTTGCCTGCCAAGAACTCTACCCACTTAGCTATCGACGCATGTTGTTTCAAACTTAAATGAATTGTTGCGCTTCGTTTTTTAGCTAGTGTTGTTAAAACAAACACACATTACCCTTTTGCTTACAAAAAAACACAAAGTAATGTATCTAAAAATAAATTTTCAAAAATATTTTAATTATTACTTTACATTTATAAAACATATATTACGTAATCAATAATGAGTAACTTATGCTTGCAAATAATGAAAAAGGTAACGAGCTATCATTACAAGGTAACGCATGAGAATATCGCACCCATTACCAAAGTTTTGCTGGGATTCTTAAAAATATGTTATGAATAGTTTTTGCGAGTTTTAAAAACAAAGTTTAATAAAACTGAAACTTTTACCTGATTCTTTCACGAATTCTTAAATATTTTTGACTAGAAAACTTTATTCTACTGAAGTTCTTACTTCATCGAAATTTAAAAACATTACTTTTTATAAATTTTTTCATAGAATTTAAATGAAACTGTTTTTTAGAAAATACAGTTTTCGGATTTAAAGCAATTTTATATTATTATATTATAAAGTAACGCCATAGTGCTTGTTAGGTATATACCTGGTCACGTGTTTCATTGCTAAGGAGAAAAATATATATTTTAATGGGTTATTTGTTAAAGCTCTGCTTAAAGGCTCTAGCTGTTCTAAAATTTCGCGTTCTCATGGGATCTTTTGTCAGCTCGAAATAGATGTATACGGAGGTTGAAAGCTCTATTTAAAATTAAAATATAATTTTATATTTTTTAAAATTTATTTTTCAAAGGAATTGAAACAAAAATAAAAATTTTCTATCATATGTCCTAAAGCCTTATATAACATTTGCTTTGATTCAGTCCATTTAAAAATAATTTGATTGTATTTTAGTTGACCTATTTTAATCAATTATTCGGGTCGAATAATTATTTGAGTTTCAAATTAAAGGGGCGATTAATCGAGAAATCTGTTAATCGATTAGTAATTACGCTAGATGTATTAACAAAATTTCGTTTTAATACGGATTTTCTTGTAATTGGCGCTAAAAATACACAATTTATAAAAACAAGTAAAAAAGGGCTAAATTCGGCTGTGCCGAATCTTTGAATACCCTCCACCATAGGGGCTGAAGATGATATACGTATATACTAAATTTTGCATGAACTGTAATATGAATATGTTTTGTCAATTTATGTAACGAACTTTTGTTATTTAGTTTAAGTAATGTTATTTATTTATTTTTAGCAATGTTATTTACAGAGGTCTGCTCTGTTAGCGACTTTAATATTGTTGATTTTTACGTTAACTTAGTTATCAGAGTAACACACATATAGCTCTAAGAATGTTATTATTCTCATATTATGTAAGACAATAAATGTAATCAAACAATAAGAAGACTTAATAACATTTTTACTTAACAGAAAAAAGAAAAAAATACAGAAAAATTGTTTAGAGGTACCTTCACATTTTCACTCATAACTTTTGAACCGCTTAACCGATTTTGCTCATTTTAAATACCAAACTGCTCGGGAGGATGTTCAATAATCTGGGTAAAAATAGGCACCCCCGCTTGTGTCTTCGCGTCGTGATCGCCATTTCAACAGACAGACGGACAGACAGACAGACAGACGGACATCGCTAAATCGACTTAAAATTGCATAAGGATCACGAATATATATACTTTATGGGGTCTTAAACCTATATTTCGACATGTTACAAACGGAATGACAAACTGATATATACCCTCACCATATATGGTGGAGGGTATAAAAATATTAACATAATTCGTAGAACTCAATTCATTTTATGCAAGTAATTAACCGCATTATTCAAAGGAAGTTGTACCACATAGTTACATTGATGCCCAGCAAAAAATGTAATTGTATAAGTATAAGGGTTTTTATATTAACAGCGTCCTTAATCGCGAAAATATTAAACTAAAGTTAATACAACAATAGAAAATTCGCAATTCTCACCCAAGGCCGACTATACAGAAAACCATTTTTGGGTAAAGTCAATAATGAAATTATCCTAGATTAGTAAATCTCTTAACCCGGCCAAAGGGCAAATATACAGAAGGTTATATTTAATCGAAGCCTGCTTTTAACATACCCCAGTGTAGGCTACGTTTTTCGATATTCTCTTTATTTCGGTTAACGTTCATCTCTCGCTGAAAAGCTTTTTTTAACAGTATTAATAATATTTCAAATAAATCCTAGCACTGAGTACAACACATAGACAATATGGCACTTAAATGCCATATTTTAATACACTTTGTGCAACTTCCTTTTAAGTTGTTGTAGACTTCCAAAAAGTTGCAAAATAAAATTTTTCAATTTCAATAGAGACTTTCTCTAAACGTTATGAAAAAATTTGAAAAATATTTAGGGATTATCTATTTTTATTTAGGACAGCAGTAATATATTTTGCTCACAAATGATTTATGGATAATGTGGATAAAAGTCTTTATATTGTATCCAATAGAACTAGGAAGTTATGCATTTAAAACTTTAAAGATATAAATTTTATGTTTATTTATTTCAACGTTTTAAATATTACTAATAAAATTTAATTCCACTTTTGTCTAAAAAGGTAGTTTGAACATTAAAAATTCCCAATAATCATTGTCGATAATTTCAAAATTATGTATTTATTTGAAATTTTTGTTTTCACGAAACCAAAATATTTATAAATTTAAAACCTACTTTTTTATATACGGCAAAATATGCATTAATAAATCGGCAAAGATACTTGGTTAAAGTTGTTCTCCAGCTGACGACAACAATCATATATTTAGGTTAGATTAGGTTAGGTTAGGTTAGATAAGGTTGAAAAAAAGAGGGGTCAGACGCCCTTCATGATCATCCAAAATTCGTTTACATACACCTATGCCAGCGAATCGGCATGTTGTGCGCTCTCTAATATCCACGCCATAGTTAACATTCCAGTCTATTTGAAAAATTCAATGACTGTATAAAAATAAAGAAAGTGCTTCAGAGTCTCATCGTCCTCCCCGCAGGCCCTACACCACAACACAGATTCACTCCATCCCAATTTCGAGAGGAGTGACCTTACATAGAGGAGAATGATTTGGTTGGAGCTACCGATATTTTTGTTTGTGGCTACCGGAATTCGGTTAATACAACAGAATTTCGGCTGAAACCATATATTCCAATTGTATTAGGAATACATTTTTTTATTTTTTTTATTTATTTTCCCCGTTTTTCCTTAAGATTTGCCTTGTCCTGCCCACATCCGAGTCACCCCACAGGACCTTTGTGATCACTCAAATATTATCCCCATTCCAGATCTCTTCGTGCATGGTGGTGGTCCATTCTCCAAGCTCCGTTTTGGTCATCCGAAATGGTGTCGGATTTTGAAGGTTAACAAAGTCCAGGTTCGATTCATCCCTGGCCTGGTCTGCCCTCTCAATCTCCTCCACTTCACAGTGTCCGGGTATCCAAATCACCTGCCAGAATAAGCCTGCAGTTCAAAACCGTCTTCGATTTCACAGATTCCACTGACAGAGCCCTAACCGTAAGTCTGACTATTAGTAAAGATGACTGGCATCCCTAGAATAATCAATCGCAGTTAAAAACAGATTGCACGCGGTTATGGCCACAACCTCCACCTGAAAAACGGTGTTGAGGTCCGAAAGTACATTTGCATTTTCCCTTAACAGATCTCTACAAAAGAAACATAAACCAGTTCTGTCTTTAAGTTTTGGAGCCATCAGTGTAAAAATGAATTCCATTGGTAACATCCAAAATATCTTTATTCCTCTTCAAAATCGCAGTCCACCACAACACGTTGTTCCGCCACCCTATCACATTCCATAACCAAACTGTGATAGCCTAGCAGATAATCAAGCACTCCCTGATGCTGGGTACGCCGGCTCCAAGAGACCACATCCGAACACCATCAGTCTTAATTGTAGTCTCATACTTAAACTGAACATATATCGGTCTGATGAAGAGTATCGTCTTCATTACCTTTGTAGATGTCGAGATAATCGCGCCACTAATGCCCATACAATAAAGCCGCTAAACCCCTTCGAGTGTTGCTATAAACATATATTTGCTTACATAAACTTCCTAACCCTAGTAATAAACAATAAATTTAACATGATTTTAATTGAAAATTGTATATTCAATAATATTTAATTTAATGAGCTGACTATTAAATACAAATTGTTATGTACAGTTGGTTAAAATCAAGATAAATATTATTAATTATGTATAAATAAAAATTATTAATAATTATACCAGACAGATTACATGATATACACTATCGGATAAAATAAAGTACGTAAAGTAAAAATCGTAGAATAATTTAAAATGTTCAAAATTTGTAAATTTATCTGAAAACACGTAAATTAAACCACAGATAAATTACCCTGCAATATACACGCAAAGAAAAAACATGGTTGGGAGAATCATATCCGAAGAGCATCATATATTTTTGGGTTTATGGTTGTGCCAACCATAGTCGTACTATATTATAGTTATCATATTATGATAATATATATTCATAATTTTCTATAATATTGACCCTACAGTTATATTATGATCCGAAAATTACCATATTATGATTCTAAATAAATATATTATGATGTTAAATTTATCATAATATGATAAATGGTAGTATGCTCAAAATGTTATTACATTATGGTCCCCATAACTATATTATGATTTCTGGATTATCATAATATGATCCATATATAAACTTTATATAGAATCTTTTTGATAATGAATTGATTATTGTAAATAATATTACATGTACAAGGTGGCGCAAAAGTAATCCTCCTATCAGAAAATGCTATAAATTTTGCGATTGGCCCCTAATGTCAGTTCTGTTTTGACCTTTGTGTATTAAACACATGCGAAATACACGTTAATAAACAATGTTACGCTACACTGCTCCAGCAATTGAGCAATAATGAAGATGATTTTTCATCAAAAATAATCATGAGTGATGAGGCCCATTTCCATCTTAGCGGGTACGTAAATAAGCAAAATTTACGCTTCTGGGGCACTGAAAATCCGAGTGTAACCCACGAAGAGCCATTACACCCGCTCAAAGGGACTGTATGGTGTGCTGTTTTCGCTGGAGGAGTCATCGGACCTTTTTTCTTCGAAGACGTCGCGGGTTACTGTGAATGGTGAGCGCTACAGAGCAATGATCAACGAGTTCTTTTTGCCGCAACTTGATGAATTGGGATTGGAAAACATGTGGTTCCAACAGGACGGTGCAACGCCACACACTGCACGTGCCACAACCGATATGCTGAAGGATGCATTTCCCGGGCGCCTAATCTCCCGTTTTGGCGATTTGCACTGGCCAGCAAGATCGCCTGATTTGACCGCTCAAGACTTCTTTTTGTGGGGCTTTTTGAAGTCGCGGGTTTATGTCAACAAGCCTCAGACTCTTGCAGCTCTTAAATACAATATCCGTCAAGAATGTGAGGACCTATCGCCGGAAGATTTGGCCAAAGTGATGGAAAATGCCACAAAAAGGGCTCAAACGACAATCAACTGTGGCGGCGGCCATTTACATGACATCATATTCTCGACTTGATGTAAAAAAAATTAAAAGACCAAATAAAAATAATCCACAAGAAGAATCAAAGTTTTTCATTTTTTTTTTTTTTTAAATTACAGCCAAAAAACATCGGAAGGTTGTTTTTGCGCCACCCTGTATAAGGAATTTTCGAAAAAAATGCTCAAAAAAAAATCTTCTAAAGTTTTAACAAAGAAAATAAACTGGATCTTAATATGTCAATTGATGAAATGTTTTAATGCCACATGAAAGGTATTTGTCCAGTTTTAGTAAACAATATATGATTGTTTTTTTAATACATTTTTGTTTTTATGAAAACAAGACAATATACGGACTGTAAATGTCAAAGTCATGTTTTATTTGATGTATAATTATTCATTGATTGTTGCCAGCATTTTATGGTTGCATAATTATCATATTTTTTTCATTGCCAGAATTTTTGTTATCACAGTATGGTTACAGCCAATCATGTTATAAAATAGAAGGTGGGAATCATAAAATAGTGAAATTTTTACTATAATAATGATGGTAGCAACCATGGTAATGGTTAGACAACCAATAATATGGTTGTGACAATCATACCCGATTGCAGCAAGCACAATATAGTAGCAGTGATCATGTTGCAACCATGTTTTTTCTCTGCGTGTAAATGGAAATGATTCTTAAGGAACCAATTTTTCATTGATTCCAAAATATCATTTAGTACCAATTTTCCAAAGCAGATCTTTTTTACAACTTTAAAAATGTGATGTTTAAATAAAATTAAAACTTTTAAAATCTATGACGGGTTACTTATTTTAAAAACAAGCAAAGTTTAAATTTAATATTTATAACTATGGTTTATTATTAAGTTTTAGTTATTTTTAGTAGAAGTTTGAATAATTTGTATCAATCACTGGTTATTTTTCTCTTCTTTTGCTACTTTTTTTAAGGAATTCTTAAGGAATCAATTTTTGATTGATTCCAGAGTATCATTTAGTTCTGATTTTCCCATTCTAAAGCAGCTCTTTTTCTCTTTTCACTACTTATTCTCTTTTTCACTACTTCCAAAAATGTAAATTTTTTATGAAACTTAACTCTTTTAAAATACATTACGGGTAACTTATTTTAAAAATAATAAACGTAAAATGTTAAAAATAGATATTTTCATGTAAATTTGATATTCCTAACTATGGTTAAGTACAAAACTTTGGTTATTTTGAAACAAGTTATCAGGTTTATGTGATTTGTATCAATTTTTAACTTTGAATTTCAAACAAAATAATTTAAAAAATAAGGCTCGATTACTGAATGTGAACTAATGAAAGCTTTGCAAGCTGCCAAAATGCTCTTCTTGTAGTTTGCACCTTTATTTGTCTATAAATATATTCAGTTGAATTCCGATGGTCATAAGTTACCAACTACAATGTATCACAAACAGTTTTACTTAAGAAAAAGATGAAAAAATTGTTAAGTACATATGTTTAACTAAATTTGTCAGTTTGTTGTCTATTACGAATTGTCAACTTATGACCATTGATATAGAAAACTTTATATTAAGATCAATACTGTTTCAACATGCGTTTAAATTAAAATAAAAAGTTCAAAATTTAGTTGGGAACATTAAAGATCTCATTTTTCACTAAAGAACTGCTTTGGATGCAATGAAAAAGGATCATGAATAAAAATCATTGGTTCCGGTCCAAGTTTTTACAACACCGAAATCAAAATCATTGCTTCTTTTTCTCTTCTTTTGCTACTTTTTTTGCTGGGGTCTGGGGTATACAGAATTTATTAAAATCTCCACTTTTTTCTAGTGGGCGTTAGATTTAAGATAAAAACTGACTTCAAAAGAGAATTCGTCTACAAAATAGGAAAATAGCCGCATCCCAAAATACTGATGCTATAACTTTAAAAGCTGAATGTTGCGTCTTTGGCTTCTTCGGGCGAGGTTTGCCAGTTTTTGTGGCAGATCCAAGTTTCATCCATTCTACATACCGTCGCAAAAAGTCCTTTTTATTTCGCTGAAACAGCTCCAAACAGTTCTCAGAATCATCAATATGTAGTGGTTCTTGGTGCACTGTGAGCAAATGCTGCAACCATTTCAAAAGCAACTTTCTCATGGACAAATGTTCATGCAAAATAAAGCCGACACGTTTCTTCGATGTCTTTAGGATGTCAGCTATCTCCTGCAACTTTACTTTATGGTCTGCCAAAACAATTTTGTAAACTTTTTGATGTTTTCCGATAACTTTTGGGCGACCAGAGCGTCAGCAAATCAATTTTCTACCATTTGTCCCGATGCAACAGAGTCCGAATAACACTTATCAATCCAAGCTTTGAACGGTGTTCCTTTTCCCATAAAAAAGCAATGGTAAATCAACTCTCGGAACTGCTTTGAATCCATTGTTTTCAAAATTGCAATATTAGCGTCACTTAAACAGCTGTAACTTGTTCATTAATGAACGAATTGTCATTAAGTATCATCTGAAGGTTGGTAGTTCCAAAAAATCATATGTGTCATCCTACGGATTTTTCAGCCGATTTGCTATTGATCAACTTTAAAAATGATGTACACTCACCAAAAAAAAGTCTGTAATGGCAACTGAAAATTTTGCTGTTCATACGGGAAATTTTGCAAATTTAAGCCCAGCGGTATTTTTTCTAAACTTAGCAGCACATGTCTGCTGATGTGTAGTACAATGAACTTTGTAAAGTGGATTTAAAAATCTGTTTGCTAAAATCAGTAAAGGAAATTTACAAAATATTATTAATATTAGTACACAATATTTTTTCATCGAGCATAAAATTTTTTATTTTATTTATTTTTTTTTTCCAAAAATATTTTAGTCAAAATTAAAAAAAAAGAATCAAAGGCTTAAAAATTGTAAACAATTAAACAAATTTATCCTTTAGTCAATTGTTTTTTTTTACTTTTAAGGTAAAATTTTAATTGGTTTTAGGGCTGAGTTTTAGTACTAAAAAAACTTTTAAGTGCTATTTTAAGTGGATGTCCTATTTGTAGACAAGAGTCGGTATCTTTACTTCCGATCCCTTTTTTAAATGTAACATTTTAATGCAATTTAAGTTTGTAGGTATAAGTTTTAATTAGAAATAACATTTCCTTCAATATCCACTTTTTAAGAATTAGTAATTTTTTTGCTAATTTTAGCAAATCCATTTTTAAAAATTTGTAAAATGATTTCTGAAATTAGCAACAAAAATTTATAAATGTTCTGCAAAAATTCTGTAATTTTCAAAATGTAAGTAGCAAAAAGATTTGCTAAGTAATATTTTTTTTTGCTAAAAATCAGAACAATAATAGAGTAAAGTGGGATTGAAAACCGTTTACAAATTTTTCTACTAACTTTTTTTCTGAGTGTATACACGAGATAATATGCGGGCACTGCTGACCGACTTACTGTTACTTAAAATTTTTAAATTTATATGCAATTTGACATCTACAATGTCTTAACCCTGTAACAGGCAAGAGCTTAATTTTAATGACAACAAATAAATTGAAGACGGAAGTTGAAAATCTGTTTTATTTTAGTCGCCAGGCGGAAAAAAAAAGGCTGCCTCAGGGCATCCTTGCCTGTTTACGGTAAAAATTATAAACAGGTAGAGTTTTATTAATTAAATGAGTTTTAATTAAAAAAAGATTTTTTTTTTTAAAAAGCAAAAACTTGTACTAGTTTTAGTAATAATATGTAAAAAAAAAACAGGTTTTAGTATTTGAGCAACATAAATGTATATCACACTTTTTGCATTTACATTGTGTTGGGGGCTTCTTATAGAGTACGGAAGCGAAAAATTTCCTTGAAAAGCTACTTCGTTGACGTGAATGCGAATCGATGTGTTTCGCCATATTATATTTTAATATTCCGTTCACTCCTTTCGTATTTCATCTAAACCTGAAAGTAAATCAGAAATTTATTCGAAAAATATATGGAATAGCATTATTAGTAAAATCTGAACCAGAGAATCCCCCATTCGTTGGCGTTACAAGTGGACCAGTATCTTCCATAGAGGGTAATGGCGATCGAAGTCTATTTCTTGAAGTTGATTTTGGGATATTAGGGATCTCCTTTGTAGTTACCGCTACAGAACCCAACAATGATTGAGGTAAATCATCAATTGAAATGTTAGTAGACAATGTATGGACATCCTGAGGCGAAATGTTACTCGATTCCGTTTCCTTTGTTTCCCCAGAGTGACGTAAAAAAAGTTCACCATCTTCAACTTCTTCAACAATATCATCATTCTCATAATTGTGATCTTCAAATTCATCATTACTACTGAAATCTGATAGCTCTTAATCGGTTTCCACTGAGTCCATAAACTTTTGCAATTCATCATTAGTCAATTCAGAAATATTTAATTTATTTTTTTCTGGGAAATATATCTGGTTTGTCCATTTTTTAAAAGTAAAATCCACAATACAAAAAAATTAATATATATTACAGTGAAAATGGTTTAGAACAGAAAAATTGCCATAAACGGGCAAGAGTGCCCTGAGGCTGCTATAATATTTTTGCGTTTAGAACAAATAATATTATTATTTTAATAACCATTTTTGGTTTAATTTAAACAATTATATATAAACTACTTACCAAAAATTATTTTTTGTATTTTTTTAATTGGAAGTCTGTTTTTTTATTTCACAAAAATTATATTTTTTTTTTAAATATTTTTTTTCTAATCACACTGATTTCTTGCGTAAAAATAAAAACATAACACACAAAAATAATTCTATTGCATTCAACCAAAAATATAACGGTAAACAGAATAGTAAGTAATCAAAAGTAACAAAGGTACACTCAAAAAAATGTTCAGTAGCATCACAATAGGAAAAAAAAAACGGATAGCTGCCTTGAGGCATCCTTAACTGTTAGAGGGTTAACTTTTAGACATTTGTTATTTTGTTTATTGTTAATGGTTTTTCAAGGTTTTTTCTATTGTAAATACATAAAATATGCCCTAAAATTGTCAGTCGTAATGCTAACAATAAATTCTCAAAACGGTTGCAATACCTATTTCCGTTATTGAGGCTATAACCATATTTTTTAACCATAATAACTGATATCCTGCTTAGAAATATTGTACGTGGCTAGAAACTGTGAAATATTTAAATCGATGTATAGGAAATTAATTGAAATTCTACATTATTGCTAATTAAGTTGACTTAATGTATGGCGACTGTGATTGAAATGATATTAAAAAAGGTGATTTATAAATACTGATAATTGATATGCTAATTATAACAATCAAAAATTTTAATAAATAATTGTTAATTAATGTTTGTTGTATTTATATTTAATAATTTATCATATGAGTAAATTAGGGCGACTTGTGACATTTATATATTTTGGTTGCTGTAACCAACAAATTCGCCTAGTATAACCATATTCACATGTGATTCCAAAATATGTTGAGTTTTGAAAACCAAAATTCTGTTAATGTTTATGCAAAAAGTTTTAAATTAAATAAACATTTTATTTAATATTTAATATGTATGAAAAATTGCAAAGTTTAAGTTTTTGTATAGAAAAAAAAACTCTATACAAGTATTCAAATCCCAGTTGTTTGTCTGTTGACACACAAGACAAATGTGTTATTTTACGACAATTTTGATTTATTTTAAATAAATTTGTTAGTAGTCTGGGGTTTTATCTATGGTATAAGTATGTATGTATGACTGGCATTCATACATAACATAATATTTTTAAAAAAAAAAATAAAAATAATATTATATGCTTTTGGGTAAATACTTTGAATAGACTAACACATCGCTTGATTTGAATATGGTTAGAAATTACACAGTGTGGAAAATCATTACCAGATATGTGGTTATATAAAACTATTTTTTGTTATTAATTTTTTTTAATAAAATATCCTGGCGGGTATAGAAATTGGGACTCTTGAATGCTAGTCCCTAGCTCTAACATCTCAGCTACATTGACATATTGTATTTGAACAATAAAAATATTATGACTTGCTGAACACAAGAATGCTTACGCACCATCATACAAAATATCGAAAAATAAAAAAGATTGATTCTGGCTGTAAGTGTCCTTGAAAAAATATTCCGTTATATTATATTATTTCCTATAACCAGCTCCTTAATACATGTCGTTCTCAATTAAAAAAGTTCGGGATACGCTAATGAAGCTTCCCGACTTTTACAAACTGCCCCGCTACCGAAAAAAAGTAATACGTATCAATGTCAAATTTACAGTATTTATTGTTTTATATACTAGGGACGACAGTGCGTATGATCTATATAATGTTGATCATACGTACTGTGGTTCTAACTGATTATTGAACAAATACTTAGGTTGTTCATAAGGGGTGTACTATTTGTTGTATATGTTGTATTGTGCTATTAAAAGGCATGCCAGACTCTTTTTATCATTGTCCCCAAACATATAATAAAATATCCCCGAAAATCCCAACTTACAAAAAAAAGTTTTTAGCCAAGTAGCACTGCTTTTGCGAAAGCTTCAAATTATGAGATTTTGTAGAAAATTCCTCAGAATTATCGACTTTTATGGAAAGACTCCTTTATAAATTCTAAAGACCCAACTACAATTGGCTTAAGTGACTTATAATTTGTTTCAAAAGTCAACAAATTTAGACGTAAGTTTGCCCTAAATTACTCGGCACCCATATTTGACTTGAATGAATTAGTTGAGGCAATTGCATGTTTTTTTTAATTTTTTGGATTTTAATATATTATGTTTTATTTTTTAATTGTTATTTTATACAATTTTTCATTTTTAAGTTGGGTACGATTAGTTTCTATTCTACATTAACTGAATTAATAGAGAATGAACTTTTCAAAGATTGACTTAAGCTAAAAATGGGTATGCTATCGCTCAATTACTTAATTCAACTTCGCTCAATATAATTGGGCCTTAACAAAACCTTCATCGAATTCTAACAATTTTTTGCTTTGAAATTTCTAAGATTTTCACATAAATTTCACAAATTTTTAGAATTATTTTAAGGAGCGTATTTTTTACTTATTTTTGTTGAAATTACGAGTACAAAAATTATAAAATTATTTGTTGTAAGCTTGTCCCAATGCTACATGCTTGCTTAAAGGCCCTGCAAAAATAAATGGAAGTGATTCTTAAGGAATCACTTTTTCATTGATTCTAAAATATCATTTAGTACCCATTTTCCTCTTCAAAAGCAGATATTTTTCACAACTTCACAAATGTGATTTTGAAATATAATTAAAACTTTTAAATCTATGACGGGTAACTTTTTTTAAAAACAAGCAAAGTTTAAATTTAATATTTATAACTATGGTTTAGTATTAAGCTTTAGTTATTTGTAGTAGGAGTTTGAATAATTTGTATCAACCACTGCTTATTTTTCCCTTATTTTGCTACTTTCTTAAGGAATTCTTAAGTACTCAATTTTTCATTGATTCCAAAGTATCATTTAGTTCTGATATTCCCATTCTAAAGCAGTTCTTTTTCACAACTTCCAAATATGTGATTTCTAATGAAATTTAGCTCTTTAACTAATTAACTAATTAAAAAAAATAAAAGTTAAACGTTTACAATAGATATTTTCATATAAATTTGATATTCATAACTATGGTTAAGTACCAAACTTTGGTTATTTTAAAATAAGTTATCAGGTTTAAGTGAATTGTATCAATTTTTAGCTTTGAATTCCAAGTAAAGTAATTTAAATAATAAGGCTCGATTATTTGTCTATAAATATATATATAAATGCAATGAAAAAAGATCATAAAAGAAAACTTCCCCCTATGACATCCCTATGTAAAAATCATCCAAATTTTCTCAACACCGGAATCAAAATCACTGCTTCTTTTTCTCTTCTTTTGCTACTTTTTTTTGCTGGGGGATAAGTGGGTTCGAAGGCTTAAAAACGCATTTTTATGGTTTTTTTGTTTTTTAATACATCAAATGAAATATTTTATCTTAATAATTTAGCATAATAAGATTCGAGAAAGTTTTATTTGAATATTAAAGAAATTTTTATTTTAAAATTTTAAAAATTCAGCCATTGCGACCTCATTTCCCTTGAAATAGAATTTTTCAGCAAAGTTGTGAAAAAAAGTCCCATTTTGGTAAAAATTTTACCACAATATTTTCGCCTCATAAAATAAGTTGTGATAAAAAAATATAAAATCATACGTCAAAGCACTAGATATTGTTACTTTGAAAAAAGGTGCAAAATTTTAACAAGATCGATTCATAACTTTTTGAATTATCCTGGCTACCGGCTTGAAAAAAAAAAGTTTCAAGGAAAACGAGATTAAAGTTAAAAAAAAAAATTTAACTTACATATAATCATCTTTTTCGGCACCATAAAGTCAAAAAATTGCTACAGCGGCAATATCCAGAAATTCTTTTGCTCTTACCTGTGAATAAAACAAATTTTCAGAGCCCTAAAGAAAATCGTCAGGAAACGACGTTTTTCAAAATATTTAGAAAAATTTTGTTTTAATAAATTACAATTTCGTTGAGAATTTTTACGATTTTGTGTTTAAAAATATCTTAGTTTTTATCTTATACATACTAAAGTTTAGAAAATTTTTAAGAAATCACGTGAAATTAACTAAACGGATTAACTTTGTACTTTTCTTTACATATTTAATCAGAAATTTAAAATATCCTCTAAAAAATCCCCAAAATGGTTTTTATATTCACACGAAAATCCCTTGTCGTCAATTGAAAATTTTTGTCCCCAAGTCCAACGAAGTCTGGCAAGCAGGATATCTACTCCGGAATAGCAGCCCACAAATTTTAAAATCCTAACTATTGCGGTTTGTGAAGGCAGAACAAGGTCTTAGTTTTACCCTATTTAACTCCATTTTTCTGCGTTTTTGTTGGAGATCAGAAAAAGTAACATTTTAGTGACATTGGCCATACCCCAGAAAAGAAATATTTTTTTTTTTTAATTTCAAATTTCAAGCCGATGGGGCTTGCCACTCCCCGTAAAAATTTCTTAAAATCCCTTCTTGATGGATGCCTACGCCAAAGTATGCCAGATATCAATTTAATAGCTTCAGCGGAACAAACAGTTGGATTTAAGATTTCTTGCCAAAGCAGGAGAAACTTTTTCCCTATTAAATCCTCATTTTTACTACGTTGCCATAATTATCCAATACTCTGCATAACACATATTTTAAATTTTAAGTTTCTATACTTCCAAAAAGTATTAACACTTCCTTTAGAGAAGCCACACTTAAAAGTTCTTATTTTTAGTTTAAGGAGAGGTAGGACATTAAGGCACAAACTTTTTTCCTTTTTAGCCCATCTGTAAAAATTATTCAGGAATCCCGTCTTAGTATATGTCTGCCATACATGGGCCTACAGAATTTATGTATTCATTTTATTTACCATGTAATGAAATTATTTTCATTACCATTTGTTTTTAATAAATGATAATACTTTAAGAATTTGGTTTCATTGATCAAATCATTAAAATAATTACCATTGGTTATTAAGATTTCGAAAAATGTAGAATTGGAGAAAAATCGCTAAAAAAAAATAGAAAAAAAATATGTTCAAATCGATAAATATCACTAAAATTGGAGTTCCTTGTATTCCATTTCGTTCCCTGTGTTTAATTAATTTTACTCTTTTTGTATTTTATTCTATTTCATTTACCTTGTATAGTGTTTCAATTTCATGCGTTCCCCGTTCCATTCCGTTTCGTTCCCCTTGTCTAGTGTTTCAATTTATATATTATCTGTTCCGTTTTATTTTGTTCGTGTGTAATGTTTAATTTAAATCTTTCCCCGTCCCATTATACTTCGTTCCCTTGTATTGTATTTCAATTCCACTCGTTCGCCGTTGCATACCATTTTGTTACCCAATTTTAATTAGTGCTCCAATTTTCCTCATTTTGAAAATTTCCATTTTCAAAATCAATTAACAAATATAAGTTTTGCTTGTAACTTTATGTTCATCGCATTGCCACAAGAGTCGTTTGTATATTAAACTGTGATGCTAAGTGATGCGAATACAACACACACACACACACACAATATGTCTACAAGTCTTTGAGTATGGTTGAGGTATAAATTAAACCACAAGGAAAGTTTGTGCCTTGAAATGACTAATGATTATAAAGTGATAATCATTGTGATTGAGTTTCAATCAAATACAATTTTAGCTGTCAGTGCTTACAAGCATTTTGACGATGGGGGATTATTAATAAGGGCTGAATTTATTTGTGAGATAAAGAGCCAAAATCAATAAGTGTATATATGTTAAGCTAAATTGTTTATAAAAATTTAAAAAATCCATAATAATGACATTAATGACAAATTTTACCAAAATTTAATAAAATTTTTCTTGTAACTAAGAAAGAGAATTAACTAAAAATTTGGGAAAAATTTAGAAAAAAATTTACTACTGAGAACTAAATTTTTTTAGAAAACAGTAAAATTTCCTCCTTCACTCATAGAAAAAACGTGCTAAAATCAAGATTTTACGTCCAAAATCAAATCATTTCAATCTTAATAGTCTGTTAAATACGAAAATTCTTAATTCAAGAATAAAATCTTAATTTTTTAAGATCGCATTCAAGAACAAAATCTTGAAAAAATTCTTATTTTAAGATCGCATTCAAGAACACAATCTTGAAAAAATTCTTATTTTAAGATCGCATTCAAGAGCACAATCTTGAAAAAATTCTTTTTTAAGAACGCATTCCAGAACACAATCTTGAAAGTTAAGAATATATTCTTAAAAATTTAAAAATATAATCTTAATGAAGTTCTTGATTTAAAATCGGTTTTTAAGAATGCATTCTTGTCAAAAATGCTTATTTGATTTTGATTTTGAATGTCGAAATAAAACGCAATAATTTATTTTTTTATATACTGTATTTACATATATATTTGAAAAAAGAGAAAACGCAATAATACATACTTAAAATTATATCAACTTAGGTCTTACATAGGTCTTTCCATTATTAATTGGATATATATGTAAAGGAGGGCTAAGAAAAAAGTTTATTGAAGATGTTGGGGTGGAAATTGGTTCCCTACAATTTTTCAGCGTCTATTCCAAACTAAAAACGAAATTATTAGTGGTGTTTGTAAGTTTTTTTTTTTTGTAATTCGAAGTCCCAGAAGAGAAATTGCTTCTTTCATGTCGTCCTTTTTCATGTATTGCAAACTTTTAAAAGTCACTTCGCAGTCTGAAACAAATAAATGCAATGTCCAATAACAGCTGATTAAATCATTTTATGCAGGCAAGTATGTATGTGAATGAAAACAATATTGTATTAGCATGCATTTCTTGAAACTCTCGTAAAAGGGTTTTTAACAATGTGTCGTCCGACAACTCCGATTCAATTTTCTCCGGCGTGCTGCTCATATGATATTGTCCATCAGCCAGCGTCAAAAAGTTTTCACTCACTGGTACACTTATAAGAACTACGGGTGACGCAAAAATAACCTTCCGATGTTTTTTGGCTGTAATTTAAAAAAAAAAATGAAAAACTTTGATTCTTCTTGTGGATTATTTTTATTTGGTCTTTTAATTTTTTTTACATCAAGTCGAGAATATGATGTCATGTAAATGGCCGCCGCCATAGTTGATTGTCATTTGAGCCCTTTTTATGGCATTTTCCATCACTTTGGCCAAAACTTCCGGCGATAGGTCCTCACATTCTTGACGGATATTGTCTTTAAGAGCTGCAAGAGTCTGAGGCTTGTTGACATAAACTCGCGACTTCAAAACAGCCCCACAAAAAGAAGTCTGGAGCGGTTGATCATTGCTCTGTAGCGCTCACCATTCACAGTAACCGTTTGGCCCGCGACGTCTTCGAAGAAAAAAGGTCCGATGACTCCTCCAGCGAAAACAGCACACCATACAGTGACTTTGAGCGGGTGTAATGACTCTTTGTGGGTTACACGCGGATTTTCAGTGCCCCAGAAGCGTAAATTTTGCTTATTTACGTACCCGCTAAAATGGAAATGGGCCTCATCACTCATGATTATTTTTGATGAAAAATCAACTTCATTATTGCTCAAATAAATAGTCACCAATATTCCGCGTTCTGGAGCAGTGTAGCGTAACATTGTTTATTAACGTGTATTTCGCATGTGTTTACTACACAAATGTCAAAACAGAACTGACATTAGGGGCCAATAGCAAAATTTATAGCATTTTCTGATAGGAGGATTACTTTTGCGCCACCTTGTACTTCCCCTAAGTTCTGATCTTCAATTATGTCTTTCTCTAAGTTCTGGTTTTCCATTATTTAATGTTTATTTTTTCACTTTTATTAAACACGTGTTCTTCGGTCAGCGTTTTGCAATTTATGACACAACACGCTTTAATTATTGTCAAATTCTAAAAAATCAAGAACTAAATCTAAACTTTAAGAATATGTTCTTAAATTCAAGAATACAATCTTAAAACTAAGATTTCGTTCTTGAATTTAAGAATGTGTTCTAAAAATTTAAGATCACGTTCTTAAATTGAAGAATACAATCTTAAAATTAAGAGAACGTTCTTGATTTTTAGAATGCGTTCTACAAATCAAGAATTTATTCTTAAATTTGAGAACGTAAATCTTACTAAAAAATATTTTAAGATTGAAATTTGAAGATTTTTGCATTCTACATTCAAGAATTTTTTTCTTAATTTTGGAATTTCATATTTCTACCAGTGTAATTAGTTTATACATCATCTAAAATTGTTTATTTTATTTATGTTTATTAAATATTTTTTTTTAACTAAAAACTAGAACTTAACTTCCAAAAAATAAGAAAATATTTATAACATCAAGTTAAAAAGCACTTATTTTAAGTGAAAATTATCCTTTAGTTTGATAAAAATTTTTCTAATAAATATGAAACTGTTTCTATGGTAAAGATAATATATTTAACCATATATTTTAAAGTACTTTACACTCATTGTGTAAGAATTTTCCCACTTTCGGAGAACTTCGGCTTTGTGAGACGCTGCTTTTAGCAAGCTTTTTGCTTTACAGTTTTATATTTAAATTAAATTAAGTTATACTAAACTCATGTATTTAAAATTCAAAAAGGTAAACAAATTAAAAAAAATGTACTGCAGGATATCGTGAAACGTAATAAATTGTGATAAAATCAGATACTTTTCGTAGTTAATTAACTGTTATGCTTGAGAGAACCACAAAAAGGGACATACGGCATCTGTGGCCAACGAACACTGAGGGGGTCCTTTGCCTTCTTAAATTAAATAATTTAAGGAAATTGTTGCGAAAATACAACATATCACATACTTGTTATTATTGGAAAATGGAAAAATTTCATAAGTTTTTTTTTATGGCTTTTTTGGCTTCAATTTTAATTGACATATACAAATTTTGTATTTTTTTTATTATTAGCTGAAAAATAAATATAATTTTAGTGCCTTCGATAAATATAAAGTTTAATAGGAGCAAAGTCAATTATAGGAAAGCCACTATGCCGTAATGTATAAAATATGCTTGCGATATTTTGTATTGTAGTCAGCAAACAAAATTATTACATAAAAGCGCAAATACGAAATTTTTACCTGTTGCTAACAAAATATTAAAATATATTTTAAGCTATATTTAAAACTGTTAAGATTAGAGATCACGAACCAAAAATTACAATCATGCACGATCATTTTTAAATGGTTACTTTAATTTATTTCCTTTAATAATATTTTTTTTTTAAATTAGGATGTAATTTATAATCTAATATAATACACAACACTCAAATATGATGTGAAAGAAAAAAAATATTAGTATGCCAGATTCCCAATTCGGTTTCATAAATAAAAACATTAAAATTTGAAATGGCAACACTGTCAATTTGTGCTTCGAAAATCGAAGATGGTTCCAAAGGGTATTTCTATAAATAGATGGAAAAAGCTCATTTGTACGGGTAATCATTTTCCTTAGAGTGTGTGATAAAAATGCCTGTTCATAACCATGAGTTATTTGTGTTGGGTGGTTCAGAAGGAGGCTGAAGGTGACCTGGTCGCTCGGGTCGAAAGTGTGCACTCCCTCTAGCGCTGATTCTTACAATTTTTGTCCATTTAATAAAAAAATTAGTGTTTGCTATTCGTTAGTAACATTAAAAAAATTATGATCTTGAGCCTGATAAGATTAAAAATATATAATTAGGAAAATTAAGAAATTTGTTTTTAATTTAGATATTTTCTTTTTTTTTTTTGTAAAAAAATTTTTAATATAAGTTAAACGTTTCCCAACAAAAACTAAATTTTTCCTCGATTTAAGAAAAATTTACTTAATTTTTTTTTAATTTATCTGAAGAAATTTTTAGGAAAAATTCATATTGTTACTACCCAAAAATTAGAAAACTTTTATTTAAAAAAAAAAAAAATATTTTATTAAAATTTTTAAAATTTATCTGAACTAAGTTGCATGAAAATTTTCTCTAGAAATAATTCATCAGTTTCTAAAACCAAATAAATAGGAGAAAATTTATTACTTTTTGTTTTTAATTGCCTAAACTAATTTTTAGAAAAACATTCTTAAATATTAGAAAGTGTTAGACTTAAAAACTAAATTTAAAAATGACTTTCTAAAATTTGGTGAATTTACTACTCGCGAAAAAATTAACACACATAAAGTTCAAGTACTTTCTTGTTTTAAGTAAGACACATTTTTTGAACTAAATGGGAGTAAATTATGTTCTGATTTTTTTTTTTTTTTTTGAACTAAATTTGGTTTTATTATATTTTAGCATGCAAATTTCTTAAAACTAAAATGTTTATGTTAAAAATTAATTAATTTTTATTTAATATACTTCTTATTTTTTTTAATCAGGAAATATAACTTAGGAAAGATATGAACTATTTGTGAGTATATAAACTATTTCCAAACAGGATTTTTTTTTGTTTTAGAGAATTTTTCAGTTTAAATAAAATTTGACTTAAATTGAGGAAAATTTTTAATCTATTTTAAAAAGGAAATTTTGAATTAATTTTTTTTAGTGAATCTATTTTCTCAGTGTAGCTGATCTAAATATGTAAAATGCTACAGTTGTTTCTATTTGAATAATTTTTAAACAAACTATACTTATACAGATACAGTTATTCTCACTTCTTACACTTAATGGTTGCTACCAAAACTAAACTATAGAATTTCTTCACTTGATTGCACTTGAAATTGTTTTACACTTTTCTGAAAGTTTTTTTTTTTTTCTTGCAAGTTTTTTGTTTATCTTAACAAAAAATTGAAATGGTAGTTATTTCTTTTGTTTAAATTTTATATTATTTTCGTATAGAAAACAGATTCGTTACCAATTGCAATGAAATTTTTCAGTTGCGACAATAAAAATTTAAATTTAACAACTGGAATATTTGTATATTATTTTAAATTTTGATGAGAATATTTTTCAGACTTTTTTTTTGCCATCTTTTTGCTAAACTTTTTGACAAAACTATATATTAAAAACTACAAAAAACATATTTCATTTCTTACTGAAGTTTTGTATAAAACTTTTAAAGCTTGTCGAACTGTTCCAAAATCTTTTGTGATTCTTTTTTTTAAAGCAAGTAGCAAAGATTTTTGTATTATCTCGCTTTTCTAGACTAAAGTTTTTTCTATTGTGTGAAATTGCAAAGCATCTTTTTTTATTAACATTCACGATACTTAGTAGTGCAACAGGATTTGTTTTGATACAAACAAAAGTAGAAAAGTTTAAATGAATGTATATCAACTTTTTCAACGAAATATATGAACTTTTGTATTTTAACAACTGATGGAGAAGGTTATCTAATTAGTATAGTTGGATATTGTTGGGGAAGAGCACAAGTTATAATAAACTTTTTAAAATATCAATTTTATTTAAATCTTTTTATTTCCTAATTAAGTTCATTTATCAATAGTTTTATTTATCCTGGCATCCTTCTCCTTCTATACGCATACATACTCTTATTCACATAAATTTTGTAACAATAACAAAAAAGATATATGAATAGTAATAAACAAAACTGGACAAGCAAAGAAACATGTTTCATTGTGATTGCTAGAGTTAAAAAACTCAAAACATATGGTCCATTGAAGTTACTGTATAACCATAAAGAGTAATAAAATTGTTTTATTTTTCTTTTTTTTTTGCCCAAAAATGCAACTCATATCTTATGCACATTTAGCATCAAAGTAACGTTATAGAACAGGGGTGGGCATGTATTTAATATCAAGGGACATATTGAGGTTTTCTAGAAATCATAAATGTGCCTCGAATTAAGAAAAGTCAAAATATATACACTCAAAAAAAACATAAACTAAAAATTAATCCCAAATTTACTTTAAATTAGTTTAAATATTTTCCTCAATTTAAGTCGAATTTTATTAAAACTTAGAAAAATTTTCTTAAAATGAAAAAATAGTTTATAAATTGTCCTCAATTTAAATAAAATTTTATTAAAACTTAAAAACATTTTCTTAAAAAGATAAAAATTCCTAAGTTTGAGGAAAAACGAAATAGTTTATATACTCAGAAATAGTTCATATTTTTCCAAAGTAATATTTCGTGATTTTAGGTAAAAAACAAGTCAGTTTTAAGAAAAAACTTCTTAGTTTTAAAAAAATTGCTTGAGTACGCAATGTAATAAAATTAAGTTAAGTTAAAAAAAAAAAATTTAGGACATAATTTACTCCCATTTAGTTCAAAAAATATATCTAACTTAAATCGAGAAAGTACTTGAACTTAATGTGTGTTCATTTTTTGTTCGCTAGTAGTAAAATTAACTAAATTTTGGAAAAACATTTCCAAATTCAGTTTTTAAGTATACCACTTTTTAATTTTGAAGAAATGTTTTCTAAAAATTAGTTCAGACAATTAAAAACAAAAAGTAAAAAATTTGTTCCTATGTAATAATAAAAATTTACTTGATTTTAGAAACTGATGAACTATTTCTAAGGAAACTTTTCATGCAACTTAGTTCAGAGCAATTTTAAAAATTTTAATAAAATATTTTTTTTAAGTAAAAGTTTTCTAATTTATGAATAATAATAAACTTAGGATTATTATAAGGATATAATAATAAACAGGATTTTTTTTTTTTGGAAAACGTTTAAATTATTTTAAATACTCTTTTTCAAAAAAAAAAAAAAAAACAATCAATTAAAAACAAACTAGTTAATTTTTCTAATTTTCAAGAAAAAAATATTTTAAAGGAAGTAAATTGAAGTAATCATTTTAAAAAATTATCGTGCATGATTGTAATTTTTGGTTCGTGATCGTGCATGAGTCAAAAATGGCTCACGTGCCCATCCCTAATCTTAACAGTCTTAAATATTGAACTTAAAATATATTTTAAAATTTTGTTAGCAAAAGGTAAACAATTTCGAATTTGCGCTTTTATGTAATAATTTTGTTTGCTGACTACAATACAAAATATTGCAAGCACATTTTATACATTACGACATAATGGCTTTCCTATAATGGACGTTGCGCCTATTAAACTTAATTTTTATCGAAAGCAGTAAATGTATTTATTTTCACTTAATAATAAAAAAGTTAAAATTTGTATATCTCATTTAAAGTTTATGCTAAAAATGACATAAAATAAACTTATGACATTTTAACATATTAACAAGAAATGTAATTGTGATATTTTGTATTTTTGTAAAAATTTTCTTTAATTAGTTAATTTAAAAAGACAAAGGACCCCTAAGTGCCTTGTGTCACTTAGGGCGTCCCTTTTTGAAGTTCTCTCAAGCAGAACCGTTTAATAACTACGAAAAGGATCTGACTGTCACAATTTATTTCGTTTCAGGATATCCTGCAGAACATTTTTTTAATTTGTTTACCATTTTGCTAATGAAATTTAATTTATTTTTTTAAGTATAATTCAATTTAATTAAAAGATAAAAATGTATAGCAGAAAGTTTGTTAAGAGCAGTGTCCTCACAAAGCGGAAGTCCTCCGAAAGTGCGATAAGTTTAAAGTACTTTAAAATATATGGTTAAATATTTTACCTATACCATAGAAATTTAAGGATAATTTTCACTTAAAAGGAGTTTTTTTTTGTGGGGAGTTAAGACTTTGTAAGGTATTATTAGATTTTTCCTTGGTGTTGACAATCAGAATTAATGTTGGTTCAAAAAGTCGAATGATGTAATTTTATTTTGTAAGTTAGAATTTCGAAAATTACATTAAGAGGGTAAACAGCTTTTATTCGTTTTTTTATTGGTAAATATTTGGCAATTTGGGTTGTTTCATGCAAGTTGCTGGTGTTTGTTGCCCAGCACTGTAAACACCATACATCCCACTTTTGGTTTGTGTCCTGGATATATACTTTTAACTTATGATCTCAACAACTTTCAAGTGCAATTTGATGCTCATTTACTTATCAAAACTACTTGTTTCATAGATAAAAGCTTGGGGTTTTTCCATAACTGCAGAAAAATAGAAAGAAGGAAACAAGTATATATTTTTTTGTCTTCATGTTATACAAGATTGCGTTTCAAAATTCTTTTGGTTTTTGACTTTCAAGTGATCGAACACAAATTCTTTAACAACTGTACATAACCGAGGAAAGAAAATATAAAAAAAAAAATGTACAGTATCCCTAAAAGTGTTTAATTCCGGGATTTGGTCGTCCACTTAACCTTTATTAATCATTAAATTATAACGAAAACATCTTTTCCAGATCCATTAACAAGGTAAATTTAAAATATTTTTTAAAGGATTGCTGAAAGACTTAGCATATTTCTGTCCGCTTTAGGTTATAACCATAATTAGAATTGTTGCGCAGGGGAGTTGCATTCCATCTATTCGTTCTGGAAACGTCTTGGAACTGGTTTTTCCCATACCCGGGAATCGTGAGAACCACTTTTATATTGAACTCGTTTCGTGAGTGTCGTCATTCTCGGTAATGACCTGTGCCGCCGGGAATGACATAATTTTTTTTAAAGAGTTGCTGTCAAATATTTGTATGCTGTAGATGAACCTGTGGGATATCCAACTACTTACTCAGCCACAGTCCGTTTGAACGCGATAATTAAAGGGTAAATTTACCTACGGCAATATTTCTAAGGCTCCAATAAACCCCGGAGCTCATTGTGCACGTCCAACAACTTATTGTGATCGTCCAACAACAAATATCAAGTTTGGGATAAGTATTGTGGAATAGAATTTGCATTTTTGAGAGATCTTTGATCCAGACGACCGAGTCCATCTAAAATCAAGAGCATCTCGCGTTAAAAGTGAAAAGTTTTCTAAGCCTCGAAAAATGTTAATAAATTAAGAATCCATTTCCTTTTTTCTCGGGAATTTTTCGGAATCTGGAGTTCCATATATAAATTAAATTCAATATCGTTTGCGACTATGTTTTTTTAAATTAAAATTGTCTAAATTTAGCTTAGTTTCTAATGTATTTAAGACACAGAAGTTAAGTGCCAATAATGGATTTTTTATTATAAATATTTCTTTTAAGATTCGCGTTAGTTCCTAAAAGTATTGAGTTTTAAATTTTGTTAATTCATTTATAATAACGTAAACTTACATAATTATTAGGTAATTTTTAATTTTGTAGAGTACATATTAAAGTCGTGGTATACCAACCTAAAATCGTAAAACATTAGTTGTTTGAAACAGCCATTGCAACATCTCTCATATGCATAGAGACAACATTTGCTAATAATCCACAACCTTTTCTTTAGCTCAAACCTGCAACATGTTCATCGAAGCTTCCATGATCATCGCAACATTGTTTCTAACATTTGGTGAGTGTAAATTATAAAGAAATCATATTATTGTGGTTGTTTGATCTATAAATATATATATTTTTTTGTTGTAACATGCATTTGAAACCAAGCATGTAAAAACAATGATATTCTTACGTTAGCAACATTTCGTATTCGTTAGATATTAAATGTAAAACAGAATTATTTTCTTTATAAAATGTTGCTGGCTTTATATATCCAATGTTTCATTGTTTCTGCATAGCCAGTGTTTCCGAAACATAATTGCGAGGTATTGATTCGTTTAGATTTTTTTTAGATTTATATATTTATTTTTTTTATACCACGCGATTATTTAATAGATATAGAATAATATTATCAGCAAAGAATATTTTTCTGAATTTACTAAACCCATTTGAATTTAGTAAACCATTTGAAAGTATTTTTGTATAGATGCAATCTTTATGTTCACTTTTGGGTATAAAATGCAATTTTAGGTTTTAAGTAATAAAAATAGATTTATTGAAATCGATTGCAACTAATATTTTTATGGAATTTGAATATGTTCAATTTAAGAATTTTTCTGAATAAATTTGTATGTTAAAAATGAATTCGTAAATTAAATAAGTTTTCTTACTGGTGTTGTGAACTAAGGGTAGTATAATCGGTTTACTTGGGGTTTTAGTTAAATGTGCCACTAAAACCATGGTAGGGATAGGGTGAAGAGGCAGAGACTCTAAAAACATCTGGAGATCTCTCAATGGTAACTTAATGACTTCAGTTTTTGCTTTTCATTTCTACAACAATCTATTCATCACAGGGGCATTTATTTTGCTGGTGTCTAGACCTTGGCCTTTTAAATTAGTTTTTTGTTCATGTAAGTTTAACCCGGGAGTCTATAATAATTTTTATGTATCATGGTTGTGAAAAGTTTTAACGAGTGAGAAGAGGACACGAACCCCCCACCCGGCTGCTTGCTAGCATTGTTAATGGCTCCCATATCGTCCTACTTTACTCTCGAAGAAAATCATATGTTCTTTTTTTCTTGTGCTAACCAACCTGGCATGCTACAAAGTTAGATAAAATATATTTTTTGTTTTATTTTTGGCGTGTTCTTTACAACTTAGTTTTTAGTAAAAAAAAAATTATCTAATGAACTTAAATACAATTTTTTTTAAAACCAAGGAAACATTTCCTAACTAACAGTAAAATTTTAGATGATGTATGAACTAATTAGGAGGAAATTGTACTGTTTTCTAATAAAAATTTACTTCTCAGTAGTAAAATTTTTCTATTATTTAGAAATTTTTACCAAATATTAAGTAAAATTTGTTTCTTAATTTCAAGGAAAATTTTATTAAATATAGGTAAAAAGTATCATTTCAATTAATTTTTCTAAATTCTAGTTCATTTTTTGAGTGTAGCTCTTTTATTTAATAAGAAAAACTCAGTTAGAATTTAGCCAAAATGTCACCTTTTCACTAGAAAAATAATATAGATATTGTATTTTAAATTTGCCTCAAAACAAATTGTACTAAATTTTCACTAAAATTCATTATAGTGAAAAATTATATTTTATATAGAGTATAAAAGTTTTTTTTCACGTGAAACCTGAACAACTTACTATGCTTTTGCGAAAAATCAATCAATATTTTTTAAGGCGATTCACTTGTTTTAAAGCATGTTTAACACAATTATTTACTTGGCAATATTGTAAAATTATTATTACCCTAAAACTTTCTGAAAATTTTAAGTATTTTTTTTTTCAACAGAAATCAAAATATTTAGAAATTTATTGCAAAACGATTAAATAATTAAGCTATTTTCTAGCAATTTTAGATTTAACCATATTTTTGAGTAAGATTTGCAACAGTGAAGCATGTCCAAATTAATTTTAAGCAGCCAAAAAAAAATTAAATAAAATTTAATCAACTCATTTTACGTCATGAGAAGTTTTTCACATAATTCTAAATTAAAAATAACTTGCACAGAGAAAACAGATTCATTGTGACAACCGAATTTCTTGCCAACCGAATGGTTTAGTTGGAGCCACCGAAATATTTGTTTGTGTCGACCGAAATTTAGTTAATACAACAGAATTTTGGTTGAAACCATATATTTCAAAGGGATCAGCAATACATTTTGTTGCGACAACCGAATAATTCGTTTGTTGCAATCAAACTATTCAGTTGGCAAGAAATTCGGTTGTCACAATGAATATGTTTTCTCCGTGTGAGTGATGTTTTAACATTCAATTGATCTAGTGGCTTTGTTTGATTACATTTCCAGTAAAAAATAGTAAACTTAATAAAAAAAAATGGTAAACTTAGAAAAAACAAAATAATTTACAAAAAATAAAAAACAACTTTAAAAGATTCCAAATTTCACGTCAAAGCAAATTTAAGAGAAGAAAATATTAAATACTAGTATTTAAACAGAGGAATAATATTGTTCAGAATAAATTTGTAATCTAAAAATTTTATAAAAATACATACATATGTATATTTTGAAAAATTTTAAGAAAAAAAATTGTAAAAAATCTTATAAAAGGACGAATTGAAATTATTTTTGAGGGTGGCACTAAAATCTACGAAGGGCCGTACTTGCCCACCGTTGTTACAGAATGCATAAAAATCGAAAGACTATAGATTTGGCAAAACAAAAGTAGATGATGTAAACAGAAACAAGCGATTTTACTGTTTAGTTTTTTGTTTTTTTTTTTAATTAAAATTGTGAGGATCAGCGCTATAGGGACTGGTACGGTTTCAACATAATTGAATGGACTAATTTTTTGATGATTCCATTAGCATTGCATTGATAACAATTGTAATGCAATTGTTTTCATTAAAAATCTATAAAAAGGAGATAAATTTCTTCAATCAGGATAATGTTCGCTCGGGAATGGGGATCATATGAAATGGGAATAATAAGCACTGCGAACGAATTGAAATGAAACGGGGAACAATATTTATATTATCCGAGTGTGTTAATTTATGTTTATTTTATCATATACGAGGGTCGAAACTTGCAGCTGTCCTATGAATATATGTTTAATTTGATATCGATATAGCAATTCATTGGTATAGTAACAGCTGTTCAAAACAGACGCTTCATTGATTTTTTTTATATAATGGATAAACAATAAATTCGTGATGCCAGTAAATATTAAGAGATGAAAGGTTTATCGGAACAAGAAATTCATAGATATATGATGAATGTTTTAGGGGAAAAAGCTCTTTCATATGCAACAGTTAAAAATTGGGTTACTGGATTTAAAGGTGATCATACAAGCAGTGAAATGGACGTCTAAAAACTGCAACAACAGCAGAAATCATAGCTAAAGTACATGATATGGTACGAGCATCGACTAGTGACAAGTGAAAGTGCGCGAAATAGCTTATGTCATAGGCATCTCAAATGATTTAGTCCATTTTATTCCGCTATAAGAATAACAGATAAAAAAAGCTTTCTACAAGATTGAATGAACATTTCTCAACCTTTTTTTATGGATTTAAGCGAAATTAAATGCATTGTAAGCGCCGTTTCATAACTGTTGATGAAACATAAATCCATAATTACATACCAGAGACAACAGAACAATCAAACCAATGAACGATGTTAAATGGTGACCAGAACTATTTTTTGTATTATTTTTATTTAAATTTTGATGCCAAACAAAAGGTTATACTTCAAACAATATGAATCGGTGATTTTTTTATTTGGAGTTTACTTAGCTTAAATTTTATGATGATACATTTGTTTTTAGCTTACAAAACTAAATTTTCATACTTTGAAAACAATAAGAGGGGTGACTTTGTTTATCAATTTTTTTATGGGCAGTAAGTCACTTTTCAGAAAATAAGTACGTGTGCATGGGCTTTTTGTAGTTTTTTTTGCGTATTTTTTTTGATTGATTTGGTGCTTAAACAAGTCTTTTTCAAAAATAAAAAAATTAAAATTGATAAATTTTAAAAACTGCGGAAATTTCTTAGGAATTCTTAGAGATAAAAAAATCTTTACTATTCAATACTACTATATGCTCTAAGTGAATAGTATAATTTTTGGCTGCCTGTTTTGACATTTTATTAATTATAAGGATTTGAAATTATGTCTTATAATCAAAAAAAAAAAAAACATGAGCACAGTACCTTAAATATTATAAAACTAATAGTGAAATATTTGGAAAAAATACCTATTTTTGGTTACTCGGGGGTAATATGACGTTTCTTACATTAATTTTCATTCAAAAATATATTTTACTAAAAAAATTTTTTGAGTGTAATTTTTAATTTTTTAATCAAAAATTTCATAAAACACTTAGATGCCAAATTTTAGGCATTTTATTTATCTTTAAAAACGTAAAACAATAAATTCAGAATATACAAGAAACATTTTTACGGACCCTCCGACACGTACGGATTCATGAATCTGGCTTCTACTGTACATTTATGGTCAGATAATACGTATGCGTCAAAGCTTTTACGTAAACGGAACATTAACGGACCGTTTTGGTGTATCCGTTTCTGTACCGTCAAATACGGACCACAATTTTTCATCAGTTTTTATTCCGTTGCTTTTGGATTTGTTTATTTATCAAAAACGAATACTTAAATATCCATGAGGTAAATATTTATGAACTCCAAAACAAGTTTTACGATTATGTGTACAAATTTATGAAGATTTGCAAATAAAAATATTGCCTGACAGTTTATAATAGATTTTGTGAAAAAATATACAAATTTATATTTTGTGCTAGATCATATCGTAAATGCCAGCATTTAAACCTAAATTAAATTTTTGTTTTATTTTCCGCAGTGATTGATGGATGCTACTTGTGCTAAAGGTAAATGTTGTATTTGTTTCTAATTTTATTTGGTATTTGTTGTATTTAGTTCGTTAAAGTTTTACTTTATTTTAAATATATTTAAAGAGAAATAAAATAAAATTTGCTATTAAAAATTAAAAAAAAAAAACATTTACACAAATCATTTTTTTGTTGGTAAAACGGAACGAATACGAATCCGTAAGCGGTCCGTCATTGACGGACTATCAATGGAAACCCCATTTTTCATCCGATATATCGGTACGTAAACGATCCGTCATTGACGGTATTTCAACGGACTCGAATCTGTTTCGATGTTAGTTAAAATCCGTTTTCTGGTCCATATACAATTATTAATCAAGGAATATAATTAGAAAATAAGATGAATTTTCAAAAGATTATATTAAAATAAATTAAAAAATGTAATTTTAGTTTTTCATTCTTAGGCTAAGAACATTTCGAAATTCCCTCGTAAATTCATAAAAAAAAGTCACCCTGTAGCTATTTTATAAAAATTCCAAGAGCCCCTCACAGTCGAGTTTTGCAAAAATTTAGTCCGTGTTGACTTATCTCGCTTAGTTTTCGACATAGTTGGGGAAAACATTGGCATTTATATGGAAAAAGTACTGAGCCAATGCTTTAATCCCATGTATGGTATGGTCACGCAGAGAAAAAACATGGTTGCAACATGATCACTGCTACTATATTGTGCTTGCTGTAATCGGATATGGTTGTCACAACCATATTATTGGTTGTCTAACCATCAAAATGGTCGCTACCATCATTATTATAGTAAATATTTCACTATTTTATGATTCCCACCTTCTATTTTATAACATGATTGGGTGTAACCATACTGTGGTAACAAAAATTCTGACTATGAATAAAATATGATAATTATGCAACCATGCTGGCAACAGTCAATGAATAATTATACATCAAATAAAACATGACTTTAACATTTACAGTGCTAATACGAGTTTTGTCTTGTTTTCATAAAAACCAAAATGTCTTAAAAAAAGAACAATCATATATTGTTTACTAAAACTGGACAAATATCAGATGGGTAGAAAATACCTTTCATATGGATTTAAATCATTTCATCAATTGACTTTTAAAGATCCAGTTTATTTTTTTTTTTAACTTTAGAAGATGTTTTTGAGGGTTTTTTCGAAAATTCCTTATACATGTAATATTATATACAATAATCAATTCATTGTCAAAAAGATTCTATATAAAGATTTTATATGGATCATATTATGATAATCCAGAAATCATAATATAGTTATGGGGACCAAAATGTAATAACATTTTGAGCATACTATGATGACATGCAATCATATTATGATAAATTAAAAATCATATGTTTATTTAGAATCATAATATGGTAATTTTTGGATCTTAATATAACTGTAGGGTTCATATTATGGTAAAATTATGGATATTTTATTATCATAATATGATAACCATAATATTGTACGATTATGGTTGGCAGAATTATAATCCCAAAAATATATGATGCTCTTCGAATATGATTCTCCCAACCATGTTTTTTCTTTGCGTGGTAAAATGACCGGTATCTCGAAAAGTAAGCGAGATAGGCCAAAGCGGGCAAAATTTTTTCTCTAACAGATTAATAATATACTGCGATAATAAAAATAGGCTACTGCCGGTAGAGATCCCGAGATTCCCTTTTTTATAAACTAATGCAATTGAAATTAGTTTTTGAGGCATTGGTACGATTTTAGTAGGATAAATGCTAATGTCAGAAAATTTCATCACTATTGAATGATAATGAAATTTTGTGAGCAATAGCATTACTCAACTAATACTAATGAAATTACAATGCTAATGAGTAAAATCCCAAGTATGACTAGGCCACCATCATTCCTCATTCCAAAACACAATCTCCAAAGCACAATCCACAAAAACACATGATTTGATAAGCTACTAATATATTTTGCTCCAAAGCACAGTGGGATAAATCTGACTTTAAAAAAAAAAAAATTTCCACAGTTCACAATTTTTTTATCGAATTTTAGAAATTATAATTTTATAAATTAGCTGATTAAATTTTCAATTTGTTATGGCCGATTTTCCAAATCATTTAATCTCTCGTTTCAATAATCGACAAAATCAGCAAAAACGATTTTTTTTGCTGAAATTGAGCTGAAATTTATTGATAAACTGGTCTGCGACACATAAGTTGCCGGGGGAAATTGTAATAACTTGGGTGATTATAAACCGATTTAGTGTTTTATTTCCTTACTAGGAAAATAATTTACTGAAATCATTATTTTTTTTTTTTTTGGATTTTTATTTTAATTTCGATTTAAGCTAACAATTTTTTTTTTTGATATTTGAGAAAAACTTTATTTTCCCTTGTATTCCGTTTTTCAAATTTAACGGCTGATGAGGCTCGTTTTCCCGGCCTTCAACTATCCTAATTTCACACTTAAATTTCTAGGGAAGGGCCCGATCAATAACCCACAATTTTTTTTTTACATACATAGAAATTTATAAAATAAACAGACACCTAAGCGTATAATTATTATTAAGTTTAAAATTAATATTAATTATACGCACCAGAGCATTTCAATAATAAACCGAAATAACATTTTCTTCAAATATTCTTATCATGACGTGATAAAGAGATGTTGAAAAATTTAATTTCATAGAAGAATAAATTTAAAATAATTAAATTTAATTTAGAAAATTTCCCCTAAAAGCATTTTGTCAAAACACCACAACCACGTTCTTTATGGTTTTAATAAAGTTAAATAACACTATTTGTAAATATATGTATTTAAATACAACAAAAACATAATAGTATGTACTTACAACAAAATACAAATCTCCATATTTTAACAACTCTTTTCCTTTATTATGCAACAACTAAAACAAAAAATGATAACTTATCATAAAAATAAAATAACTTTAAAAGAAAGTTTTTTCGTCTCAAAATAAGAATAAAAAAAAATAAAGAAACTCAAATTAAACCAAAAAAAATTTTATAATAACATGAACAAACGAAAGAATGAACGAACGAGCAACTTAAGCATAAATTTGTATAACATTAAAAAAAAAAAACTTTTCAGACAACAAAATTATGTTTTTCGAGAGTAAAAAAACGTACTTAAATAAACATAAACTTAATATTGACGCATACTTACGACTTAAAGTTTTGTTGGCATCTCTCAACTCAACACAACACAGCCCAGCAACGCAATCAACCTCCACTAAACGAGTCACTCACTCAGCCAACCAGCCAGCTAGTTCAAAATATTATTCCTCTACTACTGCAACAAGAAATTACTAACAAAATTTTGTTATAACATAAAAATCTGTAGTAGTAAAGTTTCAAAACTATTTTGCATAATGTGTATTTTTTCAAGTAAGCGCGAAATTGCATGATTTTCTTATAATAAATACTGCAAAGAAATGCAGATGTGTACAAAATGTGGCACTTGAATGTAAAAACAACCTGAAATTTTAAATGTCGGGTACACTTAAAATATTTTATCAGTAACTGATTTTATTTAAAATATATTGTTTAGTTTTCATCGATCTTCTTGATTTATATTTTTGTTTAAAATATTTTAATTTGTTTTCTTTTTTTAATTATAATTTTTTTATTTATCCCAATATTTCGTCACCACATTGGATGACTTTTTCAGGTGCCGCGGCTACTCCGTAGCTGGTCTATTCGTGAGTTTTAATTGTAGCATACTTTTTCTAGCATTTCGACCGGTATCTCACAAATGGCAGATGTAATGTTGTTTTCCAGGGCTAGAATTGTGGCTGGCTTGGCCCTGTACACGAGAGACTTTATGTATACCCACAAGCAAAAAGTCTAGTGGGTCAAATCGCATGATCTTGCTCCAAAACGTGAGATTAATTGCTTACCAAACTCGCCCCTGAATAGGTGCATGGTATCGTGTGCCGTGTTGCATGTGTAGACCCTGAAAAAAAATTAATCTTTATTCAAATAATTCGCGAAAAAATAATTATTTTTGTAAATCAGATTTGATTTAATATTTTATTAATCAATTTATTAAATCAGACTTAAAATCATAATTGATTAATCACCTTCATTTGAATCTTTCTTGATTCAATTGAATCAAATCATTTCAAACATAATTTATTTGTAAATTCGCGAATTAAAAAAAATCGATTCGATTTGCGAATTAAACCAAAATTAAAAAACATTAAAATTCACTTGCAATTTACGCTTCGTTTTCTAGATATGCTCCATTTTGTAATATACTATTTTTTTTAAATGGCCGGTATCTCGAAAACTAAACACGCACTAAATTTTTGGTCTTTTAGAGTATTAATATACTTCGATAATAAAAATAGATCAGGTCTGGACGACATCCCGAGGTATCTATTTTCATAAAACAACCACAGGGTGACCATTTTTATACTAAAGAAATGGAACGGGAAACGAAATTTGTATTATCGGAATGTGTTAATTTATATTATCATATAAATTGATAAAAAAAAGAATCACTCTGTGGTTGTTTTATAAAGGGTGGTTAAATTTTAAGGGCCGATGTTAATTTTGAATAAGACACAAATTATTTAGAAAATTATTGTCATTTCTTTTTATTATGATAATATGGTATGGTTCAATATGGTATGGAACAAAATATCGGCCAAATGGCAGCCGCGACCTCGGCGGCACACCTCCATCCGATTGCACAAACTTTCGATGACGCTGAGGCATAATTGATAATGTGCCGAATTATTTCATCCTTCAGCTCTTGAATTGTTGCTGGCTTATCGACGTACACCTTTTCTTTCAAATAACCCCAAAGAAAGAAATCCAACGGTGTCAAATCACATGATCTTGGCGGCCAATTAACATCGCCACCACGTGAGATAACACGGCCATTGAATTTGCCGCGCAAAAGAGCCATTGCTTCGTTAGCTGTGTGGCAAGTGGCACCGTCCTGGTCTAGGGTCATATCCTCAATTCCTGGTCACAATAAGTTCGTTATCATCTCGTGATAGCGAACACCATTCACTATAAATGCTTGGCCGACCTCATGAAACACTATCGCGAACAAGAGCAATTTTTTCCGCAGAACGAACTGCGCGAGCATGCACAGGTGTTTTCACGGACCCGGTTTGCTAAAATTCGCCGACAATTTTCCCGATTGTGGACACATTTGGTCGATTATGCTGACCAACAAAAATCACGAATTGCACGAAATGCATTTTGATTTGAACGCCCATTTTCATAAGCCTGAATAACTTTAACGTCTTGCTCGATTGTGTATCTTTCCATGGTTCAAATTGAGTTAGTCTGGAATTGAGAAATGTCAAATGAAATGCAGAAAAAAACTTGACATTTTAGGTGTGGATCAAATTCAACATCGGCCCTTAAAATTTAACCACCCTTTAAAAATTCCATAAAACCCTTCGGGTTCAAAATTAAATTAAGCCGATTGCCTCTGCAGCTAATGCTCCTTTAATTCTGTAGTCTTAGAATTTATTCGTAAGATTAATAAAAAATAAATTAATAATGATTTAAAAAAATTATTTTAATTCTCAAGTCAAATCATATTCGAGAATCAAAATTATTATTTTTTTGATTTGGGAATCAAATTAAAATTGATTTGATTCGTTGATTTAAAATTGAATTATTTCATTTGAATTATTTAAATCAACTTGACTTTTCTAATAAGATAAAGATTTAATCATGGTTGTAATAATTCAAACAGAATAATGAATTCGTGAATTAATGCGTCAACATTTAAATCAGATTTTAAAATTGATTTAAGAAATTATGTTTTTAAAGATCTTGGCATATCGCACCATCTTGTTGAAATCACATGTCAACCAAGTACAATTCTTTCATTTTGGGCAAAAAAAAAAAATCAAAAATCATCGAACAATACCTTGCTCCATTGACTGTTTGAGCCATTGGGCTAAAAACGAGCTGAAGACAACATTTCGATAGAAAAAAAAAAAGTTGTACTTAAACTGAATTTTTTTAATTTTATATTATTAAAAATTAGAAAGACATAAATTCAAATAAAAACCGGTAAACGGACACCAAAACCCAGTGTCCCGGTGAATTTTGTTGAGGTGGTACCAGCACCAGTAACACCGAACGTTTAGATCACCCGAAAGAGGTCATCACGCCATTATAATCCATTGAATGATATTGGATAAAACTCAAAGGTTGTCCCTTCCAATATATATTAATATTTATTTTTGTCTTAAAAGAGTATAAAAAAATGTTGTTGCATTAAAAACAAACAACATTTTTTAAAGGAGATATTTTTGTGTTTTAACAATATACATATAATAAAACTTAATAATATAATAAAATGAGTATAGATTGAAAGAGTGTAACTCAAGTTGTAAAAAATGTTCACACCATAAAAAATTACCAAAAGTTTGAACATTTAAATATGTAAAAAAAAAAGAAATACAAAAATGAAAAGTGAAAGAATTTTACTTACAAGGAGGGCCAGCCGAATGAAATACACCGATTTTAATGAAATTTGTATATGTGACCTTCTACGAGAAAAGAGGCCTAGTGTGTCAAAAAACGGGTTTGGACTTACGAGTGTATTTTGGTACCTAAAAGGGTGTAGAATAATATGAAATGAGTTGGATTTCTGATAAAAAATTATTTACCCCATAAAAACGTACAAAACGAAAATCGATAAAAATGAGAAAAATCTTAATTTTTTTTTTTTTTTTTTTTTTGATTTTTTGCTTTAAAAATGTTTTTTTCTCGTCAGTCTTCGAATTTTTTGGAGATCTCATCATCGCCATCAACCGAGTCTAGTCTTTTTAAATCATCATCAAAACTGTCAGAAATATCCATTTTTATAAAAATTACTTCAAATTAACATCAGCTTAGTAACAAAATTACAAAAGAACCAAAATTGCGAAACAACTTTTGAGATATTGATAACACTCGTTATACAGTTGGCACAAGACTGAAGCGTCACTTTATTCTTTTCCTTTCTTATAGTTATTTTTACAATCTTCTACGTATTAGTATACACACATCAACCCATTGCTGAGAGCGAACAGATAGCTAAAAACAAACAGAGCAGCAACAATAGCAAAGGTATTGTCACACTAAAAGCGAAAAAAATACGTCACCACATAGGCATGACGTCACCAAAGTCGGCACCCAATCATAACTAACCATACCAAATCTTATCGTTCGATGTCCGTCATATTAATTGGATGAAATGTAGAGGTAAAAATTGGGGTAAGAAAAAACGAGTGCTTTATTAAACAAACATTTTAAATTTCTAATTTCTAGCTGATGGGGTTTATGCAGGATAATAAGGGAGAGATTTTTAGGAAATTTTTACTTTTTTTCCCAGCCCCGTGAAAATTTGAAAAATCCTGCTGAGCTGGGTATTTAACACCATTTTTACTACGTTGATAAATAGTAAATAAGCTTATACTCCAACGAAACAATTTTTTAAGGGAAGCAACACTCAGGGATTTCTTCCTACTAATTATTGTGTTGGGATAGAGGAGAGATTAAAGGTGGTGAAGGGCCTCAAATATGGCAACACTGTAATTGCGCGATATGATAAATCTTAGAACAGATTTTGCCCACCATTTGATGCAGAGTTGTTGAAATTCGTGAAGCTTTTAGTTCATAGCCCTATTATATTACTTTACTTCGGTGCAGTTAAATGTTATGGGAACACCGAAGGAGGACATTGCGATATATATGAAGTAAGAAAACTCGTACATATTATTTTTCTAAATTGGTGTTGCCATCGCTGGGGATCGAACTCTCTGATAAGGTAATTTTTATTAATTTTCTTCAAAATCTTACCTTATTAAAGACTAATCTAATTATTCTGGTCACCAAATATTTTAAATTTGAAGTTTCTAGCCAAACCGGTTTGGCCAGCCTTAGAGAGAGAGAGAGAGAGAGAGAGAGCGAAAGAGAGTTCCCTTTTGAAAGCCATATTGTTGAAAAAATTTTATAGTAAAACTGAGATAAACTGCTGATATGCTTGTTAAAGCTGTAAATTTATTAAACATATTTGATACCCAAATATTGTTTAAGATTTTATCTGTATTGAAAATAAATATGGCTCCGAATTTTAGGTAAAAACATGTTTATTGTCGTTAGCTGGAGAACAATGTTAAGCAAATATCCTTGCGAATCAACAAATTTGCCACAACATGGCATCGATTTGTATATGCTGTTTTTTTTTTTTGCTATAAATACATATTTCTGCATTATTTTTTTTTTTTAATGAATAGGCGTTTTGCACAATTTATAGCTTTTAGAAAACAAAATATTATTTTTAAAACTTATAAACATATTCTTTGATTTTTATCACAAACCTGAAAATAACACACAAAAAATACAATTACTAACTTTAAGATGATTTTATGGCAATTTGAAAAAAAATATATAAATATTAAAAAGTTAATATTGAAGATGTTGAAAAATCTATAATAAATCCATTTTTGTATGATTCTAAAAGCAAATTTTTCGATTATTGATATATATTTTATGTTCATAAAACACAATTTTAAATGCATGAACTTCCTTGCCCTAAACATAACAATGAATGATCTAAAACTTAAGAAGTTTAAAATAAAAGAAAAAATGTTAAATAATAAAATCTTTTATTTTTAACTTGGTTAATTTTTGAGCTTAAGGTTAGTTTAAAAAAAAATATCATTTATTTTTCAATATTACGCTACTTCTAAAGATGTTACACAATGAAGTAGCAAAATATTAAAAAATAAATAATATTTTTATTTATAAAAACCCAACTTTAAGCTCAAAAATTTAAGAAGTTAAAAATAAAAGAAAAAAGGTTAAATAAAAAATAAATAAAAAAAAATATCAAAGCTTTCAAAAATTCTCTATTAAAAATAAATCTCTAATTTTTAAAATTTTGAAATTTAAAACTTCGTTAAAACCTACGAAATTTAACTTCAATTTAAAACAAGTAAAAAAGGGCTAAATTCGGCTGTGCCGAATCTTTGAATACCCTCCACCATATAGCTCTAAGAATGTTATTATTCTCTATGTAAGACAATAAATGTAATCGAACAATAAGAAGACTTAATAACATTTTTACTTACTTAACAGAAAAAAAATAGATATAGAAAAATTGTACAAATTTGTATGGAAAATTTAGAGGTACCTTCACATTTTCACTCATAACTTTTGAACCGCTTAACCGATTTTGCTCATTTTAAATGCCAAACTGCTCGGGAGGATGTTCAATAATCTGGGTAAAAATAGGCACCCCCGCTTGCGTCTTCGCGTCGTGATCGCCATTTCAACAGACAGACAGACGGACAGACAGACAGACAGACAGACAGACATACATCGCTAAATCGACTTAAAATTGCATAAGGATCACGAATATATATACTTTATGGGGTCTTAAACCTATATTTCGACATGTTACAAACGGAATGACAAACTGATATATACCCTCACCATATATGGTGGAGGGTATAAAAATGAAATGAATGTAGTTCACCATTGAATTTAGTGAGCCCGAAATATATAGGACCATTGGTCGGTACTCTGGTAATTTTAAACCTTCAATCTGTGCAATTTTTACTAACAACACATGTAAGAAAAACTACATACATAGACAAAATAATATACAATAACGTGCCTTTGTAACAAGCACCTACAAATACATTTCTATACACATTTAAATACATAAAACATTCAAACAACATGAACAGTCATGCATGCCATCATACATGCATTTATGCATGTTTATACTATTAACATAACTGTGTTTCTGTTAAAGTATTTCAGTAGTATTTGTATTGTTTTGTGTCTACAAATCTGTATTAGTGTGTGTGTGCATATTTTGTATTGTCAGGAATTACTGTCATTGTCTGCGCATCATGCATGAGTATTAGGGTGGCTATGAAAATTCAACGCTGGATTTTCCTTGATCCCCCAGGAGCCATTCGGGTAACACTAAGTTTTGCATTAGGGTTTCCAGCACCCTTTTGAACTTGCGAGTTTCGCAACGCAAGAGCACACAAGGGACACGTATTGAAGATCAGATTTTTGGCTTTCAGAGCTTAAAATTTGTAAAATTTTGTATTTTTTTTTTTTTAAATTTGGCTTATAGGTTTCTATATCTTTTGCACATTATGTGAAAAAAAATTATAAAAACTAAAATTTTTCCATTTGTAAACAAAAACTGTGGGTTTTAAATTTTATAAATATTTTCTCGATAAAATGCTCAAGATTTCCAAACTATTGAGATCTGTTTTGTTTAAAAATTCGAAAAAAATATGAAACAAAAATAAAGTTCAGCAACATCAAGTGTTGGTACACATTTAAGTTTAAGAAACCCTGAATATTGTTTTCCTTATTTTGTCAATTATACGCGCAATGCTCTTCCGACGCAAAAATCGCAATTCCTAAAATTTTGTGTCACCATACTGTGCACCTTTGAAGTCAAAATTTCGAAATTTTAAAACACCTTAAACAATTTTTTACATATGTCTAGTGAAGTATTTATGCTGAAAAATATTTTTTAAATCACCCAAAAGATTTTTAGGAACGAAAATTTTTTTATTAAATTTTACTGTATTTAGGAAATTTTCGCGAAACTCTTTAAGCGTTTTCAAAAAGTTTTAACAGGCGTGTTTAGCATACTAAATTTGATTAGAAATGCAAGACATCATTTCAAGACAAAATTTATTTTTTTTTTTTACGTTTTGGAGTTATCCGATTTGGCCGAAATTTTCACCATATCAGATTTAGAATAGCAAGGAATGTACCCCAATGAAAAGATTCAGATTTTGAAGAAATTTGCACATTTTTGGGTAATTTCTTTTCGGCAGAATGTCAGAAACGTAAAAATTGCATTAAAATAATATATCCGTCAAATAAGGATGTTTGACAAACATAATCACCTTCTTTTAGTATACTCTAAGAATATTATGTAGTTAACTGTTTGCAGTTTAATAAAAAGTTTTCAGTTAAGTATGTTTCCCTAATACAGTATGTTCCTCTAATACATTTATTTTTCAAAAAAAATATTTATTTTAACTTTTTTTATACATTTGTTCAAAATGATTACTGACTAAATCCGATTTTTTTCAGTTTCAATTTCAATTTGTTTGAAATTTAATTAAAATTTATTTGTTTCCATTACAGTTATTTCAAATTTAGTTTTTGTTTGCTGTTTAAAAAAAAAAAATTTTAAATTCCAATTTTATTTTTAATTTAAATTATTTCAATTCGAATTACAACAACTTCATATACACACACATATAAGGCCATTAACATAACATGTGTTTATAGAATGTGTCAGTCCACATTTTGCAGATAAAAAACAAGCAAAAATACAAAACACCGAAACAATTTCAAATAAATGAATAATGATTTATTTTTACAGAATTGGTAAGTGAAATTTTAAAATTCATTTTTAACTGATTAATCATTTGTTTTTTACTGATGTGTCAGTAAACAAAAAGCATTTGATTTAAATGAAAAGTAAGTAGACCGATTTTTAAATGAAATATCATTTCTTTCAAATGATATTTTCTGTTATTTTATTTTAAAAACTGTTTAAAGTGTATGTTAGGGTTGTCAAGTTGTTCCAAAATAAGGGTTTCGCAAAAAAGTACCAGTAGAAAGCCCTCAATAATCCCTTTCAAATAATCACACACATGGTTCCTATAGTTTAAATATCTAAAAAAGCAACAAAAAAAATTTCTTGTATGTATCAAAACTTTTCTTGTCACCCTAATGATACGGATATAAAATATCAAAATTCACACAATGTTGTAAACATTTTAATAGGTGGCAATGTGTTTGCATAAGTAACATTGTATATGTGTATGTATGTATGTGTTTATTATTCTTATTGTTGCTTTATATAAATGTTGTTATTATTTTTGTATAACTATATTGCAAATGCATATTACATATATATGCAAATGCAATTGTTTAAAAGTTTCAACTAGATTTGATTACACAATTTACAAAATTTATAATAACAAAAATAGTCTAACAATTGTTCTAATTAAAATAAATTCAATAATTACGTACTTTCAATAACAGTACTTGCAGCAGTAATAAAAGTAATAATGGTAATAGTGTTAGAGCGAATGATGGAAAACTAAGACGTGAACAAGAAGGCTTCAGAGTAGCCATGTCCTGCATTGAGCATCGTTCATCGATTATGAACGGACTTTTGATACCCATAACAGAGAGTGTATATTAGAAGTTGAAAATTGTTCTATTTCTATGTTGTACCACAGCTAAAAAGTTGTAGAAAATATTACAAATCAGGGAAAAATAATTTCTTAATTTATTTTTATTAATCATATAATTAGAAATTATATCCCCATACCCTAACAGAGCACTAACAACGAAGGCTATAGGCTCGTTTTAGCGCAAACATATCAGAGCCTCTGGTGGTAATCGAACCCACAACCCCCCGTACTGATAAGCACGCTACCAACTAGCCTAAATAGGGCACTCAAGGGTAACAATAATATTTCGAAAATCGTTCAATGTCTTCCATCTTGGATAAAAGATCAAAGTTTCTTATTTTCGAAAAATTCCCTAAATTTCATTTAATTTTTATCGTGTGATACAACTATTTTTTTGTTGTATTAAACGAATTTCTGTCACCATAAACATAAATATCGGTGGCTGCAATTAAACCATGCATTTAGTTGCAGCCTAAACGGTCTGCTGGTCTAAAATTAGTTAAATTTTTTATAACAATTAAAGATTTTTATATAGTTTTTTTTTTTAATTTTATCAGGCTCGGGATCATAATTTAATGTTACTAACGAATATTAAACACTAATTTTTGTATTAAATGGAAAAAATTTGTGAGGATGAGCGCCAGAGGGAGTGCACACTTTCGACCTGAGCGACCAGGTCATCGTCAGCCTCCTTATGAACGACCCAACCCACAAATAACTCATGGTTTTTTCGCATAGTCATATTCTTTTTTTTTTAATTAAAATAACAGAAAATACAATTTAAAAGAAAATATATTACATTTAAACCCGGTCTATTTACTTTTCATTTAAATCAAATAATTTTTGTTATTTATTTTTTAATTTTTTTTTTAACATTTGGCACATCAGTAAAACAAATAATTAATTAAGTTAAAAATAAATGTTAAATTTTTACCAGCAATTCCGTAAAAAATAATTGATTATTGGTTTACTTTAAATTGTTTCTGTTTTTTTTTTTGTATTTTTGTTTGTTTTTTTTAATCTACGAAATGTATACTCACACAGTCTATAGAGACAGTTTGTGTGAATGACCATCCATGTGTGTGTGTTTATGAAGTTCTGGTGTTCGAATTGAAATGATTTTGTATATAAACAAAAGATTTAAAAAAATTCGAATTTTTTAATACATATATATATATTTTTTTTTTTTTTTTAAACAGACATCAAACCAAATTTAAATTTGTAATAACTGTAACGGAAACAATTAAACCACAAATCTCTGTTTTTTGGGTTAATTTTTATAAAATTTCAAACAACCAAAAAAAAAACAAATTAAACTGAAAAAATCGGTAAATTACAAATGTATAAAAAAAGTTACACTCACCAAAAAAAAGTCTGTAATGGCAACTGAAAATTTTTGCTAATCTTAGCAAGACATGTCTGTTAACGTGTAGTACAATGAAATTAGTAGAAAAATTAGTAGCCGCTACTAAATTTTAGTAGACTTTTTGTAAAGTGGAATTTAAAATCTGTTTGCTAAAATCAGCAAAAAAAAATATTAAATACACTCAGAATATTATGTAGTTAACTGTTTGTAGTTTAATAAAAAAGTTTTCCGTTCCATTTAAAAATAAAGGAAGATACATTTATTTTTCAAAGAAACATCTATATTTACTTTTTTAAACATTTATTCGAAATACTTTACTATCATTTACCGATTTTTTTCAGTTTCATTTATTTTTTTCATTTGTTTGAAATTTAATAAAAATTTACCCACAAAACGGAAACTTGTAGTTTATTTGTGTCCGTAACAGTTATTACAAATTTAAATTTTGTTTGCTGTCTGTTTCAAAAAAAATATTCAAAAAATTTCAATTTGTTTTTTTATTTAAATTGGTTGTATATATACAAAATTTTTCAATACAATTTACAAGAACTTCATAAACACACATACATATACAAATACATTCACACAAAAAGTGTTTATAGCTTCATATGCATACATACATTTTGTATTGTACGAGTATATTAAAAAAAAAAACAAAAAATACAAAAACGGAAATAATTTCAAATAAATGAAAAAAACATTTATTTTTTAAAGATTGGTGGGTAAAATTTTGACATTTATTTTAACTGATTATATCAGTTGTTTCTTACGGATGTGTCAGTTGATTAATCAACATTTAAAAATAAATAACAAATGACATTTAATTTAAATGAAAATTAAGTAGACCGGTTTTTAAATGAAATATCATTTCTTTTAAATGATATTTTCAGTTATTTTAACTTACAAACTTTTTTAAGTGTATTATTAATATTAGTAAAAGCTTTGAATTTATTTTTCTTATCGAGTATCAAAAATTTTGATTATATTTTTTAAAAAACGAATTAATCATGTTGTTTTAATCTGGTAATTTCTGTTTTAAAAATATTTTGGTCAATTTTTTTTTTTCACTTTTAAGGTTTAATTTTAATTGTTTTTAGGGCGGATTTTTAGAACTCCTCTTTTTAGACAAGAGTCGGTATCTTCACTTCCGATACCTTTTTAAATATATGTAACATTTTAAGGAAATTTAAGTTTGTAGGTGTAAGTTTTAATTAGAAATAACATTTCCTTCAATATCCACTTTTTTTAAAATTAGTAAAATTTTTTGCTAATTTTAGCAAATGGGTTTTCAAAAATTTGTAAAATGATTTCTGAAATTAGCAACAGAAATTTGTAAATATTCTGTAAAAATTCTGTAATTTGTAAAATGTAAATAGCAAAAAGATTTGCTAAAGAATAATTTTTAACTAAAAATCAGTACAAAAATAGTAGAGTGGGATTGAAAACCGTTTACAAATTTTTCTACTAACTTTTTTTTCTGAGTGTAAAACAAATATTTTTTGAGAAAATTTACACATTACATTAAAATTTGTAAATACAAAAAACTTTTTGTTATTTTATTATAACTTCTCTTTTTATTTTTAAAGAATTTTTATATGAAAAATAACAATTTACGAATATTTTAAATGAAGAATTGTCAGAAATCTAAATTAAATTTTTACAAATATTTCTAATTACTTAAAATTTTGAGGAACTTTTTTCTGTGTGTGTTCCTTTATTTTTAGCTGAACTTAAAACTTTTTTATTAACCTACAAACAGTAAAGTAGATAATATTTTAAGTGTACTAATAATATTGATCAACATTTTTTTCTGATTTTACCCGAGTAAATTGTGTTATTTTCAGTTAAATAAAACTTACCTCAATTATACACAGAGAAAGCAGATTCATTGTGACAATCGAATTTCTTGCCAACTGAATATTTTGATTGCATCAACCGATTTATGCGCTTGTTGCGAAGATTAAAATTATGTTGCATTAACGGAATTCCAGTCGCCAAAAACAAATATATCGGTGGCTCCAAGCAAACCAAAAAAAAAATCTGATTATTTCAGCAGGTTTTTTTCCTATTTGTACATATTTATTTCTATGAGTGTAGATAAATCTTTGGATTTAAAAAATTACCACAAAAGTCCATTTATATCGATTTTAAGTTATTAAAACCAAATTGAGTGAATTTTACCGCTCTTTAGAATGGTAAAATTTTTATTGAAAAATGTACACCATTTCCGATTTTGACATACCGCTTAATTAGGGTATTGTTTACAGGCGAATTATTTTCAAAAAAAACGTCACATTAACACATACGTTGTTATGTCTGAAGATATTGTTTTAAAAAAGTAACTGATTGCAACTTATTCTATGTTTTTTATCCTTCTCTAGGATCTTGTCCTTTTCAGATTTTAACCTCCAATTATTACGAAAAACTTTTCCTTACTTATATCCACATCCCAGTAATTGTTGAAAACCACAGAAATATAATTATAATATAAATAAGTTACACAAAAAAGTCGGCTAATTATTCTTTTTACCATATAAAGCCGTTCTTTTTACATTTATAGAGAAGAAGAGCACTTTAGTTGTAAATTATAATTTAAAAAAAAAAATATTTTCACAGAATAAATTAATGAATTTCTCTTAAATTACGGTACAACGAGTGCTTTAGGAAATCGTTATACAAAGGGCTGTTTTTTGCCCTTTTATTAAACATAAAGTGTAAGTATATCCTTATATAATTCAATTTTAATATTTACAAAAAATATATATAAATTAAATACACATATCATTTAAATTTCACATTAAATTAAACAACAATTACATTAATAATTTTTTTATAGCATTGTTGTTTAATATTAGTATGTATTTTTTCAATAAAACACGCCCTTATTATATCGGAGGAATAACAACGTTAAATTAATGTACATATGTAACATACCGTATGTATTACTACGTACGCACATAACAACATTCATCACTCACTTGTCATTTACAAATCCATCATGGTCGATATGCCTGTCTATACAATTCATCTCATAAAAACATTATCATTATCAAACCTTGATATTAAATGGCAGTAACAACAACCAGAAAAAAATATAGGAAATACAACTCATACATACGTAGATTATCACATTACAATACATACACATGATGTGTTATATAAAAATGTTTGTAACGATGTACTAGTAGGATTTGAATGTTTAAATCGTATCCTGTCTAAATACATGTCAGCACTTTTAAATACGTACTGCATCATTAGCGCTTCAAATCGAATGAATGAATGTAAGTGTTCTGGTTGTAGGGATATTATATTAACACTGTGCCCAAAAATTTAATATTTAAAAAAATTATAATTTTATTATTCATTTGAAAAACAAATATTTTGATCAAAGAGCATTTCAGATATATTTATAAAGATTGCGAAATATTTCGGGTTTTTTGAAAATCACCATTGTATAACATAATTACAGAATTGTATTAGGATTTTAGGGCTTTTATGACTCAAAATCGTTGAAAAAGATCTTGGTACTTTTCAATAAAAGTTTATTTTTTTTAAAAATCACAATTGTAAAATTAAAAGAATTTGGTACTTTTAATAAACTGTTGGTACCTTTGTAAACCTCAATTGTTTATTTTGGTTTTTAAAATGTACTTTTTAAATAAAAAAAATTGCTTTTATAAACTATGATTCTTGATTTTTATTTTGGTACTTTTTAATAAGAAGATGGTACTTTTATAAATCACGATTGTTCATTTTGGTACTTTTTTTTTAAAGATGTTACTTTAAAAAACAACGATTATTTTGATTTGATTTTGGTATGTTTTAAAAAGAGTTTGGTAATTTTATTAATAACGATGGTGCTTTATAAACCACCATTATTTATTTTGATTTTGGTACTTTTCAGTAAGATTTTGCTACTTTTATAAAAAACTTTAGGTTGATATTGTTTTGATACTTTGTAATAAGATTTTGGTACTATTATTGATCCTTTCAAAAGCCTCACTTGCCTAATACATTGAAACTTATTATTTTGTAACAAGTTTTAATCAATTTTTATTCAAATTTCGGTACTTTTATAAACAACAAATGTTTCAAAGGTTTTTAATAATTTTTTATAAAATATGTGAACTTTTTTAAACCACAACTGTTTAAAATAAATTGATAAATTTTAGTAAAACTTTCCAACAATTGTTTATTAAGTTTTTGGAATAAAAAAAAATAAATAATAAAAAATTTGTAAATTGTTAAACAGTTTTTTGTAATTTTTATTAAAAATATTAGTACCTTTAAAAACCACAATTGTTTAAAATAATTTTGGTACTTTTTAACAAAATAAAACCACAATTTTTTACATAATTTTAGTACTTTTAGAAATTTCATATGATTGTTGGTACATTTTAATAAGATTTTGGTATTTTTAACGATGAATTTTTGGAAATTTTAATAAGATTTTAGTAATTTTTAAACCCATGATTTTTAGTACTTTTTAATAAGATTTTGCTACATTTGTAAACCACTCTATCTAAAAAAATAAAATGTTGGTACTTTTTTATTTTGATTTTGGTTTATTTTAACAAGATATCGGTACTTTTATAATCCACGATTTCGGTACATTTATAATCCAGGATTTCGGTACTTTTATAATCCAGGATTTCGGTACATTAATAATCTAGAATCTCGGTTTTTTATAATCCAGAATTTCGGTACTTTTATAATACAGGATTTCGGTAGTTTTATAATCCAGGATTTCGGTACTTTTATAATCCATAATTTTGGTACTTTTTATAATCCACGATTTCGGTACTTTTATAATCCACGATTTCGGTACTTCTATAATCCACGATTTCGGTACTTTTATAAACCACGATTTCGGTACTTTTATAATCCACGATTTCGGTACTTTTATAAGCCACGATTTCGATACTTTTAAAATTCAGGATTTCGCTACTTTTATAATCCAGGATTTCGGTACTTTTATAATCAAAGATTTCGGTACTTTTATAATACAGGATTTCGGTACTTTTATAATCCAGGATTTCGGTTATTTTATAATCCAGGATTTCGGTACTTTTATAATCCAGGATTTCGGTACTTTTTTAACCAGGATTACGGTACTTTTATAATTCAGGAATTCGGTATTTTTATAATCCAAGATTTCGGTACTCTTATAATCCAGGATTTCGGTACTTTTTTAATCCATGATTTCGCTACTTTTATAATCCATGATTTCGGTACTTTTATAATCCAGGATTTCGGTACTTTTACAATCCACAATTTCGGTACTTTTATAATCCAGGATTTTGGTACTTTTATAATCCGGGATTTCGGTACTTTTATAATCCACGATTTTGGTACTTTTATAAACCACGATTTTTTATTTTGATTTTGGTTCATTTTAACAATATATGAAACACTTTCATAAACCACGATTTTTTAATTTGATAAATCACAATATCTAAATAAGATATTCAAACTTTTTAGTGAGATTATGGTACTTTTATAAACCATGATTTCTTAGTTTGTTTGTGAAACTTTTTAATAACATTTTTGGGCTTTTCTATGCCCTTATTTCTAAATATGATTTCGGTACTTTTATCAACCAGGATTACAGACTTTGATTTTGGGACTTTTTAATTAGATTTTGTTACTTTTAATATCCACGATTTACTTTACTTTTTGGTACTTTTAATAACATTTTAATACTTTTACTAGTAACGATTTTATAGTTTAATTTTGGTAACTTTTATAATTTGGTACTTTTATAAGCTACGGTTTTTAAACTATGGTACTTTTTTCAACATCAAAATTTTAATGTTTGGGCATATTTTGAAGATTTTTGTTTTACAAAGATTAAAAATGTAAAAATCTGTTAAAACTTATTGATCACATTGTACAATACCTATTGCAAATACAAACTAACAACGTTTACAAAAATGATTATCGCCTACTAACTAAATATGGAGGCATCTGATATTTAGGTAACAATCAACATATCCGCATTTTATTTTTTTTTTAGAAGAGAGCAGTTAGAGCGAAAAAATAACGAATAACCAACAATAATGTGTATAGTACAACAATATAAATCTATTCACACATTATGTGACAGGCCAAAAACAAACGATAAATGATATCAATCAAAGCGTAAATCCTTAATGATGTTGGTAAACACACATACAGACCCACTCACACACATGGATACATTTACATTCAAACACCCCGCTATTTTAGGCTTGTCAACATATGCTATAACACATGTCATGTGGCCCAATTTAGAAATTGAAGGACTTTGAATTATATGCTTCTAATTCTTTGTTGTTGTTGTTGTTTTGATTTTATTCATTTAACAACAACCAAAAGGTTATTAAATGCAATGAGTTTTTTTAATGCTGGCTAAAATTAGAGCAAAAACATATTTTGTTATTAGGAGCGATATTAAAAAGATTATACTTTTTCATTAAATTGATTCTATAAATCCGAATACTGGTTAATCTTTATTAATGATACATCAAATAAATATTAAGTATTGCTTTATCACCAGTATAGAATGAATGAACAACATTAATAATAAATCTACAAAATTTAATTGTATTGAAGTGTCATCTAAATGTAAAGAAAAGTATTTTATGTATTCATTTTGTGGTCAAAAAAAATAATTTTGTCAGACTTGTATTAAGTTCATTGTTAGTAAGAATATTTATTGTGGTTGCAAAAGTTATGTTTTTTTTATAAATATGTACTCACAAATTTTTTTGATGTGACAAACCTCATGATAAAAATCTTTCGATGAATTTAATCCTTATAACTCAAAATCTTTAACATTTTATATCTTTTTCAATTAGAATGTTTAAATATTTGTGGACATTTATATAAAATTCAAATATTTCTTAAACACACAAAAATATACAAACTCCTACAAAATTGAGTTTTATATGTTTTTTTAGTTCTATTTTTATTTATTTATTTAACCAGCAGTTGTAGTATTTGAAATAGTTGACTTCTTGTGCCATGTTAAAGCAACAAGCAAACATGCTGATTGTTCTAGAAATTTCTTTTAGAATGTGACATAAAATACTAAAGTATTTGAAATAAAATTTTATGTTTCAAAAAAAAAATGTACTATTCAAAAACACACAAAATATGTAGAGAGAATAAAAATGTTTGTGGTTATAATTTAAAAAGTTAACCACAATAAAAATAAAGTTGGAAAAAGTCTATCAGTCTTAATATCTAAATTATCAAAGTGTAGAATTTTTTTAAAGATGATTTTATTTTTGAGGAAATGTTCTGTTTTATTCATACCTCGGGTTTTTGGGGTTGTATAAAAACGACATAAACAGGCCTATTAACAATCAAGCTGTAAGTTGCTACTAATAAAATCGGCATACACGAGTTTTATGTTCAATTTACACATCGGCTTATTTCAATGTTGATGTTTGGTCACCAGCGTGGAGTTTTTTACCTGTTTGGTTTTCTCCACAACGTTCTCGCAATGGGTTTTTATAAACACATTTTTTTACCTTTTTTTTGATACTTATTTTAAATAATAACACATTTTGTTATTAATTGTTTTTTATAATTGAACTTTTATTAAATTGAATTTTGTTGAATATGAAATAGATTTGGATTTGAATATGTAATTCAGATAACGTAGATTAACATAATAATGAATTTTACAACTATGTTAATTATTTTTGGTCTACCCTTTATAACTTGCTTAATATGTTAATTGTAACGGCAATTGCTGAAATAGAAGAGAAGAAAGAAAACTGGAAGAATAGGGAGCTTGATGCTCCATATTGCTTAATAAAACGATACAGTTTGATTTCAAAAGCAAAAAAAAACAAGACGTGTTTTCCTTACCGCAAATTCAACAAATCTGCCCACCATTTTTTATTTATAAAATTTAAATAAAATTCTAAGATTTTGAATTTTATTTATTTTTTCCTTAAAAATTATTAAGGATTTTCATTTTGGCGCCCGAGCAGGGACGTGATTTGTTGAATAGCTTAATTAAATATTTTGAAAAATTAATTTAAAATATTTAAATAAAATTTTGTTTGCTAAATTGTTGCAAACAATTTTTCTTTCTGTGTTTGTTTCTTATCATTGATAGAAACACACAAAGTTGTGCGCGATTAATTCGTAATTTTTCTTGGAAAAATAAAATTGAAAGTCGTTTTATTATTATTTGTGCCTAAATTTCCTGTTGCTGCTTTCCATGCCTCGTCGTTGCTGCTGCCGCAAGTGCCGTCCACAACATAACCAGGAGAGTGATTCGGGTCTATCTGACATAGAGGTAACAGTGTAAAAAGTATTTTGTGTAAACCTAAAATCTGTAAGTTATTTGGATTTTAGAGATAATTCTGTAAATTATTCAGAAGTTATTATTCTTTTTCTCAATTGCGAGTTAAAACACAAAATTATTTTTACACTTCATTTCATTTATATATTTTTTGAACAAAACCCACCCTTAAAAGTGAAACATTTAATATCGTGAGTGATTATTAACACAAAAACAAATATACATACACACGGATCAATATATTTTCTTTTTTACCACGAACACATACCGCTCGTATTAAATTCCGTAACACGTACCGTCGGCATTTTAATTAATTTTAATTATTTTTTTAATTAATTTGATTTTTTTATTTGCACTTTTTTCGCGAGTGTTAATTAATTTAATTTTGCAAAAATTTATTTTCATCGTTTTGTTTTTATCTCCTTTTTCTTCGACACTTTCATATGTACACATTTGTTTGTTATCGGTAACGATAACAACATATGATCATTTCGGTGCTTAACGTGACCAACTTAACCATAAAAGGGGACATTTCATTAATGTACATACATATCGTATGGCAAAATTTATTTTTCTAAATAAATTTTTGTAAGTGTCCACCAGAATTGTGCGTGAAGATTAAATTTAGTAAAAATAAAAATATTTCTTGGATTAATTTTATTAAACTTGGTAAAGTATTTTATATTTTTTTGAAAACGTTACCAAAGGTTGGTTCAAGTGGCTGAACGAACAGTGATCGTGATTCTTAGTAAACAAAATTGTGAACCGAATAAAAACAAAAATTTTTTGTGGAATTTGACCACAACTTAGGCAAATTTAAACAAGATTAAAGTGCAAATTTATTATTTTTTTAAATTAAAATTCTTAAAATTCATTGCCGGCGAGACATTTAGTATAAAGTTGGTCGTAAACGGGCGAGCGAGGTGTTTAATGTAAAAAAACACTGGTTTTCTTTGCAATTTACCAAAAAAGTGCGTGTCGTGAGTTTTTTTAATTTGATAAAAATAAGTTGAAATTGTGTGTTGAATCGATTTTTATAATTACCAAAAGCTTATTTTTTAAATATATTAGTGAAAATCGCGAATTTTAAGTCTTTTCTTAAACCCAAACAAATTTCGTATGAATTTTCAGAATTCAGAGTGGTCATCGTATTAGACGATATTTGAAATTAATTTTTTTTAATTTCATTTAGTTCCATTATTTAACGTTTTCTTTTTTTTTTAATACGAAATTTTGTTATTCGAGCGCGATATTTCCCCCGAATTATTTTCAAATTAAAATAATTTGGTGAAAGTTTTCCACAATTTAAAGGAAAATTTATTTGAAATCTGCTTTTGCGAAATTTATTGGAATATTATTCTATTATCAATTATACTTTCGATTTTTTTAATTTTTTTTGTGGTTTTCTTTCAATATGGTCGGTAAGAAACACCAAAGCGATCCTGAATCAGAGACATTGTCGAAACTGATTCAGAGAAGAGCCAAAGTGATTGAAAATATTTCGAAGATTCGTAGGTCTATTGTAGATAAAACGATTTCTTTCAATCCCTTTGAGATAGATTGTCGCATGGAAATATTAAAAGACCATATTGCTCAAGCAATGCAGTATCAGTCTGAATTGGACATTTTAGATCCAACAAATGACGACCGATCTGGGCTTGAAGATATGTGTGTGACCACGAAAGCTATGTTAATGAGTCTTCAGGCTAAACATAGAAGACCTAGTATGCCTGAAACATCGTTTAGTATGATGCAAACTCATCATTCTAGGCTTCCAAACATGCGGCTCCCAAAATTCAGTGGAAAATATTCCGAGTATAAAAACTTTATGAGCCTGTTTGAGAATCTGGTCCACAATGATCCGACACTTACAGATATTGAAAAATTCAATCATCTCATATCATGCTTATCCGATGAAGCTTTGGGTACAGTCAAAGCTTTTCAGATTTCTGAAAACAATTACCCCAAAGCCTTAGCCAGTTTAAAAAAGGTTTATGACAATGATTGTCTGATCTTTTTCGATAATATTTCGAAACTTTTCGATCTTCCTGAGATCAATAAACCTTCGGCTTCTGCTTTGCGTAGCATGATTGACACTGTTTCTGCCATATATGATTCACTGTTATCTATAGGTGATGATAAAAAGATAACAAATGCCATTCTTATACATCTAGTGATGTCGAAAGTCGATCCAGTCACTAAATCCAAGTGGGAAGAACAGCTTGACTTCGAAAAGCTCCCATTATGGGCTGACTGTGAGGCCGCCTTAAATAAAAGGTACCAGCACATCTCTGCTGATGAATCGTCTAGTTCAAGACCTAGTTCTTCAAAGAATAGACATGATAATGGGCCTAAGAAAAATACAAAGACAGCACTAGCTTGTTCGAAACCTAGACAATCTGCTGAGAAATGTCTCTTTTGTAGATCTACACAACACAATATCTATAATTGCCCTTCTTTTTCCGCAGTGCCAGTTCTTCAAAGATTTGACTTTATTAAAGCTGTGCCTGCGTGTATAAACTGCCTGAAAAAAGGTCATACTGTAGCAAAATGCAATTCACAAAAGTGTAGAGTCTGCAGTGGCTCTCATCACTCAATGCTACATAGATATAATACTAGTTCTCAAGCCTCAAGTTCTAACCAAAATTCTTCTGTAAATTACTTGTCACAGCAGCCGTCTACTTCTCACGCTTCGGTGAATCTTTCATCATCGGATGAGAATATAATTCTCGCCACAGCGGTCGTGAAAGTGAGGAGTAGTTCCGGAAATTATATTCTGGCTAGGGCTCTTTTAGATTCCGGTTCTCAAACGAATTTGATAACTGAGGACTTGCACAGAGACTTAGAATTAAGAGAGAAGGAGGCAGATTAAATTTAATTGGCATAGGCGAAACAAATTCTTCTGCTAAATCTAGCATCGAAGTCGGTATCATGTCGAGGGTTAATTCTACTCAATTCTTTTCCAAGTTTTGGGTATTGAGTTCAATTACGAACTTCCAACCTGATCGCAAGATTTGCACTACCGATTGGAATATTCCGAAGAATATTGAATTGGCAGACCCTTGCTTTTACAAACCACAGAAAGTTGATTTATTAATCGGTGGTGAACTCTTCTTTGAACTGCTATGCGTTGGACAAATTAAGTCTAACCCCAATCTGCCAGTTCTTCAGAAAACTACTCTTGGCTGGATTGTAGCTGGCAAATGCAACCAAATGTATGCCACGTTAGCAATTCTATTGAAAACGAGGATACTGTGGATTCAATTGTTCGAAAATTCTGGGAATCAGAGGAACTGTCTAATGAATCAACAGTCATTTTTAATGAGGAACAACAAAAATGTGAGGATAAGTTCAAAGATTCGGTACGACGTTTATCGTCAGGACGTTTTGAAGTCTCACTTCCTTTCAAATCAGATCCTAATCTTTTAGGATCATCCTTCGATACTGCCAAGAGGCGTTTTCTTGCGCTAGAGCGTAGACTCTCAACCGACAACATTATGAGAGAAATGTATCACGATTTTATGAAAGAGTATGTCGACTTAGGTCATATGTCCATTACGGACAATCAAATACCGAGCTCTCCTCATTATTTTATTCCGCATCAGTGCGTTTTGCGTCCTCAAAGCACTACTACCAAACTTCGTGTAGTTTTTGATGCCTCGAGTCGAACTTCTTCGAGAACTTCACTTAACGATTTGTTAATGGTTGGCCCTACGGTGCAAGAAGAATTATATTCGACGCTAATCCGTTTTCGATTCCATAAATTCGTTATCACTGCCGACATTGAAAAAATGTATCGTCAAGTCTTAGTTGGCGAGAACGATAGAAATTTTCAACTAATCCTTTGGAGACAAAATCCATCTGATTTGCTACAAGTGTTTCGCTTGAACACTGTTACTTACGGTACGTCTTCCGCACCATTTTTAGCAATCAGATGTCTTATTCATCTAAGCGATTTATACAAAGAGACTTTGCCCATAGCGTCAAAAGTTATTCGCAGTGATTTTTATGTTGACGATCTGTTAACTGGCGCCGATAGTTTTCAAGAACTGTTAACTATTCGAGACGAGGTGACTCAAATACTGAGTTCAGCTGGATTTAATTTAACCAAATGGTTTTCCAATCACCCCGATTTTAACCTCACTAATTGTAAAGAAAAACTGTTACATAGTGATTCCGATACGGCCAAAGCTTTAGGCATACACTGGGTTCCGAAGAATGATTCATTTAAGTTTCATTTGGAAGATAATTTTCATGATCTAAAAGCAACAAAAAGAAACATTTTGTCGGTTTCGTCTCGGTTGTTTGATCCTCTCGGACTCTTATGCCCAATCATAACAAAATCCAAAATGTTGCTACAAGAACTTTGGATTCAGAAACTTGACTGGGATGAATCGATCCCCATGCGATTAAATACTGCGTGGGAGAATTTCAAAATAAATTTGTCGAAAATTGATTCAATTGAAATCCCAAGATTCGTTCACACAACTTCTTCAGCAAAAGTTCAGATTCATGGCTTTTCTGATGCTTCTCTTCGGGCTTATGGTTGCTGCATTTATATAAGGAGTATTGACTCAAATGAAGTTTTTTGTAGGCTTCTTACAGCCAAATCAAAAGTCGCTCCAATCAAGACAAAATCTCTTCCGAGACTTGAGTTGTGTGCAGCACACCTATTGGCTAAATTGTGGATTCGAATTAAAAACATGATGAGCTTTGAAATCGAGAGTGTACATTTCTGGACAGATTCAGAAATCACTTTACATTGGATTAAAACTCATCCATCCACTCTCGCAACTTTTGTATCCAACCGAGTTGCTGAAATACAAGAATACTCAGACCGTGTTTCTTGGCGCCACGTGCCCACGAAACAAAATCCGGCTGACATTGTATCTAGAGGATCTGATGTTGATGATCTAAAAGACTCAATTTGGTTTGTTGGTCCTTCGTTTCTTCTCCTCGATAGCTCAAACTGGCCTGTTAACCATCATTTCGTGTTAACAGAGAATCAAGTGTCTTTAGAGAAAAGAAAATCCAATGTTCTCCTTACAGTAGAGAGTTCTCCGGAATTACAGAATTCTCCGGAAGAAAATCACATGAATATATTCTTGAAATTGATAGACGATCATTCGTCTTACAAAAAGTCATTGAGGATCATGTGCTACGTGCTAAGATTCATTGACTTTTGTAGAAAACGTAAAATCATGAAAACTGTATGGCCTACTGTAAAGGAGATGAACTGGGCCTTTTATAGGTTTGTGGAAATAGTCCAGAGAGAAAAGTTCTCTGAGGAGATTGCTAACTCAGGTGTTGCCTTCGAACATTCAACGTTTAACACCATTTATCCACAAGTTCACTGAAAATACGCGAAATTTTTCACTTATTAGGGTAGGTGGGAGGTTGCTTAATGCACCATTACCGTATAATACGAAATTCCCACTTCTATTACCAAGAAAAACTCTCTTTGTGAGACGATATTTGCGCGATTTGCACCTCAATAATTGTCATGCTGGTACAAAAGCATTGATAGCCCTTTTACGGGAGAATATTTGGCTTATAAATGCCAGAGAAGAGTGTGGCAAAATAGTGCGTAAATGTGTTCATTGCTTCCGCTATAAACCAAAATTGATGACCCAAATAATGGGAAATTTACCCACTGACAGAGTGAGAGCGCTACGTCCATTTTTAATTTCCGGCGTAGACTTTTGTGGTCCCGTGAATATTTCATTACGAATTCGTGGTAGACCTCCTATCAAAATGTATATAGCGGTTTTTGTATGTTTCACTTCGAAGGCTGTTCACTTAGAATTAGTTTCCAATTTATCCTCCGACGCATTTATCCTTTCTTTAAAAAGGTTCGCTGCCAGGAGAGGACTCCCCCAGAAAATATATTGCGACAACGCCACCAACTTCGTGGGAGCCAGCCGAACGCTCAAAGAGCTATACGAGGCGTTCGAGAAGAACAAAGAGGACGTCGTATCGTACGCAGTATCGTGCAGGGTAGAATTCAACTTCATACCTCCCAGAGCTCCTCACTTCGGAGGACTGTGGGAAGCAGCCGTGAAGCAGGCGAAACACCTACTTCTGCGAACCGTGGGCAATGCGGCGCTCACCCAAGAGGAAATGGCAACAATGCTCGCAGAGGTAGAGGCGGTGCTCAACAGTCGCCCAATCGCACCGCTGTCTCCGGACCCCAACGACGGGGATGCGTTAACTCCGGCGCATCTGCTCATAGGCGGGGGTCTGCGTTCGCTGCCGCCAGAATCCGTCGAAGACATCAGAGGCAACAAGATAACCTACTTGAAGCGATGGCGGATGCTCTGCGCTCTCAAGCAGATGTTCTGGCGGGCCTGGTCGAAAGACTACGTCCTGGGGTTGCAAGGCAAGGCCAGGTGGTACACCGAAGAGCCGAACCTTCTGGTCAACCAGCTAGTGGTGGTCCAAGAGGACAATCTCCCGCCCCAAGAGTGGCTGACCGGCAGAGTCGTCCGCGTAATAGAAGGCCAAGACGGCAAGGTCAGAGTGGCGGAGGTAAGGACGGCAAGAGGCGTTTATAAACGGCCGATATCCAAGCTCGCACCACTACCAGCAATTTGAAGACCTACGGTCCTTCAATGGGGCCGGAATGTTTGGTCACCAGCGTGGAGTTTTTTACCTGTTTGGTTTTCTCCACAACGTTCTCGCAATGGGTTTTTATAAACACATTTTTTTACCTTTTTTTTGATACTTATTTTAAATAATAACACATTTTGTTATTAATTGTTTTTTATAATTGAACTTTTATTAAATTGAATTTTGTTGAATATGAAATAGATTTGGATTCGAATATGTAATTCAGATAACGTAGATTAACATAATAATGAATTTTACAACTATGTTAATTATTTTTGGTCTACCCTTTATAACTTGCTTAATATGTTAATTGTAACGGCAATTGCTGAAATAGAAGAGAAGAAAGAAAACTGGAAGAATAGGGAGCTTGATGCTCCATATTGCTTAATAAAACGATACAGTTTGATTTCAAAAGCAAAAAAAACAAGACGTGTTTTCCTTACCGCAAATTCAACAAATCTGCCCACCATTTTTTATTTATAAAATTTAAATAAAATTCTAAGATTTTGAATTTTATTTATTTTTTCCTTAAAAATTATTAAGGATTTTCAGTTGACATAACTTTAAAATTACATTAGATTTGAGGTTTTGAAATTAAAATATTCTTTGACAGAATAAAATCTTTTTAAAATATTTTCTTACATAGACAAAAGTTGTAAAATAAAATATTCAAAAATAAAAACAAAATTAATAAATTTAAAATCAAAACAAGTGAAAAATTCCACTTTCCAAAAAAAAAAACTTTCAGAATATTTTAAATACTACTTTTGATAGCGCGATATTAAAAAAAAAAAAAAACATCCATCTTTTTTGATTTAAAAAGATTTTTTTTATGTTTAAGAAGAATAATAATATTAATTAATATTATATTTTAATCTTTAATCTTTATATTAGGTTTATAAACCACTTTTTTTATTTTGGTACTTTTTAATAAGGAGCTAGAATTTTTATAAACCACGATTATTTTTGAAATTGGTATTTTTAATAAGAAGATGGTACTTTTAAAAACCACGATTGTTTTTTTAATATTGGTACTTTTTAATAACAAGATGGTACTTTTATAAGCCACAATTTTTTTTTTTCGATTTTGGTACTTTTTAATAACAACATGGTAATTTAGTAAATCACGATTGGTTTTTGATTTTGGTACTTTTTTATTAAAAGATGGTACTTTTATAAAGGACGATTGTTGTTTTTGATTATGGTACTTTTTAATAAGAAGATGGTTTTTTTTATAAACTACGATTGTTTTTTTGATCTTGGTACTTTTTATAAGAAGATGGTACTTTTATAACATGGTACTTTTATAAATGTTCAATATACACATCGGCTTATTCAATGTTGACAGACCTTTAAAATTACAATGAGCCATCAGTTTTTGGGTTTTCAAGTTAAAATTTTCTTTGTCAGAATAAAACTTTTTTTTAATAGACATTGTCTATTGTAAAATAAAATATTCAAAAATAATAACATAATTAATAAATATAGAGCGCCCCGGTAGGCTAGTTGGTAGCGTGCTAGCTTATCTGTGCGGGGGTCGTGGGTTCGATTCCCACCAGAGGCTTCGGTCTGTTTTCGCTACAACGAGCCGATGGCCTTTGTTGCTAGTGCTCGGTTCGGGTATTAATATATAATTTGTAATTATATGATTAATATAGATATAAATCAATAAATAAATAAAAAAATAAAAAAATTAATAAATAAATAAATAAATAAATAAATAAATAAATAAATAAATAAATAAATAAATAAATAATAAATATAAAATCAAAACAAGTGAAAAATTTTACTTTCAAAAAAAAAACTTTTCAGAATATTTTATATACTACTTTTAAATAGCACGATATTTAAAAAAGCATCCATCTTTTGTAATTTAAAAAGGATTTTTTTTTGTTTTATTCTTAAGAAGAATAATTTCTTAAGGACATTTTCAAATTTAATTTAAAACCTTTGCATTTATCATACAATTTAAGGTGCCTTAAAAATTTTGTATTTAAAGTACCAAAACCTTATTAAACAATTGAGATTTAAAAAAAGTACCAATGTCTTATTAAAATTATATAATCGTTGTTTGTAAAATTACCAAAATCAAACTTAATAAACGTGACTTATAAAATATGAAATCAAACCTAATAAAAGTGGTTTTCAAAAGTACCAACATTTTATTAAAACTTTTAAAATCAAACCAAAAAAGTACCAAAGTTTTATTAAAAATTACCAAATTCATATTACACAAAAGTGGTGTATAAAAGTATCAAAACTTGTTTAAAATGTTCCAAAATTAAAGTAAATAATTACCGTTTATAAGACTCAAAATAAAAAATAAAATAGTACCAAAAACTAAATAAATAAAAGTGACTCTTAAAAGTATTAAAATCTTATTAAAAAAATATCAAAATCAAACTATATAATTGTGGTTTATAAAAGCACCAAAATCTAATAAAGTAGTGGCAAATTAAATTAAATAATAATTTCTACTAAAACAACAAAAATCATAAAAAAGTATAAAAATCAAACTAAAAAACTTGTTTTATGAAAGTACCAAAACCTTACTAAAAGATATTGATATCAAACTAGGTTATTAAAGTACCAGATTCTTGAAAATGTTATTTATTTTGCTTCGATCTTCTTGATTTATATTTTTATTTTTTTTTTTTTAATACTGACAAAAACAATTTTTGATTTGTCACCTTTATTAAAAATTGTTATATCTAAGTTTTCTTTTATTAAGATTTATTATTCAAATTATATAAATATCCACTGAAGAAGTCACCCAATGGCGAAATATTGGGATTAATAAATAATTATAAATTTTTAATAAAAAAAACATCTTAAGCTCATTTTAAACAAAAATTATAAGTACCAGATTCTTATTAAAATATGACAAAATCAAACTTAAAAAATTCTAGTTATAAAAGTACCAAAATCGTACTAAAATATATTAAAATCAAACTAATTTATAAAAGTACTTAAAACTTATTAAAAAGTACCGAATTCATAATAAAAAGCAACAAACTGAAACTGAATAAACTTAGTTTATTAAAAAGCCAATATCCTAAGAAAACCAAAATCTTATTAAAGGGTACCAAAATCAAACTAAACAATCAGGGTTTATCAAAATACCAAAACCTTATTAAAAAGTACCAAAATCAAACTTTAAGATCGTGGTTTATAAAAGTTAAAACTACCAAAACCAAAAAGTACCAAAGTTTTATTAAAAATTACGTAAAATCTTATTTAATTGTATCAAATTCATATTAAATGATTATAGTGTGTGAAAATAACAAAATATTAATAAAAATTACTAAAAACCCTAATATAAAAAACTGAAATCTTATTAAAAAGTGCCAAATACAAAGTACCAAAATCTTATTAAAATGTACCAAAATATTATTGATTTCCAAAAATATCTTAATCTTAATTAAAAAGCACTAAAATCAGCAATTGCAATTCTTATTGCAATCTTATTAAAAAGTGCCAGAATCATCTTAATATTCGAGGTTTATAAAAGTTCCGAAATCCCCAGCAAATCCACCAAATAATGTGTAATGCACTGACTGTAGTTTATTTAAAAAGTAATACGTAGAGTTTGTTTTTAAATGAAGAATCAATTGAAATTCATATAAATATATTTTTTAACTATTTAAATCAGTCATTCAAAAAACAAACTATAAAAATTTACAGACATTCAGTAGGAGTTAATATTTTCTGTTAAATGCAAAATTTTATATTTTCTGTTTGTAAAAATAGAAATTCATATAATTCCTTTTTGTTTAGTTTACCAAAATAGTTTGTTTATGTACAAAATTATTTCAATAAAAATTACAAGAAATTATTCAAATATAGATACAGACATAGAATATAAAAATATATACATCTGTGTGTGTTGTTTTGTAAAATTGCATACAATTAAAAATAATCAATTAAAAAAAAACAAAAGTAGTTTTTTTCTACGTTTCGTCAATTAAAAATTGATGATTATTTTAAACGACTTTCGATTGCTTTTACTACTTTTGTCGATTATTTAACAATGATTGAAAATAAACAACAGAATGGGCTGAATATTATGAAAAATTAGTATAGTCCTCTTTTTGACTGTATTTTCGATTAAGTTAATAGGTATTTTAGATTATTTTTAATGAAATAATATTGTGAGTGTGCTAAAATTGCTCATGGATTACTTTACACCTTACTTCACTGATTAATTTTACAGGTGATGAATCAAAAGATAATGTATGGACCCATTACTTTAGATGTGATAAAGTAATTGCTTACTTATATGGTTGCGAGAATGGGAAAAGTAATGTGTCTAAAAATAGATTTTCATAAAAAATAAATTTTTGTTAAAAAAATATTTGAAACATTATTAAATATAATGTGGCCATGATGGGAATTAAACCTGAGAACTCTGGTTTTTGATTGCAAAAAGGCATATATTTCAGAACATACCAATACAAATACATAACACAAATACCAAAAATCAGACAAGTTCAGGATTGCTCATCAGACTTATAGTCATATTTTGGGATCATTATCACATTATGAGCCAGAGTTTGGAATGACCTACATAATATTTAGGTCATCCAAAATTCTGACTACAAATTTGATGAGCAATCTTGAATTTGTCTGGTTTTTGATATTTGTATTATGTTTTGGGCTTTGGTGTGTTCTGACATATTTAGTACAATTTTAAGACCAACATTTTTGCAAAACATTTTATTCCCGCCCTCACCCTTCTTAGGGATACTTTTTACGATTTGTTAGAATAGAGCCAAAAAGTGGCATTATGTGTGAGAGTTAGAGGGTTAATATGTTTTACAAAAATATTTCCATTAACCCTTCTGCATCCCTTGAATATGTGCCCTTCCCATGTTATTTTGGGTCAATATGACCCAACATTAAAATGAAAACAAAATTTCATATTTAATATAGAAAACTTATTTGTTTTGTAATTTTTTTATTTAGTATAATAAAAAATAATGAAAACTAAAATAAATAAGCCCTCCTGACCAATTATTAAAAGAATATATAAAATAAAATTAAATTTGAAATTCAGACGTTTTTTTTTTTTTTTTGAAAAATAAAAAAATAATAATTATATTTTTAATACTGATGTATAAAAATTTAAAAGTTTGTGTGTCAATTTATACATGTGCTTTTTACAAATAAATTTTTTACAAGAATCACATATAGTGAAATACTTGAGTTCCGCTGTCGTTTATTTGGTAAATTACTGGACAATGGTGTATTTGTACTATTTTGTTTAGAACATTGCACCTGTGAGATCATTTTGTTCTTGAATATTTTTAACAAGATTTCTTGCTGATGGTCCATGTGGCCCAACCTTTCTTCAATTTATTAGTTGATCTGCAAGTTCTACTAGATGAAGCCTGCGTCTGAAGTTTTTATGAAATTCCAGGCAGGATTCATAACAGTCCATATAACGTAGGAGTTATATGCTGATACATCTATTTGAAAATAATGCAAAAGGCCATCTTTTAGTCATGCTCTTATATGTGTAATTAGCAACTAGTTGGTCAAGCGCTTCAACTCCAGCTTTCGTTTAGTTGTAATGATGTATTATTTCAGGTTTGTTTTTTCATCGTCTCTTACAACTACTGAATGATGAAGAGGAGAACGCATTTATTTTTTTTTTTTTTTACGAGTTGTTATATCATTTGAAAACAAAAATCAGAGTGCAATACGAGCTTTTTTCATAATCAGAATTTTTTAAGGCAAACAAATTTTATTTTTACGGGCAGTGCCAACTAATGTAATATTCCGAGTTGAATGGCAAAATTGTATGTAGTAAAAAAATTACCGCATATAATTGTTCATTCCTTTGGGAGAGGGTCTGATAATTTTAGCACCACCCTCTCACCTAAATCAAAAATATGGCTATGTATTTCTTGCTCTGCCTGTGTGCACTTCCATATTCCAGGCATATTTGGTTGTGGAATCATAAAGTGCCAATATTTGTTTGCCATATCTGGCGGGCTTTGATGGGACAAATTGTTCATTTACAGTAACATTTTCATGTCACTTGTAAAAAACTTTAAGCTGATTACTCCATTTGTCCCAAACGTTTCATATCGGTGCTAGTTTGTCACGAAGTATTATTTCTTCTGAGCTGTCAAACCGTAGGCACTTTGAAATGCTCGCAAATCGCTTGAGACTCATTCTTGTTCGAAAAATAGGTCTTCCGTTTTTTTTTCATTCCACAAGCTATTGAGATTTTCTCCATGAGATTTATAAACTCCTGCCATTATTTGTAATCCAAGATATGCATCAAGCTCTATCATATCAATGTTTTGACAATTATTTTTATATTATTATACACCTTTTTGATTTGTTATCTGAATCACAATGTTTATTATATTTGATGATATATAAAAATTGAACGAAGACTTTATAGCTGCAACCATAGATGTTGCTCTTTTGGTAGGTCCAGGGTTATTCAATAAAATTTGATTTTTTGGTAACCTGCCTGTTTGAAGTGGTAGCTGTTATTTCCAAACTACACTTTGGAATGCAATTTGAATGAACTCTTTTGTGTACAAAGTTCAAGTGTCAATGCGTTACCACCATATCATAATAAAACAAATTTCAGGAGATCCCTTTGCTGGATTCTCAAAATGCTACCCAGTTTGAGAATAATAAAATTTAAAATGAAAAAATATTTAATGAAAGCGATTTTTTTGATTAGTTGACTGAAAAAATGATTGATCGATGATTCTGAATGAAAAAGAGCTCAATTCAATTAAATTCAATAGGAAAAAAATGGTAAAGTGGAATTAAACTTGCAATATCGCTAGTTGGGTCATTTGAAATGTGGAGGGGGGAAGAAAAATGTAAATTTTATAATTTTCTCTAAAAACCATAACCTTCGTCCCTGTGATGGATAAATTAAAGTTTCACGTACATATCTTATAATTAAAGGGAAAAATTTTGCAGTTGAAAAACAAAATTGGTTCAAATTGATCCGATATGCTGCACGAACAGGCCAAAGGGTGAAACTTTAACCCCACATAACATACAAAAAAAAAAAAGTTCGAAATTGTTTTACAGTGTCCCAAGAAGAACGCAATTTTTAAATCTGGCAACATTCGAAGTGTCATTGTTGGACATTTGAACAATTGTTATTGTTTGCTAGTAGAAGGTACGAGGTTAGTAAAAATGGAGCGCTACACGAATGAACAACGCATTCTCATTACGAAATTGTTTTACCAAAATGGTGAAAGTTTTGCGGCTACAGTTCGCAAATTGCGATCAATTTGGGGTCACAATAATGCTCCAAAAGAGTCAACTGTAAAGAGATTAATGGATAAATTTGCCGAAACTGGGTCTGTTAGTGATGTAAAGACAACAACGCGCCATCGACCAGGTCGATCGACCGAAAATGTCGCAGCTGTACGTGATGATGTCGCTCAAACTCCATCTACCTCAATTCGACACCGAGCTCAGCAAATTGGTGTCTCCAAATCCACTTTGCAGCGAATTTTGACGAAAGATTTGCATCTTCATGCATACAAAGTTCAATTGACTCAGGAACTGAAGCCAGCTGACCATGGACAGCGAAGGGAGTTCGTTAATTGAGTATTGGAGAGACAACATGAAAATGCTGATTTTGCCGATAAAATCATCTTCAGTGACGAGGCCCATTTTCATCTTGATGGCTTCGTCAATAGGCAGAATTGTCGCATTTGGGGTGAGGAAAATCCTCGAGTGATTCACGAGAAGCAAATGAATCCTCAACGTGTCACTGTGTGGTGTGGTTTTTGGGCTGGAGGAATCATTGGACCTTTTTTTTATGAAAATGAGGCAGGTCAAGCGCAAACAGTCCATGGTGTTCGGTATCGTGAAAGGATAACCAGTTTTTTCTTGCCTATAATTGAAGAAATGAATGTGGAGGGCATGTGGTTCCAACAAGACGGCGCCGCATATCATACAGCCAGAGAAACAATTCAATTGCTGCATCAGTCATTTCCAGGTCGTGTTATTTCGCGTTTTGGAGATCAGAATTGGCTGCCTAGATCGTGCGATTTAACACCATTAGATTTTTTTCTTTTGGGTTTTTTGAAGTCGATGGTTTACGCGAATAAGCCGACGACGACTCAAGCCTTGAAAGAGGAAATTGGACGCTGCATTAATGAAATACCGCGGCATTCATGCAAAACGGTCATTGAAAATTTCATTAAAAGATCGTGTGCATGCCAGCCGCGGCGGCCATCTGCACGATATATTGTTCCATACATAACCTCATTCTGTCTACTTTACGATATAATAAAGTTTCACGATTTTTTTTTAAATATCTGTGTTTTATTTAAAATTTAAAAATTGCGTTCTTCTTGGGACACCCTTTATAAGTAACAAAAAATATAAGTAACAAAAAATAAAAAAGTGATAATTTCAATTCCTTTTATACTACGAATAATTATTTAATTATATTCCCTGTCAATCATATGCCCCCATAATTAAAATTACAAAAAAAATAATACTGTACAAAATCATAAGAAATACATCTTGCAAACATTGTTACTACGTGTTTATTGTCTCTTTAAAAATTAATTTTTACACCTTTAAACAATTGTAATTTTACACCTTCCGTCTATTGTATTATCTTCATTAATTCCACATTATATACTGCTGTATGAATGCATAACTTTATTGTTATTGTTGTTAAAGGCATAAAATACAGATTTCTTTTTACTTTCTTTTTATTTTCTTCTTTTTCAGATGATGAGTTTACCTCTATTATAGTCGTTTTCATTAATTTTTCTTTTTTGTTTTTTTCAATTTCATCTTTTACAAAACACTATTCACCGTCCAACCTTAAGCATTGTAGTTGCATTGTTATTTTAAATTGCAGCGTTATTGTTGTTTGTAGTTATTTTTGTTTAGGTTTTCCACGAAGCTTCCTTTTTTAACATTTCTAAGGCAATTTCCGGTAGAATGCATACATTGTTTATTCACATATGTATATGTATGTGTGTTAGTTTACTTGTGTGGTTAGTTGTGTGTTAGTTGTATATCACTGCAAGTAATAGTGGAAAATGTACGAATGAATATAATTGCTATGGAGATGGTTATATGTGATGTTATACCTTCATAAATATATGCATGAATGTATGAGGTTTCTTTTGTTGTGTAAACACACCTTAAAACATATACTGTAAAAAAAACAATGGCGTATATGAATTACTATGGTCTGCTGTTAGTGAAGTTAATCAGAGCATACATATCAAATTGTGAATTCTATCTTATTCTCTTTATGTTCCTACTACACCTACAAAAATAGGTATATAATTTAATTTAAATATAAAACTTATATATAAAAATTTTTGTATGAAAATTTTTTCATGAGTCACTGTATACGTTATAAGAGGAAATAAGGAAACTTATAGAAACTGGCTCTGAACCGGCCCTTAAATCAATTACGATGATGTTATTTTGGTTCTTCATAACAAGATTTTTGTACTTTTATAAATAACAATTATTTAATTAGATTTAGGTCAGTGGTCGGCAGAAAGAGAGAATATAAATGTATTGGTGCTTTACACCGTAAGAAATTATTTTATCTTTCTAGATAAATGAATGAATGACTAAATTAATAAATGAATTAATCGATAAGAGAATATCCTTATTCATTGAATTAAAATAGTTAATGTTTTTGTTTTCTCTATTATAAAAAATATAAATAATTCATAATAATGATAATAATAATTTTTTTAATGGCATACAAGGCACTCTGCCTCATTTAACATAGTTCAAGAAAATAAAAAAAAATTCTTCCCACTCAACGTTCCACATTTTTAATTTAAAACGTTCCACATTTAAAATTTAAAATGTAAACGAAAAACAAAATAATTACCTACAATAAAAAATACCTATAATAAAAAAGAAACAAATTTTTAGAGTGTACTTTATTTCTTCAACAAAGCGGCATATACTTGCTCTGTTGAAAGTAAGCGTACTACTGAATGAAATAATTGTATTTTTTGTGCTCATAGCTGTTAGATTTGTTGACATTCGTGTAATGTACGTGTAAATTGCCGTTTGTGTTCGGCCCCTGAGTTCTATGACTGCCGATCACTGATTTAGGTACTTCTTAATAAGATTTTGGTATTTTTATAAGAGATTTAAATTTTGATACTTTTCAGTACGATTTTTTTAACTTTATAAAAGGTTATTTTTTTTAGATTTTAGTACTTCTTAATAAGATTTTGGTACTTTTTAATAAGATTTTGGTACTTTTGTCAACCACGACTACATTTTATTCTGGTGCTTGGTACTTTTATTAAAGTACTTTTATTAAAGTGCTTTGACTTATATTTTGGTACTTTTTATTAAAAAAAATTTTTTATAAGATTTTTGTACTTTTAAAGAAGACTCTTTTTTTATATAGACTGATACTTCCTCATAAGATTTTGATACTTTTATAAAATACTGTTTATTTAGATTTTTGTACTTTTCTTAAAGTTTGCTTATTTAGATTTTATTATTTTTTTTTTAATATAATTTTGATAATTTTATAAAAGATAGTCTATTTAGATCTTCTTAATTCTTAGAAAGATTCTGGTACTTTTATAAGCCACGATTACATAGATAGGTATGTACTTCTTAAACAGATAATGAAACGTTTATTGAAGATTGTTTATTTATATTTTGGTACTTTTTATTAAGATTTTGGTAATTTTGTAAAATATTTTTAAATTTGATTTTGGTACTTCTTAATAAGATTTTGATATTTTTATAAAATATTTTTCATTTAGATTTTGGTACTTTTTAATAAAATTTGGTACTTTTAGAAAAGATGTTTTAGGTAGATTTTGGTACTTTTATAATACATTGTTTCTTTAGATTTTGTTACTTTTTAATAAGATTTTGGTACTTTTATTGGGACCTTTAATTAATAATGAGCGTTTAAATCCCATAGAGTCCACCCATGATCGTTTTATTCGGTTCGAGCAGCGCGTAATAGATCACGCCACGCTAGGCCTACCAAATACAGAGCATAAGCTTCATGCCATTAATATTCGGCTTTGTGAAGGATGTTGATAGCTGTCCAGGCAAAACCATGATTTTTTACGCTTGGTTTTTTTTCGTAATTGATCCACTTTTCATCTCCAGACACAATGCGATGCAAACAACACTTCCTTTTTTTGGCGTTCGAGGAGCTGTTTTCTTGCATTTAATTAAACATCATGGCTTCTAGGCGATTGCTGACTGTCGACTCAGACACTCCTTTTGATTCTGACAACTTCTGAAGCATTTGACATTCTTCCATATAGAGCAATGATATTCTTCGTCTTTAAACTTTTTGGGGTGACCCGGCCGTTCCTTGTCTTTGAGCTCAAAGTCAACACTAGAGCGACCAAACGACCTTTATTACGATTGTTCAAATATAGCATGCTTGCACTTTTCTTCATATTAAAATAATGAAGAAGAACTTCCCGCAAAAACACTTTATCTAATACGAAATTCGACATCTTCAAGAAAATATTTAGTATTGTTGTTGACGTTTCAACCAAATGACACGAGCTGTCAAAAAAATTCGTGCACAATAGTTCAAATACTCATTATTAATTCAAGGTCCCAATATGAAAGCTAGTTTAGTAATATTGATTTTTGTACTTCCTAAGATTATTTAGGACCTTGTAACTTTAATGGACCAAGATTGTTAATTTAGATTTTGGTGTCTCCCAATAACTTTTGTTGCTTTTCAATGAAAATTTGCTACTTTTAAAATCCGTGCTTGTGGTACTTTTTGGCTAGATGTTGGTGCTTTTTACAAACAACGATTTTTTAATACGAAGGGGAAAATTTAATACTCGTAACATGTGCTATGTTAGTTTCACCATTTTCCTATTTTTATAAATTTCCCATAGGGTTTCTGCCTTGAAAACATGGTAATAAATATAGTTTGAAATTTTTTAAACGAAACTTTTAATAGCCACCAGCAAACCTTTATAATTAAACCCTGCGAAAACTGAAATGGTTTGGTTTGGTAAAGTACAATACAAAGTTCCGGCAGGTAATTATGAAATAAAAAACTTAACTTAATTTGCATATTTTTGATTTGTACATACATACCCAACAAACAACAGGTTCCGTTTTCGGTCCGTCATAAACGAAATCCAACTCCATTTATGTACAAACCAGAAAACGGATTTATGTAAATGCATTAATTTTTTAATTTTGAATAACAAATTATAGTTTTTTTCTTTAAATTTATTTATAAAGTTATGTAATAAAATAACAAAAATAAAACATTTACAAATATAATTAAATGAAATATTCATCTCCAGCATAACTAGCATCTCAATACATCACTGCGGTTATGACACATTGAATATCATGAAAAAATAAAACAAAAATTTAATTTAGGTTTAATTGGCGGCGTTTACGAAATGATATAGCATACAACGCAAATTTGCACATTTTTTAATAAAATCTATTATAAATTGGCAGACAAAATTGCATAAATTTGCGCACACCACCGTAAAACTTGTTTTAAATTTCAAAAATATTTACCTCATAGATATCACTTAAATTTATTTTCGGTGTGAGATGTAAGAGAACATCTGTTATTCTAAACTTTAGCGCGCGACCAGTATAATGATCACAGACATGTTTTTATTATTCGTTTTTGACACCAAAATTAATTCAAAAGCAGCGGAAGAAATATTAATGAAATCCGATAAAGTCCGTATTTGACGATACAGAAACGGATGCACCAAAACGGAGTCAAAACGTATTGTTTTCGCAAACTCAATTATACGGTTCGTTACTGTTCCGTTAACGTACAAGCTTTGACGAAAACGTATTTACGGTCCGTATACGTCGGAGAGTCCGTAAAAATGTTTCTTGGGTAACTTAACTTTAGTGAACACTTATTCTTCTAAAATAAGGTTTCATCGTAAAATTTTTAACGAAAATTTTTAATAATAGAGAAAATGTGTAGTGTGTTTTTTCGACGCTTAGCAAAACTTAATATAATATAAGGTTTATTATAGACATTTATGATTTATTTTTTCGAAAGATTAAAGAAATTTGAGTTTATTAAAAGCTATGGACAGTGTAAAAAATATCATCGGTAGAATTTCTATAATAGTATTTGTTTAACAAATTACTAAACGGATTTATAAATGTAATTTCTTCAAAAATTAAAAAGTTTTTGTTTAAAAATATTTCTGATAGAATATTGTAAAATAAAAATATCCATATTGCCTATTCTGTGTACCCAGGGTTGCCATTTATTTAAAATATTTACTATATATATTTAGAAAAGGCAATATTATATTTATGCTAATTGGAGCTCAAATCAACAGGAATTGCCTATACAAATATTCTATTCAAAAAACATTTCTCTTTTTTTAATAAAAAAATATGTTTGGACAGTTTTATGCACTGAAGAAAGCGTTTTAAAGAAAACGATTTCTTTGATGTTGAATTTATCTATAGTTTTTAAAGCTTTTTACTTCATAGCCCTGTAATGTTTTTTTACTTTAGTGGGGTTAAGGTATATGGAAACACCGATATGTTTGAGAAGCAGAAAAACTCATGGTATTTTTTTAATTTGTTGCAGTCGCTGGGGATCAAACTCGCAGCATTTTGTATAACAGCCCAACACTCTAACCATTACACTACAAGGCTCACTATTGTAATAATTTTATATTCTTTTTTAAATATTTTTTTTTTAACACCAATATTAATCTATAAATTATCTCATTGCCAACTTATCTCTATAAAGTCCTTGTAATAAATAATATTAAAAAATAAAAAATAAATATCACACACACGGTACAGTGCAGAATATTTTAATATGTTCTAATAAAAACAATCAACGTAACCGACAAAAACTGATTGGATTAGATCGAAAAGAGATAGCAGGAAAATATATGTAAAGAATTCGGTATTAAGGTTTTTTTTTTTTTTGTATTTAAGTATAAATGTAAAAAATTTAATTTAAAATCATCCAATAAAATTCCCTCTGTGAAGCTGCTTTTAAAATTATTCTGAGTCTATATAAAGATGTGCCTTTATGCATAAATGAATATTTTAAGCAATTTCGTTCCTTTTTTTATCATTTTTCCCGAAATTTGGAAAGCTTTCCGAAATATATATTTAGTGTAGGGTATCATATAGTCGGCAAAAAAAATATTTAATTTTTGTAAATTGCTTTATAAAAATGTCAAAAATAAAGTTAGCGTGTCTTTCAAAAAATGGGTTACTCATTGTATCCCAGCAAAACCACACATTACAATAATGGGTAAAGTAATGTATAGCCATAGGGGCCGATGGATTACTTTACACTTTACTTCATTGATGAATTTTACAGGCGATGAGCCTCAAAGTAATGTTAATACCCATTACTTTAGAGGTGATAATGTAAGGGGTTACTTATATGGTTACGAGAATGGAAAAAGTAATGTGTCTAAAAATAGATTTTTAAAAAAGAGGAATTTTTATTAAAAAAAAATTATTACAAATATGTAATTAAAAATAATGTGGTCATGATGGGAATCGAACCAGGGTACTTTGGTTGCCAGCCAAGACCTACACCCACTGAGCTATCGACGCATATAGTATTTAATGGCTTTAAACTTAAATTAATTGTTGCGCTTCGTTTTTTCGCTAGTGTTATCAAAACACACATACATTACCCTTTTGTTTACAAAAAAACACAAAGTGGTGTATTTAAAAATAGATTTTCAAAAATATTTTAATTATTACTTTACATTTATAAATCATATATTACGTAATTAATAATCATAACTTTATGCTTGCAAATAATGAAAAAGGTAACGAGCTATCATTACAAGGTAACGCATGAGAATTTCGCACCCATTACCAAAGTTTTGCTGGGATATAAATATCGGCAATTCAAAGTATAAACACAAACAAAAATTGTATATTAATAACTGAATAAATAATTGAGTGTTTTTAATGAAGCACAAACAATCATAAATAAACTTGTGATCACACATAGAAAAATAAACTACCAACCGAATTGAAAAATGTATTTTGTTTGCAACAACCAATAAATTTATTTAGCATAATCATGTGTATGCGAAATATGTTGCAAAAAAAATCAGTTTTATTAACGGAATTTTGTGCTGGAAATTAATATTTAGTTATAGCTAGCAATCAAATTTAGTCGTAGTAGAAAAATTTCAGTTGGAAATGAAGAAAATTTTTCTCTGTGATCACTTAAAATCAATAGGTCTGTTCCGCAGCAACAACAATTTACACACAATTTTGACAATATAATCGTTTTCTGCTTAAGGTTATTTGCCCCAGTAACATACGTAGAACGTAGCTAACGTTTAAATGAAAAGCTCCACAGAAGACTAATTCCAATAAAGAAGCAACCAAAATGTTATCTTTAAATTGATATAGAACATTTTAAATGAATCACAATAACCCAAGTTAAAAAAAAATTGATATAGTACAGTATTTAATGATATTTCTTAATATGTGCTGTTATTTCTAGCTGAACTAAATAAATCCGAAAAATGTCAAATCAAATTAGATCCAGCAATGTATTTGGAGATAAAGTAAAACTTTAATGGAAAAAACAATACATACATTGTTTTTGATGTCCTAAAATTCCTTAAATTTTTAGTTTAAAAAAAAATATATATATTAAAAATAAAAAAAAATAAAAGAACACCCTAAATATCTATATATATATATTATTTTATCTTATATACTATTAATGTGGAATCATATATAACTACCCAAGTAAAAAAAAATAATCTGGCACAATATTTAATCATAACCAATTTTATATTCCTTAATATCGTATTTGATCTGAAAAATGGGAGATCAAATTAGATCCAGCAATATATTTGGGAATTAAGAAGGATCTAAACTGATCCGAAAAATGGCAGATCAAATAAGATCTGGCAATATATTTGGGGATTAAGAAGAATCTAAATTGATCCGAAAAATAGCAGGTCAAATTTGACCTAACAATATATTTAGGGATAAAGATCGAATTGTTTTATTAAAAAACGTATAAAAAATAAAATAAATTAAATTAAAAAAAATTAATTATTATTTATTTTTTATTTATTTATTTATTTATTTATTTATTTATTTATTTATTTATTTATTTATTTGTTTATTTATTTATTTATTTATTTATTTATTTATTTTTTTATTATTTATATAATTAATATAATTACAAATAATATCCTAATACCCTAACCTAGCAACACCTAGCACTAGCAACAAAGACTATCGGCTCGTTGTAGCGAAAACAGACCAGAATTCTAAAATTCTAAAAAAAAAATAATGCATTCACCAGGATTTGAACACGGTCTGCCGAAGTTGTCGTGATGTAAGCACTCAGTTATACACTGCTATACTTTATTTTTCGTATAATTGTGTTATATATATGTATATGTAATTGTATCATCGGGACTTATAAATAACATAATTATATATTCGGAAATTTGTTAAAATATCATGGCTGAATAAATGATACTAAATTGGTCCTGATTTAATATAATTATATAACTATATATAATATTATATATAATTATATATAATCATATATTATTGACTAAGAAAACATGTCGAGAAATAATTATATTTAAAGCAAAAAATATATATATATAAGTTTTTACCACTTGTATGCTATCAAAAATTTCTTGGTTTCTTAAAAAATTTGTAAAAAATAATATTAATAAGGAAATAGAAAGAAAGGAATTTATCTCACTGGCTGGAATTCGAAGACATTAAATTATATAATTTACCATATCAAAAATTGTCTAAATATGAAACTATATATAACAATAATTTAAATTTTTTTGCACATATTGTATCATATATAATTATATATTATACCATATAAAAAATATTTCTTATATTAGAACATATATTAAACAATACATATAAAATTGTATCTCATACCATATTAAAAAATATTTGATATATATAATTCTAAATGGTTCTGTATAAGCCCTATATAAGTATATGTATATTGTTCTATATAAGTCATATATAAATATATAGTCATAGGTAACCCATATGTAATTATATACAGTGTTATATATAATTTTATATGATGTAATATATACCATATCTGATCATATATATCATACATAATTTTATAAAAATCAATATATAACCAGATATGGTTATATATGGCAAAATACAAGGTAATTAAAAAAAAAAACAATGTTATATATAATTATATATTATAATATAAGGTATATTTCAAATTATGTTATATCATATAAATTTTATTTTTTGATATAAAACACCAAAATATTTCAGATCGGAGACCATATATTGAATCATATTTAATTATATCTCAAACATATTACTAAATAGTTTTGATAAGGCACCATATATTATTATATCTCAAATATGTGATAGCATATAAAAATATATATGGTTTTGCGTAAGCCATATATGCCATATATGACTATTTATATGTCATATTTAAATATATATGGTATATGAAATAATATGTAGTGTTTTTTTAAGCCCGACAAAATTTTAAATTGTAAAAAATAACACAAAAAATTAAATTTTAATCTAAAAAACATTTGAAAATTATTTCGGGTATATAGCCACCGAAGCTGTTCTTGACGAAGCGAAATCTGGGCGTCCAATTTTGGGCTACTTTTTCGAATCGCAGTATATCGCGAACAATGTTGTCCTCCAAGGCGTCGAATGTTGGTGGTTTATCAGCATAAACCAGTGGCTTCACTTAGTCCTACAAGAAATAATTGAGAAGTGTCAAATCACACGATTTGGAGGCCAATTGACAGGTCCATTTCTCGAAATGAACTTATCGACAAATTTCGATTTCAATAAGTGAATGATTCCGGTAGCCGTATGGCACATAGCGCCATTCTGGTAAAACCACATCCCGTCCGAAGAAATGTCATCCATATTTTCAACAAAGAAAAATCATCATCGTGCGGTAACGATCTCCATTGACCGTAACGAGGACTACGGCTTCATTTTTGAAGAAATAAGGTCAAATGACGCCACGAGCGTGTAAACCGCACCAAACGGTGCATTTTTCTGAATGTAATTGAGTTTGTAGGATCTTTTGTGGATCGGTTTCACTCCATATGCGGCAATTTTGTTTATTAACAAAACCGTTAAGCCAAAAATGAGCCTCATCGCTGAACACAATCCTCTATAAGTTGCGCGAATTCAGGACTGATTTTCGAAGTAAATCTGCATAATTTCATGATCATTTGCCAGTGTATACTGATCATAAATATCAAAAAGTGAACGCAATAGGACAGTTCATTTGACAGTTAACCCTTTCGAAAGTTTTATCGGGCTTAAAAAATCACCCTTTACCATATCAATATTAAGATCAATATATATCTAGTTGTTATTATATATGGCACCATATAAGATAATTAAAAAAAAAATCATGTAATGTATAATTATTAGACCGCATCACATTATATGGGCAAAAAAAAATATTAAAGTTGTACCCCCCTGAAAATTAACTTTGACATTTTTTATGATGATTGTCAAAATATTCTAGCGATAATCTTCCGTGGGCTAAACCGCATCAAAAAAAGGTCGAAAAATGGTAATTTTCATGAATAAAAAATTCGGTAAATTTTTTTTTTGTCCAATGAATGACAAAAAATCTAACCACAGACTCGAGATAGCGAGATGTTTATTTCAGTTTTTTTAATGCTTTTCAATTAGATTTTACTGAAAATTTCAATAACTTTGCCATTTTTTCTCCGATTTTCTCTTCTAATATATCGTTAGAAAGCTGTTGACCACCGCGTAGGATTTAAGTCAAAAATTAACCCTTAACTGCACTGTCTTACTTTATTTTATTTTTTTTACACATTTCAATTGTAGTCGCGTAGTCTTCCTGCAGATATGCAAGAAACTGTTAACCGTTCAGTTCAAATAAATGAGTTTTTCGCTCATCCGGAAAACATTATATTATCATTGATTACCGACGACTGTAAATCAGTACATAATCCTTAAATCACGATCAAGACCCTACAAACAAATTCGTCAATTCACTGTACCAGCACTAAATTTGAATTGTGAATCATTCAAATATATGGTTGATTGGAATAATGTTGGTGATCTTACGGAGCCGCCGTGTATCCATCTCTATTCCCAACAGTATTTAATGGATTTTTACAAATCTGATGAAATTATAGAAATTCGCGATAAAAAATAGTTGCCAGTACTTTTTATTTTTTTAATGTCAAATCTTTTTCAGAGTATCCTTGTCATTCGCAAAACACCGAGCGATATGTGCATTTTGTATTTTATGTGTATTTTATTATTTCCCTGCAAAAACATTATATCAACTACTTACCAGGCTATTTACTCGCTTAATTACTTTTGTCCAAAAAGTGATGGCTACTTATTATTTTTTGGCTGTTTGTAAGCGAGAGGGTAATGACCACCCATTACCTTGTGTTTTTGTAAGTGAGAAAATAATGACTACTCATTACTTTTGGGACATCGCGAACAAAAGTAATTACGCGAGTAAATAGGCTGGTAAGTAGTTAAAACGCTGTTTTTGCTGGGTTGTTGAATTTTAATACTTTAATATTTTTTTTACTAAAATCCCAAGCGGTGGTCATCACCTAACACACTAACGACATATTGGAAATGAAAATTGGTATAAAAAAAAATGATTAAGTTATTTAAATCTTCATTAAAATCGAATTGAAAAGCATCAAAAAACTGACCAAAACATCTCCTTTTTCGAGTCTGTGGTCAGATTTTTAAAATATTTAAATGCAGAATCAAAGAATTCCTAAATATTTATTATATTTGGTCATTTATTGAGCAATACAAAATTTACCGAATTTTTCATTCATGAAAACTACCATTTTTGGACCCTTTTTTGAAGCGGCTTAGCTCACGGGAGATTTTATCTAGAGCCAAAATATTTTGGAAATCTTTATAAAACATGTCAAAGTTAGTTTTGAGGGGGTACATCAACAACTTTTTTTTTTGAGTCTATCTTATAATTATAAATTGTTATGCATACCGGCACACATAATTGATAAAAAAAAAATCTAAAAAAAGAAAGAAACAAAATTCAATGTATTTAAAGAAACCAAATATTGGAAAAAAGCAAAAGTAAAAAAAGTGAGGAAAAAAAGAAAAAAACTAGCAGAAAAGATATTAAAAATGTAAAAAGGCAATTTAAAGCAAATATAAATAAAAAAAAAAGCAAAAACAGCAAAAAAAAAAAGCAAACTTGTTTTCTTTGATGATAATATATTATCAAATTAAGCCACATATGCTTCTATATAAACTTTTTTACCCGGGAAGATATAAAATTAAACATTTCCTTTTATTTTTAAAAATTCAATTTATCATTCAATTTTATACGATAATTTTTTTATAGGTTACGCTTAAGTAAATAATATAATTGTAATTGTTTATGAGTAAATCAAACATATGTATATCGCTCATTTGCGAGAATACTGGCATAACTCAAAAAACACACCATAATCTAAAACACTTCAAAAATGGTATTCGATATTTCTTTCCCTCATTAAATGGCGACCAAAGGTGTTTTGTATTTTACTCAGCAGTTGGGCTAAATTGAAAACTTTAAATGCAATGATCTCGAAATCACTTTTTTTGAGTTATGCCGGTCTTTTCGCAAATGAGCGATATGTGATCGTCGAAATATAAAATTTAATTGTGCCGGTACCCAGAAATATAACAATAAAAATATATTAAAGAAAGTAATTTCATAAAACATGGTCGAACAAAAATTACCTTGCAAATCAACGGCTCACAAAATCGTTGGCTTTGTATTTATGTCAGTAAATAATAGACTTGTATAAGTTATAATTAAAGACTTTTAAATAAGTTTTTAGCAAAACTAAAATTAATATAGAAACTATAAATAAAAACTTTTAAAATTTTCATAAAATTTCTAATTTATATTGCAAATTGTCCATTTGTTAGAATTTATTTTAAAAACTATTTAAAAATTTGTTACTAACACAAACACCGACTCATAATACTCTATACCGCAATGTGGTGTAGAGTATAAAAATACATATACACAACTCTTATCAGTTAACTGTGATTAATAGGAACATACAAATGTGGTGTTACTTTGCAATAAAGAAATAAAGATTCTTAAACACAAAAATACTGAAACAGAAAGTTTTTAAGACGCATAAACGGTAGTTACGATATAGAATTGAAACAGATAGCAAGTATATTCTTAAATCTTTTTAAATTACGAAACGAAAAATACAACAAAAAATTGTGCAAGTGACTTATAAAAAAAAATTGAGTGCTAGTTTATCAAATTGTTTAAATACAATACACAAATGTTTTCATGTTGCTCCAAACCTAAACAAATCGAACATGATGAATATCGTCCTAGATCTACATTGCAGTCCAACACTCCACCCACAAATAATTCGCAACACATTCAAACCATTGTTATCGAACACAATGGCAGAACAACAGTAACAACACAAACAAAATTCAATAAAAAACAATTGAAAGAATTTCAAAAACAGCTGGCAAAATGGCAAAAAGAATTTTTAGATGCACACAACCGTTGCCGAGCCAAACATGGTGTAAAGCCATTAAAATTAAGTAAACAATTAAATACTTATGCGGCAGAATGGGCTAATGTAAATATACACATCATACTACAAAATATTTTTATTAAAAAAGTATCCAATGGAATAAAATAAAAACCTTCAATCAACTAAATATTTTAATAGCAAAATTTTGTTTGACCAAAAAAAAAATTAAGCTATAAAATGTAACTCGAGTGAGGTTGCCTTCACTGTTCCCTTTTAAATCTATACTTATAATATTTATAACCGAATTTTTAATATTATGGCTGCAATGTCTCGTTAAAAGTAAACTAAAAATAACATAAAAATGTGTCAGTTAAAGTCCCAATTAATAGCTAACTGAACATTATGTTAACGGGACTTACAATAGTTTATTAAATCAGTTAAGTTACATCCATAAAAAATTTAATTTACTACATTTTCCCCCAACAATTGTTCGTGTACAAGGTGCGGTTTAAAAATGATAAAGAGTTATACTCGGAATTAAGTAAATTAAAAAATAAAACAATATTGTAAAAATATACAAAAATGTTAAATTTTACCGGAAGAAGATGATAAGAAACAGAAAATAAATTTCAAGATTCGGGTTTAAAAATAAATGATAAGACTTCGTCGAAAAACTCAAATTATATCGGCAGGAAATGCCGATATCAAAAAAAAATTACAGTTAAAACAAATCTAATGCAATTACTATATTTATAATAATGAAAAATTTTGTGATTTTTAACTGTAAATTTGAGTTTAAAACAATATTGTAAAAATATACAAAAATGTTAAATTTTACCGGAAGAAGATGATAAGAAACAGAAAATAAATTTCAAGATTCGGGTTTAAAAATAAATGATAAGACTTCGTCGAAAAACTCAAATTATATAGGCAGGAAATGCCGATATCAAAAAAAAATTACAGTTAAAACAAATCTAATGCAATTACTATATTTATAATAATGAAAAATTTTGTGATTTTTAACTGTAAAAAAACAACTAACAAATGCAGTAAAAATAACTAACAAATGTTTACTACAAAAGGTATAGTTTTTAAAGAATTCAATCCTTCATTGGATTTTAAATTCTGATCGACTCTGGAAATATTGAATTCTCAAACTATAATTTTTGAATTGGGAATGAATTCTTGGTTGGTCTCAATCGATTCAATTCTAAAAGACTTCATTCGTTTTTTATCATTTGATTTGTCAATCACTGAATTCATTCGTTGGAAATTCAATCGATTTTAACTCAATCGATTTTCAAATTTGGAATTTATTGTTCATTCGCTTTTGTGTTATTCAATTGAATAATTTGGGAATGACATTCGTCCTTCTTCGTTTGATTTTAAAATTTAGAAAATAGCGAACTTCATTGTTAGTTTTAATTAAAGGAAATTGAAGACTTTTTTACAAAAACTTCCTAGCAAAATTTTTTAATCTATTCTAGACATGGTTGGCATTCAATACCTTTTCATAATAACGGTAGTTGGCTACTACAGCCACTTTAAGACCAATATGAAAATTTTAAAATGGCAATTCCATTAAAGTCATGTGTCTTTTTGTATAACCCGGTATATTGCGCTATTTAACCGGTTAAATATCTTAAACTACCGTTATAACGCTAAACTACAGAAACACCGATTTATAAAGGCATTTTGCAGATATAAAATAAATTTAACATGTACTATTTTAAATAAACCCCGCGATATTAGAAGACACGTATTACTATTGGAAGCGCAGTTTCAAAATTTTGTATCGGTAGTGGTAGACAACGACCGTTTTTGCTTGCTAACCATTATTCTAGAACAGGTTCTTTTACCACCGGTTCCATGGAACAGGTTCTAGAACTTATTCCCGGGAGTCGAACAGTAAGGTTTAAATGTCCAAGAACTAGTTAAATAACTGGTTATAGAATCCATTTCTAGGAGGTGGTCAATTGACATGTCACAGAACTGATCTTAAAGAACATGTCACTCAACTAACCCCAAAGAATTTATCACAGAACTCGTACTTTCAAACTCATCACTTGCTAGAGGCTTTTAAACCGAACATGAAGTAAGTTTTTTTAGAACCGGTACTGATTTCACCTAACACGGACTAGTACTTTTTATACCGATCAGATGATAGGTACTTTAGAAACCGATCATGTTTTCACCTACCACAGGACTTGCACTTTCAGACCCATCACGTGATATAGACTTTTAAGCTATTCACTTGGTAGGTACTTCCGGAACCGGTCCTCTTTTCATCTATCTTGTAATGAGTATTTTCGGAACCAGTTTTCACCTACCACGGGACAGGTCCCAATTCCCAACTGACCTCTTTTTTCCGCAGGGTTAAAACCCATGCTAATGCGATATAAGTTGTTCTGCACCCTGCACCCCGTTTCTGTATCTGATGCGAGAAGTTTAGCATCGAGAATTTCATGGTCACCCTACTTTATACAAGGTGACTTAATATATGATAAAGTTGTTTGCATTTTTACTGGAAATTTTTAAGAGCTTTTAACTTCTAAAGCTTCATTCTTCATTTAATTTTGTAAAATTTATTATTATATAGAAAAATAAATGAATAAAGTGCATTAAATCCTCTTTAAATTAAAATATATTTAATTGCCTGTGACTCACCCTATAGAAATAAAAACAAGGTTGCATATTACACGTATTTTGCGAAAACTTTATTGATGGGAGAAATAAAGAAACAAGGCCCTGTTCTTTGGATTTTTACTTTTTACTGGGAAGAAAAACAAAATTAAAAACAAAATCAAAAATTAAAACAGCACCAAAATCGTTAAAATTTAAAAAATCACCAAAATTGCAAAAATTGGAAAAAAAAGTTGTGGCCTGCGATGTACAATACTTTGAATAATATATTTTAACCATTTTTGCACAATAAATCCGTATATTTCGAGAAAAAAATGCTCATTATTACTTTAAGCTCACAGACTCTGGCTATTGTTTTCCTTCTTGCATCTCCAAAAATAGTTGCTGATCTTTCAGAGCTTGAAAGGATTGCAAATAGACAGGCAGCCATCCGTAAAGATACTAATATTACCGGTTATTCCTTCACTTAAAAAAGTGCAAGTTAAAATAACTGAAAATATCATTTAAAAGAAATGATTTTTCATTTAAAAACCGGTCTACTTAATTTTCATTTAAATTAAATGCCATTTGTTATTTATTTTTAAATGTTAATTAATCAACTGACACATCCGTAAGAAACAACTGATATAATCAGTTAAAATAAATGTCAAAATTTTACCTACCATTCCTTAAAAAATAAATGTTTTTTTTCTCATTTATTTGAAATTATTTCCGTTTTTGTATTTTTTGTTTTTTTTAATATACTCGTACAACACAAAATGTATGTATGCATATAATGCTATAAACACTTTTTGTATGAATGTGTTTGTATATGTATGTGTGTTTATGAAGTTCTTGTAATTTGTATTGAAAAATTTTATATATATACAACTTATTTAAATAAAAAAACAAATTGAAATTTTTTGAATATTTTTTTTTGAAAGAGACAGCAAATAAAATTTAAATTTGTAATAACTGTTACGGACACAAATAAACCACAAGTTTCCGTTTTGTGGGTAAATTTTTATTAAATTTCAAACAAATGAAAAAAATAAATGAAACTGAAAAAAAACGGTAAATGATAGTAAATTATTTCGAATAAATGTGTAAAAAAGTTAATATAGATTTTTCTTTAAAAAATAAATGTATGTTCCTTTATTTTTAAATGGAACGGAAAACTTTTTTATTACACTACAAACAGTTAACTACATAATATTCTGAGTGTTCGACATAGATAAATTGAATGCATTTTTTGATTGCCCTGATCCAAGAGAAGAAAGCTTATTCCAAAAGAGAGTTCTTAACCCAGTCCTCCATTCATTTTCAAACCATCCCTTAAAAAGGTACCGTATAAAAAGAATTCTCTGCTTGGAATTCATGTACAGTATCATGCAGTTTTTGACCTTTTGGAGATCCTATCACAATTCAATACTGTGATGTTGTATCCCGGTAATACTTCTAGGATTTTCTAATGGTTGGTTTTCCGATTGCCACAAATTCTTTAGCAAGTTGCAATTAGCAAAAATATAGCCAAGGCCGTAATATATTTTAGCCAAATCATAATAACTTTAAAAATAATGGCTCCAATGATTAAATGGATGTAGTTCTGATGGCACCGCTGATGCCTAAATTTTGCACTTTCTTTGCATTAGTATCCATTAAACCAATACCACTTGAGTATACCGACTATGCTTAAATAGTGTGACATTCTTGTGTTTAAGCTCTATTTTGAGTCTTCTTTTGTTCTACTTGAGACCCACACTTTGTTGACCTTAGTGATCTCACTGTCGACGTATTGTTTTAATTGCAACTACATGTACTACTAGATTCTTTGCCGTTTTTGAGACACAAGGCTCCTCATAACCATTCCAAGTGAAAATGCTTTTTCAATTTTGTTCAGCTTAGCCCACCAGTATGACAATCAGTGTGCTTCTGAAGTCCTCATACTTAGGCTTCTAATAGTATCGTCTATAGCAGACAGGTTGGAAAGCCTCATTGGCTAAAATACTAAGGAGCCAGTTTAGTGTGGTCACGAATAAGGTTTAATCTATTTTAATTTGAAAAAAAAAAAAAATATAACAAATTTTTTATTAAAAAATCATTTAACCCCACATTTCTCACCCCCCCCCCCCCCCCCCCCTTTTGCTGCATAAGCATGAGATTAGGCTGATAAGAAAAAATACTCGTCAATTAGTTAGATTTTTTTATCATATATACCAGGGACTCTTATAATACAAAAGTGTTTCTCAAATCAACTTGTATACACTTCCATTGGATACTGAATATAAAAAAAAAAAACATTTTTGATTATTGCACTTTTAAATTTCCAGCATTTAGCTGATAACAATTTGATACAACATCGTGATAACAACAAATATGGTGAAAATATTGCTCACTGTTTTGGAATGGCCTATACACCGGAATTATGTGTAAAAAAGTGGTATGACGAAATCGAATATTATAATTTTCAACAACCAGAGTTAACTTCAAACTCATGTCATTTTACACAAATTGTATGGAAAAATACAAACAAATTAGGAGTAGGAGTGGCCGCGAGGTAAATATACACAAATGCTTAAGTGATTACAATAGCTACTGATGAGTATATTCAATTACAGAGATAACAGTATATGGATTGTATGTAATTATGATCCCTCTGGCAATATAATAGGTCAACAACTCGAGTGTGTACCAGCACTAGTGAATGATAACAAGAAGAGTAGTGTATCAAGACAATTAACGCCAAAAAGTGAACCAAAAATTGAACCTCAGTCATCTAAAAATACTAGAGATACCAAAAATTTTACCAATTTTGAATTGGATTGTTTAGAAAGTCATAATAATTATCGAGCTATACATGGCTGTCCGGAGTTAAGACTTAATAGAAAATTATGTAATTTTGCTAATGAATGGTCGAAGGTTAAATATGAATAGCAAGTTTTTTTATGACAAGTCATATTTAGCTAATTATATTTTTTAATCTTCCTACAGCGCTTGGCTAAACGTCGTACCCTACAGCATCGACCAGATAATCAATATGGTGAAAATCTTTATTATTGCATGAATTTTGATCCCACCGCCCAGGAATGTGTCAAAAGCTGGTATGATGAAATTCAGTATTATAATTTTTCAAATCCTGGATTTAGTAGTCAAACTGGACATTTTACTGCAGTTATTTGGAAGGATACCGAAGAATTGGGTGTAGGAATAACTAAAATGTAAGTAGAAATTTCCACCACAAAATAGAATTTAGTAACAATATTCAAATTATTTTTAGGAATAACTCAACATATATAGTTTGCAATTATTCTCCTGCTGGTAATGTTCGTAATTATTTTAAGGACCAAGTACCACCGCCCATAAGGGGTAAAAAACCACCGACTACAAGTCGAAGTCGTGCTAAACAAAATGATGTAATTGAGTCATTGCCAAATGTTAGCCCGAGTAATCAAAATCAATTCCGAGTTTTAGATGATTCTTCAACAATGACATTTAGTAAAAATTCAAATATTTTTACTACCAATTCAACGCATGTGCGTAAGACACAAATAAGTTATACAATAAGTACTACCAGAAAATAATAAATAACGCTTACATAAATTAAATTTAAAAGGTCCTAGAGAGATTTTTAACAAGTTCTTGCATAATTCTTATACAATTTTAGTCATTAAGAAAATAGTTCTCACTTCGGTCAAAAAACACCCGGGAGCAATTTTGGCACAGTTCCTTCCTTTTTTTTTTTTATAAGTCGTTTGAAGGGCGAAAAGTTCGGAAAAGTACGAAATTTGTATTGCTCTTTTTCGTTCTATGGTACAAAATTTCTAAATGAATCGCACCAATTTTCAAAAGTTTACAGAAAAAAGTATCACAAAATTTTAAGTTTATAAAAAACAATCGCTACATCGCACATTGTCTTCAAATCGTATCAAAGTTGCGATTAATTGAAATTTATAAAATTATGTTGTTATAATAAATTTTGGCATGGAGCAAAAGTACAGGGTGTCCGCCGGGAAGGTATACTACTTTGTTTTGCCGCCATTTTGGTAAACATTAGTCTTGACAGTTCATATTTGGCAGTCGTAAAACAGACACGTAGCAAATTTCTTATGGAAAAATATTCGATAAACCAACGTGTTTTAATCGTTAAACAGCTCGCCCATGACAGGCCCGATTTTCATGAAAATATAGGGTCCGCCAAATAACTTTTTTTTTTATTTTCTCAAATTTCTTTTTTTATTTGAAAGTACAATCCTTCCGGTTAATAATGGAAAATAATTTCATTCAAATGGCTGCCTCCGCTGGCCATGCAGTAGCCTACACGATCGGTCCAATTTTTAAGCACATTATCGATTGTGTGCAGCTGTATTTCAACAATGGCTTCACGAATATTGTCCTTTAAAGCGTCAATTGTCTCTGGCTTATCGGCGTAACACTTATCTTTGACGGCACCCTACAAATAATAGTCCAACGGTGTCAAATCGCAGCTCCGAGGTGGCCAAACGACATCAGCTCTGCGGCTGATAATGCGATCTTCAAAAACAGTGCGCAAAACATCGAGTGCAGCGTCGGCTGTGTGGCACGTAGCGCCGTCCTGTTGAAACCAAATTGTTGCCAATATCCTCCTCTTAAATTTTTGTGAATGATCGCCATTGACTGTAACGGCCAGCCGAGGCAGCCATTTGAATGAAATTATTTTCCATTATTAACCAAAAGGATTGTACTTTTAAATAAAAAAGAAATTTGAGAAAATATTCAGTAGTTTTTTTTTATAGCATTTTCAAAAAAAAAAGTTATTTGGCGGACCCTATATTATTCATATGAAGTGAACTTCTGCTGGGACAGCCCATGTGTCATCGACCGGATCAAGTAGTAGTCGAAAGGAGTGATGTCTGGAGATTGCCACGGTTGGGGTAAGATTTACCATTTCAGAGTTTCCAAGTAGGTCTTAACCAGTCTTGCGTTTTCATACTGTAAAAACACTATATTGTGCCTTTCTTCGTTATTGCGGACATTTTCGCTTTGATTCGCAAATTTAACGTATGAGTTGAGCCCGATAGCGTTCTTCCATGATTGTTTCATTTAGTTTGGCAGCTTGTTGTAGATCACGCCGCGCTAGTCCCAACAAATACAGAGCATAAAATTCATACTATTACTTTTTGTAGTTGTGGTTGCTGTAATGGATCCACTTTCCATCGCTAGTCACAATGCGATGCAAAAAACTTTTTCATTTTTGGCGTTCGAAGAGCGAAATATTGCGATTCGAAGACGCACGGCTTCAACTCGTATGGCACCCAGTTTCCTTGCTTTTGAATCAATCCCATGTCTTTTAGACATTTGCTTACTGTCGACTCATTCACTTCAAACGATTCTGACAGTTCCTGAAGCGTTTAGAACTCGCCCACGTAGATCAATGATTCCAATTATTTGTCTATTTTGGTTGAAACGACCGTTCCTTGTCTTTAAAATCACCACATTTAAAGTGACCAAACCATCTCCGACACAATTGTTTAGATAGAGTTTGCTTGCCGTAAACTTGCACTAAAATTCGATAACCTCGGCCACATTTTTATTCATATTAAATGAAGTAATGTCGCAAAAACACTTTATGTGATACGAAATTCGACATGCTGTTTACGTTTCAGCCAAATGAGACAAGCTGCCAAAGACGCTCATTCACAATAGGTTTTAGTGAGAAGACATGAAAAACTGAAATATTGGTTAAAATGCCCAACAAAACCACACATAATGTGTAAAGTTATGTGTAACCATAGGGGCTCATGGATTACTTAACACCTCGCTTCAATGATGAATTTTACAGGCGATGAGGCTCAAAGTAATGTATATACCCATTACTTTCGAGGTGATAATTTAAGGGGTTACTTATATGGTTACGAGAATGGAAAAAGTAATGTGTCTAAAAATATATTTTTAAAAAAGAGGAATTTTTATTAAAAAAAATTATTACAAATATTAACTATTAAAAATAATGTGGTCATGATGGGAATAGAACCAGGGAACTCTGGTTGCCAGCCAAGAACTCTACCCACTGAGCTATCGACGCATATAGTATTTGATTGCTTTAAAGTTAAAAGAATTGTTGCGCTTCAGTTTTCCAATTTTTGTTTAGTTTTTATTCTGTCAGGTTCCAGCAAAACTTAACATTACCAAATAATGGATAAAGTAATGTATAGTCATAGGGGCCAATGGATTACTTTACACCTTACTTCATTGATGAATTTTACAGGCGATGAGCCTCAAAGTAATGGGTTCATTCTTACAATTATGCTTATTAAAAAATTAAAAGTAATGGGTTACCTTTTTGCAGATAGGGGCTAAAAAAATAATTGGTTACCAAAATGATAACGAAAAGTTTAAATATAATTGGTTACTTTAAATTTTTTTACTTTAACTTTCCACTTAAAATCTTTTATTTTTCAAACCAATTTAGGCTTTTCTACGGAAGTACAAACTAATAAAAAGACGAATGCTAGATTTTCTGAAACTAAAAATAGCAGTAGTTTTTAGATTTTACAGTAGTGTGCAATATAATAAATGCACATACCGTAGTCTAGAATGGAGACAAATATGTGGACATATATTGCAGCAAACATCAAAATTATCTCATTTTTTGATGACTCGATATCGTAAATATTTATTGCTGGCAATTTATGTTGCAATAATTCTCCAGCAATATTCGTTTCAGTTATTGCTATTACGTAAAACTCAGCTGTCATTTTCGTTTAACAGTTATAAAAACGGTGACATAAAAAAACTCAAACAAAACATGATGAAATTTAAAAGAATTTTATAAATTTTAACAAATTATGAGAAAAACCAAAAAAAAAAATAACATAATTTAATATTATGTGCTGATATTCTGCCGACGCTTTGTACTTATTGCTAAGATTTTTATACCCTTCACCAGAGGTGGAAGGGTATATATAAGTTTGTCATTCCGTTTGTAATTTCTACAATATTGATCTTAGACCCTATAAAGTATATATATTCTGGGTCCTTATGAAGAGCGAAGTTGATTTAACATTGTCCGTCTGTCCGTCTGTGAGTTGAAATGGGTTTTCCGAAGACCCCAGACATGATGATGACTTGATTGTTATATATTTCTGTTAAATGTGATCCATTCTGCTTGCTATTAAAAATCAGCCAGATCGGTTGATAAATGGCTGAGATATTAGCAAAAAACCAGGACTACCTCTAATTTTTTCCGTAAAATTCCTTTGTTTTTATATGTATGTTGAATATTACGCATAACAAACATATCAATTTCTTTTCTTTCACCTCTTCACCTTTTATACACACAACAAACACATACAAAGATTTATCATTTAAATAAAAACCAAACAAATCCCTATTGAACGAAAACTGTTCATTTAACTTTATAAACGATGATTCCATATAGCCTTCATAGCTGAGTTGTCTAAACGCTATGTCACAAATACTTTTTTTCTCTAAGAACGCGAGTTCGAATCCTACTGAAGACACAATTCAACTTTTTTTCTTTTTACATTTTTTTTTTTATTTTCTTAGGACTTTTTTTATTTTTTTGTTTTTTTTAACATTAAATAATTAATTTAAATAAAATTTTATATTAATAATTAAATAATCCATAAATAGGCTAAAAACATCAAAATTTGTATAAAAACCCTCTGATACAAACAAAATACAAACGGTTTTATTTCTATTTTTTGCTCCGATTTAAAAGAATTTATAAAAAGATTTTTAAACCATTTTCTCATACATTAACTTATAATAATTTATAAAAAAAAATATAAACTATTTTCCTTCAAATTTTTAAAATTAAGCTAAATAAATTAAAAATATTTTGTAATAAAAAAGCGAAATAAAATCCCAAATGCAAGTTTGCCAGCTAAATCAAAGATGCAGTTCTTGTGATTTGTGATAACGATTTGTAAAAAAATATTTGTTTGGTCGAAAAAAGCTTTTTTTAGAACTAAAAAGATTTTTGAAAAAAAAATATGACAACACTGATTGGCATTATGATCGTGATTGTTGTTGTTTTTATTTTATTTGTTGAACTTTTTGTCTTTCACCTCCTCACCTTTTACCCACAAACAACAAATCCATACAAAGGTTTGTCATTTAAATAAAACCCAAACAAATCTGTTTTAAACGAAACTCTTTATTTACTTCTATTAACGACGTTTGCTTATGTCCTTCAATGGCTCAGTGGTCTAAGCGCCTTGCCACAAATATTTTTTTTCTTTTAGTCGCGCGATCGAGCCCCGTCTATTCAACTTTTCTTATTTTTATATTTTTTTAACACTTTTTTTTATTTTCTTAAGACTTTTGTTATTTTTTTATTTTTTTTAACAAAACAAATGCGTCCAGCACAGTTGTCTTAACGATGTTGGTCAGCTTTTCAGTATAATTGGAGAACGGAAAGAGGAAAAGTTTCCAAATAAGGTGCAAGCATCTTGCTTATCAATACACAACATCTGACCAAATGTGGGCGGGATCCTTGAATTTGGCGTGGCACAAAATAGATTAATTTATATCTTAAGAACGGTAAGACCGTAATTAAATACTCCATAAATGGGCTAAAAACATCAAAATTTTTATAAAAACTAAAATGTAATATGACCTATGGATACGTCTTATATATCCAACGATCGAAAATCTTTAGTAGAACATATTTGCTGAAAGTAGTTATGACCAAAACATACATTTTTTTAAATACCTATTTTCGGGAACCAAAAATCTTTCAGAGTCCAAGTTTTATCACTAAACTAAATGGTAAATTTCCACTTAAAGATGTCCGTATATAAATCTGTCCATTTCATATATGTCCATATATAAACTTCACTATTTTATCAGTTTTAAGAGTTATTCCTTTATGTTAAATTGTAATGCATTACGTAACCAACCGTCGGTAAATTATTACTATATGTTTCAAAGTAATGCTAATGGTACAAAGTAATGCACTATTTAACCAACTATTGGTAACTCATTACCTTATATTTCATAATAATGTTGAAGGTAAGAAATACACATTACAAAGTAATGCATTATGTATCCAATTATCGGTAACTAATTACTTTATATTGAAAAATAATGATATGGGTAAGAAGTACCCATTACGAGGTAATGCATGAGTTTATCGCACCCATTACCAAAGTTTTCGTGGGGTTTTAAGATTTGATTTCCCTTTTTATATTAAAATTAAGTGTATTTTTTTATACCCAACTGTAAATGTACCATAATTCCAACATCACTTCTAACCATATGACGTTATCATTGTTTGTACTGGGTTCACCGTTTACACACATACAGAGGACATCATTCTATCCTACTTTGTGACACATTTTTTTTATTATTATTATTGAAAATTTGACATATTTTGAATTTATGAAGGATTTTACAGCGATAAGAGTTGACAACAAATCGTGTACTTTATGGTGACATGTAAATAAGTAAAACAAATGTTTTAGATTAGTAACAATATCTACAAAAAAATGAAAATAACAAATGGTGTTTTATATATTTGGAGTTGCTGGAACACAAATTAAATTAAAACAATCAAAATATTAACGGATTAAATTTTTACTAAAGAAATTTATATAAATTTAATGTTTTAAAAAATTGTTTTATACTAACATAAAAGGACTAGCTGGTTTTCAGTGTTATAATGGGTTTTGATTCAAAATTTGTATGGAAAATGACGATTAAAATCTAGATAAATTTAAAAATTTTTAAGTTTTAAAAGCAAAATTATTTATTTTTATATTCTTTTCCAAGATTCTTATAAAATTTATAAAATATATTTTTTTAATTATAAAACAAAAATAATCAAAGAAATTGCTTAAATTTAAATTAATAAAAATTGAATAAGAAAAAACTCAAACTTTAAAATTAAAATTCTTTAAAATGTTGACTTTAAAAGTAATGATTCTGTGTTATGTCTCTTGTGAATATTTAAGTGCATAAATTGCTTGTGTTGGCCTTTCTAAAGTCATGATGTCACGTAAACATACAACATATTTCAACATATCGTACTTACATACGCTTCCTTTACATCTCAGCATTACACACTGTTGCACTTATATACTCGACTGTATAGTTGTTGCCCACATTCCCCGAAGAAAACAATTGCTAAAAAGAACCATATCAAAATAAAATTCAATGCAACTTTGTAAGAAATAGAAAAACAGTTGCAATATGCAACACGTTCAAAAACCGCTGAAACCGCAATAAGTAATTTTTGAATGTGTTCATATAACTGGCAAGAGAGAGAGAGTATTCTTTACATATGTATATATACTTAGTATGTAATATATACATACACTCACATGTTTGTATGTGTTAAAGGATAACATTTCACAGCTAGGACAAAAAATAAGAACAAAAACAAAAACAATTTTGTGTACATTTTTACAACTAATACCCGAGCACATGTATTTTATCATTATATAAGTAACACAACCATAGTTGCCAACCTTTTTTTTTCTATACCTTCCAACATATATAGTGAGGGTATATATCAGTTTGTCATTCCGTTTGTAACATAGGTTTAAGACCCCATAAAGTATATATGTATATTTGTGATCCTTATGCAATTTTAAGTCGATCTAGCGATGTACGTCTCAAATATTTTCCAACTCTAATGCCAAGAAACTTAATTGAGATCTTATATTCAATACCCTCTATCAACCAATTTCTTAAGAATCACATCACTAACAAGATCTTCAGGGAAAAAATATATATTTTCATAATTTTTTCAATGTTTGCTATTTCTCTATCAACCACAAGATATATTTTTAACTGCAATTCCCACTATCAACCACATTATGGATATCAATTTATTAAAAATGTATTATTACTACATATATTAAACGAAATTGTTTTCTACAACTATACTTAATATATCAAGGTCTATATTAGTGTGTCCCGTAAAATATGTTTACCAGATTCCTAAAGAAATCAATGGGTTTCGATGTGCAGAAATATTTTCTGAATTTCAGTGCACATGCTAAAATAGAACTCAAACTAAAAAAAAATCAATTAATATCCTTTCCTATAGACGATTTCAGAGTGACAAATCTATAAACCATTTGTCACGTATAGCCCTGGGATTAACCTGGCAATCATTTGACAAACCTCTTGTCATTTAATCCCGGTGACATATCCCGTTGGCAAGCTGTCAGTTGGCGTTGCCCAGCCAGTGACGGTAGACCACGAGGGTTCACCAACAAGATAGCCACAGGATACAGTGAACAAAAAAAGGATTGCTGACACATAAAAGAAAATTTCACCAACTATGGGAAGGGTAGTTATAAAATTCATTCTTGCTGCTTTTCCTCTCTCCCAATACTCTCAACTGTTTACTTTTATTCATTTTAGCTGGTTGGTGTCCAATCCTGATTCGCTTTTGGTGGGGCAGCAAGGATCCTATGTGCTGCCGAACCGGCCCACCCTCTTCCATGGCAATCTGTTGCCCAACTATCAGAAAACCCCTACGGTTATCCCCTACTGCCGTTTCTAACTCACTTACCTATAAACTGGTCTCACTCCATGCTCATATGAAGCCCGTTTTAAATTACACAAATAAAGTTTTCTTTTAACCAATCAATTTTCTCTATAGTTCTTTTATTTACTCTATTTTCATTACTTTACAATTTATCTTGCTTCCAATTCCTGTGGGAACGTTCGGCCTCCAGGTCTCTAAAATGGCGGCTGCAAATTTCTAAAATTTAAATTAAAATTTCATTACTTAACCGAGACAATATACTCTTTTAATTCCGGGCTACCTCCTAATCTTTCTTGGCCTCTTCCACGGACTTAGTGCCGGTTGTTAATTTCCTGCAGGTTAGTCCGTACGTATGCTGTACGGGTAAAGCTTCCGCACGTAATATATATCAACCACAATATTCAATAAAATATGTAAATGTATCCCCTTTTCTTTTCTCTGAATTCTCTCTTTTCAGGTCAGGGTCAACATCACTAATCTTTCTGGGCCATTACACCTTAATACTACTATCCCCTAGGCCTGAGCTCACCCCTACGGACAGCCGCGCACCTTCCCAAAAACTCCTGAAGGGTCTGATAAAACGGGTTAAAGACTAGTGAAGGTTTTTCCCTACTAAATATTTTATTTAAACCTACTTTATTAAATGGGGCATTTATATATATGTATCATTTATTTTTTAGAGTCACGTCCGTCAGGCCTCTGGTTATAAGGTCCTAATTCGGTCCTAAACCTTTTGATGGATACCTGGACACTGTTTGTTCCCGACGGCGGCCGCTACTCGTGCTTTTGGCAGATGGGGCTCCTAATCTATCCTTATGTGTGCGTGTGCTTATTTAAGTTGCTTTCCTTTTCCTTTATCTTCAATAAAATCTTCAACTTTGGCCTTTTTTTCTATGGATATTTGTAGCTGTTTCTTTCTTTTTTTTTAATCCTTCTATTAGTTTTTTTATCCTTCTATTAGTTTTTTATTCTTCTATTAGTTTTTTTTACGTATTCTTTATTTTTACTTAAAATTTTTAACTTTATTCATTTGCTTCTTTTTCCCTTTTCAACAAAATCAACCAAAAACAATTTTCTCCACCAAAATTTCGATTCCTTTTTCTGTTCCACAACCTCACTTTTCGAACACCAAACCTTAACAAACCTTAATTTTTAACAAACCAAAACTGTCTTCCTCGACCTTTATTTTTCTCTATCCCCAAAAGACTCAAAAACGGAATATTTTCCTCCATTTTTCCTTTCCTCCCTTGCCTCACCGTGGCCATCTTCCCCCTCTGTCAGATGTTTTTCTTCCAGTTTTCTCAAGGTTGCATTCTAATGCAATTCTATGCTTTTACATATTTCAAAGTTGCATTAAAATGCAACCTTAACCCTATCAGAGGCGGACATGACACATTCACTATTTAAAGTAAGTATTTTAAGTATTTAAATTACAATTTTTTTTAAAACTACTTACAATGATGCTAAAATTATTTGCTTTACGAGCATTAGATCTGGTTGAGTAAAAAATGATAAAACTGTTGCACAATAAAGATCTCTAAAGTATTTACCAAATCCTGATGTTAAATTTTAAATGAATTTAGATGAAGTTCAAATTGTTTCTTTTTTATTGTTTTCTTATTTAGTTGCTATATATTAAAAAAAAATGTTAAATAAAACTCTAAAAATTTAATAAAATTGCAAATTATAAAATTTCTTTTACTGTGCAATATCCTCTACCAATCAAAAAAAATTCAATATCAATATTTAAATATTGTAAAATATAGATTGATGCATATTTTAAAAATTTAAGTATAATTTAGTTTTTTGATGCTCCTAAAAAAATCATTTCGGTTCATAGATGGCATTGACTAAAAGCCTTCAATTTGACGGTTTGTTTACATGGTAGTTTTTCTATTTTTGCTAGTTTTTTTCACTTAAACTGGTTAAATTTTCAATTCTTTATGTTTTCTATTATTAATATTATTTTATTTTAGGGCGGGGTTTTATACGGGTACTAGATAAAAAAAATTGTCTGATTATCTTTCAATTTGGGGACATGATTTGTGGTCCCATATACATTATTATTTATTTATAGCAAAAATTCAAACTATTTGTTTTCTAGATTTTTTAATTCCTTTAACCTAAATAAAGCAACGCATTGAAATTTTAATAGCTTCCAAGCAAAAACAGACATTACCAAGTAACTAAGGAAGTAAGTAGCACACAAAGGTTTTCACTAGTTACCAGGATATTTACTCGCTTAAATACTTTTGTTCGCGATGTCCGAAAATTCATGGGTGTTCATTACCCTCTCGCTTACAAAAAAAAGTGAAAATAATGTGGTAATTGTGGTATGCTTACTCATAGTGAAGAAATAAGTGGTTACCTACAATATTAAAGTAATTAGTTATTCTTAATAAATCAATAGTGTACCTTAATCAAGCAAAATTTTCTTACATAAATAAATCGACAAGAATAATTTAAAATAAAATATCTACTTTTTGAACTAAAAAATTTAAGTTCATAATTCAATGCTATTTCTCATACAAATCAATTTTACAGCAGATAATTTTCAATTTTGTTGTAGTTTTTCAAAATAAATTAATAAATATAATGGTAAAAAACAACTAACAGTAAATCATTATTTTGCGTGTACATATATGTAACTATTTCAGCCATTATCAGAAGGTCATTATTTTGTTGTTTAATGTAATGAAAAAAGTAACTACACGCAGAGAAAAAACATGGTTGCAATATGATCACTGCTACTATATTGTGCTTGCTGCAATCGGGTATGGTTGTTACAACCAAGTTATTGGTTTTCTAACCATCAACATGGTCGCTACCATCATTATTTAGCAAATATTTTACTATTTTATGATTTGCACCTTCTATTTTATAACATGATTGGCTGTAACTATACTGTGGTAACAAAAATTCTGATTATGAAAAAGATATGATAATTATGCAATGATAAAATGCTGGCAACAATCAATAGATAATTATACATCAATTAAACATGACTTTGACATTTACAGGCATAATATTGTCTTGTTTTTATAATAACCAAAATTTTATCGGTTCAGTCAGTTTGTTTTTACTACAAAATGTCTTAAAAAATAATCATATATTGCTTACTAAAACTAGACAAAACTGTTTCTTAGATTAAGGTTCATATATTCCAATAAAAAATAACTTAGATTCTAAGGCCTTTCTTTGAAAGAAAAATTAATAGATTCTGAAGACTTTTCATGATGAAAAATACTTAGATTCTAAGGAGTTTTTCTAGTAGAAATATTCTTATATTCTAGACTTTTTCTTAATGAAAAATTTCTAAAAAAAAAATCTTAAAAATGTCGTTAGAATCTAAAATTTTTTTTATTAAAAAAAGTCATTAGAATTAAAAAAAAATAAGTATTTTTCTTAAAAAAAAGTCCACCGAATCTTGAAAAAAAAGTTCTTAGAATCTATGATTTTTTCCTTAACAATTTTTCTTCAAAAGAAAAAACATATCTAAAGGAAATATTCTTAAATTTAAAGAGCTTTTTCAAAGTTTCTAAGAACTTTTCGCTTAAGAAATTTTCTTAAATTAGGGATCATGCGAGTATAATGATAATCTAGTAATCATGTTTTTTTAGGACAATAATATGGTATTTTTTGAATCATAATATAACTGTAGGAGCCATTATATTGTAAAAATATGGTTATTTTATTATCATACTATCATAAACATATTATAGTTCGACTGTGGTTGGCACAACCATAAACCCAAAAACATATGATGCTTTTCGAATATGATTGCCTCAACCATGTTTTTTCTTTGAGTGTACCTATCACTGCCATGTTATTGGAAGGTCTGACTTTGAAACGATTCTAACCATATTCAATAGGGTTCATCTTTGAGCCAATAGAAATTTAGGCTAGGTTGGATGGCTATTATAGGTCACATTTTAAGAAATATAAAAAGTCGTAAATGAAAAGCATGTTTATCCCCCTCCTTTTCCCGCTAAAAAAAAAGTTTGTTCATTAGTTTTGTATCCGCAACAACATATCCAAATTTTATCCATATTTGAGAGTATCCCCAAATAGACTTTCCTTGTAAGCATTTTTAATAATTTCAGTCCGTTTACATCAATGTTTAACTAACACATTATCTTGAGTGTATAAAGAGCAGTATAATTAAACCTGAAAAACAGCTTAAAGCTAACAAAAGTTGGAAATGTTTAATAAAATTGAAAAAAAAAAATTATGCAAAATATATTTTTCTTGAACAATAAAAATCCTGCCTTGTGCCATGGATATCACATTCCTGATTATATACTTATGCAACTACATGGCCTTAACTTTATGTACATGTTATTGTTGATGATAATGGCATAACATTTGCAGCAAACATGGTTGGCAAACATCACAGTAGCCACATTACTCTACACACACACACACACACACAAACTAATAAAAAAGATGATGATGGTTGGCAAACACAAAAACAAAAACAAAAAAAAAAACAACAAACATCCCCGTTAGTTATAACACGCTTCAGTGGCTGTAAAGGGATAGTTAGCATTTCAATTTACGCGATATGATGGAATTTAATTAATTGTGGAGGAAACAACAAAACTGAACAGGAAATGCAGAAAACAAACAGGAAAAAAAATGCCACGTTATTATATTAAACGTGATGATGAGATTTTCGTGATTTTGGGTAAACATTTCATTAAAATATAACAAAAACTAGCAGAAACACAAAATTCAACAAACAAATATAAGACAAAAAAATTCAACATTTTTCTTATAAAAAAAAATTAATTCATAAAAAAAAATCAACATCATAATAGACTTTTACATGAAAACGTACAGAAAATTTTCAACTCAACACTTAATGTTAGTTTATTTTGGCAACACAAAGAATATATATTATAACATACATACATACAGTGTTAAGATTATATATGTATAACCAACAAACTTGTTGACTTTTCTTAATGACTTCTTAACCAGAAAATACTGGTAAAAAAAAACAAATGAAAAATACAAAATGTTGACCACAATAAAAAACTTATTTGGTGTATTTTTTTAACAGAGAAAGTTTGTTTTTTTCCTTTTTTGATATAATTTGCATAAAGCTTTGTACTTGAAAACATGAAAAAAAAAATATCTGAAAAGTTTTACTTAAACAAAATTGTCTCAAAGACAGTTTTACCTTTCAACTCTTGTTTGTTTGCAGAACAGCAAAAAAAAAAAAACCTAAAATAAATTTACATTTTAAATTAACAATATAAATAGCTTAAAGTTTTACTAACAAGGAAAGTCTGTTTGAGGATTTTTGCAGATTTCAATGAGAAAATCCATTAGACCGTACCACCTTACGGACAAAAAAGAGCGCGAGGTACACCTTTAAATATAAAGAATTTTTGCAAGACAGTTTTTTGCCGAACCTAGGGGTCGCCTTATTAAATTTTTTGATATAACTTCGGCATTTACAGTCGGATCTTAAAATATAATATAAAGGGTTATTTTTTAACTGTTTGGGATTTTAAATTTGAAAAAAAAACACAGAAATTTTGCAAAAGTGCATGAAACATTTTTTAGGGGCGATAAATGAATGCCTGCCATTTGGTTTTTAAAGATTATTTCACGTAAATGTTATCAGCACTTACGCCATAGAAGGTCCAGCCATGAGCTCCAATTTTGGCATACTTTTTCCAGCATTTCGGCCAGTATCTCACCAATGGCAGCTGTAATGTTGTTTTCCATGGCTAGAATTGTGGCTGACTGGTCCCTGCATACGAGAGACTTCACGTATTCCCACAAAAAAATAGTCTATTAGAGTCAAATCACATGATCTCGGCAGCCACACGCAGAGAAAAATCATGGTTGCAATATGATCCGTGCTACTATAGTGTGCTTGCTGCAATAGGGTATGGTTGTCAGAACCAAGTTATTGGTTATCTAACCATCATTATTATAGTAAATATATTACTATTTTATGATTGACACCTTCTATTTTATAACATGATTGGCTGTGACCATACTGTGGTAACAAAAAATCTGTTTATGAAAAAAATATGATAATTATGCAACCATTAAATGCTGGCAACAATCATTAAATAATTATACATTAAATAAAAACCAAAATTTTATCAGTTCAGTAAAATGTTTACTAAAATTGGACAAATATCAGATGGGTAGAAAATAACTTTTAATAACATTTCATTAATTGACCCATTAAGATCCAGTTATTTTTTTTAACTTTAGAAGATTTTTTAAAATTCCTTATAACATAAATATAATATTATTTACACTAATCAATTCATAGTCAACCAGATTCTATGTAAAGATTTTATTTTTTTTAAATCTTTGCAATAAAAACAATATATTTTTTTTTATAAAATATTATTATTATTATTTCTTGTAAAAAGTTCTCAGAATATTAATAAAATATTTTTTTTATAAGAAAAAGTCGGTACTTCTTTTACAAAATACTAGATATTTAAAAAATTTATCTGATAAAAACAATTTTAGATTCTATGGAATTTTTCTTAAACTAAAATTCTCAGATTCTGTAAACTGTTTATATATTCCTAAAAAACTTAGATTCTAAGGCCTTTCTTTGAAAGAAAAATTCATAGATCCAGAGGATTTTTCATCACGAAAAATACTAAGATTCTAAGGACTTTATCTAAAAGAAAACTTCATAAGAACTTTTTAAAAAAAAAATCTTAAAATTGTCGTTAGAATTTAAAATAAGTCCACAGAATAAAAGTTTTCTTGATATATTATGATTTTTCCTTAACAATTTTTTTTTCAAAAAAGTCCTTAATAACAAATTTTATTTAGGAAAAACGAAATATTAGGTAGTCATATTATGTATATTAATAATCATAATATGATAAGAAGAATCATATATATAAATTATTATAGGGATCATATAATAGTCATTCAGGAATCATAATAAAGTTATGGGGGGCCATAAAATATGATAACATAATAGCATGCTATCATTACGTGCGATCATATTATGATAAATTCAGGATAATAACATGTTTTTTTTAGAACCATAGTATGGTAATTTTAGAGCCATACTATAACTGTAGTTACTATATTATGGTATAAATATGGTTATTTTATTATCATAATATGATAACCATATTATAGTACGACTATGGTTGGCACAACCATAAACCCAAAAATATATGATGCTCTTCGATTATGATTGCCCCAACCATGTTTTTTCTCTGCGTGCAAGGTTCTGTTTTAAAGCGTGAGATTAATTGCTCACCAAACTCGCCTCTCAGTAGGTTCAACCAAACCACATGTCAACCAAACCACATGTCAACCAAGTCCAATTTTTCAATTTTGAGCAAAAAAAAGTCGGTAATCATCGCACGGTACCGTGCTCCATTGACGAATTGACATTTTGCGATCTTTATTGACACTGGCTGATACAGCACCTCGGTACGCACTCTTCGCATACGGGTTGGTGAATTAATGTCCAATAAAGTGAAACTGGTGCGAAATTTGGTCACAACAGTTTGATTGGTCGATTATGACGACCATAAAATGGACGTAATTTACGAAATACATTTCTCACACAGCACGAATTTTGATAATAAAATTCAATGATTTGCAAAGCGTTGTTCACTTGTTAGCCTATTAATGGTAAAATGGCAAACCTTACTTGGTCATTTTTGGCATTGCCTCATACCAAGAATCTTTTCTTTTACACTGGAAAAATAGCAAAAAAATCATATATATTTATATATGCTTTTGTCTCGAGAAAACCAATATTTTGCTCCAAATGCCATTAACCTTAAGTACCCCTTTCTATTATTTAATTTTCTGACATTAGGGTTGTACATTTGGGTGGTACACTCACCAGAAAAGAGTCTGTAATGGCAACTGAAAATTTTGCTGTTATTAGGGGAAATTTTGCTAATTTGAGCCCAGCGGAATTTTTTGCTAATCTTAGCAACACATGGCTGCTGACGTGTAGTACAGTGAATTGGTAGAAAAATTAGTTGCCGCTACTAAATTTTAGTAAACTTGTAGTAAAGTGGAATTTAAAATCGGTTTTCTAAAATCAGCAAAAAAAAATTACTAAATATTATGTATTAATATTAGTACAAAATTCCAAATTTATTTTTTTTAACGAGCATCAAAATTCTCTTATTTTATTTTTTTTTTTTTCAAAAAATATTTTATACAAAATTAAAAAAAAATCAAAGCCTTAAAAATTGTTAAAACATAAACAAATTAATCATTTTGTTTTAATTTGGTAATTTCTGTTTTGAAAAATATTTTAGTAAATTTTTTTTAACTTTTAAGGTCGAATATTAATAGCTTTTAGGGCTGATTTTTGGAACTAAAAAAACATTTTAGTGCTATTTTAAGTGGATGTCCTATATTTAGACATGAGTTGGTATCTTCACTTACGATTCCTATTTTAATCTATGTAACATTTTAAGGCTATTTAAATTTGAATCTATAAGTTTTAATTAGTAGAAATAATATTTCCTTAAATATCCACTTTTTTAAAATTAATAAATTTTTTTTTACCAATTTTAGCAAATCGGTTTTCAAGAATTTGTAAAATGATTTCTGAACTTAGCAACAAAAATTTGCAAATATTCTGTAAAAATTCTGTAAAATGTAAGTAGCAAAAAGATTTGCTAAGTAATAATTTTTTTTTTCTAAAAATCTGTACAAAAATTGTAAAGTGGGATTGAAAACCGTTTACAAATTGTTTCTACTAACTTTTTTTTCTGATGGGTAAATACTAATAGAACTGGATACTTGAGGTCAATAGCCCTTAGAACAAAACATTGGTTGCCTCGAGACAAAAACAACTGTAATTGCTGAAGATATAACGAAAGGCAGTAGGAAGAATTTTTTGAGTTGCTTCTCTTAAAAAAAATAAAAATTGGAACGATTTTTTTTAACTTTTAAAATGTGGGCAAAGCAGGTGAGGGTTAATATTATTTATTATAATCCCAGCAAAAATAAAATGGAGGTCGTACTTCAACAACCAGTTCCAAAGTATCCCTAAGTACACTCAAAATAGTTTTTAAGTTAAATTAACAGAAAATACAATTTAAATGATATGCTTTTTCATTTAAAACAGGGTATACTTTTCATTTGTTATTTATTTTTTTTTTACTAGTTTAAACAAATGACACATCAGCAAAAAAAATAATTAATCAGTTTAAAATAAATGTTTTCTACCAATTCCATAAAAAATATCTGATTTATTAAGTTATTGGAAATTGTTTCCGTTTTCAGTATTTTTCTTTGTTTTTCAATCTACAAAATGTGTACTCACACAGTCTTTAGATACATTTTGTGTGAATACCCTTATGTGTGTGTGTGTTTATCAAGATTTTCTAAATTGCATAGAAAAAATTTTGTATAAAAACTATTTTAAAAAAAAAATTGGATTTTTTTTTAAATCTAACGGAAACAAATAAACCTGAAATATCCCTTTTGTGGGTAAATTTTTATTAAATTTTAAACAAATTAAAAAAATAAGTGAAACTGGAAAAAATATTTACCAACAGTAAATAATTTTGAACAAATGTATAAAAAAGTTAAAATAAATATTTCTTAGAAAAATAAATGTGTGTTTCATTATTTTTAACTGAAAACTTTTTATAAAACTACAATATACTGAAGTAATTCTGAATAACTACAAAAAAAAATACTTTTTTTATTGCTTCCAAAATATCTGTTAGTACAATCCCAGCAAAAATGAAGCTGCCAAAGAAGCAATAAAAGCATCACTACTATGGCAAAGGCATCACTTCTTTACTGATGGTTTCATCGATGAATTTAACATTAGCGTGTCATAGGATGGAAGTATTCAAATGTAGCTACTAGAACATTACTCATACTTTACTCTAAGGAAGTAATGATAATACAATGATTAAATATTCTGATGCATGAGTGAAAAATGTTCATATACTTTGTAATATTTAAGCTTTGATGAAAATTTAATTCATAAGAATGCAGAAAAAAATAAGTTTAAAGAAGCAAAATTTATGCGTGGATATAGAAATACTCTTTATTAAAACAAATTAATAATTCTGCATTAGTGAAAAAGCATTTTTAAAACATTTTTCAAAAATTTTAATGAATTTCTAGACAAATTTTAAAATATTTTTGGATAATTTAAAAACTGGTTGTACAATTTTGAAACATTTTTAGACAATTTTAAAATATTTTTGAACAATTTTAAATAATTTTTGCACAATTTTAAAACATTTTTGGGCAATTTGCAATAATTTTGAACAATTTTAAAGATATTTTGGTAAATTCTGAATTAAAACTGGAAATGATGTAGTGTTAAATAAAATACATAAGGTTGAAAAAAATGCAAATGGTTTTTCAAATCTTTTATAAAAATTGCAAAACTGCATAAATTCTAATGCCTGGTTTTCATTATGTCATATGAACTGACAACAAAAACTGACTCAAATGAATTCTCGTCATTTTGTGTCATATGCGTTTTCATTACATCTTAAAAACTGACAATAAGTCGATAAAGCAGAGCGTGTCAAAGACTTATGTCAAATTTTGGTGTCAGTTGACTGACACGCCGTTTTCATTACAAAGGTCAAATATGATGAGGCGAGCGAACAGCTGATTAGAAAATATTAATTTGTGTTCAATAAAAAGTGGAAAAAAAATAAAAATGATAAAAAAGAAACAAATGGCTATAGCTAGTGCGGCGTTTTGTGTTATTACATTACCATTTTATTCTTTATTTAAAAAATTTCCATTGCAATTAATTTTTCCAGCAAAAAAAAAACCAGCTTTGCGATCGTCAAACAAAAAATAATTGACAACTTGTTGTCAATTTTATTTAGATAAAAAATGCTGCCATATCTGTTGACAAACTGAAATTTTACGTTTTCACTTGTCTGTCATTTTAGACGGCAGTTCGTGTGCATAACTGACTGCAAACTTAGATGACACCATATGACAACCCGTTTTCATACAATTGCCAATAATTTGGACAAATTGACATTAAAAATGACATAGTGAAAACCATGCAGAACCCTCATGAAAGTTTAAACTAAAATATAAAAAATTATTTAATAAAAAAATTAAAAAAGTTCATCAGAACTATTTTCTCAATTTGAATTAATGCTTTAGATTCCAAAAAAAAATATACGATATAATAAAACTTTTCCCTGCGGGAAAAGGACCTATCCCAGGACACGTCACATGACCGGTTTATTGTGATAGGGACCGGTCACGGGACTGATCACTTTAACATGGGCTTGTCCTAGGAGGGGTCAATTGCCCTCTGTTACATGTCACAGGACTAGTTTAAAAAGACAAGTCGTTACTTTTTAACCGGTCACGTGATAGGTACTTTAGGAACCGGTACTCTTTTCAACTATCCCGTGATGTTTTTTCGGAACCGGTTCAGTTTTCACCTATCCCGGGACAGGTTCCAATTTCCAACTGACCCCTCTTTTCCCGCAGGGATACTTCAGAAGTAATTAAGAGTGATATTTTAAGATATGCATCGGGTTTATATCCAGATCACTGCATTTGAAATATGAACACATGAATGCTTTTGAAAGTGCCTTAGAATAACACCAAAAAATCATAAAAGAATGTCAATTGAAGTTTAGGAGGCAATGAAAGAAGTTATAGTCACAGAATGACTACCATTTTTTTTTTTTTTGTTGGGTTTTTACAGTTTTTTAAAAAGTTTTTCTGATTAGCAACAAAAAAAATAACATACTTAAATATTGTTTGTAAAGCATTATTGCTCCAAAAGTGATGCTAAGAAGTAATGTGGATGCAGCTTGTTGTCAAACAGATGATCGCGGGTTCAAATTCTGGCGGTAACAATCTTGTTACACTTTTTATTGTATTTTTATTAAAATTTATTGGAATAATAATTGTTGTTTTTTGCTATGAAGTACAAATTAGAATGAAAAAAATTTAAATATAAAAATGAATTTTGACAAAATTAAAAATATAATTTTGGAATTTATTGTTGTACAGAGAATACTGTACGCAAAATCTCTATTTTTTTTGTTAATTTTTCTACTTATAATAAAATTTTTTTAAATTCAATATTTTTTTATTTTTTTAATTTTATAAAATAAATATTGGAAAAGTTCATAGTAATCAATGTGTTTCAGCTGCACTTTTTTTTGGAATTGTAGAACTAAAGTAAAACTTCTGTATGAGAGAAGACAGAAATCGATGTAAATGTATCTGCCTCCTACAGCTTCTAAACTGTTGACTAGCAATGTACCCTCTAGTGTAAATAAAAAATGTGGTAAGGGCAAAAAAAAAATTGTTTAATACACTAACTTGAGTTTTCTATATACGAATCCTACAACTAATATCGGTCCAAATTACCTTTCATTTGATAACCAATTTATTCTTTGGGACAAACAATGAAAAAATAACCCAAAAAACATGAGATTTGGCTGCTAAAAAGGTCCAAATTTCATCCAAGCTAAGGAGCTAACCATGCCACAGACAATTCTTATTAGAGATGTTTTTAGTGGTGTTTTAAATTACATAGGAGATCTTTGAAATATATTTGTACAATCCAAAAACAAAAATCTTAGTTTTAAAACTACACAAAATGCGTATACCAGAGAACTGCATTTGCTGATTGCAAAACGTTCATACGCAATCAACACAAGAATAAATATGTGTTTGCGTTCAAACGCTGAATATACTCCAACACACATATTTGTTGATGATTTTAAATCAATCAAACGAAGTGCAAATTGTTTTGTCACTGACTTATAATCATCGGTCGTTGTTAAACCATTGATTTTATTCTGTTCATTCGAGTCAACAATAATTATTTTGATGTAGAATAAATCAGAAAAAACAACAAACAACGTGTATGAGTGTAATCATAATTAAAACAAAATAGTTTCTTATCTATAAAAAGGTGGTGGTTTTGTAGAAACACATTTCATAAATGTTATGTGTATATTAGGGTGGGTCTAAAATACCTTTTTTTAGAATTTTTATTAGGAATACCAAAAATATTGTTCTTTGTGAAATTTTTTTTTTAATTTAGGTCGACATCTCAGGCTCGCCCAATCCGGTTAAAGTTAAATATTGCCTAATTTTCCAATCAAAATAGATGAAAAAAATTTAGACAATATTTAAATTTTTCCGGATTATGCAAGCCTGAGATATTGACCTAAATTTTTTTTCCAAAAAAAATATTTATATTTCACAAAGAAGAATATTTTTATTACTAATGAAAATTCTAAAAAAGCGGATTTAAGTCCCACCCTAATGTAAGCAATATCATTTATAAAATGTGTTACTATTTCGTTTTAATTATGAATACACTTAACGCGTTGTTTGTTGTTTTTTCTGATTTATTCAACGCTGACTTTTTGTTGAGTGATTAAATTTGCAATAAACATAATCGACATATGATTCAAACTGATCCGAATTACGCGTTCAGTAACATGATGCTGATTTTATTCTACAGTGAATTTTGTTGAATTATTAAATGTGAACAAGAATTTTTGTGTATGATTAAATCAAGAAAAAAGTTGATTTTGCAGTTCTCTGGCGTATACTTTATATAAATTGACAACACTCATACGACATAGTGGCAAACATACAGGGTGGCGCAAAAATAACCTTCCGATGTTTTTTGGCTGTAATTTAAAAAAAAAATGAAAAACTTTGATTCTTCTTGTGGATTATTTTTATTTGGTCTTTTAATTTTTTTTACATCAAGTCGAGAATATGATGTCATGTAAATGGTCATGATCATTGCTCTGTAGCGCTCACCATTGACAGTAACCGTTTGGCCCGCGACGTCTTCGAAGAAAAAAGGTCCGATGACTCCTCCAGCGAAAACAGCACACCATACAGTGACTTTGAGTGGGTGTAATGGCTCTTCGTGGGTTACACGCGGATTTTCAGTACCCCAGAAGCGTAAATTTTGCTTATTTACGTACCCGCTAAGATGGAAATGGGCCTCATCACTCATGATTATTTTTGATGAAAAATCATCTTCATTATTACTCAAATAAATAGTCACCAATATTCCGCGCTCTGGAGCAGTGTAGCGTAACATTGTTTATTAACGTGTATTTCGCATGTGTTTACTACATAAATGTCAAAACAGAACTGACATTAGGGGTCAATCGCAAAATTCATAGCATTTTCTGATAGGAGGATTACTTTTGCGCCACCTTGTATGTAGTATCCATCTGTTAAATATTTTATTTAATATATTTCATATAATATTTTAATATATTATATTTTATATAATTATACTTTTTTAATATTTTTATACTTTCTTTTTATAAAAAAAAGGTATTTTCCTTTAAAACCGCACAAACTTTCTTTGAAACTTTATAATGTAGTATCTCTGTTAAAACACATACATATGATTTTACCACAATTTTCATTATTTTCTTTAAAAAAAAAAAACAGTTTCGTATTAATTGCAGAAAGTTGCTATTTAATATAGTTTATGAAATTATAAATAAACTCTTTTTTAAATATAAAATAAGACACAAAACTATTTATGTACATTAGAGTGACAACGTTTGTGTGGCAGAAAAATTTTAGTTTTATACAATTTTGTCTAAAACTGCACTTTTAAATCTTTTTATGAAATTCTTAATTTTTAAAGCTAAGCACTCAAAATGCATTGAATCTATTAATTTTTCCAGATTTAAGGATGTAGAATTTGAACACTATAGGTGTTCTTTTACTCAAAAAAAAAGGAGTAAAAAATTTTTAAACTGTTTTCAATCCCAATTTACTACTTTTGTACCGATTTTTAGTAAAAAAAATTATTATTTAGTAAATTTTTTTTTGTATTTACATTTTACAAATTTCAGAATTTTTACAGAATATTTACAAATTTTTGTTGCTTCAGAAATCATTTTACAAATTTTTGAAAACTGATTTGCTTAAACTAGCAAAAAAAATACTAATTTTACATTTGTTTTAAAATTAGTAGATATTCTTGATATTGAAAGAAATTTAATTTCTAATAATTAAACCTTATATTTGCAAACTTAAATTGAAAAAGAGGATCGGACGTGGATACTTTTCACAACCGACTCATGTCCAAAAATAGGACAAAATAGCAAATAGCACAAAATAATTGTAAATATCAGCCCTTAAAACAATTAAAATTTGAACTTAAAATCAAAAAAAAATTTACTCTAAAATATTTTTCTATACAAAAATTAGCAAATTTAAATAAAAAGATAAAATCATTTGTGATTTTACTATTTTTATTGTTGTCTAAAATATTTTTTGACAAAAATAAAAAAAATAAAAAAATGTAGTTGCTGAATAAATAAAAAAAAAAAAATTCGTGATTTTTTTTGTAAGGCAGCTTAAAAGTGCATTAATTAATTAATTTGTGCATTTTTTAATTTTTTTTTATAAATTCAAATTTTTCTATATAATTCATTAAGATTAGTTCACTATAATTTATGAAAATTTTTGTTAATTAGAGCTTATTTATTTTATTAAACTTTGTACAGTATTTACCAATGTTTATTAGTGCTCATAAACTTTTCTGCTATTTCCATTTTACTAATATTTAGTTAAATTTGTTGCTGATTTTAGCTGATCGATTTTATATTGCAGTTTACAGCAATTTACAAAAATTTATCCTACATTTCCTACATACCCGGTTTGTTGAAATTTGCGCACAGTTATCCCGATTGTGAAGTGCATTTTGATTTGAACTCCTATTATGGCGCCCATTTTCGCGTCCATTAACGCGCCGTTGAATTGTGTACCTCTCCATCATTGAATTTATTCAAACACTGAAACAAAGAAATGTTAAATTAAGTTCTTCATAAGCCTTGACGTTAAGGTGTTAAGGAACTGCTCTAAAAGAATATGTGACACAACTGACCCCAAAGAACATATCACAGGACTCGTACTTTCAAACTCATCACGTGATAAAGGCTTTTAAACCGAGCACTTGGTAATGTTTTTGAGAACTGGCACTGTTTCCACCTAACCAATCCAATTTTCACCTACCACAGTACTGGTACTTTTAGACTCATCACGTGAAATAGACTTTTAAAGCGTTCGCGTGGTATGTACTTTCGGAACCGGTCCTCTTTTCACCTATCTCGTGATATGTATTTTCGGAACCTGTTCTATTTTCACTAATCAGATCCCAATTCCCAACTTACCCCTTTTTTTCGCCGGCTATTTAAAAACAAGGCGAAAAATAAGGATTTTCCTGTTTCGTTTTCTTCCCTTCAAAATTGATGTAGGTTTAAATAATTGATTATAATTTTAAAAATCTTAATTTTTATTTCAAGAAACGCCACCCTACGGTTTTTTTTTTAAATTTCATATGGCGCATCCAAAAGGTCAGTGGAATTGTTAACAAGGAATTCAAAGGCCAGGAAAACCCTTTGCTGCAAAATTGAAAGATTTCTAATCTATTACCCGATATGTACTACTTAGTAGCTCAATTATGCTTGAATTTTTTCTTTAATTTTTTATTATTAATTTTAATAAATATCACACCCGATTTGTAAGTCACAGCTGACTAGACGCGAGAACTCAGTGTTTGGCCCGGCCGAACTTGACGCCGTTTTTACCTGTTTTGTATATGTTGGTGTATAATTTTACTTATTAAGCGTAAAGAGCTTTATTTACAACATTGGTGTCTTTGGTGACCCCCCACTGAAATTTTCCGGCAAACATTTTCGTAGAATATTTTAATCCTTAAATGTCCTTTTTTAAAGGATATTTTTTGATTTTCTCGAAAAAAGGGTAAAATTGACCCATAAAGAGACCAGTTAGAGGGTTAAGATCTTCCACAAAAATAATCCTCATACAATTCCACAACACAACTCTGACCATAAGAATTCTCTCAGACATTAACTTACAGTATTTTTTTCATATAGTATAATGCTCCCTTCGACCAAAAAATGAAAACTTTGACCCACTGTAAAAAAAACTCAGACGTGCTGGACCATAAGTTTGTTCTACAAAAATGATCTACTCAACATACCCTTTCAGAATTATGGGGTCGCTATTCTGTTCCATTCAAAAAGTCTTAATTTGTTGGACAGTGTAATAAATGAACGATGACAGTTAAACAAAAAATACCACCCTAATTATATATAAATATACTTATATGCAGAGCTTCGAAGATTTATTGCATTAATTTAATTTTTGAATTTTGAATTGAAATTTAATGAATTATATCGAAAATGACCAATCACTTAATGGATTTAATTCCCATTTGGCCCCGTTCGATTTGCTATGAAAATAATTAAATTATTTGATTTAAATCATTTTTATATCATTATTTTTTTTTTAAATTGTGTGATTATAAATGATTTAAATCAAATGATTTAAATTATTTTTTATAAATCGAACGGGAAAAAAAATTCGTTTAATTTATCAACCATTCACTCAACGGTTCAGTGAGTTATAAAAATATATTTCCATTCAGTGACTTAAAAAAAAAACATTTACTTCAGTGATTAACATTTTTCTTCCGTTCAGTGATGTTGTACTTAATATGAAATATGTTTCACTTAGAACTGATAACATTCAAAAAATAGCTTAGTGCTTAACTATAACATAGTTATAAATATCAAATTTGTATGTTTTTTTTTAGTAAGTTACCCTCCCTTAATTATTTATTTTACTAAAATATTCAAAAAATTATTAAAAACTGCTAAACGGTTTTTTTATTCAGAGAACGGTAAAAGTTTAATTTTCAAGCACTGAACAGTAAAAAATTCATTTCAAATCAGCAAACGGTAAAAAAATTGATTTTAAATCACTGAACGGAAAAAAATTTTTTTTTAATCACTGCACGAAAATATATATTTTTTTTAATTCACTGAATGGTTCGTGAATGGTTTATAAGTTGAACGAATTAATTTTTTTTCGTTCGATTTATAAAAAATTTATGCGTTTCTAGTCATTTAAATGATTAGATTTGAAAAAAAGAAACAAGATTTAATTCTTAAACCAATATTGGATTTGAAAGGGTTCAATTGAATGAATTCACTTAATTTAAACAAAAAATAAATAATTCTTTCAAGCTCTGCTTGTGTGTATATGTTTTTATTAAATTCTCCTATAATAATATTGAATACTTTAGCAGCCAATTAAAAAATTGTGTACTTAACTTTTTCAATTGACCTCCAGGCAATAAAAGTTTTGATGGCGATGGTAGTAAAAAGCTGCAGAAGTAGAAATTGAAAACTAAAGTTTTATTAAAAACTGCTGTTACAATTGTGAGTAAAAATATATAATTATAACATTAGGTTTCTGTTGTAGATATTTTAAATTATCAAATTTGGGAATATACATAATAATTAATATATAGCGCCCGGTAGCGTACTAGCTTATACGTGCAGGGGTCGTGGGTTCGATTCCCACCAAAGGCTCTTCTGGTCCGCTTACGCTACAACAAGCCAATAGCTTTCATTGCTAGTGCCCGATTAGGATATTAGGATATAATTTGTAATTATATGATTAACATAAATACAAAAAAAATATATATATATAAAAGGTGGTGCAAATCGGGTGAATATCGGGAGATGCTATAAATTTTGAAAGTTTAGTATTTGTTAGTTTAATATTTGTAAAGTAAACAGATAAAAAATATACGTTGACGAGCCACGGAACGCTATAAACCTCAAGAACTCTGAATACTAGAGACTATTTTGCAATGGACAATTTTATTGCGAACTGGTTCTGGATGACATGTGGACATTCTGGGGGAAGCATTTCAGGGTCGCTCCAGACTTTGTTCCTTGCGATTTTTTTGAAGTAACGAGTGTAAGTGAAAAAGACACAGATTCTGGAAGTTCTCAAAGATAATATCCGTCAAGAGAGCGAGAATTCATCGAACAAAGTTATCTCCAGATTAATAAAAATGCAGTAAAATAAGTCCAAATGATCGAAATGACCGATATAATCTTCAAAAATCAAACAAAAAACTTAGAGGTCCAAATAAACATTAAAAAATATTTAAATTATATCATTTCGTTTAATATTGGATGTATAAACTTAAAATTCGGGATTCACAAAAGATGGCGCATGGTTTGTGTCTTTAATAAAGTATAAGTCATTTAGGAGGGTACACAAAGTGCAACTCAAGCACATCGCTTGCTCACCGAAGCTTATCCTGAATATGTTCCCTCCATTTCAATGTACGATAGATGGTTTATGCGGTTCAGAAATGGTAATTTTGACGCGAAAGACATATACTGCCCAGGTCAGTCGAAAAAGTTAAAAATCTTGAATTGGAGGCATTACTGTCAAACTTCCAAAATCATTAGGAGTCACTCAAGCAACAATTTCAAAATATTTGCAAGCAGCAGGATTTATCCAAAAGCAAGGGCATTGGGTAACACACGAGTTTAAGCCAAGAGACGTTGAAAGACAATTTTGCATATCCGAAATGTTGCTTGATTGCCATAAAAATAAGTAATGCTTGCATCGAATCATTACTGGCGATGAAAAACGGATCCATTATGACAACCCGAAGCGCAAGAAATCGTATGTGAAGTCCGGCCTATCTCACTCAAATAAAAGACATGAACTAAAAATAAATCCAAAATTTCCTTTTAATTAGTTTCAAAATTTTCCTTAATTTAATTAAAATTTTATTAAAACTTAGAAAAATTTTCTTAAAATGAATAAAAATTCCTATGTTTGGGTAAAAAACGAAATAGTTTATATACTCAGAAACAGTTCATAACTTTCTTAAGTAATATTTATTGATTTTAGGGAAAAAAACAAGCATATTTATTAAAATTTTTCAATTTTTAAGAAATACATCTCAATTTTAAGAAATTTGCATACTTAAATAAATTTAAGTTTAGTTCCAAATAAAAATTTAGAACATAATTTAATCTCATTTAGTTCAAAAAATCTGTCTAACTTATAATGAGAAAGAACTTAAACTTAAAGTGTGTTAATTTTTTTCGCGATTAGTAAAATTAACTAAATTTTAGAAAGCCATTTCTAAATTTCAGTACCACTTTCTAATTTTTAAGAATTGTTTTCTAAAAACTAGCTTAGGCAATTATAAACAATATGTAATAAATTTTTTTCCTATGCAATAATACAAATTTATTTGGCTTCAGAAACATATTAACTATTTCTAAGGAAAATTTTCATGCAACTTAGTTCATATAGAAATTTTAATAAAATGCTTTTTTTCCAAAAAAAAAAAAAACAATAAACTAAAAACAATCTAGTTAGTTTTCCTAATTTTTAAGAAAAAATATTATAAAAGGAAACAAATTAAAAAACTTACACGCAAAGAAAAAACATAGTTGGGTTAATCATATTCGAAGAGCATCATATATTTTTGGGTTTATGCTTGTGCCAACAATAATCGTACTATATTATGGTTATTATATTATGATACTAAAATAACCATATTTTTACTATAATATGGTCCCTACAGTTATATTATGATTCAAAAATTACCATATTATGGTCCTAAATAAACATTTTATATTGAATTTATCATAATATGATCGCACGTAATCATAGTATCAAAATGTTATATTATGGTCCCTCATAACTATATTATGATTATATGATCCATAATCGAAGAAAATTTCTTAGAGGAAAAGTTCTTAGAAACTATGAAAAAGCTCTTTAAATTTAAGAAAATTTCCTTTAGAAATGTTTTTTCTAAAAAAAAACTAAATATTAAGGACTTTTTGAAGAAAAATTGTTAAGGAAAAAAATCATAGACTTTGAGAACTTTTTTTTTTTTTTATTGTATAATTATTTATTGATTGTTGCCAGCATTTTATAGTTGTATAATTATCATATTTCTTTCATAGTCAGGATTTTTGTTGCCACAGTATGGTTACAGCCAAACATGATATAAAATAGAAGGTGCCAATCATAAAATAGTAAAATATTTACTAAATAATGATGGTAGCGACCATGTTAATGGTTAGAAAACCAATTACTTGGTTGTGACAACCATATCCGATTGCAGCAAGCACAATGTAGTAGCAGTGATCATATTGCAAACATGTTTTTTCTCTGCGTGTATCGTGCATGATTGTAATTTTTGGTTTGTGATCGTGCGTGAGCGTGAGTCAAAAATGACTCACGTGCCCATCTCTAATCTTAACAGTCTTAAATATTCAACTTAAAATAGCTAAAAATATATTTTAAAATGTTGTTAGCAAAAAGTAAAAAAAATCGGATTTGCACTTTTATGTAATAATTTTGTTTGCTGACTACAATAAAAAAATATCGCAAGCACATTTTATACATTACGGCATAACGGCTTTCCTATAATTGACGTAGAGGCTATTAAACTTTATATTTATCGAAGGCATTAAAACTATTTTTTTTTTTTCACTTAATAAAAATAAAGTTTAAATGTTTATATGTCAATTAAATTTTAAGCTACAAATGTCATAAAATAAACTTATGACATTTTTACATTTTCCAAAAATAACAAGGAATGTAACTGTGATATTTTGTATTTTAATTTAAGAAGACAAAGGACTCCCAGTGCTCCTTAGCGATAGATGCCGTGTGTCAATTAAGGCGTCCCTTTTTGTAGTTCTCTCAAGCAGAAGCGTTAATTAACTACGAAAGGGATCTGATTGTCACAATTTATTATGTTTCAGGATATCCTGCAGTACATTTTTTTAATTTTTTTACCTTTTTGCTAATGAAATTTAATTTATATTTTAAGTACATAAATTTAGTATAATTCAATTTAATTTAAAGATAAAAATGTTTAGCAAAAAGCTTGTTAAAAGCAGTGGTCTTACAAGAAGAAGTACACCGAGAGTGGAAAAATACTTTTATCATGAGTGTTAAGCACTTTAAAATATATGGTAAAATATATTGCGATACCTTTACCATAGACTCTGTTTCATATTTATTAGAAAATTTTTATCAAATTTAAGGATAATTTTTACTTAAAAGAAGTGCTATTTAACCCTTCCCGGGGCAACATAAGATATCAGTAAATATTAAACAAAATTTTAAGTTGCTTTCGTTTATTATAGAGTTTCACTGAAAAATATGTATTAAAACATTGCTTATCCTTGTAGGATTCTGAGCAAGGGCATGTTATTACATTTGTACCACCGCGCACAAATTGAAGGATTCATTTATGAAAATCACTAAAGCATGATTTATTTTTGCTTAGCAAAAGAGGCAAATTAAAGTCGAAATCGATCTACTCTGTTTCGTGTCAGAAAATTATGTTATTCGACCTGTAGAATTTTGTTTATTTTTAGCACTTCTCTGACGTTCACCTTTGTGCTTTAATAAATCCCATATCTATTTTGTCGCTTATGAAATAGTTTTATTTTTAAAATAAAAACTTAAAATTACATGTTAAAACAGTATTTATACCATACCAATGCGCACAGAATTTATAAAAAAATATTTAGAATAGTGGTATGTTTTTCATACCATCGGCCCGGAAAGAGTTAACTTGATGTTAGAAAATATTTTCTTAATTTTAGGGAATTAAGTTCTTGTTTTTAATAAAAAAAATATATAATGAACTTTAATAAAATAATTTTTTTTTAAAACTAAGGAAACATTTTCTAACAGTAAAATTTTAGATGATGTATGAACTAGTTAGGAGGAAATTTTACTGTTTTCTAATAAAAAAAAATTTAGTTCTCAGTGTGTCTGTGAAACGGTAAAAAATATTTTTTCTATGGTCAAAAAGTTTTAAATTTTTTTTTGTGTGAAAAAGAATCGAATTTATTTTGTTTTTATTTTGTTTCTATAAGCTTTCAAATTTTAAAACTTCAAAATTTTCTATTCCTATGTCAAAAATTCTACCAGCTGGTGAAACTTTATTCAACTAAAATTTTTCTATAAATAAGTTAATTTTTCTTAATTCTAGTTCATTTTTTTAGTGTGATTTAACTTCATTTAAGCAGATAGCGGGAAGGTGAGTTTATATGGTGATTTGGTCCAAATATGATCTGATTTTCTTTAAATTTATATACCTAATTTATTATTCTAAATAACATTTACTTTCACGTTTACAACAATGCGGTCTATTTTTGTGCACACTTCTTAATTTAAAACTTTAACATGAATTTTCAAAAATACCTTGAGATACAAGAAAGCGAGCGTATAAAATAAAAGAAATTATGATATATAAATTGCATTGCGGATTATATAATTTATATTCGCGGGAGTACTTTTAGGAAAATATAAAAGAAAAATCCGATTAACGAAGGTATATTTTAAAGAAATCTTAAGGTTTCGTTATAAGAAAAAGTTCTCAAAAAAAAAAAACTATGCGAAAAACTACCCAAACTGTAGAGTTTTTTTTTATAAAATATCCTTAGAATCTAAAGGTTTTTACTAAAGGAAATGTCAATTGTACCAGACATTTTTATAAAGAAAAAAGTCCTTTAAATTTATAATTTGTTCACTGAATGCTATCTTAAATTTGGTGTTTTTTTTTCTTTTTAAATGAAATTTAAGAAAAAAAAACTATAATTCAAATATTTACAATCTAGAAAAACCACTGACTTTTTTCGATGCTACCCTTTTTTTATATTTAATTAACTACCAGGAAAATTTTTCCAATTGCTAACCATTCACACCAATTCCACTATAATGGATTCCATGGAATTAGTTCCGAACCCCGTTGCACTGAACTTAAATGTAAAACCTAGTATAAATTAAACTAGTAAAAATATTTATACTCCATACAAAAAAAAATAATTTTTCTCAATATTGAATTTCAGGTTGAAATTGTGTACACTTAGAATATTATGTAGTTCACTTTTTGTAGCTTAATAAAAAACCTTTCCAGTTCAAAAAAAATATTTAGTTTAACTTTTTTATACATTTGTTCCTAATGATTTACTGTCATTTACCGATTTTTTTAAGTTACATTTATTTTTTTTTTAAATTTATAAAAAATTTACCCACAAAACGGAAATTTGTGGTTTATTTGTTGTTTGCTGTCTGTTTCAAAACAAAATATTAAAAAAAACATTAAATTTCTTTTTTTAATTGATTGTTTATATGCACACACACACATTCGGCCATTCACACAACATATGTTTACAAAGTGTGTGTCTCTACATTTTGCAGATTGAAAAGCATACAAAAATACAAAAAACCAAAACAGTTTCAAATAAATGTATAATCATTTATTTTTACTAAATTGGTATGTAAAATTTTTACATTTACTTTTAACTGATTAAGCATTTGTTTCTTACTGATGTGTCAGTTGTTTAAACAACATAAATGGTATTTTATGTTAAATGGTATTTTCTGTTATTTTAACTTTCAAACTATTTTAGGTGTACAATTTCTTCTCAGCCAAATTTTAATATACCAGACTATTATATTTCTAGTGAAATGTGGCAATTTAGTTTTATTGTAATTATGTCTTTCTAATAAAATATTTTGCATATTTAAAAATGGACAAAAATACAAAACACCGAAACCGTTTTAAACAAATTAATAATCATTTATTTTTATGGAATTTGTAGGTAAAATTTTAACATTTATTTTTAACTGCTTAATCATTTGTTTCTTACTAATGTGTCAGTTATATAAACAACATTTAAAAATAAATAACAAAAACCATTTGATTTAAATGAAAAGAAATATCAGTTCTTTTAAATGGTATTTTCTGTTATTTTAACTTACAAACTTTTTGAAGTGCACAATTCCTTCTCACTCTTATTTTAATTTATGTACAAGACTATTATTTTTCAAGTGAAAAGTGACATTTTGGGTTTAATGTAATTAAATTAAATTACGACTTGATTCCATTAAAGTTTGAGTGCATTTACTATTAGGATAATTTCAAGCAAAAATCATCAATTAGAACCAACTGTATAATGGGTAATACAGGCAAAGAACTTGCTCTACTACCAATACTTCGAAAATTTTGCTGGGAAACTAAAAAGTTTTTTTTTTCATTTTATTCTCACTTAACTTGAACAAAATAGTGCGTGCAGCCATTTTATCCATTCATTAAGTATTAAACCTTATAAAATAATAATACAAAAAAAAAACACAAAAAACTTTTAACAGTGTTAAACATTGTTGAGTGTGACGGGATGTTGTGCATAAAAAGCAGTATGGAACAAGCTGCTGCAAATGCTTGACCAACTTTCATCAGTGTGGTTAACAACATTAATTAATAACGGTTATGAATGATGATGATGTTTTGTTTTTTTTCTTCTTTAATTCATCCACTCTTCCTTAGACTTTTCTCTTTTATGGTACTCACACTTTCTTTATTGTAACTCATTTAACTTTGTTTTTAATTTTAAAATAATTTGCACGTACAACTTCTTTTATGTTTTTTTTTGTTTTTTGAGAAATTACATCATAAACTAAAAAGTTGTACTATACAGTTGTTGGTATTTTTTTCTTCCTTTCTTTGAATTTCGCATAATGCAAGCAAGCTGCCTGTTTGTGAAAGGCAAAGAATATATTTATTTCTTTTTGCTTTATACCCTACGAAAGACTATCGCAGTCAAAAGATAAAATCCAAGAACTGGGTTCGGAACACCTTATAATGCATAAACATAGCTTTTAATTAATGTTCAACAAACGCTTCTATCAGTACGGAGTGTGTTCTATTAGAACTAGATTATTTTCCTTTAAGTTACTTTAGAACCGGTTCCCGAACCAGTTAAATAACTGATTCTGGAACAGTGAAAACTTCTATTTTATCTCCCACTAATCAGTTTTAGAATCTGATTCTTGGAACCGGTGGAAAAATAACCTGTTCTAGCATAGATTCAGAGGTTAGAGGTTTTTAAAAATATTGCTGTTATCTACTATACTTAGAGTCGGTTTAATTGGTGATTCGGAGTTGAAGTAAGTGACCAAATCCCTTATCTAAAGACTTTAGATCAAATTCCTTTTTTTTAATAACGATGTCAGTCGTAGTTCGAAAACCTGTCCCGTCACCTGTGACCTGTGCCGTAACCGGTGAGAACAGGACCGTTCTGTAAGCACCCTGAGGTAAAAAGGACGTCAGTTGGGAATTGGGACTGATAGGTGAAAACAGATAGGGTTCCGAAAATACATATCACTAGTTAGGTAACAAGAGGACCGGTTCCTAAAGTACCTATCACGTAATCGGTATAAAAAGTCTCTATCACGTATTGGGTTTGAAAGTACTAGTCCCGTGTTAGGTGAAATCAGTACCAGTTCTTAAAAAGTTTCTATATGTTCGGTTTAAAAGCCTCTATCACGTGTTGAGTTTGAAAGTAGGAGTAATGTGATATGTTTTTTGGGGTTAGTTGTGTGACATGATCTTTTAGATCAGTTCAGTGACATGTCACAGAGGGCAATTAACCCCCTCCTAGGAAAAGCCCATGTTAATGTGACCGGTCCCTTTTATATAAAAAAACCGGTCCTTTAACTAGTCCCTATCATAATGAACTGGTCACGAGAAATGCCTACCCTGTCACCTGACCCGTGGCCGGTCCGAAAAACATACTCCGTGACTGGTGAAAAGGCGTTCGTTGAAATGGCGCGAAGACGCTAGCGTAGTTGCTCTATTCTATTTTTATACACATCCCTAGGTGTAGAGTTTGCGTTAGTTCTGTGATTGGTTTTATTGCGTTAGTCTTGTTACAGTTTCTTTCGTGTTAGTACTGTGACAGGTTCCAAAAACGGGTGAACTACAACTATGTCAGAGAATCGGCACGTTGTGTGCTCTCCAAAACTAGTCTATCTGAAGAATTCAGTATCCCTCAGGTATCCCTTCAATTTTCCCAAATCAACCCCTCGTAAGCACTCCAATGACGGCATAACGTCCCCGTGCCAAGGCTTTATCCTAATCCATGCAAAAGCCGGCCAAAAATAAGGGAAGTCCTCCAAAGTCTCATAATTAATGTTACACACAATATTTTTTCGTTTTTTATTATATTTAGACCATCTTGTTGTTTATTTTCAATCATTGTTTAATAATCAACAAAAGTAGTTAAAACAATCGAAAGTCGTTTAAAATAACCAACAATTTTTAACTGACAAAACGTTAGAAAAAACGATTTTTATTGTTTGTTTTTCTAATTGAAAGTTTTATTTTTTAATTGTACACTCAAAATATTTTTTTCGTTACCGACTGTAGTTTATTTAAAAATTAATACGTAGAATTTATTTTTAAATAAAGAATCAATTGAAATTTATACAAATATATTTTTTAACTATTTGAATAAGTCATTCAAAAAACAAACTATGAAAATTTACAGACATTCAGTAGGAGTTTATATTTTCTGTTAAATGTAAAATTTTATGTTTTCTTAAAATAGAAATTCATAAAATTCCTTTTGTGTTTTTTACCAAAAATTACAAGAAATTCAATTGATTCCTCATTTAAAAATAAACTCTACGTATTATTTGAATGACTGGTACAATTTGTTCAAAAATATATTTCTATGAATTTCAATTGATTCCTCATTTAAAAACAAACTCTACATTTTACTTTTTAAATAAATTACAATCGGTAACGGAAAATATATTTTTTATTAGAATCTGGTTGGTTTTGATTTTTATTTAAGTTTGTTTCCATTTCTTTAATAACTACGTATAATTTAACCAAAAGGCGTGAAAAATAATAAAATCTTGTTAAATAAAATAAGAAAAGTAAAAAAAAACAGTTGAAAAAATACTGAACCTTAAATGCGGTTAAAAATAATTGCATTTTTTTGTGTGTTAAATACAGTTCTTGGCGGTGTTATGGAAAAAGAACACAAACGGAATTTCAAAAACAAAAAAGAAGGACAAATACTCATTAACAAATGCCAAGTTACCAAGTTACCAACCATACAACATATACAGCAATCTAATAAAGAAATGGGAAAAAGGACAAATTAGTGGTTTTAACACAGACATCTACTAAAAAACAAAAGTGGTTAAAAAATTCAATTTAAAACGAAAGAAACATTTTTTTCACAAGATTTCCGGTACAAATTGTTTTAAGGAATTTTTTCATTTAAAAACAATTTAAGTGGTTTTATTTTTTTTTTTTTAATCCTTAACCACCATATAATTTTCATATATTAATTTTTTTTTGTTCCCTCTTATGCCTGGCAAAGAATACTTGACATTCTAACTTTCGAGATAGCACGTGGAACAATTGTCACAATATGTGAAGTTAAATGAAAAAAACAAAAAAAAAACTCTCTTACTTAGTATGTGATTGTTAAAAAGCACATTGTTGTTACAAAAAGGATGTAGTATGTGCAAGGATCTATCTATCTAGTCTACCACCTTGATTCTTGTTTCATGTTTTACACACAATGTGTATGAGTATGTGAGAACACGCATGTCTCGCTGTGATTTTAGATACTTATACGTGCTTGGAATTAATTCTGTTTTAAAAATGTAGTAAATGTATTTCTTAAAACTTTTTAAATTTTTATTAAAAGAAAAACTTTTAATTTTATCAGCTTTGACAACCGAAACGATACAGTTATCGGACACGTTATTTTACATTATTTCGATAATGATTTTGAAATTACGGTATTGAAATGTGTAATCCATGAATTTTAGTAAATTATGTGGTTATTTTTTTTAATTTAATTTAAGAACAGAAGTAGCTGACAAAATCGCTAAAATACTCTTTGAAACCGCTTTCAAATGAATAAAGTTATACTTAAAAAACTTTTATCGAAATATTTAAAATGCCGTCGTCCTTGAAATATTGCTTTATAAAACCATTATGTGCTAGCAATCGAATTGATTGCCAATCGGTTATATAAACAAAATATTGGTTGAAAAAGCAAAAATTAGACTGTGACAACACAATTACAGTTCCCTTAATATAAATCCGTTAGTCACAACTGAAACTAAACTATTGTATGACAAAAAAAAGTATCGTTATTAGCACGAATCTGATTTTTTGGTAAACATTTTCCATTAGGAAAACTTGTTCATAATTCTTTAAAAGATCCAAGGACGTTATACCAATTTGGGACAGTAAAATTAATGGTAATAATTTTTTTTATTTATTTTTTTTCTACTGTATACCAACACTCGGGGGATTCCCCCTGATAATACAGTGTATTGTAGTAATATCGGAAAAATAGTAAGGGAAGGAGGAAGAAGGAAAGGTAAGAGCGACAGCAAAACCACACATTATCAAATAATGGGTAAAGTAATGTATAGCCATAGGGGCTGATGGATTACTTTACACCTTACTTCATTGATAAATTTTATACGCGATGAGCCTCAAAGTAATGTATATACCCATTACTTTAGAGGTGATAATGTAAGGGGTTACTTATATGGTTACGAGAATAGAAAATGTAATGTGTCTAAAAATAGATTTTTAAAAAAGACAAATTTTTGTTAAAAAAAAAATTATTACAAATATTTTATTTAAATTAAAATTAAAAATATTTAAATTAAAATTAAAATTAATTAAAAATAATGTGGTCAAGATAGGAATCGAACCAGGGAAATCTGGTTGCCAGCAAAGAACTCTACCCACTGAGCTATCGACGCATATAGCATTTGATTGCTTTAAACTTAAATGAATTGTTGCGCTTCGTTTTTTCGCTAGTGTTATCAAAACATACATTACACTTTTGCTTACAAAAAAACACAAAGTAATGTATCTAAAAATAGATTTTCAAGAATATTTCAATTATTACTTTACATTTATAAATGATAAATTAATTAAAATCAATAATGAGTAACTTATTACTTTATGCTTGCAAATAATGAAAAAGGTAACGAGCTATCATTACAAGGTAACGCATGAGAATACCAAAGTTTTGCTGGGGCAGTGTATGTGGACGTTTGACTTAAATTTCAAGCGTGTATTGCGATAAAAACACTTCCCATGATGGTTCCAATATAACAGTGTTACACAACCCACACTCCGACGATGCTCCGAAGCCCTGCTTATTTTTGGCCGAATATACCCAGCAAAAAAATGATAGTCATTCTGTGACTATAACTTCTTTCATTGCTTCCTTAATTTCAGTTGACATTCTTTTATGATTTTTTGGTGTTATTCTAAGGCGCTTCCAAAACAATCCATGTGTTCATATTTCAAATGCTGGTGATCTGGATATAAACCCGATGCATATCTTAAAGAATCACTCTTCATTACTTCTAAAGCATAAGGTATAGTATATAGTATATAGTATATATATATATATATATATATATATATATATATATATATATATATATATTTTTTTTTTTTTTAATCTAAAGCATTTATTCAAATTGAGAATATAGTTCTGATGAACTTTTTTAATTTTTTCAATAAATCATTTCTTATATTTTAGTTTTTGTATAAAAATAAATAAAATAAAATTTTATGAGGGTTAGAATTTATGCAGTTTTGCAATTTTTATAAAAGTTTTGAAATATCAAGAAAAACAGATTTTTTTTGAACTTTAATTTAAATTAGCTGGCCTGTCATTGGCATTTTTCAGCTTTATATATTTATGACGACGCAATCTCTGCTTCTTTGCATTATGTATATTATTTAACACTACACCATTTCCAGTTTTAATTTAGAATTTACCAAAATAGTTTTCAAATTGTGAAAAAATTATTTCAAATTGCCCAAAAAATGCTTTAAAATTGTGCAAAAATTATTTAAAATTGTCTAAAAATGTTTCAAAATTGTACAACCAGTTTTTAAATTATCCAAAAATATTTTAAAATTTGTCTAAACATTCATTAAAATTTTTGAAAATTGTTTGAAAAATGTTTTTTTACTAATGCAGAATTATTTGTTTGTTCTGATAAAGAGTATTTGTATATCAATGTATAAATTTCGCTTCTTTACACTTATTTTTCTGCATTCTTATGAATTAAATTTCCATCAAAGCTTAAATACCACAAAGTATATGAACATTTTCCACTCATGCATGCAATACCTAATCATTGTATTATCATTGCTTCCTTAGAGTAAAGTATGAGTAATGCTAGTAGCTACATTTGAATACTTCCATCCTATGACACGCTAATGTGAAATTCATCGATGAAAGCATCAGAAAAGAAGTGATGCCTTTGCCATAGTAGTGATGCTTTTATTGCTTCTTTGGCAGCTTCATTTTTGCTGGGTATGCACGAATGGAGTAAAATTCCCGCTTTTAGCTGAAAGGGAAACACTGCTCCTGTCAGTTGACCGTTTTTAAAATTTTAACAAGCTGCATCATTTAGTTTGTGTATTATAGCAGACTACCGTGTGATCCCATTTGAGGATTGAGGAGAAAATGGAAAATGGCACTTTCCATGGCAAAAGTCCATGAATTATGCTACGAACTGCTTACTCATCCGCCCTATTCTCCGGATTTAGGCTTAAGCGGTTATTTTTTGTTTCCAAACCTGAAGAAATGGCTCAGCGGAAATAGATTTGACTCCAACGATGAAATCATCTCACAAACAAACCTATTTTGATGACTTAAAAAAATCTTATTTTTTTGGATGGCTTAAAAAATTGGAGAAACGTTGTACAAAGTGTATAGAGCTCAAAGGAGACTATGTTGAAATATAAAATGATTTTTTTCAAAAAGTCACGGACTTTTTTACCCGCACGGATGTATTGATCTGCACTGATTAAGAATGTCTTGAGACTAAAATGCCTTTTTCGACACTTGAATAACATAATTCTTCCAGCGAACATTACATTTAATTACCATGACCAGAACATCAGGAGCTTCAGATTCCTTAATACTTATCCCACTCAGATATTGTTATAAAGCCCCGATTGGATGCGTCTTTCATAATCTGTGGTTTTCCCCCATCCTCCAAAAGGCTTGAACTCAGATCGCAGGGATATGAATAATAAATATTGCAGCACTCCAAATATTATTTCTTTAAAAATAATCTAAAATACATACATATTAAATTAATCGAAAATATAATCATAAAGAGGACTACTGATTTTTCATTATATTCAGAACATTTTGTTTTTCATTTTCAATCATTGTTTAATAATCCACAAAAGTAGTAAAAGCAATCGAAAGTCGTTTAAAATAACCATCAATTTTTAACTGACAAAACGTAGAAAAACGATTTTTGTGCTTGGTTTTTCAAATTGAATTTTTTTTTTGATTTGTATGTAATTTTACAAAACACAACACACACAGATGTATATGTTTTTATTTAATATATGTGTATCTATATTTGAATAATTTATTGTAACTTTTATTGAAATCATTTTGTTTATATACAAATTATTTTGGTAAAAAAAAAACAAAAAAGAATTATATGAATTTTTATTTTTAGAAACAGAAAACATAAAATTTTACATTTAACAGAAAATATTTACTCCTACTGAATGTCTGTAAGTTTTTATAGTTTGCTTTATGAATGACTGATTCAAATAGTTAAAAAATATATTTCTATGAATTTCAATTGATTCTTCATTTAAAAAAAAAACACTACGTATTACTTTTTAAATACCGACTGTAGGTAAGGAAAATATATTGTGAGTGTGTCAACTGCAGAACAGTTGATAGGATTCAAAGTTTAAGGACATTGTGGTTTAATAGTTAGCGCATTGGACTGTTACACAGAATGTTGCCGGATCGATCCCCAGCGACGGCAACAGCAAATTAGAAAAATTATATGTTCCCGGTTCGATCCCCAGCGACGGCAACATTAATTTAGAATAATTATATGTATGAGTTTCCTATACCTTATATATATCGCAGCGTTCTCCTTCGGTGTTTCCATAACACTTAATCACACCCAAATAAAAATAACAAAACAGGGCTATCAACTTAAAAGCTTCAACAATTTCGCCAACTCTCCTTCAGATGGCGGGCACTAACTGTTTTAAGATTTATCATTTCGCGCATTCACAGTGTTGCCATATTTAAAGCCCTTCATATTTCACCACCTTTCAACTCTCCTCCATCCGCTTTTGAAAAAAAACAGCAACACATAAATTAGTAGGAAGAATTTCCTGAGTATTCATTGCCTTACACAAAAATAATTCACTGGATGAAACCCCATCTCTAACAATTCTTATAGTGAAATCCAGAGAAGTCATCACCAACCCCAAAAGCAAAATAATCCTTCATATGACTTATGCCTCACACGATCAAACGCCTAGAAAATATCCACGGCAACCATTTTGCTTTCACCAAATCAGTGATTAGACCGAGTGTAAGGTTCCGAAATAAACGGCATTAGATTTTCTGTAGAACGACGAAAATCATACTGTCGGTTGTTGAGAAGTGGACATTGGCAAACATCTAACACGAAAAAAAACGTACTTAACGAAATGCTGAAGAGAGTTGTTAATGGATGCAACAGCGTCGATGAATACTGCTTCAGTACCAGTACCGGTATGCCACCCGGACCCGGTCGAGATTCGGAAGAATCCCTTTAACAGCTCGAGCGCAAAAGAATATGTTAAGCATAGTATGGGATAGTCATTCAGCCCCTTTGTTGACATTTTGCTAAAATAATTTTGGTAAAAAAAATCCATTATTTAATATAAATTAAATGATCCTTATATTTAAAATTGTTTATTTGATAAGCAAACTAATATGTAGTTTTCAATAAAATAATACTACAAAAAAATTATGTTTAAAGTTCAACCAAAAATTTAATAATTTTAATTTAATTCGTTTTAGCTTGGGAGAATAATTACGTAATCTTTTTAAAACCAGAGTACAAATTAAATTTTCCTTCTAAATCTTAATATTTAACTTGTTATTATTCCTTGATGTTTAATGCCTTGATAATCTTATACATTGTTATTGAATGTCCTTTGGCAAATAACACAAGTATACAGCCATTTTTCTCAGTAAATGTGGACCGAGATAATGTCATATAATTAAAACTACCTCCGGCGAAATTCTCAAAAAAAATTAAAGATTTTTTTATTTAACTGGTCAAAATATATAAGAGAAATAGTAAAAAAAAATAGCTTTTTCAATTGATTTGTGAGTTAGATAGAGATATTTATAATTGGCACTTTCAAGACCACAAAGAATGTTGATAAGGGTCGTTGCGGACCAGAAAATGCATTCCATTTACCTTGTGTCTAATAATTTTTTCTGTGTATTCTCCATTCTTACTAAATAAAAATAAGAAAATTTTTTCATTTGGAAAAAAAAATAAATTTCTATGATCTCGAACCAGACTAAAAATACATTTTCATAAATATAAGTATTAAAATCATCATCATCTTTCCTAATGACTTTTTCGACAACTGAGTAACATGATTTTTTCACATTTAATTCAATTATAAGAAAAATGTAATTATCTTGTAAACTAGTGTAATTAATATTTGTTGATATATTATTAACGTTTCTTAACTCATGTGTATGCGTATTTATGAATTTAGAATACAAAATATTCTTATATTTGCATAATCGATATAAACACAAATTAAATACAAACTAATTCAATTCAATAGTAACTTTCTAAAACATTTCATGAATAAATATGAAATATTATGGTAGATACAATTTTTTTTTACTTTGGATTTTTGAATAATATTGGACTGTGTAATATAATGTCCACACCAGAGAACTGCATTTGCTGATTGCAAAACGTTCATACTCAATCAACACAAGAATAAATATGTGTTTGCGTTCAAACGCTGAATATACTACAACACACATATTTGTTGATGATTTTAAATCAATCAAACGACGTGCAAATTGTTTTGTCACTGATTTATAATCATCGGTCGTTGTTAAACCATTGATTTTATTTTGTTCATTCGAGTCAACAATAATTATTTTGATGTAGAATAAATCAGAAAAAACATCAAACAACGTGTATGAGTGTAATCATAATTAACACAAAATAGTTTCTTATCTATAAAAAGGGGGTGGTTTTCTAAAAACACATTTCATAAATGTTATATGTATATTAGGGTGGGTCTAAAATACGTTTTTTTAGAATTTTTATTAGGAATACCAAAAATATTGTTCTTTGTGAAAATTTTTTTTAATTTAGGTCGACATCTCAGGCTCGCCCAATCCGGTTAAAGTTAAATATTGCCTAATTTTCCAATCAAAATAGATGAAAAAAAATTTAGACAATATTTAAATTTTTCCGGATTAGGCAAGCCGAAGATATCGACCTAAATTTTTTTTCCAAAAAAATATTTATATTTTAAAAAGAAGAATATTTTTATTACTAAGAAAAATTCTAAAAAAGTGGATTTAAGTCCTACCCTAATTTCAACAATATCATTTATGAAATGTGTTTATATTTTGCTTTAATTATGAATACACTCATACGCGTTGTTTGTTGTTTTTTTTTTTTTTTTGATTTATTCAACGCTGACTTTTTGTTGAGTGATTAAATTTGCAGTAAACATAATCGACATATGATTCAAACTGATCCGAATTACGCGTTCAGTAACATGATGCTGATTTTATTTTACAGTGAATTTTGTTGAATTATTTAATGTGAACAAGAATTTTTGTGTATGATTAAATCAAGAAAAAAGTTGATTTTGCAGTTCTCTGGTCCACACTAGAAGAAGCATAGTAACAAATTTAAACATTTTAAGTATTTATTGGGTGTAAAACATTGGTACAATATACATAAATGTATTCAAAGTATTGGCCTTTGTTAGCAATGACCTTTTCCCATCTTTCTGGCAACATTCCATATGTTCTAAGAAAGAATCAAGCCAATTTCGGATACCTTCATCTGAAGTTAAGCGTATTTAAGTGAGAAAATTCTGCATCGCTCGAAACAAATGTCGGACGGGGCAAGGTTTGGGGACTATAAGGCGAGTAAGGCAAAACTTTCCAAACACGTTTTGATGTTGGAATATTTTGGCTTCATGTCTGGTCGCATACTCAGGGCGTTTTTCGGAAAATACACTCTTCAAGAGAATCAATTGTTTTGATTTGGCTGGTTTTCCGGGCTTCACATACGATTTATTGTGCATGGGGTTATCGTAATGGATCCATTATTCATCGCCAGAAATAATTCGATGCAAAAATTCTTTCTTTTTATACCGTAAGCAGCATTTCGGACATGCAAAGTCGTCTTTCATCGTCTCTGGGCTTTGACTTATGTCGTACCCAATTCCCTTGCTTTGGGATGAATCCTGCCGCTTGCAAACGTGTTGAAATTGTCAAAACAACTTAGGAAAGCAACATCTCACAGCTATTGTGGCTTCTGGTTATTAACTCAGTTCTCGTAAAGCTGAAAAATTAGTGTGCGGTTGATGGGATGATTAGAGATATTTCCGGATGTGATAAGTGACATCAGCGCTCTGGATGCTCTCAGTAACTGGGCCACTGGACGTGGTCTAGGAGTGAATCCGGGTAAAGTAGTACTGATACTTTTCAGCACTAAGGCTTAATTCAATTTCACCCTTTCCAAACACGCTAAATATCTTGACATTGTCTTAAACTCGACGACGGTTGCTTTTTGCACCTTTAAAAAGTTGTTAGGCCCAAGATGGGGTTTTAGCCTAAAAATGGTGTGGTGGATGTACAATGCAATCCAAATTTTGGAGCGATAAGGACTTGCCCATCCATAATATTATCATTGATTTATACATGCCCAGCAAAAAAGAGCTGAGGAAGAAGTATTTTAACACTACATCTACTGAACACGAAGTTGTGAAAATTTCGGTGAATCATTAATGATTTTATCATTGGCGTGTCAATGGGAGGAAGTAGTTTGTTTTGGTGCTATGAAAAATCGATGAGCAGCTTACGGAAGTTCTTAAATATAGGGACTACAAAATAAATATAGGGAGTGGCTTTGTATTATTTATTTATTTATTTTATTAAACATATAATTACAAATTATATTTTAATTCCCTAAACGAGCACTAGCAACGAAGGCCTTCAGCTCGTTGTAGCGAAAACAGACCAGAGCCTCTGGTGGGAATCGAACCCACGACCACCGCACTGATAAGCTAGGACGCTACCAACTAGCCTACCGGGGCGTTAAAAATGTGATTTTGAACACGCCAAGAATTATTATTCCGACCAGGACAAAGTGAATATCACTGGTATGCAAAATATTTTTTCAATAAGGCATTTTATGACTGCAGGAATTAACCATTTATGGACCAACTAAATAATTGTTTTTTTTTTTACTAGTATAGGGTCCGCCAAATAACTTTTTTTTTTGGAAAATGCTATAAAAAAAACTACTGAATATTTTCTCAAATTTCTTTTTTTATTTGAAAGTACAATCCTTCCGGTTAATAATGGAAAATAATTTCATGCAAATGGCTGCCTCGGCTGGCCGTTACAGTCAACGGCGATCGTTATCGGGCCATGTTAAACGAATTTTTGTTCACAAAAATTGAAGAGCAGGATATTGGCAACATTTGGTTTCAACAGGACGGCGCTACGTGCCACACAGCCGAAGCTACACTCGATGTTTTGCGCCGTTTTTGAAGATCGCATTATCAGCCGCAGAGCTGATGTCGTTTGGCTGCCTCGGAGCTGCGATTTGACACCGTTGGACTATTATTTGTGGGGTGCCGTCAAAGATAAGTGTTACGCCGACAAGCCAGAGACAATTGACGCTTTAAAGGACAATATTGGTGAAGCCATTGGTGAAATACAGCTGTAGGCATGGCCAGCCGAGGCAGCCATTTGAATGAAATTATTTTCCATTATTAACCGGTAGGATTGTACTTTTAAATAAAAAAAGAAATTTGAGCAAATATTTAGTAGTTTTTTTTAGCATATTCAAAAAAAAAAGTTATTTGGCGGACCCTATAGATGTTAATATCAACATTTTGGAAGTTGTTTGTTTTCTGCTAGCCATCTATTATTTGAAATATAAAAATATATTGTCCATTACTAAAAATGTTTTTTTAATATGGTATGAGATATAATTGTATATGATTCAATATATGGTTCAATATAAGAAATATTTTTTTATATTATATAAGATATAATTATATGTTATATGTGGTACAACATCTGCAAACAAATTTGAGATATTTTTATATATGTTTGCATATCTAGAGTATGTATTTTTGATATAATATAAAATATAATTAGATAAAATTATATGTGGTTCAACGTCAATGATTTCGTATCCCAGCTAGGAAGATAAATAATTGTTTTTTTATTTATTTTTTTGTATTAATATTTTTTTTTACAAAACTTTAAAAATTTAACTCATTTCGGTAAAACCCCTAAAAATTTTTGATATAAGATATAATTAGTTTATAACAATGTACATATATATAAAATTATATACGATCTTTGTTTGTTTTGAAAATATATATACTATTTCTTTTGTTTTAAATATAATTATTTATAATAATTATTATTATATATACTATTATATACTATTATATACAGTTATATATTATTATATAAAATCAGATGAGTACAGAACCAATTTAGTCTTATTAATTCCGCCATGATATGTAGAAATTTATCCCAAATTTCCGAATATATAATTATATACACTCAGAATATTATGTAGTTAACTGTTTGTAGTTTAATAAAAAAGTTTTCCGTTCCATTTAAAAATAAAGGAAGATACATTTATTTTTCAAAGAAATATCTATATTAACTTTTTTGTACATTTATTCGAAATAATTTACTATCATTTACCGATTTTTTTCAGTTTCATTTATTCATTTGTTGAAAAAAATATTCAAAAAATTTCAATTTGTTTTTTTATTTAAATTGGTTGTATATATACAAAATTTTTCAATACAAATTACAAGAACTTCATAAACACACAAACACATTCACACAAAAAGTGTCTATAGCTATGCATACATACATTTTGTATTGTACGAGTATATTAAAAGAAAAATATACTAAAACGGAAATAATTTCAAATAAATGAAAAAAACATTTATTTTTTAAGGATTGGTAGGTAAAATTTTCACATTTATTTTAACTGATTATATCAGTTGTTTCTTACGGATGTGTCAGTTGATTTATCAACATTTAAAAATAAATAACAAATGCCATTTAATTTAAATGAAAATTAAGTAGACCGGTTTTAAAATGAAATATCATTTCTTTTAAATGATATTTTTATATTTATAATTATACGAATAAAAAAGTCAGCCACACACTGCTTAACTCACTACAACTCTAGCAGACCGAGTTTAAATACTGGCTCAGTGTCGGCCCAGAATAAGAACATGACATGCAGCGATTAATGCTATGAAAGAAAATGGGCCCAAATTAACGACATACGACGGTGACTGCACAAACTGTCATATTTTTTAGTGTAAAGAGTACATAGAGATTCTTTACTATCCAGTGTCTCCTTTCCTTATTAACGACCAATTCGTTTTTTTTTTTTTTGTTTTTAGATTTTAATTTTATAAAAACAATAATAATAAAAAGAAATATTTATTTTAATAAAAAATGTTTAAAAATAAAATAGATTCTATTTCACAACTGCAACGCTCGCCGCGTTTTAATTGTCAATTTGTATGGAAAAATACATTACGTTGTTATTCTGGACCGACACTAAGGCATTGTTTGTTAGAATTTTTATATTTTTATACCCTCCACCATATATGGTGGGGGTACATATCAGTTTGTCATTCCGTTTGAAACATGTCGAAATGTAGGTTTAAGACCCCATAAAGTATATATATTCGTGATCCTTATGCAATTTTAAGTCGATTAAACGATGTCCGTCTGTCTGTCTGTCTGTCTGTTGAAGTGGCGATCACGACGCGAAGACACAAGCGGGGGTGCCTATTTTTACCCAGATTATTGAACATCCTCCCGGTATTTAAAATGAGCAAAATCGGTTAAGCGGTTCAAAAGTTATGAGTGAAAATGTGAAGGTACCTCTAAATTTTCCATACAAATTTGTACAATTTTTCTGTATCTATTTTTTTTTTTTTTCTGTTAAGTAAGTAAAAATGTTATTAAGTCTTCTTATTGTTTGATTACATTTATTGTCTTACATAATATGAGAATAATAACATTCTTAGAGCTATATGTGTGTTACTCTGATAACTAAGTTAACGTAAAAATCAACAATGTTAAAGTCACTAACAGAGCAGACCTCTGTAAATAACATGGCTAAAACTAAATAACAAAAGTTCGTTACATAAATTGACAAAACATATTCATATTACAGTTCATGCAAAATTTAGTATATACGTATATCATCTTCAGTCCCTATGGTGGAGGGTATTCAAAGATTCGGCACAGCTGAATTTAGCCCTTTTTTACTTGTTTAATTTAAAATTTGTTTATACGTTTTTTAATAAACTAGATTCGATATATATGTTATATTATGAGAACTCATCTGATACAATTTAATTTGACATTTTTCGGATAAATTTGGATCTTACTTAATACCTAAATATCTTGCTGTGATTTGAGCCCTTTGGATTATTTTCTGCGGTTAACCATTAAGGATAAATGTTACGCAAACCATTCAGAGACAATTGAACATGAAATCAAAGTTGCCATTGAAAAGATTCGAGCCGAAACAATTGAAAATGTACTGAAAAATTTGGTTGATCGGATTAGGTACTGCCGAGCCAGTCGTGGTAGTGATATGAATTATAATGTGTTCCATTCTTAAATGACAAAGTTCAACCTTTCCAATAAAACCCGAAGTTTGAAAAAATAATCAATAATTCTTTTTTTGATAGCCGATTCAAATTTAAAATTTTAAATGGCCCACCCTGTAGATATTAGATAATATCAAATTGGATAAGATTAAACATTGCGCCACATCAATTTTTTTTACTCGGGTACCTAAATAGATATTTATATTTTATAGATTTTAAATAAAGAAGACACATTTTCCACATAATCAAAAAAATACATAAGATAAAATATTTCAGTCATTAGAAACTTTATTCCAAAATTGCATTAAACTGATTTATTATACAAAATATAGGGTTATCCAATTACAGGTATCTTTTTTAAATCATATGTTATTTTAAAACTGAATCAGTATCATATCTCGGCGGACCACAATGCGTCGCTTTACGCTTGCACAACGTTGGGAAATATTGGAAACATATTTCCAAAGTAAGTGCTATGTTGCCCAAACTTTGCGTTTGTTGAAATGAAATGAGTTAGCCATCGCGCATGCTGTACGCATGTTTGTGTAAAAAGTTCGTAAGACTAGACCGTGAGTGTTGTCCACCAAGCCAGTCTCCCCAAAGGTATGATACAGACTGATAGTCAATATTACGAACAGAAAAAATATCTATTAGTGTGACAAAAAAAATATGATTTAAAAATATATCTGCATTTGGATCACCCTTTACAATAAACATCACTTAACAAATTTGAAAAATAAAATCATACACACACACACACACACACATTCTTTACATAAATAAATACGATTTAAATAAATTAAATTATTGTTTATCAACACTTGTAAAGTGTTCAATTTACACATTTTAATGCATTTAATGTTCTATCTATCTATACAACATGCCTACATGCATATGAATATGTATGTATTAATTCACACACTCACACACATATGCATGTATGCAGTTACTCAAACATTTATTGCACACTAGGTAGTTGTTGCAGCATAAAACTATTAATTAAATTTTTCACAAAAATGTTATAAAATTGTTTTAAAATATTAATTTTGTTTTGTGTATACAATTTGTATGCATGAGTTTTACGAATACAACATGTTTAATTCATACACATGTAAAACACACACACACACATACTCATGTTTCATATGTGTTGTTATATGTTTTTAAATTAAAGATCTCAAATGTATCATAAAAGTGTTACTGTATATGTGTACTTTTAATATATGTTTGTATTGGTTTAGGTGCATGTGTGTGTGTGTGTTAGCTTATATTATCCTATAAGGATGCTATTATAGAATAAAATACCTCACAATAACCAAATGTCACTGATCATTTTATGAAAATCTAGTTTTAGATATAAACAATTTTTAATATTTATTAAGTACTTTCTTGAATATAAGATTACTACAGGGTAAATGTGTAATAAAAATGTTGTTGAAAGAAAAAACAACATAACTTAAGTTTTACACTCAAATTAATACGTCAGTAGATATAACTGTAAAATCGAAAAATTCAGAAGAAAACTGTATTAAAATACGGCTTAAAATAAAATCATTGAAAATTATATAAAACTATTGTTAAATGTTTATCTGTTTTTTTTTTTCATTGTGGTGATAATATACAATAACAAAATTCTACACTCAAAAGAATGCATCTGTAGAAACAATAAAAAAATTTATGAATTTAATAAAAATCTGAATAATGTCCGTGACATGTCACCCAAAACATTTAAAAGTAAAAGATATTATTTTCACAGGGTAAGATTTCCGAAAATTGGATTATGGGCAAAAATAAAAAGTATTGTATCATTTAAAACATGAGGCATTTCAATAATTTTTGCTAAACATTTTGAACTTTGAAATTCTCTGAAAAAAAGACATGAATTTAAAATTAATCTAAAATTTCCTTTAAAATAGTTTTAAAACTTTTCTCAATTTAAGTAAAATTTTATTAAAACATTGAAAAATTTTCTTAAAAAGAATAAAAATTCCTATGTTTGGGTAAAAACGAATGAGCTTATATACTCAGAAAAAGTTTATACCATTCTTAAGTAATATTTCTTGATTTTAGAAAAAAAAAACATTTATTTTAAATAAAAAAACAAGTAAAGGGTTTTCCAATAATGACTTGACAACTTTTTTTAAAATAAAACGCAAACCATTTGATATATTTCCAAAAAATTATGATCGACTTGAAATACAATCAAAAGATTTATGAATGGATCTCGACTTCGTTCATATGGCCACCGCGGGCACGTCGGCAGCGGTCGATTCGTCGGACCCAATTTTCGATGACTCGGTCGCACATTTCGGCCGTAACGGCCGCTATTTCGCGTTTAATGTTGGCTCTGAGTTCTTCCAACGTCGTCGGCGTATTGGCATAGACCAATGATTTGACGTAGCCCCGAAGAAAAAAGTCTAGAGGCGTTAAATCTCACGAACGGCCAATTAACTGGTCCATTTCTTGAGGTAACACGCTCACCAAACTTACTCTTCAATAAATCGATTGTTACCTGTGCTGTATGGTTTGTGGCACTGTCCTGTTGAAACCACATGTCGTCCAATTCACATGTTTTCCAATTTGGGTCAAAAATAATCGGTAATCATGGCGCGATAACATCGTTATTGTGGACGAAAAAATATGGCCCAATGACGCCGCCGCCATGCAAACCGCACCAAACAGTTATTTTTTGTGGATGAAGTGGTGATTCATGAAGCCCATGTGGATTTTCACCAGACCAATAACTCATATTTTGCTTATTGACGAACCCATTGAGCAAAAATGAGCTTCGTCACTGAAGATGATTTTGCTTTTAAAGTTACTCTATAATTTGCTTACGTTGTTCGTTCGTGTACTTTACCATGATGAAAACATAATTTACTTCCATTTTGTTAAAAAAAAATGTATATAACTTAAAACAAGTAAAAAAGGCTTAAATTCGGCTGTGCCGAATCTTTGAATACCCTCCACCAATATTCTCTATTCTTTTTGATACAAACAATGTAAAAAACTTTTGAAGTAAAATTATGGAGGTGAAAAAAATTTTTTAAAGTGAAAAACTTTTTTGGATACCTAAACAATTTTTTTTACGTGAAAAAAATTTTTGAGTTGAAAAATATTTGAGGTGTACAAAATATTATTAATTTCTAAGCGATTGGTGAAAATATATATGAAATTGTACTAAAATACACCAGTTTGTATGGAAAATTTAGAGGTATTTTCACATTTTCACTCATAACTTTTGAACCGCTGGACCGATTTTGCTCATTTTAAATACCAAACTGCTCGGGAGAATGTACAATAATCTGGGTAAAAATAGGCACCCCCGCTGGCGTCTTCGCGTCGTGATCGCCATTTCAACAGACAGACAGACAGACAGACGGACATCGCTAAATCGACTTAAAATTGCATAAGGATCACGAATATATATACTTTATGGGGTCTTAGACCTATATTTCGACATGTTACAAACGGAATGACAAACTGATATATACCCTCACCATATATGGTGAAGGGTATAATGAGAAAGTACTTGAACTTGAACACGCATCACTTTTTTTCGCGAGTAGTAAAATTAACTAAATTGTAGAAAGCCATTTCTTAATTTAGTTTTTAAGTCTACCACTAACAAATTTTTAAAAATTGTTCTCTAAAAATTAGTTCAGGCCATTAAAAACAAAAAGTAATAAATATTTTTCCCATTTAATAATAAAAAATTATTTGGTTTTAGAAACTGATGACCTATTTCAGATAAATTTCAAAATTTTTAATAAAATATTATTTTTTTTAAGTAAAACTTTTCTAATTTTTTGGAAATAAGAAACTTAGGTTTAGGATTTTTTCCTAAAAATGTCTATAGATAAATTAGAAAAAATACATGAGTACATTTTTCTTAAATGGAGAAAAAATTTAGTTTTTGTGGGAAAATGTTTAATATACACACAAAAAAAAAAAATGAACTAGAAGAGGAAAAACTGAAATGAAAACGGCGCCAAAGACACTTTTTACCAATATTTAATAAAATTTTCCTTGACATAAAGAAACAAATTTTACTTAAAATTTGGTAAAAATTTCTAAATTATAGAAAAATTTTACTACTGAGAAGTAAATTTTTATTAGAAAACAGTAAAATTTCCTCCTAATTAGTTCATACATCATCTAAAATTGTACTGTTAGTTAGGAAATCTTTCCTTGATTTTAAGAAAAATTTCATTTTATTTAAGTTCGTTAGATAATTTTTTTTACTAAAAACTAGGACTTAACTCCCTAAAAATGAAGCATATTTTCTACCAACAAGTTAAATAGCACTTCTTTCAAGCGAAAATTATCCTTATCCTGCTTCTATGGTAAAAGTAATATATTTTACCATATATTTTAAAGAACTTTACACTCATTGAGTAGGTATTTTCCTACTTTCGGAGGTGAACAATTCAAAAAAAATGTACTGCAGGATATCCTGAAACGTAATAAATTGTGACAAAGTCAGATCCTTTTCGTAGTCAATTAATGGTTCTGCTTGAGAGAACTACAAAAACGGACGCCCTAAGTGACATACGGCATCTATGGCTAAGGAACACTGGGGGTCCTTTGTCTTCTTAAATTAACTAATTTAAGGAAATTGTTGCAAAAATACAAAATATCACAGTCACATTTCTTAATATTATTGAAAAATAGAAAAATGTCATAAGTTTATTTAATGGGATTTTTAGCTTTGACTTTATTTTACATATACAAATTTAAACTTTTTTATTATTAAGTGAAAAAAAATATTTCGATAAATATAAAGTTTAATAAGCGCTACGTCAATTATAGGAAAGCCAGCTTGCGATATTTTGTATTGTAGTCAGCAAACAAAATTATTACATAAAAGCGCAAATTCGAAATTTTTAACCTTTTGCTCACAAAATTTAAAAAAAATATTTTAAGCAACTTTAAGTTCAATGTTAAAGACTGTTACGATTAGAGATAAGCATGTGGGCCATTTTTGAATCACGCACCAAAAATTATGATTACGATCATTTTATGAAATGGTTACTTAAATTTGTTTCCTTTAATAATATTTTTTCTTGTAAATTAGGAAAACTAACTAGTTTGTTTTTAATTTATTGTTTTTTTTTTTTTTGGAATAGAATATTGAAAATAGTTTAAACGTTTTCTATTAAAAAAATCCTATACCAAATTTTATTATTTTTTAAAAATTAGAAAACGTTTTCTTGAAAAAAAAAATATTTTATTAAAATTTTTAAAATTTATCTGAACTAAGTTGCATGAAAATTTGCATTAAAAATAGTTCATTAGTTTTTAAAATCAAGTAAATTTTTCTTATTACATAGGAAACAAATTTATTACTTTTTGTATTTAATTGTCTAAACTAATTTTTAGAAAACAATTCTTCAAAATTAGAAAGTGGTATACTTTAAAACTGAATTTAGAAATGGCTTTCTAAAATTTAGTTAATTTAATACCCGCGAACAAAAAACAAATGAACACACATTAAGTTCAAGTAGTTCTCATTTTAAGTTGGAGACATTTTTTGAACTAAATTGGAGTAAATTATGTTCTAAATTTTTATTTTACAGGTTGGTTGAAAAGTTCCTGCGCTCACCAAGAGGTGGCACTGCTAGCTCCAAACTTTTTTTTGCTCAAGTTGGTATAACTGTCCTGAGAACACATGCAAAGTTGCAAGTCATTCTGTTAGTTCTTTCTTTGTTTACAAGCCATTTGAAGATTTTTTTAATATGGAAAAAATTGAATATCGTGCAGTCATTAGATTCTTTGTTTTGAAGGGTTTAAAAGCAAAGGAAATTTATGAACAATTGTTAGAAGTGTATAAGGAGTCCTCACCTTCAAAACGCACCGTTGAATTTTGGGCTGGTGAATTTAAACGTGGTCGTAGCAGTCTTAAAGACAATCCACGCGAAGGACGGCCAAAAACTGCAAACACAGCAGAAATCATTGAGCAGGTACATAATATGGTTAGTGAAGATCCAAGTTTCACTAAGCGTGAAATTGCTAATGCCATAGGCATCTCAGATGAACGAGTACTCCATATTTTACATGAAGAATTACGTATGAAAAAATGGTTTGGAAAGTTAGTGCCGCACACATTAACAATTCAGCAAAAACTGGATCGAAAACAAAATTTCTCAGCGTAATTTGGAGCGTTTTAAGCCGAATAAAACCGACTTATTGCGTCGTTTTATAACTATGGATGAGACTTTGATCTACCACCATGATCCCAAATTGAAACAAGAACATTTACAGTGGACTGAAGCTGGTTGTTCAGCTCCAAAGCAGGTGAAGTCACAACGATCAGCAAAGAAGGTTATGGCATCAGTTTTTTGGGATGCAAAAGGAGTTTTGTTGATTGATTATCTTCAGAAAGGTAAAACAATCAACTCTGAATATTATTGCAGCCTTTTGGATCAGCTGGATGAAAAAATTCGTGAAAAAAGACCTGGTTTAAAGAAGAAAAAAATCAATTTTCATCAAGATAATGCACCTGCTCACAAAAGTGTTTTGACGATGGCTAAATTCAGAGAATTAAAGTACGAATTGCTTAAACATCCACCGTATTCACCAGATTTGGCTCCCAGTGACTACTATCTCTTCAGAAATCTCAAACAATTCCTTCGTGGAAAGCATTTTTCGTCGAATGAAGAGGCCATAGCAGCCGTAGACGGTTATTTTGCAGAGCTTCCGGAAAATCATTATAAGGATGGGATAAAATTATTGGAAGATCATTGGAACAAGTGTATTGAGCTTCTAAGAGATTATATTGAATAAAAAAATATATTTCGTAACAAAATCAGTACTCTTTCATTTCGAGCGCAGGAACTTTTCAACCAACCTGTAAGCTAAACTTAGTTTTTTTTCGTAAAATTAAGATATATTACTTTAGAAAGGTATGAACTTTTTCAGAGCATATAAACTATTTTTTTTTTTTTACCCAAACAGGAATTTTTATTCACTCTAAGAAGATTTTTCTAAGTTGTAATAAAATTGTACTTAAGTTGAGGAAAATTTGTAAATTTTGGATTAATTTTTAGTTCATGTCTTTTTTTTTATTTGGTTAAAATTTGTAGAAATACAATTACTTTTGGGAGATGCAATTTCTTTTGGGAGGTGCAATTTCAACTTGCACTTTTAGAAAGAAATTGAGCTGTGTGATATGCCTGATAAGTTCTCGATAAGAAATAAACTAAAAAATTAAAAAAATTTTAACTCACTTCTTTATCCAATAAACGTGAGATTAGACCGCTAGAAATTTTTACTTATTTTTCTTATCTTTTTGGAATTAGATTAATAATGATTAAACATATCGATTTCAAGAATAAAATACTAAAATATTATCAAGTTTTGTATTGCTCAAATTCGATCCAAAAACTTATTACATTTTTTGACTTTACCCAAATAGTGGTATTAAAATATATTTATGTTTGCTTTATCTCATAATCAAGATTTTAAAAATTTAATTTCATTTTCTTAAGTTTAGAATTAACAAAGATACAAAATCTGAAATATTTTTAAATATTTATTATCAGCCTTAAAACAAGGCAAATCAACTGAGAAAACATATCAATGTCTCGTTATTTACGTAGCTTTAGTAGAATAGAAGGATATTGGTTTTCACCAGCACAAAATGCCAACAACAGTTTGAATTTATTATCATAATTTTCAGAAATTTCTGCGTCATTTCTCCAAATGGCAACGTCTGAGTTATCACCACCTAGTAATGCCAAAATGAATGTTATACATAAAGGATTAAACTCTTGAAATTCATTAAATCCGGAAACATCAGAATCTTCAGAATATTCGTATTCTTTAGAAATTTCCTGATATTCAGGAACTCCGGGAATTTCAGGAACTACTGCAACCCCATCACCTTGATGTTGAATTAGTACAAAAATAGCAGCAAATATTAAAAACGCGAGAACTTTCATATTTATTTCTGAATCACTTGTATTAAAGATATATATTAATTTTAACTGCAGTTTAATGACAGCCTTTTATACTATTTTTTTACAAGAAATACAGTGAATTTCAATTACTTTCTGGTATGTAAAATAATTATAATTTACACTACACATTTAAGTAGATCATAAATTGTTATTTTTTTTTAATATAGTATGTTTTAAAAAATTATAATTAACTTACATACCAAAAATAAATTGAAATGCACTGTATTTCTTGTTAAAAAAATAAAAAAAAAAAACAGTATAAAAGGCTGTCATTTTTAACTACAGTTAGAATTAATATATTTGTATAATACAAGTGATTCAAAAATAAAAATGAAAGTTCTGGCGTTTTCAATATTTGCTGCTATTTTTGTACTAGTTCAAACACAAGGTGGTGGAGATGATGTAGTTCCTGAAGTTTCTAAATTTACGGAAATTTCCAAAGAAGACAAATATTCCGAAGATCCTGAAGTTCCCGGACACTTCCTCGTAAAGCTACGTAAACAACGTTACATTGATTTATTTTCTATGTTGATTTCACTTTTCTTAAGTCTAATAATAAGTGTATAAAAATTTGAAAAACATTTCTGCTTATGTATATTTGTTAATTGTAAATTTAAGAAAATGATATATGAGATAAAGCAAACATAAATATATTTAAACACCCGTAATATTTTATAGGTGGGTGAAATAAAAATTTTAGCGATCCAAAAAGTGTTAATATTTTGGGATTATCTTCTTCGAATCTAACGTTTATAGAGTATACTATAAAGTTACCCTTTTTAATTTATTTCTTATCGAGAGCTTATCAGACAAAAGGCGGTAAATACTCTGCCCAAATTGGATAATTAACAATCAAATTTATTATAACTTTTTTACACCAATACTTGTAGTTAAAAAAAAGTTGTCAACTTAACTGCATAACTTTTTTTGAAGATTAAGTTAAATATTTTTGTCGTTACTTTATAAAATTTCAAAGTAAATAAATTTTCAATCACCAACTTTCAAATTTCAAAAAAAACAAGTAAAAAAGGGCTAAATTCGGCTGTGCCGAATCTTTGAATACCCTCCACCATAGAGGCTGAAGATGATATACGTATATACTAAATTTTGCATGAACTGTAATATGAATATGTTTTGTCCATTTATGTAACGAACTTTTGTTATTTAGTTTTAGTAATGTTATTTATTTAGTTTAAGCAATGTTATTTACAGAGGTCTGCTCTGTTAGCGACTTTAACATTGTTGATTTTTACGTTAACTTAGTTATCAGAGTAACACACATATAGCTCTAAGAATGTTATTATTCTCATACTATGTAAGACAATAAATGTAATCGAACAATAAGAAGACTTAATAACATTTTTACTTACTTAACAGAAAAAAAAAATAGATACAGAAAAATTGTACAAATTTGTATGGAAAATTTAGAGGTACCTTCACATTTTCACTCATAACTTTTGAACCGCTTAACCGATTTTGCTCATTTTAAATTCCAAACTGCTCGGGAGGATGTTCAATAATCTGGGTAAAAATAGGCACCCCCGCTTGCGTCTTTGCGTCGTGATCGCCATTTCAACAGACAGACAGACGGACATCGCTAAACCGACTTAAAATTGCATAAGGATCACGAATATATATACTTTATGGGGTATTAAACCTATATTTCGACATATTACAAACGGAATGACAAACAGATATATACCCTCACCATATATGGTGGAGGGTATAAAAACAGAATAGCTTTTTCGGTATTATCGAAATCGATAACATCGTCAAGAAACTTAGAGAATTGCACTACAGTGGTGGGATTCCGTAACTTTTTAACGACAAAATTCGGTAGTTACATTGTCAAAGTTCGATATTTAACAAACAAAATTCGTTAAAAGTTATTTTACAATATTTCAAAGCAAATAAATTTAAAATAAACAACTTTTATGGGTAGCTTTTTCGCCAACTCAACCGAAAATTATCGTTAGTTAACAAAAATCGATAAAATCGTTAAGAAAGTTATATGCACTACATGTATGTCACAGAACTCTATTTCGTTTAAAAGTAAAATTGAAAACGAAAATTACTTATCCCGAAAAAAATTGTATTATAACCAAATATGAAAAACTAGCGGGCAAAGGCCGTTACATTGTTAGTGTAGAAAAAGTTTGCTCGGGCTAAAGCACGAGATTGTTCCAGACAATTACCCGTAGTTTCCAGATCATTACCCGTAGTCCCCCATTTTTATCATGTCACTGACCAAAATTCTAAAATGCACCTAAACAATGAGTTAGCCATATTCCAGGTAAAACATATTTCAAATTTCTAAATCGGTGTGCGCAGGCCATCAACGGATGGGCTTTTCTCCTTTGTGTCCCTTCCCGTATGAATTTTCAAAAATTCAACCTGGGTGAATATCTACGCCGGAGGAGAACCTATGTACCAAATTTCAACTTCCCGGTGGATTTTTCTAAATTGACATCTTAGCTGTTATCTACATTGGAGAAGGATCCTGAATACCAAATTTCAACTTCCTAGGACCAGCGGTTTGGGCAGACCATTAAGGGGGAGGTTTTTGCCCTTTAATCCCCATTTTTCACAAATTTTAACTTTCTAGCTCTAGCGGTTTTGGCCGGGCGTCAAAGGTGACAATTTTATTTTCTCCTGTCGTTCCATTCTGTTCTTAGCTTAAGTAAATGCGTCCGTTTGAATATATCGTCCTGTCAAAATGTGTCTGTCTTCTAAAGTATTTACAACAAAATTATTATTAAAAAAAAATTCGTTATCAACCATTTCACCGCATTTTCACCTTCCATGTTGGTTTCATTTTCTATTGGATATTGGTCCCAAACATGATTTATGTTTACAGTTTATGTTTACAGCAACTGTCAGCTGTTAAATGGGTTGTCGAATTAAGCAGTGATGCCAACTCAAAGTTGTGACACTCTAAAAAAACACCCTATATAACTGGGTCGATTTTTTAATTTTTTACATTTTTTCTTTTAACAGAGTTTTTCCTATCTGTTCTATTTTTATTCAGTATCAATCTCATACATTATGTTGTTTTCTGGAATTACAATTTCACAATATTCTCCTTGTTTCACAATCTTACCAATCCTGGTGAATGACAAATAGTTTATTTATGATCTGTATGGAACCTTCATGCCTTAATGTGAGAAAATTTCTGCATACTCATATATTTTTATATTATTCATTTTCATGAATACCACCACTGGACACTAGTGAAGCAGAGCTGATAGTCATCCCACCTGAGCTACAAGAGGATAATAAGTCAACATCGGACATGGAAAATTTTTGATCACCCGCAAATATTAACGGATCCATAGACTCTCCTGCAAATAAACTGGAAATTGAGTCCAGCGTATCACTAAATGTGCCATAAGAGTGTAGTGGCAGCAAATTCTGAGGGAATGGACGTGTTGAGTAACCACTGGCGGTTTGACATATTATCTGTTGTGGCTCCGATCTCTCCACCGGATGATTCGGTTGAAATCTACCGAAATCACCCATCCGGTTATGTCGGTCACCTCACATTTGTAAGGATTTGACAACAGCACACATGGATAATCTTCAACACCAACACTTTTTAGCACCTTGCTCAGCATGCGATTGTATTCACATAATTTACATATTTTCTTTGGTTACGGACCTCGAACATATAGTTAGACAAGAAGGAGTGATGGGTCCAAGGGCACAGGGATTTTAGAGGTTATCCGGGGTGAACCATACCCAAGTGGTATTTAAGAAACTGCACCTTCTGTTGGGGGTGGAGACGGTGTATTCCTGACACTATCTGAAGCTGTCAGGGCGGTTCTGCTCCGATGAGAACCATCTCAAATATTTAAGCTCGTCTGCCTGATACCGCACTGATTGTTCATTTTCATCGGGACCAACTATCACCAGACGCCTTTATGCGGACACACATTCTCCTTGTATGGTTTTATCACCAACTGATAATGGGTCTACATCCAGAGTTTTCCGATTGGACCTATCAATGGGAAGTTATTTCTAATATTAGGTATGTATATATTCCTCCCATCTACCTACAGTGCCATTATTGGCACCCTAACACTCACATCTTTGACCACTTTGCAACTGGCTGAGTTCTCAATCAGAAGAAAACACACATTCAGATTCATCCTGAAAAGTAGGTACCTAAATACGCACTCGGAATGGCGGAACGACAAAACCAATAGTATTTTGGAAGCTTAGCAATTTGATTCAGTAACAAGAGACATTTGACTACGGTTTCAGATTGCTGAATAACTGCACGCAGAGAAAAAACATGGTTGCAATATGATCACTGCTACTATATTGTGTCACAACCAAGTTATTGGTTTTCTAATCAACATGGTCGCCACCATCATTATTTAGTAAATATGATACTATTTTATGATTGGCACCTTTTTTTATATCATGATTGGCTGTAAACATACTGTGGTTACAAAAATTCTGACTGTGAATAAAATATGATAATTATGCAACGATAAAATGCTGCCAACAATCAATAAATAATTATACATCAAATAAAACATGATTTTAACATTTACAGTCATAATATTGTCGTGTTTTCATAAAAACAAAAATTTGATTAGTTAAGTCAGTTTGTTTTTACTACAAAATGTCTTAAAAAAAATCATATATTGTTTACTAAATCTGGAAAATATCTTTCACATGTCATTTAAATATTTCATCAATTGACCCATTAAGATCCAGTTAATTGTTTTTTTTTTTTGGAAAAGTTTTTCGAAAATTCCTTATACATATAATATTATTTACACTAATAAATTCATTGTCAAAAAGATTCTATAAAAAAAATTTATATTTTTTAATTCTTTTCAATTAGATTTTTTTTATAAAATATGTTTATAAATTAATTTCTTGTAAAAAGTTCCCAAAATATTAATAAAATATTTTTTATAAGAAAAAGTCCGTAGAACACATGATATTTTTTTTTGTATGAAAAGGTTTCTTACACAAAATAATAGATATTTATAAATTTATCTGAAATTCTCAGATTCTCCAAACTGTTTCTTACACTCAGAAAAAAAAGTTAGTAGAAAAATTTGTTAACGGTTTTCAATCCCACTTTACTATTTTTGTACTGATTTTTAGTAAAAAAATTATTATTTAGCAAATATTACAAAGTTTTTACAGAGTATTTACAAATTTTTGTTGCTAATTTCAGAAATCATTTTACGAATTTTTGAAAACCGATTTGCTTAAATTAGCAAAAAAAAATACTAATTTTAAAATAGTGGATGTTGAAGGAAATGTTATTTCTAATTAAAACTTACAACTACAAACTTAAATTGTATTAAACTGTTACATATATTAAAAAAAAGATCGCAAGTGAATATACCGACTCATGTCTGAAAATAGGACATTCACTTAAAATAGCACTAAAAAGATTTTTTAGTTCCAAAAATCAGAATTAAAAACAATTAAAACTTGACCTTAAAAGTAAAAAAAAAATATTGACTAAAATATTTTTAAGCCTTGGATTTTGTTTTTAATATTGTATAAAATATTTTTTGAAAAAAATAAATTAAATAAAAAAATTTGATGCTCGATAAAAAAAAATAAATTTAAAATTTTGTACTAATACACTTAAAATAGTTTGTAAGTTAAAATAACTGAAAATGTCATTTAAAAGAAATAATATTTCATTTAAAAACCGGTCTACTTAATTTTCATTTAAATTAAATGTCATTTGTCATTTATTTTTAAATGTTGATTAATTAACTGACACATCCGTAAGAAACAAATGATATAATCAGTTAAAATAAATGTCAAAATTTTACCTACCAATCCTTAAAAAATAAATGTTTTTTTTTTTTTCATTTATTTGAAATTATTTCCGTTTTTGTATTTTTTTAATATACTCGACAATACAAAATGTATGTATGCATATGAAGCTTTAAACACTTTTTGTGTGAATGTGTTTGTGTATGTATGTGTTTTTATGAATTTCTTGTAATTTTTATTGAAAAATTTTGTATATATACAACCAATTTAAATAAAGAACAAATTGAAATTTTTTGAATATTTTTTTTTTGAAACAGACAGCAAACAGAATTTAAATTTGTAATAACTGTTACGGACACAAATAAACCACAAGTTTCCGTTTTGTGGGTAAATTTTTATTAAATTTCAAACAAATGGAAAAAATAAATGACACTGAAAAAATATGGTAAATGATAGTAAATTATTTCGAATAAATGTATAAAAAAGTTAATACAGATATTTCTTTGAAAAATAAATGTATGTTCTTTTATTTTTAAATGAAAGGTAAAAATTTTTTTATTAAACTACAAACAGTTAACTACATAATATTCTGAGTGTATTTACAATATTTAGTAATTTTTTTTACTGATTTTAGCAAACCGGTTTTAAATTCCGATTTACTAAAAATTTACTGAAATTAAGTAGCGGCTGCTAATTTTTCTACTAATTTTATTGTACTACATGCCAGAAGACATGTGTTGCTGAGATTAGCAAAAAATACAGCTGGGCTCAAATTAGCAAAATTTCCCGTAATAACAGCAAAATTTTCATTGCCGTTACAGATTTATTTTGGTGAGTGTATATAAAAGTTAATATATTCCAAACAAACTTAGATTATAGGACCTTTCTTTGAAAGAAATTCATTCATAGATTCTGAAAAAAAACTTAGATTCTAAGAACTTTTTCTAGTAGAAATATTTTTAGATTCCTTAAGAAAAATTTCTAAAAACTTTATAAAAAAATCTGAGACATTTTTATTACAAAAAGTCATTAGAGTTTAAAAAAAAAGTTTTAAGTATTTTTCTTAAAAAAAGACCACAGAATCAAAGTTTTCTTGATAGAAAAGTTCTTAGAATCTGCATACAATAGGTGTGTGTTAAAAGGGGAAAACTCTATTGGCACACCATTTGTAGTCAATATTGTTTTGGGATAAGCTGATCTGCTTCGAAATGGATGACAGCTAGTAGAAAGAGGATGATGAGTTAATTTATAATTTCTCAAGGCTGGAGAAATTATAAATCGATGTTGGAATTAGTGGCACCAACGGCTCCAAATGTGGTAATTGTGGTTCGGGAAAGTAAAGAATAGATGAAATAGAATTATTAGGTTTTCCCTGGATAGAGAGTACAAGGGATAAAAAAGAGAGATGCTCACCCGTTGATAGTTGTAATGTAAGTAAGGTTTTATTACGTCAGTTAGCCACAGCTAACCTCGGTTTCTTTTTTGTATACATTAAATTTCACAAATTCTATGTTTCATATTTCATTCCGACAAGTTTGACAGATAAATGTTAATTGTTATAAAATGAATTCAGAGTTTTATAACGTTAAATTTAAATAAATTCAAATTTTATAATATAAACGCATTTAGTAAATTTACATTATTTTCGACTTTTAAATAGGTTTTATAAATCTAATAAAAATATTTTAATAAATTGTTGATTTGTGTATAAAATGTATGCATTTTATACATGGCGCCGGCCTTGCACTTGTGCAATGTTAGATTCTGGATTTGACGAGCACAAAACTTGCGCCAAGGAGCGAATTGCCTCCGATAATATGTTGGTGTCTAATGTTGATGATGTTGTCGGTTGTTGTTTACATTCTCGTTTATCTTTGCGTTTTCTAAGTTGCTTTGTTGTTATCCTCTTTGATGCTTGTGGTCTACGTTGATTTTGATGTAAGAGGGTGTGGTGGTATTTGTCACATATGCGGCACGTATCACTGGATGGACAATTGATGAATTGATGGCTTCGTGCCAAACAGTTTGTACAATATCGGCTGGTTTCGGCCACCCGTTTCCTCTCTTTTACATCCATATTTAAAAACTTGTTGCAAAACCTCAGTGAATGGAACTTTTTGCAAACCATGCACTGATGCAGTTTAGGATTACGACGGTGACGATGATTACGACTGTTGTTGCTACAATTTTGAGAATGGTAAAAGGAACAAAAGAAGATAAAGAAATAAGAACATTAGTAATACTATATGGGATAAATTTATGGGTAAATTTGTACGTAAAATGAGGAGAGGTAAATTTGCTTAATTTAAGAGTGAATCATTTTCCTCGAGTAATGGTAAGTAGCAGAGTTTCACAATGGGTCGTGTTATAATACCCGCGGCGGTTCGAACTTCAGCGATCCTTACATTACCGTCGGAACCCACATGAGTATTTTCTATTCTCCCCAAACGCCACTCATTTGGGGGTAACAAGTCGTCCATTACTACGACGAGGTCACCAGGTTTGATACTAGGGGAATTATTTTTCCATTTATACCTTTTATGTAGGGATTTAAGGTAGTCTTCTTTCCACCTTTTAGAGAAAAGGTGATGAAGTGCTTTTAATTTTTCCCATCTATTTACAATGGATATTCTCTGAGAACTTGGCTCAGGGAGAGCCATGATGGGTGCGCCTCTGAGAAAATGCCCTGGAGTTAAAGCCTTAATATCTGACGGATCCTCAGACATGGCAGAGATTGGGCGTGAGTTTAAAACACCCTCAATTCGGGCGAGAACAGTTGCAAATTCTTCGAAGTTAAACTTATGTGACCCAGCTACCCTTTTAGATGGAACTTAAAACTCTTAACGGCAGCTTCCCACAGACCACCCATGTGAGGTGCATGAGGTGGGATAAAACTCCACTGAAAGCCCTGAGTTACATATTTTTGAGCTATGTCTGTCGAAGCAGATTTAATGAAACTTGCGAATTGACGACCTAACTCTTTGCTGGCGCCAAGAAAGTTGCGGCCATTGTCAGACATTATCCTGTGAGGGAGGCCCCGCCTCCCAACGAACCGAGCGAATGCAGCACCAAACGCTGCAGTAGTTAGTTCTGAACATGCTTCAAGGTGTATTGCTTTAGTGCTAAAACAGACAAAAACACTGACATATCCTTTTATGTAAGGGGCATTTCTCAAAGCGGAGGTTTTGAGCTCAAATGGGCCAGCAAAATCTATGCCGGTAGTTTGAAAGGGTACGGAAAGATTGCATCTGTCTGGGGGTAGAGGCGCCATGACTTGAGAACAATATCTGCGTTTAAATATTATGCAATTCTTGCAATGACGTATTACCTTTTTTACTCGAATTTTTAGGCGTGAGATAAAAAATTCGGTTTGAATCATTCGGCACATCTGATTGCATTCTGCATGTGCCAAAAATGTGTGAAGATGAGACAAGTAAAGTTGGCAGAGTCGGGAGTTGCCAGGTAGAATTACTGGGTATCGTTCATTGTATGTTAGAGACGAATCTGATAGTCGACCATTAACGCGTAACAATTTATTACTATCCAAGAAGGGATTTAATGGTTTTAAACAACTCTTATCAGATATCTGTTGAGAATTTGAAATACTTTGGTATTCTGTACCATAAAAGGATTTCTGAGCTAACATAATAAGTCTGGTCTTGACAAAGTTCACCTCATTTTGCGTGAGATGTAAATTAGCGTGACCAGTATATGATCTAAGCTTGGATAAACTTGTATTAACAAAACGAAAAACGTAACACAAAACACGTAAGGCTTTGTTATATGATGAAAATCTACCCAAAATGTCATTCTCACGGGTTGTTACGAGAAATGTCTGAACAGTTTTATACGAGTTTTGTGTTATGGGAGAATTTAACGGGTTTTTTGTTGGCCAATGTGATGATGGATTCGTAAGCCAAATTGGTCCATGCCACCATAGGGGGTTAATAATTAAATCTTCAGGTTTACACCCGCGAGTGCCAAGATCCGCAGGGTTATCATGAGTAGAAACATGACGCCAAGTAGCATTGGGTACTAGTCTGTGAATCTGAGATATGCGATTTGCAACGTAGGTTTCCCAGGTCCACGGAGGTTTAGACAACCAACCTAACACAATGGAAGAATCGGTCCATAGTGTCAAATCGGTTTCGTTGAAATTTAGAGAAGTAATTATGTGATTTACTAACTTCGCAAGCAGCACGGCGCCGTTAAGTTCTAGGCGAGGCAAGCAAATAGTTTGCAATGGAGCTACCTTGCTTTTGGCTACAAGAAGATTTGAAAAAGCAATGGATTCAGAAGGCTGACATCTGATGTAGACTGCTGCACAATATGCTCCCTTAGATGCGTCTGCGAAGCCATGAATTTGAATACGATCCGCGGGATTATATTGGATCCAACGTGGGATAACTAACTCCTCTATATGGGACAAGTCAGATAGCAAATTGTTCCATTTGACAAGTGATTCGGAACTTACATCCTGATCCCAATCAACCCCTTCCAACCAGAGTTGTTGCATCAGCATTTTTGCTCTAATAATTACAGGGGTTATCCAACCAGCCGGATCGAACAATTTTGCAACCGCTGATAAAATACTACGTTTAGTTACTCTTAAAGACTGAGGAATGGGTGTGAAAGAGTAACTAAAGGAATCAGTGAGGGCGTTCCACTTAATTCCTAGAGTTTTCGTGGCACTAGAGTCATGAAAACGGAGAAAATTTGAATCATAAAGATTCTCAGAAGACAAATGTGCCAGTAGCCGAGTATCATTTGAAGTCATCTTTTTTAACGGTAGACCTGCAGACCCTAATGCTGCTAGTATTTGCGATTGAGCCTCCAATGCGTCTTCAATAGAGTGTCCACCTGACAATATGTCATCAACATAAGTCTCCTTTCGCAAAATTGAGGTTGCTCTAGGATATTGGGACTCAGAGTCAGCCGCGAGCTGAAGAAGCGTTCGTATGGCTAAAAATGGAGCGCAGTTGACCCCAAAAGTAACAGTGTTCAACTGGTAATCTTTAAAAGTTTCATTGGCTCCATCTTGAAAGATAATTCGCTGATATTGTCTGTCCTTAGGGTGAATCCATATTTGACGATACATTTTCTGTATGTCGCCACTAAAAACAAACCGATATTTTCGCCAATTTAGTATGACATTCATCAGATCTTGTTGAAGTGTAGGGCCTGTGTATAGAACGTCATTAAGTGAGAACCCTGACTTTGTTTTTCTAGACGCATTAAAAACAACTCTTACTTTAGTTGTTTTGTGTTCAGGGCGGACCACGGCGTGGTGTGGCAAATAAAAAGAGAAATATTTATTATCCGAACTAATTTCGCGAAATGATGTTTTTTCCATGTGGTTAAGGGACAGATATTCTTCCAAAACCTCATTGTATTGTGTTTGAAGTTCGGGATCTTTAGCTAGTGATTGCTTCATTCGAGAATATTGTCCGAGTGCTAAAATTCTTGAAGCTCCGAGAAAAACAGATGCGGGAAATTCCTTTTTGAAGGGAAGTCTTACGACATATTTGCCATCTTCGTTTCGAGTAGTGGTCTCCCTATAGAAATCTTCGCAATATTGGTCTTCATCTGAGACGTGAACAGTTGAGGGTAGTTCCTCTTGCTCCCAAAATTTTCGAAGTAGCTCACTAAGATCCGGAGTTTTGGAAGGTACAACGGACGTGGAGAAGGAGTGAACAACCTGAGCATCTATGGGACCACTGAGAACCCAACCAAATATTGTTCTGTAAGCAGATGCCAGACCACAAATATTTTTCTTTATACCGCTAAGATTCAAATGTCTTTCGCAGTCGTTTCCGAGAATAATATCAACCGGAGAACGTTGATTGAAACTAGGATCCGCTAAATCTAGGTCCGCTAGCTCTGGCGAATGTGGAACTTCGAATGAGATTTGAGGAATGCACTTAACGACCTTTGGTAGGACTATAGCATTCACCGTAAATTTTACCTTGGTCTTTTTTGCAAAGAGAACTAGGTCACATTCCCTAGTAGTAGATTGCGGTTGTTCCCAGATACCAGATACTTCATACCTGGATTTTCGAGTAGGAATTTGAAGCCTATTCCTTAATTTGTCGGATACAAAAGTTCTTTGGGACGCTGGATCTATGAGCGCTCTGACTGTGAACAGTTCACCCATGTGTTCAATGTGAAGTAACGCCGTTCTAAGTAGTATATAACTGCTACTACTGACAGACACGTTAGCTTGTACATGACCATTGCGTGCTTGATTTGAAGTGGACGGCAAAACTGTTGCGTCTTGACTGTTTGCCTGGGATTCGGGTTTCAAAAATTTAGACGGGTTTTGTGTACTATTGGGTGTTACTTTGTGAAGTAGGGTGTGATGATTCATTTTACAAATGAAGCAAGTATTTTTGCTAGGGCATTTTTCTTTGAAATGATTTTGTGAGAGACAATTGTCACAAATACCGTTGGATCGAGCGAAATTGATCCTTTGTTGGACAGTAAACCTTTTAAAATCTGGACACAATCTTAGATTATGATCACCATTGCATGCTTTGCAACCGTTATTGAGCCTCTCTTGAGAGGAGTTTGAATAAATCTTAGGTTTGGAGGTATTTGGATGGGTCATTCTTTCCTTGATGTTTCTCATACTAGCGATTCTTTCGACAGTTTCGTATCTGTCTACGAGAAACTCTTCCAATTGAGACCATTTGACCAACTCGCGATGGTTCTTAAGAGATTGTTCCCAAAGAGAGAGTGTTTCATTTGGAAGCTTTGAGCGGACAAGAAAGACAATGAAACAATCTGAGTGTTCAGTATTCACATTTAAAGTTTTCAGAGTTTGCAAAACGTCACTGACAGTAGAATGAATTTTTTGAAGAGACCTACTGTCTTCCGATGTAGCCGGGGGCATATTAAATAAAGTTTCGAGTAGACGGTCGACTAAATCTCGCTTGTTCTCGTATCGTGCTTTGAGTGCATTCCAAGCGAGATCAAAACTGTCATCGCAGAGTGGGAATCGTTTTACAATTGCCCCAGCATCACGAGTTGTCTTGTTTCGTAAATGGAATAGTTTAACGACTGGCGGACAATTTGTGCCATCGATATATATGGCAGTGAACATATCACGAAATGATGGCCATTTTTCGTAGCCACCTTCAAACACTTCCGTATCGCATGGTGGAAGTTTTATGCTGTTGCTGAAATTCTGAAATGGTATACTCTGAGCAGGTAAACTTGTCCGAAAAGAGGTGTCATGTGAATTGGTGCTGCCTCTCGTAATTCTTAACAAGTCCACAATGTGCGATTTACAAACAAAAAATGACTCAGAGCACGCGTTAAACTGAACCTTTGCGTTAGCCTTAAATTCTCTGGTACCCTCAGAGGTAAGTGAGAGCATGAGATCTCTATAAGACACATCTAGCTTTCCCCACCTATTTTCGAGCTCATTCAATTTTGCTTCCAGTATTGAGTCGGTTTGGTCTCGAATATCCACATTACTGAAACTCGAGCAAAACGTAAGTACGTGGTCGCAATCGAACACGAATTTTTCTTGCAAAACTGACTGTCTGTCCGAGGTTTTTGTGGCATTACTATCCTTGTGGCTCATTATGGTTATTTAGTTCAATTTAATTTGTAAAAATTCTGTTAGAGGAAAATGTACCAGTGGCAAATTTATTTGTTGTGGAATGGGTAAAGTGACAAATTTATTTGTCTCGTGACAAGTTTACTTAATGCTGATAAAATTTTCTGAGATTACAAAAAATTTTTTTAAACAAATTAAAGCGTTATGTTCAAATTTGTTCAAATTTGATATTGAAGAGTAAATTTTGACTATAAGTACTAATAGTGGCGATGTAGATTATTCGATTCTACTATTAGCAACGAGTTGTTGACCGTAATAAGTTAAGCAATGAACGATGAGATGTAGATTATTCGAATCTACTATTGCAAACGAATAGTTGATTGTGAGCAATTAGAATAGCAGCGTGTTGTAGTTTATTGGTATTTATGATTGCAAACAAATTTTCTATCGTAGTAATTTGACAAGAAAACGAAAAAAGTGAAGTAGATTATTAGAATCTACTATTGCCAACGAATCTGTGGTCGAAAGCAATTAGAGGTTACAGGAGTGATGTAGACTATAAGAATCTACTATTGCCAACGAATCTGTGGTCGGAAGCAATTAGCGGTTACAGGAGTGACGTAGATTATTAGAATCTACTATTGCCATCGAATCTGTGATCGAAAGCAATTAGAATTTGAGTGAGTGATGCAGATTATTAGAATCTACTATTGCCAACGAATCTTCGATTGAAGGCAATTAGAGGTTGTGTAAGTGATGTAGATTATTAGAATCTACTATTGCCAACGAATCTTCGATTGAAGGCAATTAGAGGTTGTGTAAGTGATGTAGATTATTAGAATCTACTATTGCCAACGAATCTTCGATTGAAGGCAATTAGAGGTTGTGTAAGTGATGTAGATTATTAGAATCTACTATTGCCAACGAATCTGTGGTCGGAAGCAATTAGGGGTTAAGTGAGTGATGTAGATTATTAGAATCTACTATTGCCATCGAATCTGTGATTGGAGGCAATTAGAGGTTATGTAAGTGATGTAGATTATTTGAATCTACGATATCAAGTGTTTTTTTTTTTTTTTTGTTTTTGATAGAAACAAGAAAATACTGTAGAATATTCGACTATACCATTGTAACGAATTGTTAGTCGTGAACAATTAATTTTAGTGAATGTGTAATATTTTATTTTAGTATTTTTCTTTTCCTGTTTCTTAAAATCATACACTTGAAGCACAGTAAGTTAAGCGGGTTTAACGTGAAAAAAAACTGTTGTATTTCATATAAAAAACTTTTTTCGATTATGACATTTACGTGAAACTTGTGTAGTCCAAATGTGACGTTTTAAGTTTATTGTGATTTTGTTTTTCGTTCAAATTTAAAAAAAAACGTTTAGAAATAAATTGAAAATTTGTTTCTTATATAGAGAGTTTATCAATTAAACTTAAAAATTTTATGTGATTTTGATTTTTGGTTTTCAATTTCCATTTATTGAAAAGTGTTTGTGAAAAAATTTTTACTTATTCTTCTTTTGAATGTTGCTATTTGTTGTTGAATATAACAATTTAAATTAAAAATCGCTAATATTGATTAATTCAAATTTTAATTTAGATTCTTTGAATTTAAGATAGTGTATGAGAAAATTAGTAGAATTGAAGGCAATTTTATTAAAATTCTTTAGAAATATAAATTATTATAGGACTAATAATTCTTTTGAAAATCAAATATAAAGTCGATTTGTTCCTCTACGGGGACAGTGGCCGTAAACGGGTGTAATAAATGATGATCGTATTTTTTGTAAAAAATCTTGCTAATGAATTTCTGTTGAAATTTTAAATTCCTTATTAAAAATTTTGTTGTTTTTGATTTTTCAAAACAATGTTTTTCAAATTTATTGGAAAATTATCTGTTTTATTAAACCAATAAATTTTTATTTTTGACATGATGAAATTAAATTTTAAAACAGGGAATCAAACACGTTGGTTCTCAATGGGTTGATATTGAATCTTAGTTTTTGTGTAAAAACAAACTCTATATTAAGAGAGTTCTGCCTTTGTGTATTTTCTCGAGAAACCAGTGTTTAAGAGATTTTTAATAAACCATTAAAATAGCCATACAGAATGTTATGTTAGTTTAGTGAAAGTATATTGTTTTGTTTACCTTATAATCAGCTACGCTTTTTTTTTTAATAAAATGAAGACTATTATTCTTGTTGTTATTATTTTATGCTTTATTTGTTTTACCGACCGAACTTTTTATTTTTATTATTTTATGTTCTCTTTAATATGCGTTAATTTTTGTTTCTCTTAATTGATATTTCAATGAGACGTAATTGCAATAAGTGTTTTGAGTGACTTTTTCTTTTTAAGAGCAATACTTGTTTAGAAAAGCTTTTGTATTGTTATTTGTAAGAGCTTGTTGATTAATATGTTAAGGCGTGATGTTAATTTGAGTAAAATTTTAAGGACTGAAATATTAGCAAATTCAAGAACTTAATTATCTTTTTTTGTTTTCTCTTTTTGATTTTTTGTTGTTGTTTTGCTAAGGCTTGTCTGTTATGTATAATTTGGTATATAAATTTTAACGGCTTTTTATAAATTTTCTCTTTTTTATATACAATATAAATATTTCTTAATTTGTTTTGGCTTTGATTTTTATGTTTTTCAAATTTAAATTTTTTTTTTTTTTAAATGAATTTTTATTTTACCGTTACTTGATAACGTTGGAACCTTGCAAGTTTGGCAAATTTCAATTTTTCCCGTTTTGCTGTTTTTTTTTTTCAATTTAGCACAACCATTTTTTAACGGTGTTTTTGCACTATTTCTTGCCGTTATCACTTACCAAATTATATTTTTTCCAAAATAGAATATAACCTTCAAAAAATTTCCTACGTTCTTTTGGCTTTTAGGTTATGTTTAGACTTTTTATTCTTTTAACTACCTTTTTTTTCTATATTTTTTGTAACTATAGCCAATAATTTTTTCGTATTAATATTTAATTTTTCCACGTTTTTTTTTGTTTGATGTTGTTTTGTTTTTTTTTTTCTTTTACGTTTTTGTTGGTTTTAAGGTAATTTTTCGAATTTTTTCTACGTTTTTCCAAATTTTTATGTAATTTTTCGAATTTTATTTTACTCTGTTTCTTAACTATTTGCCTTTTTTCTGATTTTACCACGTTCTTTACTCGTTTGTTGTAATTTTTTTACCGTTTTGAAATTTTTTCTTTATAAAAAATGATTTTTTATCCGAAACTATGTTTTACTTGGTTAACTTTTTTATGTTTTACACGATTTTATTACGTTTTTTTAAGTTTTACGGGTTTTATAATTGAATTTTTTTCGACTTTATTTGCTTTGCACTTTTATACATATATATTTTTTAGCCACTATGTGTATGATTCTTTCCTTTTTTTTTTTTTTAATTTATATTAATATTAATACGTATTAAATACTCACTGCTGTTTGGTTGTTTGACGCTTTGATACATACTGAGATTTTTGGTGTTGCTTATTACCTCATTTTGATAGTGATGAACTTTTATTAGTAGTGACGGTTATCCAATGTTCCTGGCTCTTTTTCACTTTTGAAGGACCATGCATACAATAGGTGTGTGTTAAAAGGGGAAAACTCTATTGGCACACCATTTGTAGTCAATATTGTTTTGGGATAAGCTGATCTGCTTCGAAATGGATGACAGCTAGTAGAAAGAGGATGATGAGTTAATTTATAATTTCTCAAGGCTGGAGAAATTATAAATCGATGTTGGAATTAGTGGCACCAACGGCTCCAAATGTGGTAATTGTGGTTCGGGAAAGTAAAGAATAGATGAAATAGAATTATTAGGTTTTCCCTGGATAGAGAGTACAAGGGATAAAAAAGAGAGATGCTCACCCGTTGATAGTTGTAATGTAAGTAAGGTTTTATTACGTCAGTTAGCCACAGCTAACCTCGGTTTCTTTTTTGTATACATTAAATTTCACAAATTCTATGTTTCATATTTCATTCCGACAAGTTTGACAGATAAATGTTAATTGTTATAAAATGAATTCAGAGTTTTATAACGTTAAATTTAAATAAATTCAAATTTTATAATATAAACGCATTTAGTAAATTTACATTATTTTCGACTTTTAAATAGGTTTTATAAATCTAATAAAAATATTTTAATAAATTGTTGATTTGTGTATAAAATGTATGCATTTTATACATGGCGCCGGCCTTGCACTTGTGCAATGTTAGATTCTGGATTTGACGAGCACAAAACTTGCGCCAAGGAGCGAATTGCCTCCGATAATATGTTGGTGTCTAATGTTGATGATGTTGTCGGTTGTTGTTTACATTCTCGTTTATCTTTGCGTTTTCTAAGTTGCTTTGTTGTTATCCTCTTTGATGCTTGTGGTCTACGTTGATTTTGATGTAAGAGGGTGTGGTGGTATTTGTCACATATGCGGCACGTATCACTGGATGGACAATTGATGAATTGATGGCTTCGTGCCAAACAGTTTGTACAATATCGGCTGGTTTCGGCCACCCGTTTCCTCTCTTTTACATCCATATTTAAAAACTTGTTGCAAAACCTCAGTGAATGGAACTTTTTGCAAACCATGCACTGATGCAGTTTAGGATTACGACGGTGACGATGATTACGACTGTTGTTGCTACAATTTTGAGAATGGTAAAAGGAACAAAAGAAGATAAAGAAATAAGAACATTAGTAATACTATATGGGATAAATTTATGGGTAAATTTGTACGTAAAATGAGGAGAGGTAAATTTGCTTAATTTAAGAGTGAATCATTTTCCTCGAGTAATGGTAAGTAGCAGAGTTTCACAATGGGTCGTGTTATAATACCCGCGGCGGTTCGAACTTCAGCGATCCTTACATTACCGTCGGAACCCACATGAGTATTTTCTATTCTCCCCAAACGCCACTCATTTGGGGGTAACAAGTCGTCCATTACTACGACGAGGTCACCAGGTTTGATACTAGGGGAATTATTTTTCCATTTATACCTTTTATGTAGGGATTTAAGGTAGTCTTCTTTCCACCTTTTAGAGAAAAGGTGATGAAGTGCTTTTAATTTTTCCCATCTATTTACAATGGATATTCTCTGAGAACTTGGCTCAGGGAGAGCCATGATGGGTGCGCCTCTGAGAAAATGCCCTGGAGTTAAAGCCTTAATATCTGACGGATCCTCAGACATGGCAGAGATTGGGCGTGAGTTTAAAACACCCTCAATTCGGGCGAGAACAGTTGCAAATTCTTCGAAGTTAAACTTATGTGACCCAGCTACCCGTTTTAGATGGAACTTAAAACTCTTAACGGCAGCTTCCCACAGACCACCCATGTGAGGTGCATGAGGTGGGATAAAACTCCACTGAAAGCCCTGAGTTACATATTTTTGAGCTATGTCTGTCGAAGCAGATTTAATGAAACTTGCGAATTGACGACCTAACTCTTTGCTGGCGCCAAGAAAGTTGCGGCCATTGTCAGACATTATCCTGTGAGGGAGGCCCCGCCTCCCAACGAACCGAGCGAATGCAGCACCAAACGCTGCAGTAGTTAGTTCTGAACATGCTTCAAGGTGTATTGCTTTAGTGCTAAAACAGACAAAAACACTGACATATCCTTTTATGTAAGGGGCATTTCTCAAAGCGGAGGTTTTGAGCTCAAATGGGCCAGCAAAATCTATGCCGGTAGTTTGAAAGGGTACGGAAAGATTGCATCTGTCTGGGGGTAGAGGCGCCATGACTTGAGAACAATATCTGCGTTTAAATATTATGCAATTCTTGCAATGACGTATTACCTTTTTTACTCGAATTTTTAGGCGTGAGATAAAAAATTCGGTTTGAATCATTCGGCACATCTGATTGCATTCTGCATGTGCCAAAAATGTGTGAAGATGAGACAAGTAAAGTTGGCAGAGTCGGGAGTTGCCAGGTAGAATTACTGGGTATCGTTCATTGTATGTTAGAGACGAATCTGATAGTCGACCATTAACGCGTAACAATTTATTACTATCCAAGAAGGGATTTAATGGTTTTAAACAACTCTTATCAGATATCTGTTGAGAATTTGAAATACTTTGGTATTCTGTACCATAAAAGGATTTCTGAGCTAACATAATAAGTCTGGTCTTGACAAAGTTCACCTCATTTTGCGTGAGATGTAAATTAGCGTGACCAGTATATGATCTAAGCTTGGATAAACTTGTATTAACAAAACGAAAAACGTAACACAAAACACGTAAGGCTTTGTTATATGATGAAAATCTACCCAAAATGTCATTCTCACGGGTTGTTACGAGAAATGTCTGAACAGTTTTATACGAGTTTTGTGTTATGGGAGAATTTAACGGGTTTTTTGTTGGCCAATGTGATGATGGATTCGTAAGCCAAATTGGTCCATGCCACCATAGGGGGTTAATAATTAAATCTTCAGGTTTACACCCGCGAGTGCCAAGATCCGCAGGGTTATCATGAGTAGAAACATGACGCCAAGTAGCATTGGGTACTAGTCTGTGAATCTGAGATATGCGATTTGCAACGTAGGTTTCCCAGGTCCACGGAGGTTTAGACAACCAACCTAACACAATGGAAGAATCGGTCCATAGTGTCAAATCGGTTTCGTTGAAATTTAGAGAAGTAATTATGTGATTTACTAACTTCGCAAGCAGCACGGCGCCGTTAAGTTCTAGGCGAGGCAAGCAAATAGTTTGCAATGGAGCTACCTTGCTTTTGGCTACAAGAAGATTTGAAAAAGCAATGGATTCAGAAGGCTGACATCTGATGTAGACTGCTGCACAATATGCTCCCTTAGATGCGTCTGCGAAGCCATGAATTTGAATACGATCCGCGGGATTATATTGGATCCAACGTGGGATAACTAACTCCTCTATATGGGACAAGTCAGATAGCAAATTGTTCCATTTGACAAGTGATTCGGAACTTACATCCTGATCCCAATCAACCCCTTCCAACCAGAGTTGTTGCATCAGCATTTTTGCTCTAATAATTACAGGGGTTATCCAACCAGCCGGATCGAACAATTTTGCAACCGCTGATAAAATACTACGTTTAGTTACTCTTAAAGACTGAGGAATGGGTGTGAAAGAGTAACTAAAGGAATCAGTGAGGGCGTTCCACTTAATTCCTAGAGTTTTCGTGGCACTAGAGTCATGAAAACGGAGAAAATTTGAATCATAAAGATTCTCAGAAGACAAATGTGCCAGTAGCCGAGTATCATTTGAAGTCATCTTTTTTAACGGTAGACCTGCAGACCCTAATGCTGCTAGTATTTGCGATTGAGCCTCCAATGCGTCTTCAATAGAGTGTCCACCTGACAATATGTCATCAACATAAGTCTCCTTTCGCAAAATTGAGGTTGCTCTAGGATATTGGGACTCAGAGTCAGCCGCGAGCTGAAGAAGCGTTCGTATGGCTAAAAATGGAGCGCAGTTGACCCCAAAAGTAACAGTGTTCAACTGGTAATCTTTAAAAGTTTCATTGGCTCCATCTTGAAAGATAATTCGCTGATATTGTCTGTCCTTAGGGTGAATCCATATTTGACGATACATTTTCTGTATGTCGCCACTAAAAACAAACCGATATTTTCGCCAATTTAGTATGACATTCATCAGATCTTGTTGAAGTGTAGGGCCTGTGTATAGAACGTCATTAAGTGAGAACCCTGACTTTGTTTTTCTAGACGCATTAAAAACAACTCTTACTTTAGTTGTTTTGTGTTCAGGGCGGACCACGGCGTGGTGTGGCAAATAAAAAGAGAAATATTTATTATCCGAACTAATTTCGCGAAATGATGTTTTTTCCATGTGGTTAAGGGACAGATATTCTTCCAAAACCTCATTGTATTGTGTTTGAAGTTCGGGATCTTTAGCTAGTGATTGCTTCATTCGAGAATATTGTCCGAGTGCTAAAATTCTTGAAGCTCCGAGAAAAACAGATGCGGGAAATTCCTTTTTGAAGGGAAGTCTTACGACATATTTGCCATCTTCGTTTCGAGTAGTGGTCTCCCTATAGAAATCTTCGCAATATTGGTCTTCATCTGAGACGTGAACAGTTGAGGGTAGTTCCTCTTGCTCCCAAAATTTTCGAAGTAGCTCACTAAGATCCGGAGTTTTGGAAGGTACAACGGACGTGGAGAAGGAGTGAACAACCTGAGCATCTATGGGACCACTGAGAACCCAACCAAATATTGTTCTGTAAGCAGATGCCAGACCACAAATATTTTTCTTTATACCGCTAAGATTCAAATGTCTTTCGCAGTCGTTTCCGAGAATAATATCAACCGGAGAACGTTGATTGAAACTAGGATCCGCTAAATCTAGGTCCGCTAGCTCTGGCGAATGTGGAACTTCGAATGAGATTTGAGGAATGCACTTAACGACCTTTGGTAGGACTATAGCATTCACCGTAAATTTTACCTTGGTCTTTTTTGCAAAGAGAACTAGGTCACATTCCCTAGTAGTAGATTGCGGTTGTTCCCAGATACCAGATACTTCATACCTGGATTTTCGAGTAGGAATTTGAAGCCTATTCCTTAATTTGTCGGATACAAAAGTTCTTTGGGACGCTGGATCTATGAGCGCTCTGACTGTGAACAGTTCACCCATGTGTTCAATGTGAAGTAACGCCGTTCTAAGTAGTATATAACTGCTACTACTGACAGACACGTTAGCTTGTACATGACCATTGCGTGCTTGATTTGAAGTGGACGGCAAAACTGTTGCGTCTTGACTGTTTGCCTGGGATTCGGGTTTCAAAAATTTAGACGGGTTTTGTGTACTATTGGGTGTTACTTTGTGAAGTAGGGTGTGATGATTCATTTTACAAATGAAGCAAGTATTTTTGCTAGGGCATTTTTCTTTGAAATGATTTTGTGAGAGACAATTGTCACAAATACCGTTGGATCGAGCGAAATTGATCCTTTGTTGGACAGTAAACCTTTTAAAATCTGGACACAATCTTAGATTATGATCACCATTGCATGCTTTGCAACCGTTATTGAGCCTCTCTTGAGAGGAGTTTGAATAAATCTTAGGTTTGGAGGTATTTGGATGGGTCATTCTTTCCTTGATGTTTCTCATACTAGCGATTCTTTCGACAGTTTCGTATCTGTCTACGAGAAACTCTTCCAATTGAGACCATTTGACCAACTCGCGATGGTTCTTAAGAGATTGTTCCCAAAGAGAGAGTGTTTCATTTGGAAGCTTTGAGCGGACAAGAAAGACAATGAAACAATCTGAGTGTTCAGTATTCACATTTAAAGTTTTCAGAGTTTGCAAAACGTCACTGACAGTAGAATGAATTTTTTGAAGAGACCTACTGTCTTCCGATGTAGCCGGGGGCATATTAAATAAAGTTTCGAGTAGACGGTCGACTAAATCTCGCTTGTTCTCGTATCGTGCTTTGAGTGCATTCCAAGCGAGATCAAAACTGTCATCGCAGAGTGGGAATCGTTTTACAATTGCCCCAGCATCACGAGTTGTCTTGTTTCGTAAATGGAATAGTTTAACGACTGGCGGACAATTTGTGCCATCGATATATATGGCAGTGAACATATCACGAAATGATGGCCATTTTTCGTAGCCACCTTCAAACACTTCCGTATCGCATGGTGGAAGTTTTATGCTGTTGCTGAAATTCTGAAATGGTATACTCTGAGCAGGTAAACTTGTCCGAAAAGAGGTGTCATGTGAATTGGTGCTGCCTCTCGTAATTCTTAACAAGTCCACAATGTGCGATTTACAAACAAAAAATGACTCAGAGCACGCGTTAAACTGAACCTTTGCGTTAGCCTTAAATTCTCTGGTACCCTCAGAGGTAAGTGAGAGCATGAGATCTCTATAAGACACATCTAGCTTTCCCCACCTATTTTCGAGCTCATTCAATTTTGCTTCCAGTATTGAGTCGGTTTGGTCTCGAATATCCACATTACTGAAACTCGAGCAAAACGTAAGTACGTGGTCGCAATCGAACACGAATTTTTCTTGCAAAACTGACTGTCTGTCCGAGGTTTTTGTGGCATTACTATCCTTGTGGCTCATTATGGTTATTTAGTTCAATTTAATTTGTAAAAATTCTGTTAGAGGAAAATGTACCAGTGGCAAATTTATTTGTTGTGGAATGGGTAAAGTGACAAATTTATTTGTCTCGTGACAAGTTTACTTAATGCTGATAAAATTTTCTGAGATTACAAAAAATTTTTTTAAACAAATTAAAGCGTTATGTTCAAATTTGTTCAAATTTGATATTGAAGAGTAAATTTTGACTATAAGTACTAATAGTGGCGATGTAGATTATTCGATTCTACTATTAGCAACGAGTTGTTGACCGTAATAAGTTAAGCAATGAACGATGAGATGTAGATTATTCGAATCTACTATTGCAAACGAATAGTTGATTGTGAGCAATTAGAATAGCAGCGTGTTGTAGTTTATTGGTATTTATGATTGCAAACAAATTTTCTATCGTAGTAATTTGACAAGAAAACGAAAAAAGTGAAGTAGATTATTAGAATCTACTATTGCCAACGAATCTGTGGTCGAAAGCAATTAGAGGTTACAGGAGTGATGTAGACTATAAGAATCTACTATTGCCAACGAATCTGTGGTCGGAAGCAATTAGCGGTTACAGGAGTGACGTAGATTATTAGAATCTACTATTGCCATCGAATCTGTGATCGAAAGCAATTAGAATTTGAGTGAGTGATGCAGATTATTAGAATCTACTATTGCCAACGAATCTTCGATTGAAGGCAATTAGAGGTTGTGTAAGTGATGTAGATTATTAGAATCTACTATTGCCAACGAATCTTCGATTGAAGGCAATTAGAGGTTGTGTAAGTGATGTAGATTATTAGAATCTACTATTGCCAACGAATCTTCGATTGAAGGCAATTAGAGGTTGTGTAAGTGATGTAGATTATTAGAATCTACTATTGCCAACGAATCTGTGGTCGGAAGCAATTAGGGGTTAAGTGAGTGATGTAGATTATTAGAATCTACTATTGCCATCGAATCTGTGATTGGAGGCAATTAGAGGTTATGTAAGTGATGTAGATTATTTGAATCTACGATATCAAGTGTTTTTTTTTTTTTTTTGTTTTTGATAGAAACAAGAAAATACTGTAGAATATTCGACTATACCATTGTAACGAATTGTTAGTCGTGAACAATTAATTTTAGTGAATGTGTAATATTTTATTTTAGTATTTTTCTTTTCCTGTTTCTTAAAATCATACACTTGAAGCACAGTAAGTTAAGCGGGTTTAACGTGAAAAAAAACTGTTGTATTTCATATAAAAAACTTTTTTCGATTATGACATTTACGTGAAACTTGTGTAGTCCAAATGTGACGTTTTAAGTTTATTGTGATTTTGTTTTTCGTTCAAATTTAAAAAAAAACGTTTAGAAATAAATTGAAAATTTGTTTCTTATATAGAGAGTTTATCAATTAAACTTAAAAATTTTATGTGATTTTGATTTTTGGTTTTCAATTTCCATTTATTGAAAAGTGTTTGTGAAAAAATTTTTACTTATTCTTCTTTTGAATGTTGCTATTTGTTGTTGAATATAACAATTTAAATTAAAAATCGCTAATATTGATTAATTCAAATTTTAATTTAGATTCTTTGAATTTAAGATAGTGTATGAGAAAATTAGTAGAATTGAAGGCAATTTTATTAAAATTCTTTAGAAATATAAATTATTATAGGACTAATAATTCTTTTGAAAATCAAATATAAAGTCGATTTGTTCCTCTACGGGGACAGTGGCCGTAAACGGGTGTAATAAATGATGATCGTATTTTTTGTAAAAAATCTTGCTAATGAATTTCTGTTGAAATTTTAAATTCCTTATTAAAAATTTTGTTGTTTTTGATTTTTCAAAACAATGTTTTTCAAATTTATTGGAAAATTATCTGTTTTATTAAACCAATAAATTTTTATTTTTGACATGATGAAATTAAATTTTAAAACAGGGAATCAAACACGTTGGTTCTCAATGGGTTGATATTGAATCTTAGTTTTTGTGTAAAAACAAACTCTATATTAAGAGAGTTCTGCCTTTGTGTATTTTCTCGAGAAACCAGTGTTTAAGAGATTTTTAATAAACCATTAAAATAGCCATACAGAATGTTATGTTAGTTTAGTGAAAGTATATTGTTTTGTTTACCTTATAATCAGCTACGCTTTTTTTTTAATAAAATGAAGACTATTATTCTTGTTGTTATTATTTTATGCTTTATTTGTTTTACCGACCGAACTTTTTATTTTTATTATTTTATGTTCTCTTTAATATGCGTTAATTTTTGTTTCTCTTAATTGATATTTCAATGAGACGTAATTGCAATAAGTGTTTTGAGTGACTTTTTCTTTTTAAGAGCAATACTTGTTTAGAAAAGCTTTTGTATTGTTATTTGTAAGAGCTTGTTGATTAATATGTTAAGGCGTGATGTTAATTTGAGTAAAATTTTAAGGACTGAAATATTAGCAAATTCAAGAACTTAATTATCTTTTTTTGTTTTCTCTTTTTGATTTTTTGTTGTTGTTTTGCTAAGGCTTGTCTGTTATGTATAATTTGGTATATAAATTTTAACGGCTTTTTATAAATTTTCTCTTTTTTATATACAATATAAATATTTCTTAATTTGTTTTGGCTTTGATTTTTATGTTTTTCAAATTTAAATTTTTTTTTTTTTTAAATGAATTTTTATTTTACCGTTACTTGATAACGTTGGAACCTTGCAAGTTTGGCAAATTTCAATTTTTCCCGTTTTGCTGTTTTTTTTTTTCAATTTAGCACAACCATTTTTTAACGGTGTTTTTGCACTATTTCTTGCCGTTATCACTTACCAAATTATATTTTTTCCAAAATAGAATATAACCTTCAAAAAATTTCCTACGTTCTTTTGGCTTTTAGGTTATGTTTAGACTTTTTATTCTTTTAACTACCTTTTTTTTCTATATTTTTTGTAACTATAGCCAATAATTTTTTCGTATTAATATTTAATTTTTCCACGTTTTTTTTTGTTTGATGTTGTTTTGTTTTTTTTTTTCTTTTACGTTTTTGTTGGTTTTAAGGTAATTTTTCGAATTTTTTCTACGTTTTTCCAAATTTTTATGTAATTTTTCGAATTTTATTTTACTCTGTTTCTTAACTATTTGCCTTTTTTCTGATTTTACCACGTTCTTTACTCGTTTGTTGTAATTTTTTTACCGTTTTGAAATTTTTTCTTTATAAAAAATGATTTTTTATCCGAAACTATGTTTTACTTGGTTAACTTTTTTATGTTTTACACGATTTTATTACGTTTTTTTAAGTTTTACGGGTTTTATAATTGAATTTTTTTCGACTTTATTTGCTTTGCACTTTTATACATATATATTTTTTAGCCACTATGTGTATGATTCTTTCCTTTTTTTTTTTTTTAATTTATATTAATATTAATACGTATTAAATACTCACTGCTGTTTGGTTGTTTGACGCTTTGATACATACTGAGATTTTTGGTGTTGCTTATTACCTCATTTTGATAGTGATGAACTTTTATTAGTAGTGACGGTTATCCAATGTTCCTGGCTCTTTTTCACTTTTGAAGGACCATGCATACAATAGGTGTGTGTTAAAAGGGGAAAACTCTATTGGCACACCATTTGTAGTCAATATTGTTTTGGGATAAGCTGATCTGCTTCGAAATGGATGACAGCTAGTAGAAAGAGGATGATGAGTTAATTTATAATTTCTCAAGGCTGGAGAAATTATAAATCGATGTTGGAATTAGTGGCACCAACGGCTCCAAATGTGGTAATTGTGGTTCGGGAAAGTAAAGAATAGATGAAATAGAATTATTAGGTTTTCCCTGGATAGAGAGTACAAGGGATAAAAAAGAGAGATGCTCACCCGTTGATAGTTGTAATGTAAGTAAGGTTTTATTACGTCAGTTAGCCACAGCTAACCTCGGTTTCTTTTTTGTATACATTAAATTTCACAAATTCTATGTTTCATATTTCATTCCGACAAGTTTGACAGATAAATGTTAATTGTTATAAAATGAATTCAGAGTTTTATAACGTTAAATTTAAATAAATTCAAATTTTATAATATAAACGCATTTAGTAAATTTACATTATTTTCGACTTTTAAATAGGTTTTATAAATCTAATAAAAATATTTTAATAAATTGTTGATTTGTGTATAAAATGTATGCATTTTATACAGAATCTACAATATTTTCCTTAACATTTTTTCTTCAAAAAGTCCTTAATATAATTTTCTTTTAGAAAAAACATTTCTAAAGGAAATATTCTTAAATTTAAAGAGCTTTTTCATAGTTTCTAAGAACTTTTCCTTTAAGAAATTTTCTTAAATTATGGATCATATAATGATTATGCAGGAATCATAATATAGTTATGAGGGACAATAATATGATAACATTTTGTGCATACTATGATTACGTGCAATTATATTATGATAAATTCAATATAACATGTTTATTTAGGACCATAATATGGTAATTTTTTAATCATAATATAACTGTAGGGTCCATATTATGGTAAAAATATGGTTACTTTATTATCGTAAAATGATAACCATGTTATAGTATGACCATGGTCGGCACAACCATAAACCCAAAAATATGTAATGCTCTTCGAATATGATTGCCCCAACCATGTTTTTTCTTTGTGTGTGATTCTTTAACAAGAGCTATTGCCTACGGTTTCGGATCGTTCAAACATTTTCTTATTAGGTCCAAGATAGAAAAAACCTGCTGCCAAAGACTTTTTCGAAAAAGTTTTTTTCTAATGGGAAAAACTTTTAATGAAAAATATTCAACACTTTATACACATTTGTGAATGACAGAGAAAGGGCCTCCTGCTTAGGTACTTCGTATAAACCAAAAACCTAAAATTATTTTGTAAAAAATTACCTCGACGGAAATGTCTTTGTTAAAATAATAGGTTTTATAAAAGAAAAGTAAGGGGCTACCTACTTTGATTTCTTTTCACAAATCTCATTACCGGGTAATACATGATAGGTGTTGTGTATAAGTACATTTCTAGGAAAACTTGTAAAAAGAAAAATATTCAAAAAGTTTTCAATATATACAATAGTAATCAAACAAAATACTCGTAAAAATAGTAAACAAACAAAACAAATTTACAAAAACGGGGAAAAAATCATACGAAAAGTCCAAATTTTAAAGCAATTTGAATTTAAAGCAAAAACATGTTTTTATTTTTATTTGGAGCGCCCCGGTAGGCTAGTTGGTAGCGTGCTAGCTTTTCAGTGCGGAGGTCGTGGGTTCAATTCCCACCAGAGGCTCTGGTCTGTTTTCGCTACAACGAGCCGAAGGCTTTTGTTGCTAGAGCTCGGTTAGGGTATTAACATATAATTTGTAATTATATGATTTATAAATAAAAATAAATAAATAAATAAATAAATAAATATTTTTATTTGTAGGAAATTTTTCAAATAAAAACTAGTCAAATTTTCACTAGTTATTTCCCTTTATTGAGTACTAGTTTTTACAATTTATTGTACTCGGACGGATTTTTGAGTACAACTAGTGAAAATGGTAAAGCTAGTTTATATATCATGTCAACAAACACAGCAACTATTTGTATGGAGTTTTTTTTATGAGTGTATCAACTAACTATAGATCATTGTAATAAATTACAAACGCCCCATAATCAAATTATTCAAATGTAAAAACTTAAATCTGTACATGATATCAGTAAAAAGTGAAAAAAATGAACTGTAAACAAATCATATGTTCTTCTTTCAATAATCTAACAAACCGTTTCCAATTGAAATTCATTTTTCATTTCTGGATTTTTTTCGTTCTTATAAAATATAAAATTAAATTAAATTAGCGAGTTAAGCCCAATATTTTGTTCGCAGTTTTGCGAGAAAAAAAATTGTTACACTCCATGTTATAAAAATATTTTAATATGCAACGAAAACAACACTCACAAAGCTATGATTTCAGTAAGTTTAAGGCCTTTTCTAGGAATCTTTTTGGACACCAATAGTCCATATATGAGCATTATTGGAAATTTCAGAATTTCCTGATATCTGAGTGTGACAGATATGAATTCAGTAAGTTTAAGGGCCTTTTCTAGAAATCTTTTTGGACACCAATCGTGCATACGGTTGGTTGAAAAGTTCCTACCCTCGAAATGAAATAATACTGTTTTTGTTACGAAATATATTTTTTTATTCAATATAATCTCCTAGAAGCTCAATACACTTGTTCCAATGATCTTCCAATAATTTTATCCCATCCTTATAATGGTTTTCCGGAAGCTCTGCAAAATAACCGTCTACGGCTGCTATGGCCTCTTCATTCGACGAAAAATGCTTTCCACGAAGGAATTCTTTGAGATTTCTGAAGAGATAGTAGTCACTGGGAGCCAAATCTGGTGAAGGTGCAGGTGCATTGTCTTGATAAAAAATGATTTTTTCTTCTTTAAACCAGGTCTTTTCTCACGAATTTTTTCATCCAGCTGAAGATAATCAATCAACAAAATTCCTTTTGCATCGCAGAAAAACTGATGCCATAACCTTCTTTGCTGATCGTTGTGACTTCACCTGCTTTGGAGCTGAACAACCAGCTTCAGTCCACTGTAAACGTTCTTGTTTTAATTTAGGATCATGGTGGTAGATCCAAGTCTCATCCATAGTTATAAAACGACGCAAGAAGTCGGTTTTATTCGGCTTAAAACGCTCCAAATTACGCTGAGATTTGTTTTCGACCCAGTTTTTGTTGAATTGTTAATGTGTGCGGCACTAACTTTCCAAACAGTTTTTTCATACGTAATTCTTCATGTAAAATATGGAGTACTCGTTCGTCTGAGATGCCTATGGCATTAGAAATTTCACGATTAGTCAAACTTGGATCTTCACTAACCATATTATGTACCTGCTCAATGATTTCTGCTGTGGTTGCAGTTTTTGGTCGTCCTTCGCGTGGATCGTCTTTAAGGCTGGTACGACCACGTTTAAATTCACCAGCCCAAAATTCAATGGTGCGTTTTAAAGATGAGGACTCCTTATAAACTTCTAACAATTGTTCATAAATTTCCTTTGCTTTTAAACCCTTCAAAACAAAGAATCTAATGACTGCACGATATTCAATTTTTTCCATATTAAAAAAAATCAATGACACGTCAACTTCAAATGGCTTGTAAACAAAGAAAGAATTGACAGAATAACTTGCAACTTTGCATGTGTTCTCAGGACAGTTATACCAACTTGGGAAAAAAAAAGTTTGGAGCTAGCAGTGCCACCTCTTGGTGAGCGCAGGAACTTTTCAACCAACCGTTATATTAGCATTATTGGAAATTTCAGAATTTCCTGATATCTGAGTGTGACAGATATCTTAGCAAAAGTACAAGCAAAATACTGGGCTTAAGTAAATACTAACAGTTTCCTTAGGAATCCGCCATTTACATAGCTATTTGTTATGTATTTTCAAAACTTTTTTTTTTATTTTTATCGTTAAACTGCAGAATAAAAATTTTTATCTCAATTGCAAATGAAAACGGTGTACCTACATGACAAAAAGAGATTTATCATTCTAAATCATAATTACAATAAATTACACTAAACCAGATGAACAACTGAGAAGCAGGGATGGAAAATTTTTTATAATAGTTCTTTTTTTGTTTGTTTATATTAAAAGTGCTTTTACAATTAAGGAATACTTCACGCTGTATCAAATTAAACTTTTTCTCTTTCTCTCGAATACATTTTTAATATTTTTTATCTTTTTAAATTTCCCTCCAGAGTTAAACTTGGAATATTTGAAATATATTAAAAACTTATATATGGTATTAGTAATGACGTACATTATTATATTCAACTCTTTTAGACACAAAAGTACATTTGAGGTTCTACTGTAGCTCAAAATGTGCTCTAGTATCATCTATATTATGCGCGAAAAAATTATTTTCATTTAAAAGAAATTATACCACAACGATGTCATAAGAACACAAAAATTACAAAGGGAACATTTGGTGAATAGTACCAAATGAGTCAAAGGAATACCATGGTACTTTAAAGGTTCTAATAGTACCAGTTTTGTGGTGGAAACAAATTTTTAAGGTGAAAAAAAAACTTTTGTGGTGAAAAAAAGTTTTAAGGTAAAAAAAATTTTTGGTGGTGAAAAAAAATTTAGAGGTGAATATAAAATACTATTCACTTCTAAGCGACTGGTGAAAAAATAAGAATAAATTATTTGCCAGTTGCTACTATGAACTTGTTCTCTTAAAATATTATTTCGTTAAAAACAATCTAAAATATATATTAAATTAATCGAAAATACAATCAAAAAGAGAACTACTAATTTTCTATTATATTCAGAACATTTGGTTGTTTATTTTCAATCATTGTTTAATAATCAACAAAAGTAGTAAAAACAATCGAAAGTCGTTTGAAATAACCATAAATTTTTAACTGACAAATTGAAAGTTTTTTTTATTTGTATGTAATAACAAATCACAACACACATATATTTATAAATTTTTATTTTCTATGTGTGTATGTATATTTAGATAATTTCTTGTAATTTTTAATAAAATAATTTTGTATTTGAACAAACAATTTTGATAATAAAAAAGTAGGAAAAATTATTTGAATTTCTATTTTTAGAACCAGACAACAAAAAATTTTACATTTAACAGAAAATATCAACTCCTACTAAAAGTCTGAATTTTTCATAGTTTGTTTTACAAATGACTTATTCATATAGCTAAAAATATATTACTTTGAATTTCAATTGATTGTTAATTTAAAGACAAACTCTACATATTTCCAATAAACATTTTTGCTGCGAATAAAGCTAATATCAAGTGTTATTCAAGTCATGTTTTCCAATTTCAAGCCTTGTTTTATACTTTGATTACACATTAATTTAATAGCATATTCCAGCAATATGGACACTGAAATTCAAGTCGAGCATTACAGTAAGAATATACTATAACTCAAGCCTTGAATCACAGTTCAATTCAAGATCAAACAACATAATAATAACACTTGTTTTCAAGCCATAACTTCAAGTTTAAATAAAGCCATAAAAATACGGTAATAATTGGTTTTGGTACAATTTATTAACTCTTTTTTACATACATACATTTTTATAATTTTAGTTTTTTATATTTAATCTTTATTTTTGATTTTCGATGTATTTTTCACTAATCCTGTTTTTACTTCGAAAAGTAGAAATTTGTAGAATGTTTCTGAAATAAAAAATTATATTATTTAAGGACAAAGTTTAGCTCCAAATGAATGAAGCTTACCTTTTCCTTAAAATCCAAGGAATAAGTTCAGATTTTATAAAAATCTGAACAGGAAAATTGTAAATTTGAACAAATGTTTTAATTTGATTTTAAAATATTTACAATAAAGGAAAAACATGAAAGATATTATTTTTATTTGTATGAACTTGATTTTGACTGTAAAAAAATACCTAAAATAAAGCACAATATAAGCTATATTAAAAGCACTTGAATGTTTGACTTTTCAATGTTTATTGGGTTACTTTTTAAATGTACTATATTCGGTAATGGAAAATTTTGTGAGTGTATAGAAAAGTTAGAGGTACCTTCACATTTTCACTCATTAATTTTTAACCGCTGGAGAAATTTTATTCATTTTCAATACCAAACTTTTCGGTAGGTCTTCGCGACTGACAGACGGACATCGCTAGATCGGCAAAAAGAGGCTAAACACATTGGGGAATACATTAAATTATATTTTAGCAAGTCATCCGAACTCTTGAGTGGGAAGGATAAGACAAAGTAGACTTACCCTGAAAAATTTTGCGAAAATGCCAAACACAAAAGTACACTCAGAATATTATGTAGTTAACTGTTTGTAGTTTAATAAAAAAGTTTTCCGTTCCATTTAAAAATAAAGGAAGATACATTTATTTTTTAAAGAAACATCTATATTAACTTTTTTATACATTTATTCGAAGTAATTTACTATCATTTACCGATTTTTTTCAGTTTCATTTATTTTTTTCATTTGTTTGAAATTTAATAAAAATTTACCCACAAAACGGAAACTTGTGGTTTATTTGTGTCCGTAACAGTTATTACAAATTTAAATTTTGTTTGCTGTCTGTTTCAAAAAAAAAATATTCAAAAAATTTCAATTTGTTTTTTTATTTAAATTGGTTGTATATATACAAAATTTTTGAATACAACTTACAAGAACTTCATAAACACACATACATATACAAATACATTCACACAAAAAGTGTTTACAGCTTCATATGCATACATACATTTTGTATTGTGCAAGTTTATTAAAAAAAAAACAAAAAATACAAAAACGGAAATAATTTCAAATAAATGAAAAAAACATTTATTTTTTAAGGATTGGTGGGTAAAATTTTGACATTTATTTTCACTGATTATATCAGTTGTTTCTTACGGATGTGTCAGTTGATTAATCAACATTTAAAAATAAATAACAAATGGCATTTAATTTAAATGAAAATTAAGTAGACCGGTTTTTAAATGAAATATCATTTCTTTTAAATGATATTTTCAGTTATTTTAACTTACAAACTTTTTTAAGTGTATAATATTCATTTAAAATACATTTAAGAATGAAAGGTACCTAGCCTTTAATTGAGTCCGTGCATAAAATGAAGTCATCAATGATGCATATATGGAAATTTTTGAGGCGCCTTTGAAAATTTATACTCTGCAAATACATTTACTTTTAAGTATTTTTTTGAGCATTCATAAAATATTGAAAAATGAATTCAAAAAAAATTAAATTTTAAATAAAAAGATCAACAATGCACTTTTTAAAGTATTTTCTGATATTTCCAATTATTCCACCCTCCCAATTATCCGATTAGGGCATTCTTCGAAAAATTACGGAAATTTTTTAATGCGTTATTCGGGTCGATTAATCGAAAAAATTGGCTGCTTTTTTGGGAAATATCAAGTTAAACCTACTGCGTTGCATTGTAAAGTGTTTCTTAAGAATTATTCAAAGTTCCTTAGACGTTTTATAATCATGATTTTTTGAAAGGAATCTGAGGACTAAAAAAAATTATTGTTATACATGTTCACTGGAAGTAACCCCTTAAGCCTAAAACAGAAAAATAAAACTGGGTTTTAATTTTCTTTATTTGTCGCTGTCGAAAAATAATTTGTCACTGTTCCTTTTTTTTAAAATATGCGAGTTTGATTTCTGCAAAAAAAAAAAAAACAGAAATTAAATAATAAATATCTGTAGATTTTTGACAAAAGCACTTAAGTAGACTTAAGAAAATTTTGCAAAATTTTTTATTCAATAAAATCTTATAATACGCTCACAGAGAGAAAAATTGTGTCAACTGAAATTCGGTTACTACAATTAAAATCGATTGTTACAACTAATTATTGTTTGCCACAACAAAATTCTGTTATCACAACTGAATTTTAGTTGCATCACCCAAAATATTCAGCAAACACATTTTAAAATGGTTGTCACAATCGAATTTATTGGTTGTCGCAACCAAAATACACTTTTCAATTCAGTTGGAACTTTATTCTTGTGTACATATTTCTCAGTCCTCACCTAGTAAATTGTAACGAGTTTTTACTGTGTTTGTGCAATTAATGATTCAAAAAAGCGAATAAGTGAATTCTTAAATATTTTTCACAAAAACATTTTTTTCCACCTAAGATCTTCAACTTTTCAAATTTTTTCAAAAAATTAACTAACCTAAGTTTAACAACAGTTACAAAATTCCAATTTACATTTTTTAGCTTTTATCAATATTTTTATGTGATTTTTTAAAGAAACAATTTTTAAGAAAATAGTTGCAAGCAATTTTTATAACTAAAGTAACGTCATAGTGCTTGTTAGGAAAATATATTGATTAACATTAATAAACATATAATTACAAAGTATATCTTAACTCCCTAAACGAGCACTAGCTACAAAGGCTTTCGGCTCGTTGTAGCGAAAACAGACCAGAGCCTCTGGTGGGAATCGAACCCACGACCCCCGCACTGATAAGCTAGCACGCTACCAACTAGCCTACTGGGCCACGTGTTTAATTGCTTGAAGTAAAATATACGTTTTAATAGATTTTTTCTTCAAGATCTACTTATGGCTCTGGTATTAAATACTTTTTTTGATTATTATACAATTTCAATATACACAGAAAAAAATATCAAAGTCTAAGTAATTAAAAATATTTGTTATAATTCAAATTCGATTTCTAACAATTTTTTGCTTGAAAGGTTTGTAAATTGTTTTTTTTTTCATATAAAAATTCTTTGAAAATAAAAATTGAAGTAACAAAAATAATAACAAAAAGTTTTTTGTTTGCACAAATTCCATTGTTGGTGCCTTTTTAAAAAAGTTTTACTTGTATTTACAAAAATATTATATGAAAGATGTTTAATATTACAAACAGAATTTTGTAAAATTTTCTCTGTGTATTTAACATTTTTCAATACGTAATTTTAAATTTAAATTTGTTTTGATTCAGTAATTTAATAAGAACAAAGCGAAATGTTTAAAACTTATAACGTCTCTATACGTTCGATTTACGTTGCCAAATTGAAAATTTTTCAGTAAAACGTATTTAAAAGTAGAAACACTAGTAGTTTGGTAGAAATTTAACTTCTTTAGGCATTGATTCAAAACGATCAATTACATTTACCATCCCTGGTGTGGAAAATACAATTAAATGAGAGAGTACAAATTGTTTCAAAAACGTATCACATATGTATGGTTGAATGGGCATCGTGGGAGCAACTATTGTAGAATAAATAAAACATTTTCCCAATGAAGTCAAAAAAATACTCCCTTGTAATGAAGCTGATCTCAAATCACTCAGGGATTTACACAGAAATTTTGAAAAGATAATAAAATACAGTTTTAGTAGAGAATCTAAGTTAAATTAGAACGGAGCTAGTTAGCTACAAAACGGTATAAATTTAACAAAAAAAATTAAAAAAAAAAATAATTTAAAAAAGCAACTATATTTACATAACTAAAAAGACAGGAAATGGATATTATAGAATAAAAACAACAAAAAATTATTATTTTAAATTTTGCACAAATAAAAAATATTCAAAAAAATAAAGTTAGATTAAACAGCGAGTTCCCGTCATTGTTTAATTTTGTTTTAACACTAACGATAATTATAGTAGTCTTTTCAATTTAATTTAAAATATGTGGGTACTTTTCCAAAAATTTTACAAATCTCATTGAAAACTTTTAAAATTTAAGCATAGTAATTTGTTTGGAGTTTAAGCGTAGTATGTGATTTATATGTGGAAAATTTTTACTCCGTTTTTAAAGGCCTCACATCGTTATTTAAATTGTAAAAATAAGTAATTTTTTTATTTTAAAATAATAGTTGATGCATATTATATTTGAGTAAATAACAAATTCTCATCGTACAAAATCTTTTTTCCTACATATATGGAGTATAACATTTTTTTCACGTGCAACCCAAACAACTTTCTATGCTTTACGTGAAATATTAATTATTTTTCACTATAAAGAATTCACGTAAAAAATTTATTTTCAAGTAAATTTAATATACTATTATTTTTATTTTTACAATTAAAATTGAAGCCAGTTTAAGTCGAAGAGAAATTTTTCACTGGAAAAACAATTTATTATGCTTAAGAAAACTTTTTGATGTCACTGCAGATGTACCTGTTTTTTCTTAACCCTTTGACGAGCAATAATAATTTGCCAAGTGATTTTTTCCTAATGTGGTTTGAATCGACAGATGATAATTTAAGCTTTTAGATCGTACTCGGGAAAATCGTGCATGTTCTGGAATTAGTGAATAAAAATTTACTTGCCATTTTGAGTGTGTTTCGCTTTTTTAGAGGATCCCAGAGGCCCTGGCTCCCTTAACACCAAATAGAAAATAATTATATTTTTTATATTTTTGAGGGGTGCTCGGAAAAGTAAAATTTTGTAAAAAAATGTTCATATCTTCTACGCAGGAAAAAGGCATCTCTGATATGTTTACCGGCAAATATATATTTGCTTAGAAACTACCATATGTATATTTGAAGTAGATTTCCAAGAATTTTATATTTATGGTTATTATAAATATGTTTCCAGGCAAACATTGTAATATTTGTAATTTCCCACCTAAATAAACATATATTTGCAATTGTAATTTTATCATTATTATACTTGGGAGATGCAAACATAATAATTATAATCATATATTTATTTGCAGGCAAACATATATATGTTTATAAGCAAATATATTATATTTGCAGGCAAGCATATTGTAGTATTATAAATGCGGCAAATATAACTTACAGCGTTTCCAAACATATGTATATTACCAGCATATTATATTTCCAGCACGGCGTTTTTTCCAGCGTGTAGATGTTTTTAAAAACTCATATTGTAGTATTAATAAATATAAAATTACGCTTGAAATTAATAAAAATAATTCCAAATTTTATGAATCAAGTGTTTTTCTTCTCACAACAAATGTTTAATAACAAAAAAAAAAAAATACATACTAATTGAATTCGCCTGCTACCCATCTGGCGAATTCAATTAGTAAAAAAACTAGTGAAAGTGAATTCAAGAACACCAAAATATTTGAATTCGTTTTATTTTTGTCGTAATGGAATTCCAGAACATAGACGAATATATTTATGAAAATTACACTTGGAACGTTGGAAATTGTTTAATATTTCCCAATCGGAACAATCAATATTACTTAGATTCATTCAATAATATCAAAGCTTTTCTTAAATTCTAGAGTTTATTCGGTATTGGCGATTTTTTCTAATTTGAGCGTTTTTCGAATTATAGCAATTTCGAGTTTTACAAATTTTTTGCGATTGTTCCAATTTTGGAATTTTTTTTTTTTTTAATTTGAGCGATTTTTAAATTTAAATTTTGGAGATTTTTTCCAATTTTGACGATTTTTTAAATACCATCGATTTTTTCGATTGATGATTATTTTAATTTTTGATTTTTTGTATTTGTAAAATAAATCTTCAATTTCTTTTAATGAAAACTAATATCGTAGTTATTTATTTTCTAAATTTTCAAATCGAATGAAGAAAATCGAATGTCATTCCCAAATTACTCACTCAAATAAAAAAAATAAAAATCCCAAATTTTGAAATCAATCGAGTAAAAATCTATTGAGAAACCGGATGATGTAAAACGAATGAAGTCTTTTAAAATTAAATCAATTGAGGCTAACTAAGAATTTGAGAATTCAATCATTCCATGGCCAATCAGAATTAAATTTTTCATTTCAACTTTCACTTGTGTTTCTATGAAAGACAACGGCGAAAGAACACATGTCTTTCAATATTAACTAGCAGCTAATTTGGACATATTAAGAAGAATGTTAAACGAAGAATTAGTAAGTAATTAGTTGGTAATTAGTAATCAAATTAACTCAATAAATTATTTAAAGTGGTTTATTTAAAGTCGGGAGTTAATAAGAGATATTTACAATTAACGTAGCAGTCCAGAAAATGCATTCCATTCGGCTAGTGCCTAAAAACTTCAATGTGCATTCTCCATGATCACAAAATATAAAAAAAAAAAAAAATTAATTTTAAGAATTTTCATAATCTTGAACCAGACGAAAATACATCTCATCATATAAAATTTATACAAATATACAATAAGAAAAACGTTAATATTTACCAATTTTTCGCAACTGTGCGTCAAGTACGGTTGTTTTTACAACAACACATAATTTATTTTAAAAACGCAATTTTTAGTAATACCAGTACGTACCGTTACCAACAATACCTTTATAAAAATCGATACCAATACCGTTCATCAATTCGGATCCCAACCTTGTTTCCTAAAAATTTTTTAAATAACTTAATATTTGGTAAACATGTTTCTGGGTGTATTTTAGTTGCAATTACCGTTAATTTATTTCGAATGTTTTTTTTAAGTTTTGTGTGTTTCAAAACATTATTTAAAACCTAAAAAATTTAAGTATGTATTTTACAATTCAAATGACAAATTTACAAAATTCACTTTTTTATACAAATGCCTTAGCGTATGACTAAAATCAAAACGTCGGCGTTAGGCGTGTGTCAAAATAGACAAAAATAACATCTGAAACCTCAGTTTTGTACATTAACGTAAGATTTTTGAGGCTATTAATTTTTATGTGTATTTTTTTTTAATTTTTGATTAAAACACAACATTTTTCGTTCTTAAATTCTGGTTCTTGCATTTAAAATTAAATTTTAATTGAAATATTTTTTATGTTTTAAAAACCTTCAACAAAACAATTCAAATTAACTGAAAGTAAAACAACTTCCAATTTAAAATAGCGTTTGCTAAGCTATGACCTCACCAATTTTGACAACTATAAAAAATCAACAATACGGTAACACCTGTTTATAAATGTCAGATAAACAATAACTAGTATTTATTAAATCATCACGCAAACTCTAATTCTACAGCTGCATATTACATTATTTTTAATATGTTTTATTATTAAATACAATAATATAAATAAACAGTATTTTGCTAAAACAAATTTATACGTAAATTAAAATATTTAAAGTAAAATTTTAAAATGTTATTATCTTGTTGTGCTGGTCCAAAAAGGTAATGAACAATTACGGTTTTATTGTTATTAATAATGAAGATGTGTGAATTTATTATTTTGTTGTTGGTGGAAATTTAGAAACATTGAACTTTAAAACAGTGTTGCCACTACATGAAAACATTATTCTCAAAAAATTGTTGGTTTGACAAAATACCCTATTTGCGTTGTATTAAAATAGTATGTAGATTTAAATTGGATTTGCTTTACTTAGCGATTTATACTTACTCCCCTTCTATATTAAAAATTAAAACCTTAGCAATGAGTAAAATGCGTCGGCAGAATAACGGCTCAAAATTTCTAATTGCCTAGCTTATGTTAAAGGTGGAGATCAATACGTGATGTTAACTCATATAAAAAAAATGTCAAGAAAGAAGGTTCTTCTGTGATTACTTGTAAATACACTTGTAAAGTAAAAAATTGTTATATTTTTCTTTTTTATCCTTATTTAGTTCTTTTAAATTAAACTTTTCTATTTTTTTTATTATTTGTGGCGTTTTTTTTTACTGTTGTCAAAGGAAAATGACAGCTAGTTTAACGTTTTATCTTAGCAATAATTGCTAACGAATACTGCTGGAAAATTATTGCGACATATTTGTCGGCAATAAAAATGTACGAAATCGAAACGAGTGTTTTTTTCTTACAAAATAATCAGTGTCGACACCAAAGGAATGGTTTTCAAAATGGTTGGAAACATAGCCGGAGAGCTTTAAACATAGCGAAAAATAACAACTTCAAAACTAATGTTTCTGCATTTTAAATTTATTGCATCTATCTTATACTTATCCTTATCTTATTTCTTCAGATATCGATAATATTTATACTATATATTTGGCATTGATAACTTACTATTTATCGCTTCATTTAGGCAAAATAACGGTTAAAGACGAAACAAGAAATCCAGTAATCAAATATTTTCGATTTTTGCTAACATAAAATAACAATATCCATAAATTAATATTACATACCGAAAGTTATGTTATTATTTTAGAAGTTACCGCGATTTTCGCTTTTTGAACATTGCGAAATTTAGGGAAATTTACATTAAACATCCCAGCAAAACCACACATTACCAAATAATGGGTAAAGTAATGTATAGCCATAGGGGCCGATGGATTATTTTACACCTTACTTCAGTGATGAATTTTACAGGCGATGAGCCTCAAAGTAATGTATATACCCATTACTTTAGAGGTGATAATGTAAGGGGTTACTTAAATGGTTACGAGAATGGAAAAAGTAATGTGACTAAAAATAGATTATTAAAAAAGAGGAATTTTTTTTAAAAAAAATTATTACAAATATTTTATTTAAAATATTTGTAATTAAAAATAATGTGGTCAAGATGGGAATCGAACCAGGGAAATCTGGTTGCCAGCTAAGAACTCTACCCACTGAGCTATCGACGCATATAGTATTTGATTGCTTAAAACTTAAATGAATTGTTGCGCTTCGTTTTTTCGCTAGTGTAGTCAAAACAAACATACATTATCCTTTTGCTTACGAAAAAAACACAAAGTAATGTATCTAAAAATAGATTTTCAAAAATATTTCAATTATTACTTTACATTTATAAATCATATAATAGGTAATCAATAATGAATAACTTATTACTTTATGCTTGCAAATAATGAAATAGGTAACGAGCTATCATTACAAGGTAACGCATGAGAATATCGCACCCATTACCAAAGTTTTGCTGGGATTACTAAATTACTACAAAAACTGAGTGTATTAGCTGTGATTAATTTCCAAAAAAAAACTGTTAATTGATTTTCGAGGTAGAGGGATGTTCCTAAAACGTGTCCAGACGGTGTCCTGTGAATCCTGGAACAAAAATTTAAACCTATTTTGCAAGTAGAGACTCTTAACTTCCTTTGCTATTATCAATAATGTCAGAGCGTAAATATTGTATATTTTTGGTGATTTTTTAACTATTTACGAATTTTTAAAGGAGATGTATATACTCCCTTAAAAATCGTGCGTTGAACAACAATAGTTTGAAGGCAGAAAAAGTAGTAAATTATGTTTTCTCTCTATATCAAGTAATAATAAAAAACTATCATTTAGCAAAAAACTACTTTATATATGACAGCCGCTTTTTGGTGGTATTACCAAAGAGTTATATTTTTTTTAGACTAAGCAACTAGTTTTCCTAGTTTTTTTAAGCATTTTGACAAGTAAAAACTATGTAGTTTTAGCTCAGTCAAAATATTATAATTAGATTTATGTTTCAAGAGTACCAATGTAGGTGTACATTCCTTACTTGTACTTAGTACTCTCACTATCTTTATCAACTATAAATTCAGAGAATTTATACACCTGTATAATAGATATACTTTTAAAGAGTCTACATCTGTCTACATCAAAATTAAATGTTATATTATAATAGCACCGTTATAAGAATTAACAAAATATCAAAGCATTTGACTGTGTATAAGTATACCAGCAAAGCTTTGGTAATGGGTGCGAGTATATCTACCTCGAAATGGTAGCTCGTTACCTTTTGGATTATTTGCAAGCATAAAGTAATAAGTTATCGACGTAAAGTTATTATTAAAATATTTTTGCAAATCTATTTTAAGACTCATTACTTTGTATTTTCTTGTAAGCAAAAGGGTAATGTATTTATGTATTTGTAATAATTTTATTTTAAATAAAAATTTGTATTATCAAAATCTGTTTTTAGATACATTACTTTTCCCATCCTTGTAACCATATAAGTAACCACTAGCTTCATCACCTCTTAAGTAATGGGTTCATTTGTATAATTCTTGTTTCAATTTATGTCTAGACTATTTCTGCATAGTTTTAACGCATTTGAAGCTTCGGTGTAAAAATTCCGTACTACTATCCGAAAAAGACCTTTAAAAAAGTACTATTTTTTTAAATAGTACTTTTTTTTAATAAAATACTTTTTTTTAAACAAATTACTTGTTTTTGAAAATATAACTTTTTTTAAAAAAAGTACGTTTTGATAAAAAGTATTTTTTTTAAGAAAAGCACTCAAAAAATTATTATTTGTTACAAAAAGTACTTTTTTTTTGCAAAAATACTTTTTTTTTAACAAAAAGTACTTTTCTGCAAAAAGTACGTATTTTTACATGTACTTTTTTTAAGAACTTTTTTTTTGAAAAAAAAAATATCTGGAAAAGGAACTTTTTTGTAAATAATATTTTAAACGTTGCTATTAAATTAAAAAAGTGCTTTAATTTTGGAAAAAACATTTAATAAGTATTTTTTTTTTTAATCTTGTATTTTTAAACAAGTACACATTGACTACTTTTTGCGGGTAGACCGGTCACCCGGGTTTTCGGTCTACCTGGTCAGACCGAAAGACCGGGTAGACCGGCCCGCTAGGATGTTATCCCACTATAAAAATGGATTAACACATCGAATATCTACTATTTCCCAAATTTTTGCGAATTCTCTTTTTAAAATGACCTTTCATATCCCCAATAATGGAATATAGTAGACAGAGATGGTCAATGTGTGTATAGCAGAGAACTGCAACTGCTGATTGCAAAACGTTCATACGCAATGAACACAAGAATAAATATGTGTTTGCGTTCAAACGCTGAATATACTCCAACACACATATTTGTTGATAATTTTAAATCAATCAAACGACGTGCAAATTGTTGTGCCACTGATTTGTAATCATCGGTCGTTGTTATACCATTGATTTTATTCTGTTCATTCGAGCCAACAATAATTATTTTGATGTAAAATAAATCAGAAAAAACAACAAACAACGTGTATGAGTTTATTCATAATTAAAACAAAATAGTTTCTTATCTATAAAAAGGGGATTGGTTTTTTAGAAACACATTTCATAAATGGTATATGTACATTAGGGTGGGTCTAAAATACGTTTTTTTAAGAATTTTTATTAGTAATACCAAAAATATTGGTCTTTGTGAATTTTTTTTTAATTTAGGTCGATATCTCAGGCTCGCCCAATCCGGTTAAAGTTAAATATTGCCCAATTTTCAATCAAAATAGATGAAAAAAAAAAATTGAGACAATATTTAAATTTTTCCGGATTAGGCAAGCCTGATATATCGACCTAAATTTTTTTTCCAAAAAAAAATATTTTTATTTCACAAAGAAGAATATTTTTAGTATTGTATTACTAATAAAAATTCGAAAAAAGCGGATTTAAGTCACACCCTAATGTACATTTATGAAGTGTGTTTCTATTTTGTTTTAATTATGAATTCACACATACCCGTTGTTTGTTGTTTGTTTTTCTGATTTATTCAACGCTGACTTTTTGTTGAGTGATTACATTTGCATAAAACATAATTGACATATGATTCAAACTGATCCGAATTACGCGTTCAGTAACATTATGCTGATTTTATTTTACAGTAAATTTTGTTGAATTATTAAATGTGAACAAGAATTTTTGTGTATGATTAAATCAAGAAAAAAGTTGATTTTGCAGTTCTCTGGTGTATAGACCTCAATATTGAAACAATATTTTACTTGACAATATTTTACTTGATTTACTGCGTACAGTTCGCATCGAATTAGACCATTGTAGGGAGGAACCCAAATAAATAAAAATGATTTTCTGCCAGCCAACTCAATTTTAAGATAAAACCCTTGGCCCAAATTCCGCCAGTCATCATTGCTCGAGATTCTTGTCAATTTCTCGTTTTTTTTCCAGTTTTGCGATTCGATATTAAGAGATAGTGCCAACTGTACAATATTTTACCGTGTTATTGGGACAAATCAATGTTTCAAACATGTTTTTCCATATATTTTTAACGCCAAAACAAAATGTTTTGTCAAAGCAGGTACTCGTATAATGGAAACGTTATATAAGGATGAACCATTTAAATATAATTTTGGCTTGCTCAAGGTCAAACTTTCTCCAAAAAATAATTTTATAAATATTGTTAGTGAATTAAACAAAAAAAATTAAACAATGATAGTTAGTAACAGATATATTTTCAAATATGGCTATATTTTCCATTTATAATGTAATCGTTTTATATGTTTCCTTATTTAAAGTACATATTAAATAAATAGTTTCTGTATAAATAGAGGCTCGTCTGAGTAGAATAGTTTTAGTCAGACGTGTTGATTTAAATTAAATACAATTTAAATATTGTTTTAAGTTGAAATCTAGTCATCTCTTGTGTGCACAATAACAATAATTGAATTTAGAATTAAATAATAAGTACATACGTAGTCACAAAATGATTTGGCTGCAAGACAACGACAATTGAAACGAAAAAAAAAATCAAATTATACTTAAAGACGTTACAACTTAAGTAATTGAATTAAATCAAGTGTAAAGTGTTAATTTCAAAATAAATTTGTTTTCGGGATTTAAATACAAGCAAAACAAAATAATAAATATATACAAATATCACATTTAAATATAATATGTTAAATAAATTTATAAAGCAATATTTAATTTTAATTGCAATTACACAAATGCCTAAAAGTTTTGGCGATGAAACAAATGACGTCCATACAGTTTGGGAATTGGGTTCATCGCGACCCGATGAGGATCCAACAAAATTGCAAATGTGGCTGACAATAAGTGCACAAAAACGTTTTCTAGAGATATCATGGAAAAATGCTCCCGCTCATGAAGATGATCGTATAATGTTGACTACAGAGGAACCGTTAACATTTAAAAAATTAAAATGGATACCCACTGAACGTACTCCGAAGGCAGAGTTTCAAATAAACGAAGAAACCACAGCATCAGTAACAGAGGAAGCAGTAGAAGGTAGCGGTAATTTTGAAAATATTTATTCTTCAACCACTGAGGAGTCACCATACAAAGCCAAAGATATACATTATTGGATTTCCAATAATGGTTCAAATCCCATTGTTGCCGCCCTAGTACCTACTGCCAGTTCACTGTGGTTTACCACTGGTGTACCATTCGATTATCAACTATCACAAAATGTTACATATTCTACCTCATGCTATGGCTATTGGGCTTCGTATGTTAGCGGTTCGAATGACACCATATTGGCCACCACCTGTCTTCGTGCTTATCCCAGATGGATGAATGATATGCGCTCTATTATTGGTGGCTTACGTTTTCGTGATCTCCTTATACCCGGCAGTCATGACTCAGGTTCATATCGTATTAATTTCGATCCTTTGGATAAAGAAACTATTGTGACCAAATACACTCTAACACAAGATGATGATGTTCGGGGTCAACTGATGCATGGTATTCGTTATTTGGATATACGTGTCGGTTATTATCGTAATACTCCACAAATGTTTTTCGTTAATCATGGCATTACGAGACAGAGACCTTTAATTGAAATAATCGATCTGGTTAAGGAGTTTGTGTTGCATACCAATGAAATTGTAATATTTGGTTTAAAAGAGTTTCCAGTTGGTAAGTTAATTGAAGATTTCATATATTAGTCTAGTATTATTTTTTAATTGGTGAAAAATTGGTGCGCGCATTATATCCGGTTTTAGGATTATATCTGAAATACTTCTGGACATAATCCTGAAATACTTCTGGGTTTATGATTGTGCCAAACATAGTCGTACTATATTATAGTTATCATATTATAATAATAAAATATCCATACTTTTACCACAATATGGACCCTAGCTATATTATGATCCAAAAATTACCATATTATGATTCTAAATGAACACATGATGTTAAATTTATCATAATATAATGGCATGTAATCATAGTATGCTCAAAGTGTTATTACATTATGGTCCCCATAACAGTATTATGATTTCTGGATTATCATAATATGATCCATATAAAATCTTTATATAGAATCTTTTTGACAATGAACTGATTATTGTAAATAATATTACATGTATAAGGAAAAAACCCTCAACAAAATCTTCTGAAGTTTAAAACAAAATAAACTGGATCTTAAAAAGTCAATTGATGAAATATTTTAATGCCACATGAAAGGTATTTTCTACCCATCTGATATTTGTCCAGTTTTAGTAAACAATATATGATTTTTTTAAGACATTTTGGTTTTTATGAAAAAAGACAATACTCGTATTAGGAATGTAAATATCAAAGTCATGTTTTTTTTGATGTATAATTATTCATTGATTGTTGCCATCATATTATGGTTGCATTATTATCATATTTTTTTCATAGTCAGAATTTTTGTTACCACAGTATGGTTACAGCCAATCAGGACATAAAGTAAGAGGTGCCAATCATAAAATAGTAAAATATTTACTATAATAATGATGGTAGCGACCATGTTGATGGTTAGACAACCAATAATATGGTTATGACAACCGTACCCGATTGCAGCTAGCACAACATAGTAGCAGTGATCATGTTGCAACCATGATTTTTCTCTGCTTGTAAGTAGGATTTAAGTCTGTTTAACCCTCTAATCCCTCTAATTATAATATCTATAATATTTATGCTGCATATTCGGCAAAACACTCAAAAAAAAAAAAGACATGAACTAAAAATTGATCCAAAATTTCCTTTAAAATAGTTTAAAAATTTTTCTCAATTTAAGTAAAATTTTATTAAAACTTAGAAAAATTTTCATAAAATGAATAAAAATTCCTAAGTTTGGGTAAAAACGAAATAGTTTATATGTGACCTTTTTCGAGAAAAGGGACCTAGTGTGTCAAAAAACGAGTTTGGACTTAAGAGTGGATTCTGGTACCTAAAAGGGTGTAGAATAAGATGAAATGTGTTAGATTTCTGATAAAAATTTATTTACCCCATAAAAAAGTACAAAACGAACTTGGGAAAATCGATAAAAATGAGAAAAACATTAAAATTTTACTTTTTTTGATTTTTTGGTTTTAAATTGTTTTTTTTTTTCGTCAGTCTTCGAATTTTTTGGAGTTTGCACTTTTTTTCGGTGTTTCGTGATCTGGTACTTCGATTTTCTTCCGTTTGACAATTTCAGTTTTTTCTTTTTTCGGCGCTTTGACTTCAGCTTTCTTTTTCTCGTGATCGGGTGCTTTGATTTTTTTTCTTGCTGGCAGGTTCAGATTTGATAACACTCGTTGGCACAAGACTGAAGCGTCACTTTATTCTTTTCCTTTCTTATAGTTATTTTTACAATGTTCTTCGTATTAGTATACGCACATCAACCCTTTGCTGAGAGCGAACAGATAGCTGAGAACGAACAGAGCATCAACAATAGCAAATGTATTGTCACACTAAAAGCGAAAAAAAATACGTCACCACATAGGCATGACGTCACCAAAGTCGGCACCCAATCATAACTACCATACCAAATCGCATCTCCCAACTGAAGGTGTGTTCCCAGTGATAATGCGTTATGAAACTATAAATGCGTTTTTCTCAAAACTTCATTTTCACACACAAGGTCCCTTTTCTCGGAGAAGGTCACATATACTTAGAAATAGTTCATACATTTCTTAAGTAATATTTCTTGATTTTATGAAGAAAAACAAGTATATTAAATACAGATTTATCAATTTTTATGAAAAACATCTCAGTTTTAAGAAATTTGCATACTAAAATGTAATAAAATTAAGTTTAGTTAAAAAAATTTAGAACAGAATTTACTCCCATTTAGTTCCAAAAATGTGTCTAACTTAAAATGAGAAAGTACTTGAACTTAATGTGTGTTCATTTTTTTCGAGAGTGGTAAAATTAACTAAATTTTAGAAAGCCATTTCTAAATTCACTTTTTAAGTATACCACTTTCTAATTTTGAAAAATTGTTTTCTAAAAATTAGTTCAGACAATTTAAAAAGTAATAATTTTTTGCCTATGTAATAATAAAAATTTATTTGGTTTTACAAACTGATGAAATATTTCTAAGGAAAATTTTCATACAACTTAGTTCAGATAAATTTTAAAATTTTTTTTTTTCAAGTAAAAGTTTTCTAATTTTTGAAAAATAATAATATTAGGTATAGGATTTTTTTTTTGTTGGAAAAAAACAATAAATTAAAAACAAACTAGTTAGTTTTCCTAATTTTCCAGACAAAATATTATTAAAGGAAACAAATTAAAGTAACCATTTAAGAAATAGATCGTGCATGATTGTAATTTTTGCTGCGTAACTCTAATCTCTAATCGTAACAGTCTTTAACATTGAACTTAAGGTTGCTTAAAATATTCTTTTTAAATTTTGTGAGCAAAAGGTTAAAAATTTCGAATTTGAGCTTTTATGTAATAATTTTGTTTGCTGACTACAATACAAAATATCGCAAGCACATTTTATAATAATTGACGTACCGCTTATTAAACTTTATATTTAACGAACTATTATTTTTCACATAATAATAAAAAAAGTTATAATTTGTATATATCAATTAAATTTTAATCTAAAATGTCATAAAATAAACTTATGACATTTTTTCCATTTTCCAATAATAACAAGAAATATAACTGTGATGTTTTGTATTTTTTCAACAATTTCCTTAAATTAGTTTATTTTAGAAGACAAAGGACCCCCAGTGTTTCTTAGCCATAGATGCCGTTTGTCACGTAGGGTGTCCCTTTTTGTAGTTTCCTCAAGCAGAATCGTTAATTAACTACGAAAAGGATCTGACTTTGTAACAATTTATTACGTTTCAAGATATCCTGCAGTACATTTTTTTTTAATTTATTTACCTTTTTGGTAATGAAATTTATGAAATTATATTTTAAATACATTTATATTTTAAATGCATGGGTTTACCGTAGAAACAGTTTCATATTAATTAGAAATTTTTTTATCAAATTTAAGGATAATTTTCACTTAAAAGAAGTACTATTTAACTTGAGGTTAGAAAATATTTTCTTATTTTTAGAAATTTATTCCTAGTTTTTAGTAAAAAAAATTATCTAATGAACTTAAATAAAATAAAATTTTTCTTAAAACCAAGAAAACATTTCCTAACTAACATTAAATTTTTAGATGATGTTTGAACTATTTAGGAGGAAATTTTAATATTTTCTAATAAAAATTTAGTTCTCAGTAGTAAAATTGTTCTATAATTTAGAAATTTTGACCAAATTTTAAGTAGAATTTGCTTCTTAATTTCAAGGAAAATTTTTATTAAATATTGGTCAAAAAAGAAGTGTCTTTGGCGCCGTTTTCATTTCAATTTTTCCTCCAAATAAGTTAATTTTTCTAAATTCTAGTTATTTTTTTTTTTTTTTAATTGTAATAATATGTTAGCTTGTTTTTTGAGTTAGTTGTATTCATAAAACATGTCCTTTGAGTGCTGGAGCAAAAATAGTAACTCATTTGACAAGTAATGACTCTGAATTACCTCTGTCATAATCAATAATGTATGGCCGAGCAAAAATATACTTTTGAAGATTTTTAATATTTTTTCTGTTTTAAAAGTGTAAATTTTTTCAAATTTAAGAAATTTTGAATTTTTATCCTTCCAGCTTGAAAATCATTCTTTCAACAAAAAGAATTTAAATGCACAAATAGTAGCAAATCATATTTTCTATCGATAAAATATAACTAATTGCTTTAATAAAAAATTATTATTTAGCCAAAAACTACTTAATATCTGACAATTATGTACGTGACCAAGATTTTATAAGACAAGCGACGATTATCGTTCACTTTCGAAGTTAAAATTCTTTCGTTTTAAAGATGTTACTTGCCAAGCTGTTGAACTATAAGATTAAAAATTACAGTCTTTTACCAAATTTGTAACAAAAGTTTAAAATTTGTAAGTAATATTGTAATTATATATTTGTTTAAAATGAGCTTAAGATCTTTTTTATAAAAAATTTATTAATTACATAAAAATTTCCCCTGAAGAAGTCATCCAAGGTGGTGACGAAATATTGGTATAAATAAATAATTATAATAATATTTGTTGTCTTTTATTTAACTTTTTTTCCTTTTTATAACTAATTTATTCTTCTAAGCTTAAGGTTTGTTTTTTTTTTATAAAAATATTATTTATTTTTCAATATTTCGCTACTCCATTGTGTAGCATCTTAATTATTACCTGAAGATGCTACACAATTGAGTAGCGATATATTGAAAAATAAATAATATTTTTATAAAAAAACAAACCTTTTGCTTAGAAGAATAAATTAGTTATAATAAAATTTTTAATAAAATAGAGATAAACGATAATCGTTTTATTGAATCTTGTCGCAGATAAACGCTCTGCCGTCAATGTTTCATCACAGTGCTATATGTACAGTATGTCGATAATGCAAGTATTTTATTTTCTTTGCTTCTGTCTGTTTTATTAAGGTCAATTATAATTTTTGCAAAAAGTTTCCCGAAAGTGAAATTTTAACAAAGAAAATGTATTCGCCTGTTTCATATTTCGTTAAATTTTTCGCTAATAACAATTCGATTTATTTAAGAAGTATAAGTTGCCCGTATTTATTCGTTTCAATGATTGGGTTTGTGTGAAAACCGCTAAACAATTTAACAATTTAGAATAGTGAAATAATCATAACCTGTAAAGATTTTGGCGAAATAGTTAAAAGAGTCCATAGCATAGTAAAAGGGATAAGTACATCTATCAATATTGCCAGAAAGTAAAAAATTAGCTATCGTCCAAAAAAATAAAAAAAGAATAAAAGGATTTAAAAATAGAAATTTATTAAATACCCATTTTAATATTTGTCTGCAATTACAATTTTGTGTAGCATACTTTTTTGGGTGTTGCAGCTCAAACGTCACTTTTTTATTTTCACCACGGAAAACTTTTAAAATATTTTATTTACCTTCGCAGTTTCTTAAAATAAATTAAAGATTTTAATGATTTTTCAGAAATCTTTTCTGTTTACATTTGCACTTAGCAAGATTTCGGTTTGACAACCACAGGTTTTTGTAAATAAACGAACATAAAAAAATAACCTCAAATTAAACATTTCTAAAAAGTAATTCATATCCAGCAAAAAATAAATAAAAGTGATTCTTTGGGGATCAATTTTTCATTGATTCCAAAGTATCATTTAGTTCTGATTTTCCCATTCTAAAGCAGTTCTTTTTCACAACTTCCAATAATGAGATTTTTTATGAAATTTAGCTCTTTTCAAATATTTTCAAAATAATAAAATTAAACGTTAACAATATCCCAGCAAAAATGAAGCTGCCAAAGAAGCAATAAAAGCATCACTACTATGGCAAAGGCATCACTTCTTTTCTGATGGTTTCATCGATGAATTTAACATTAGCGTGTCATAGGATGGAAGTATTCAAATGTAGCTACTAGCACATTACTCATACTTTACTCTAACGAATGATAACACAATGATTAAATATTCTGATGCATGAGTGGAAAATGTAGTGTTTAAGCTTTGATGAAAATTTAATTCATAAGAATGCAGAAAAAATAAGTTTAAAGTAGCGAAATGTATGCATTGATATACAAATACTCTTTTTTAAAACAAATAAATAATTCTGCATTAGTAAAAAAGCATTTTTGAAACATTTTTCAAAAACTTTAATGAATTTTTAGACAAATTTTAAAATATTTTTGGATTATTTAAAAACTGGTTGTACAATTTTGAAACATTTTTAGAAAATTTTAAAATATTTTAAAACAATTTTAAATAATTTTTGGTAAATTCAGAATTAAAACTGGAAATGATATAGTGTTAAATAAAATACATAATGCAAAAATGCACAGATAGCGTCGTCATAAATATTTGAGGCTGAAAAATGCAAATGACAGGCCAGCTAGTTTCAATTAAAGGTCAAAAAAAAATCTTTTTTTCTTGATTTTTTAAAACTTTTATAACAAATGCAAAACTGCATAAATTGTAACCCTCATGATATTTTAAACTAAAATATAAAAAATTATTTAATAAAAAAATTTAAAAAGTTCATCAAAACTATTTTCTCAATTTGAATAAATGCTTAAGATTCAAAAAAAATATACGATATACTACAACTTATGCTTTAGAAGTAATGAAGAGTGATATTTTAAGATATGCATCGGGTTTATATCCAGATCACTGCATTTGAAATATGAACACATGAATGCTTTTGGAAGTGCCTTAGGATAACACCAAAAAATCATAAAAGAATGTCAACTGAAGTTTAGGAAGCAATGAAAGAAGTTATAGTCACAGAATGACTACCTTTTTTTTTTTTTTTGCTGGGTAGATATATTCATATAAATTTGATATTCATAACTATGGTTAAATACTAAACTTTGGTTATTTTGAAACAAGTTATCAGGTTTAAGTGAATTGTATCAATTGTTAACTTTGAATTTCGAATTAATTAAAGCTTTGTTTTGTTTTTGTACTTTGCACCTTTATTTGTCTATAAATATATTAAGTTGAACCCCGAAAAAGATGCCAAATGACTTTTATAGGATGGAAAAATTGTTAAGTAAGCTTTAATAAATTTGTCAGTTTGTTGTATATTACGAATTGTCAACTTATTACCAATTGATATAGAAAATTTTATATTGATCCTTAAAAACTGTTAAAATTTAAATAAAAAATTCAAAATTTATTTGGCAGCATAAAAACAATATATGCAATGCAAAAGGATCATAAAAGAAAACTTCCACCCTATGACACCCCTATGTAAAAATCATGGGTTCCGATCCAAATTTTCACAGCACCGGAATCAAAATCACTGCTTCTTTTTCTCTTCTTTTGCTACTTTTTTGTTTTTGCTGGGTACTGATTAGTATCACATTTTATTGGGATTAAATTTATTTTGATTATTTTTTTAAGAATTATTTTATTTTACTATTTTGTGATATTTTTGGTTTTATTGTTTTTCAACTATTGACAAAAAAATCTAAAAAATAATCGAAACGCAGTGTTGTATTCTGTAAAAGTTTACACATTTGTGAGATGTTCATGACATTTCTTACAAATATTGTGAATTTCTGCGAGATTTTCTCGTGATTTAAATGCAAATGTAAACGAGGCATAACAGTAAAGCAAACTGATTTTGTTAAATAAAAATTTTAATTTCTCTTTCAGGTTTTGGCAAAAATAATACAATTCACCATAAATTGGTTAATTATTTAAAAGAACATTTTGGTGACTTAATAGTACACCCTTCACTAACGTGGCGAGCATCATTAAATGATATCTGGTTACGTAAACAAAATATTATACTAGCTTATGATAAATATACAATAGTAAATGAATATCCACATGTATTATTTGGTTCAGTGGAACAGAGATGGGGAAATGTACAAACATGGCCGAATTTGGAACGTTACTTAAGGGGTATAAATGATAATGATGTTTCGTAAGTATTGAGGACACTTTACGGTGGGTATCATACTGCAGCGTTAACTTTAACTTAACTATTAAACAAAAGAAACAATTTTATACAAAACCACAACAACAACAAATATTTGCGATAACTAATAATTCTAAAACATTCAGTATGAAATTAACTAATAATTCTAAAACATACAGTATGAAACCCAGCGTTAACATTTAGATTCACTACTTTTATAAATTGTTATTATGTCATTTCAGACGCCTCTCAAGTCGTCCTGTTGCCGATATGGCAGAGCTTACTCCAAAAACTTGGGATGTCATAGTCAACAAATATGGGGGTTTACGTAAAATGGCTGATCGTATTAATTGGCGTTTATCACAGTTGTATGCAAAGGAATTAGGTGCGAATGCAAATATAGTTGCAGTGGATTTTTATCGTGGAACTACATTGGTGGAAACGGCTTTAGATTATAATAAAAGAAAAGTTATATTTTAGTTAAACAAATACAACATGTACATATTTAAAACTAGTTCGTAGCTAAGTTTGAAAATTTATAACAAACATTTTCTAAAAAATTACAATAGCTTTATTCGATTACCTGCTACAATATACATTTTTTAATATTTTTAATACAGATTTCGAAAAAAAAATAATAAATTTAAGAGAAATTTAATTTTTTCCTTTTAATTATTTGAGTAAATTATTTCAGTAATAGGAAATTAAAAAAAAAACATAAATTTTTTAGAACTTTTAGGTTTGCACATTGTTTGATATTCGTCATGTCAATTTATTTATAGTAAAGGTGTGTTAAAATATTTAATAGAAGCATAAATGTATTAATTAAAAATATAAAATATTTTAAACATTATTTTAATTGCGACACACACGTAAATTTATTTGAAAAACATGCGTTCATATTCTGAATTTCACTTTTAGGTGAAAGTGTAAATTATTCACAATTTATTTTAGATTCATTAAAAATTTAAAAGAATTGTAATTATACATTGATCATTGATCATTTAATGTTAAAAAGTTGTAATCGAATTAAATAAAATTATAGAACACAGTGTAATAGTGACATAAATTTCAATTGCACAGCAGAACGGTCGACCATTCTACCTGGCCAGACTGATCGACCGAGTTGTAGTATTTTTTAAATTTTTAAAATTTTTCTATCATTTATTGTACAATAGAGTAAAAGTAAAAAGTACAAAGAACCTAACTTTTTATAGTAAGTACTAAGAGCTCAGTTAAACGGGTCGACCAGTTATGACTATAGCAGTTTTGATGTCGTAACAACTTTTTAGGAAAAAATAAAAACAAACTTTTGACTAAAGACTAAAATTATAATATAAAAATATATAAAAGTTAATTTTATAAAAAATATGCTTACTAGTAAAAATGTATGTTTTGCAAAAGTTATAAAAAAATAATTAAAAAGAAATTTAAAGACAAATTTAAATCAAGTCAATAAACTTTATTTCCGGAAGTTATCAATTATTAGGAAAAGCGAAATGACAAAGTTAATGACTTTCTATTTGGAAATTATTAAAAAAAGAGTTGCAAAAATAATTATTAAGAAAAATTAAATATAATCTAAGTTAATGAAATTCACATTTGGAAATTATTAAAAAGAGTTGCAAAAATAATTATTGAGAAAAATAAAATATAGGCCAAGTTAATGAACTTTAAAAAGAGTTGCAAAATTATTATTAATAACTTTGTATTTGGAATTTGCAAAACATCAATAGGAAAATAAAATTATAATTATAATTTTAAAATTATAAAATTATAATTATAATTTTATTTGCCTAGGTTTAATTTATATTATGATTCGGTTGAGTGTAATCGTAACTTATAGCCTCTAGTAAATATTTTTTTTAAGGCAGGGTTATCCACCACAGGCAATTAACATAATTTCCACGTTTCTCTGCAATTGATTTGACAATTGCTTGCTATCAAATGAAGCTGATGCAAACAGCAAAACCAGTTTTTCGCAAACTACTGTCAAGCAGCAAAAATGAATGGTGCAAAATAAAATAGAACCGTATTTATTTTTTGGTAGCAACCCATTTGCCTGTCAGTTGCCTTGGCAATATTTTCCCCTCATATATATGGGAAAAACTTGGTGTGTTGCTGGCGGCAACTTTCATTTTTATATGCGTATGCACTCTAGCTGTCTTTACGCAGTAAATTTTTTTCGAAAATTCCATATTAATTTCATATTTATTAACGTTAAGAGTGAACGTATAGAATTATTGACGTTATTCTCAATCTCTTTGGCATGGGTGCTATCAGCTTTTAGTGAATGTTTATGTTTATACCTTGCCGTATAAACACAACACAAAGTTTCCTCTTTTTTTTAACGGATAATTTTTTGTTAATAATCTGGCATCTTCATATATATTGTGAATAGTTTCATATGTGAGGACAGCTGTTCGCTTTTGTAAACAATAGAAAAAAAATAAAGAATTTCGTCGAATTTCGCATTTCCACAAAACATTAAAAGAAAATAATGCTAAAATCTCCACAGTCAGTGGTCACTCCAACATTGCATCAGCCTCTACACTCTAAAGTAACTAATTATCTTAACGCTCAAAGACGCCAGGGGCAATTTTGTGATTTAATACTCGAATTGGAAAGTGGCGATTACATTTATGGACACTTTTGTGTAGTGGCAGCGCAAAGTCGTTTTATAGGTGGTTCACATTTCCAGCAAAAGACACTACAATTTTCGATACATAATCCATTAAAAGTACAAATTAAAAATTTCAATTGTACAGAATGTTTACAGACAGTTGGAGATTTCTTCTATGAGGATATGGTCACAATTATTAAGGAACATGAAACGCACTTTAAACAACTAGCTAAAATATTGGCTATAGGTGAATTAATGAAAATATTTGAAATACCTGATGAATCTCAAGAAATTGTAGAAATATCAAATGGCGACTTTACTGAAACTACTGATGGTGCAATGAATGATGAAAATGGAATAAATACAAGTCTACTTAATGATAAAGAGGAGAAACAAGTGAAGAATTCTAAGAATGAGAATATATTTGATGAAAAGAAAACTTATTTTAAGGTAATGTAAATTGTCTTTATATAGGAGAAAAATATACATTTCGTAGAAACGTATTTTCATGAATAAACTCCCAGGCACACAACATTGCTATAGAAAAACCAAATATAACTTTCTAATAAAAATATGAAAATTCAAATTCTAAGAGGTTTTTCCTATGGAAAATTTTTCAGGTTATACCTTCTTTATATAAAAATTAATTGATTCTGTTGTAAAATACTCGTATTCTGAGGATTTAGTTTCTAATATCTTTTTGTCTATATAAAAACTTAACGATTCTGCGATACTGTAATAAATTTCCCATAAGTAAATTCGCAAATTTTTGGAACTTTTTGCTATAGAACAATTTTAAGATTTTGGTTACTTTTTGCTATAGAAAGTTCTTAGATTTTAAGGGTGGAGTATTCAAAACCGAAACCGGCATTCTGTTTTTTTATATATTTTTAATTTTGCCAAACGGCACAAAAAATTCGCTTTAGCGAAAGTAAAGTTCTTAAAAATAGAACATATTTCAATTTTATTAAAAAATTTAGAAAAGCAAAAAGTCAGCATATTGCGTTCTAAAAAGTTAAGACATCAAATTTGAGCAATCTCGTAAAACGTATTATGGAGCTGTGCACTTATAATTTGATACAGTTTTTTACTTAACAGCTGTGTGTGCGGCAGGCTCGCGAAAAAATCGCGATAAATACTGAAAAAACCGCTTATCCCCTTTTTTACAAAAACCGAAAAAAAAAACAATTTTTGAAAAAAACTAAAACCTGTTTTTTTATTAGGCCGTTTTTTTAATACTCTTTTAATATGGATTTTTATTGAAAAGTTTTCAACTTCTCCAAATTCTAGACTCCTAAAATTTTTCTGTCTCAGAACTTTTTGCTGTGGAAGTTTTTTCAAATTCTTATCACTTCTTCCTTTTTCCTCTAGTAAAATTCTCAAGTTCTGAAGACCTGTCCATGGGTGGTAACCGAAACGATGCAGTTATTTTTAAGGTATTATTTCGATAACGGTATTATAAAGATAGCGCGATTTTAGTTATTTCACTAACGGTATTTTAGGAGTACCGATAGACAGTTGAAAGGATTTAAAATCGATTTAGCGGTATTGTCTGACATTGTCTTCTATTGAAAAATTCAATTCTAGGAGCTTTTCCCTATAGAAAAATTTGTAGGCTTTAAAGATTTTAAAATAGTAAAATTTTTCGATCCCATGAACTATTTCTTATGGAAAATTATCATACTATGTTGTCTTATTGTTGTAGAGAACTTTCAGATTTTGCGGGCATTTTATTATATAAATATTTTAAGATTCGGAGAACTTTCACATATAAAACAATTTTATTCTTAGATTCTGCTCAATTTTTTTCTATAGAAAGTTTTTCAGATTTTTCGGACTTATCATTGAAAATCTTTTAGATTTTAAGAAATTTAAGGTTCTGGTCAATTTTTTGATAAAAAAATTCTCAGGTTTTTAACGCTTTTTTATTATAAATTCTACAGGTTCTAAGAAAAATATTATAAAATTTCTTTTAAAACTCTCTAATTGTTTTAAATTATTTTATTTAAAAAATTAAATTTCCAATTTCAGTTAAAAAATCCTCGTGCATCATCAACAAATAGTAAAATTAACTACTGCTTAGCGTGTGGTTACAAATGCTATCGGGTTCAGGAAATGATAACACATATGCGCAATTGTGAGGCCTCTCATTTGACGTGCTCTCTATGTGAAGTAGGATTTTTAAGTTGGCGTGAATATGATTTCCATCTAAGACGTCATGATGCCGATGTTAAGAAACCATTTTTCTGTCTCGAGTGCAATATACGTTTTATGACAAGAGCTGCTCTAATTTTGCATCATCCTAAACACTCGAAAGAAACTCCGCATCTTTGTCCCCACTGTGGTAAGGGTTTTAAGTGGAAACAAGGTCTTAGCACACATCTTCAAGTTCATAATGCCGAAAAACGTATGCTATGTGATGTTTGTGGTTACAGTGCTATTCATATGAAAGCATTAAAATCCCACAAACTACGTCATGCTGGACAATTTTTTAAATGTCCCCATCCGGGTTGTCATCATCAAGCTAATCGCAAGGAAAATCTTAAACTGCATATAGAAACCCATAAGCAAGAACGTCCGTTTGTTTGTGAAATTTGTGGTTGTAAGTTTAGTTTATCGAAAAATCTTAAACGTCACGCAATGAAACATTCTTCGGATGATATTAATAAATATAAGTGTCAGCTGTGTTCCTTTAACAGTCATCGTTCCGATAAGCTAAAGGAGCATGTCCAACGCGTTCATACCGAAAAAGCTATGCAATTGGAATTGCCAGAAATTGTTGAAAATGCTTTTGAATCAAACAAAGATTTAGATCAATTCGATTTACCAATGTTACCATCTGATACGACAAGTTCTCAAGAAATCGATGAACATCTTAATAAGTCACCAGATGAAAAAGAGAAAAAGAAAGTTCGTAAGAGATGTCCTCCAAAAGTGATGGTGACAAGAAAAATGAAGCCCATAAAACCAAAAGGTGACGTGGTATTAGTTAAAATTAAAAAGAATTAATTATACATTAATTATAAAATCGTCAGTCATGTTTTTTTTTTGGTTATTTCTAAACAAGGATTCAATTTAAAATTGATTCTTGAAAAACCAATTACTTTGAATGAACTACACTTGATAAGCCTGATTTTTGTTGTTTTTGTTGTAAGTTCTAATTTAAGCTAAAAAAAATTACTTATTTTTTTTTTACTAATATTTCGTTATTTTTAAGTCGACTTTTCAATTATAAGTGCTTTTTAGTTTCGAATTCCTACATTTTTTTACAAATAAAAAAAGAAATATTTTTTTCGAATTGACACACATTTTTTTTATAAACAAGATATTTGTGTTTAAATTTAAAAAACAAAAATGTTTCAAAAGTAATCAAATTAAAAAATATTCTTAAAGTATAAACACAACGTACATTTAACTAAAATATTTTGTTATTAATTTGCTAGTTAAAGAATGAATCAAGCCAATTTCTTGATACCCTGTTTTGAAGTAAGGGCGTTCTGCATCGAGGTAAGGGTTTTCTGCATCGATCGAATCAAATGGTAGTCAGAAGGGGCAACGTCTGGGCAATAAGGCGGGTGAGCCAAAACTTCCCATCCACTGTTTTTTTAAATAGTTTTTGACCGGTCTTGAAACATGTGGCCGAGCGTTGTCATGATGGAAGATTATGGCCTCATGTTTGGTAGAATATTCTGTTTTTTTATTGCTCTCTTCAAACGAATAAATTGTGTTCGGTACAGCTCGGTCCCCTATGATCATCTGACCCGATTTCAACAGCTCATAATACAAAACATCCTTCTGATCCCACCAAATACAGAGCATTACCTTGGCGCCATGGATATTCGGCTTCGTCGTTGATTTGGCTGTTTGGCCGGGATTTACATATTTTTTTCATCACCAGTAACAATACGATGCAAAAATTACTTCTTTTTGTAGCGTTCAAGCAGCATTTCCGACATGCAAAATCGTCTTTCAAGGTCTCTCGGCTTCAATTCATATGGGACCCAATTTCCTTGCTTTTGAATGAATTCCAATACTTTTAAACGTAGGGAAATGGCTTATTGTGTGACTTTCAATGATAATGCAAGAAGAACGCATTTGACAACAATCTTCGTCGATTAATCCTTCCAATTCCTCATCTTCAAACTTTTTCGGCTGACCAGGCCTCTCTTTGTCTTCTGTGTCGAAATCACCACTTTTGAATCGCGCAAACCATCGTTCACAAGTTTATTGAGTTGGTGCCAACAATCGATAACTTTCAGCAGCCGTTTTCTTCAAATGAAAGTAAGTTATCAGACTTCCCCGCAAAACATCTTTTTTACACTTTGGCGTCAATCGAATACTGAATTATAATAACAGATGTTTACCCTCCAAAATACCATATTTGTCATTATTGACACAAACCATATGTGATAGTTATGACATCTGTTGTCCAAATCGACATTATTAACTTGTTAAAAAAAAATTATTTCAAATACTTAATACTTCAAAAAAAAAAAATAATAATGACAGCTTTAGGCACAATTATATGGTCATTATTATTCGTGTTATTGGACAAAAATTGAAGAAGCTTTTCACTGGGTGTAAATTAAAACGAACTTTAGTTTAAAAGCAATTTTTCGGCAATTTCATTCAAATTTTACTTGATATTTTCTCTTTTTTTTTTTTTGCCCATACAAAAAGGATCTGATGCCTTCTCGGAATATATGGCCAAGTGCTTACCTACTCTGATGTAGTATATCATGGTCGGGCTTAGCGACTATATTTTTTTTACTTGCTTTTTTTTTGTATTCGCTTTTTACCTTCAACCGGTTAAAATTAACAACAAAACAAAGAAGCAAAACAAACTAATAGACTATGAACTAATACCAACCATTAATGAGTCATATGCTAAAATTTGTAGGAAACCACCTTTTTATCTCGTTGAATGATAGAAATGCAACAAAAACAATTTAAAATATTTGTTTTATTCCACGTATGTATGTTACCGCGGATAACTAACTTCACCAAAAAGAGCTTCTACTGTTAAAATTCTGTGTAAAAATTATAGTTGCTTCGGGTATTTAGGTTCCTGCTGGAACCCGCGGTAACGACGTAGAACTGACTTTTTATAAAAATTACATGTAATTTAAAAAGAAATAAATCTCAACAATTAAAACTTGAGTTAAAATTAAAAACTTCATGTAGGTCATAAAAACAGAACCGGTAAACTTCTATGAAATTTCTAGAGATGGAAAATTTTCAAATATTAAAAATTTGTAGATAAATAATACAGAGCATAATAAACGGCAACATAAAATGTAAACTAAAAAAAACATGTAGGAGAGAGAAGGTACAATTTATGTTAGAGAGAGAGGGAGAGAATAACCTTATAGAAATAATTATCAAATAATTTTAATTAAACAAACAAAAAAGAAAAAAGATTACGTGTCGATTTAATTCTTGTTGGAAGAAAAAAGCAATAAGAATTTTAACAAAAACAGAATCGGAAAATGCGCATTAATATTAAAAGCACACAAGGTATAACACAATATACAATTAACACTAGCATGAGCAGGTACGGTAAATATGGACACCAATCTAGTAGCCAATCTTATAATTTTTTTAATACACATACATATTCACAGATTTACACAAAGTTATCTAATATTGCGTAATTTTGTATTGTTAAACTTAAGCTAAAAATACCTATTAACCTATTAACACAATGTTTAGTTAGCTAGAACTGTAACTGACACATTTGTTGTAAACAATTTTAATTTAACTGTTGGTTAAATTTTAACGAATCATTGTGTTATCGTGCCGAAATCAACTAATGTAGTAAAATTTATTCTTAGTTTTACACAAAAGACTCAACAAACAAAACGTTCGCGCTTACGAACCGTTTTCGGTCCGTCATAAACGGAATTCAATTTCGATTTAAAGGTACATTGATACTGCTTCGAATCGGTTGAAATACCATCAATGACGGTCCGTTTACAGACCGATATATTGAAAAACGGAGTTGTCCGTTGAAAGTCCGTCAAATGGTTTAAATGGTGGTATTTACGATATGAGGTAGCAGACAATGCAAATTTTTCTACAATATTTTTATTTGCAAATATGCATAAATTTGCACACATCATCGCAAAACTTGTTTTAAATTTCATAAATATTTACTTGATGGATATTAATGTATTCATTTTTGATAACTAAACAAATCAAAAAACAACGGATACACCAAAACGGAGTCAAAACGTAATGTTTTCGAAAATTTAATTATACGGTCCGTTAATGTTCCGTTTACGTACAAGCTTTGACGGATACTTATTTTCGAACCGAAAACGTACAGTATAAGCCGGATTCATGAAACCGTACATGTCGGAAAGTCTGTAAAAATGTTTCTTGGGGATATACTAAAAAAACATTGATGCCCATACAATTAAAATAATACTTTAGTAAAATATCTGTAAACCGTGTTTTAAATTGATTTAACAAAGTTTTGAAACTTTTTTTGTTAAAAAACTGATTTAAACAAAGATATTAGTTATAGGGCCAATAGATGACACAAGTGACTTGCACAATATTGTGTAGTCTGTTTGCCGCATTATCTTCATTTAGCACAATACTAAACATTTTCAGTGCTTTAATTTTCAAAATTAATTATAACTTGTTTTTTAATAAATGAGTGTTGTTAAATTTTAAATAATTTATTGTTAAAATTTTATATTTTTATATATCGCCCCTGCCGATTTTTGAAAATGGCCCATATCTCGAAAAAACTAAGATAGGTAGAACAAAATGGACGAAGATTTCGACTACTCTAAGTGAGACCAAAAGTGGGACTTTGGACATTCGAAAATTTTGTTTAATATAATTAATTTAATAAAATAGTCTATATCCTCGGAAACTATGTGTGTAACAGCAAATGGACAAAATGTTTGCTCTTAAGGAAGGGTTCCGAGTAGAGTATTCAAAAACCGAAACCGAAAACCGTTCAACCGGTTTCCTTTTTTTTAAACCGATCGGTTTCGAATATTTTGTAAATTCGAAGAAAACCGAAAACCGGTCTTTTGTTCGGTTAACCGGTTTTTTTTATTACATCACCAACTGGATTACTTGGTCTCTTATATTTTTTCCGACCACTTTTATAATCGTTTGGTTATGAAGATTTAGATGTAAAAGTCTGATAGATTCCGATGAAGACTTAACTTTGGGGATTCCAAATTCAAATAGTTTAATTTCTGAACGAAAAAACCGGTTGACCGGTTTTTTCTGCAAAAACCGAAACTGGTTTTTTTTAAATTCGATTTTTCGAAGAAAACCTAAACCGGTTTTTTCAAAAGGCCGGTTTTTTGAATACTCTACTTCCGAGATCCTAAAATTTGAACAAAACTTACAGGTTGAGGTATTTTCCTTGTAGATCAATTTTGATTCTTGCATGTTTTTAGCTGCCAAAATAAAAAACAAGTTAAAACTAGATACTTTTTTATTTATTAAACAAACAAGAATTTTATTAAATTTTATTTTTCTAAATCCATTTCTTATTACCTGTTAATATAAAAATCAGATAACACTTTTCGGTTTCTTTAGTGTTAATAAAAACAATATACAATAAAAAACACAGAAAAAGATAAGAGAGAGTATTATATTTAGTATTGGTTTAATATAGAGTTTAACGTTATGCTCATTTACCGTTGCGCTGGGGGTATATATAAAAGCCCCACGCAGTATACAAAACAAGTTTAATAGTGAAAAATACTCTGTGTATTTAAGTACAATTAAAAAACTGTTGTCGGCGTTGAACACCAACAAATATTTAAAAATATAATTCTTTTTTTATATCAAAAAAAGAAAAGCAACTACAAGTGATATTATAGGAAAAAAGTGAAAGACTTAACTTAATTAACTAAAGGAAATCATAAACAAAATCAACAACATGTCTGAAGCCTATTTTGATAGCTACGATCATTATAACTATGATCAGGATAAATATATCTTTTCTGGACACAGTGGCAAAAATCGCACGAAAAAGGAGACTAGTGAACATACCAATCATTTTGATCCTAGTGGACATTCCAGAAAACTTTTAACCAAATTCATGAATACCAATAATAATAGAAAAGTTGTTTGTGCAGGCACCAAAAATTGATATACCAACCAACAACAATCAAAAACACGTCGGATAAATAAAAAAAATAAGAAGATATAAAAGCAAATACTGAATATAAAAACAAGAAGGAAATCAAACGAATACATAAAAAAAGAAAGGAGTATACTTGAAAAAATTGGAAAAATAAGGAGAAATCGAATTTAACCTTAACTTTTAAAGAAAAAGAAAAAACGTAAAATAAAAAATATTGACAAAAAAATTTAATCTTAAAAAACTTAACCTAAATTATAAGAATAATTTCTTAAATTTTAAACTAAAATAAGATATTTTGGTTACATTTATAACCACTTTTCTCCCTAAAAAAATTTAATTACAAAAATCTTTGTTTCAAGTTATTAAAAAATATTTGGTAGTTTTTAGAAATATATTTTTTTTTTTTTTCTTAATATACTAATAAATTATTTTATTTTAGTTGTAAAACTTTTGTGGTTTATAATAATTTTTTTTCAATAATTTATCAAATCTCAAAAGTATTCAATATACCATATTCTGTACTATTATTTTTATAAACTTAATCAAAATAAAGATATACTGCACTTATTATAATAATGTATCTTGACATTAAACAAAATAAAATTAAAGTTAATTATGAAAAAATTAAAATTTGTTTTTTATTATAAATTTAGGAAACTGTTTTTTTTTTTCTAGCATTAACATTTTTTAAAAAACTAAAATTGAAAATCAAATATGTATCTTAAAATACGCAGATAGCACTTTTAACCAGGGTACTTAACTACCCAGTAAAATAAAATGGATGTTATTTATTACGAATCTCTTTTTTCAGAACATCCAAGGAAGTTCATAGTGCATTTTTTTCCCCATTTGTAGGAAGTCATTTTAAACAACTTCCAAAATGTTGATTTTAAACCCTACTTATGAAGTCATAACAATAAAAGTTTTTGCAGCAATTCCATTGGAAAGCATATAATTTTTTTAATTTTAATATTTATTTTTAGGAATTTATATCCACTTTGTCCTGGTCGGAATATTAAATCTTGGCCTGTTCAAAATCACATTTTTAACTTTAATACAAAGCCACTCCCTATATTTATTTTGTAGTCCCTATATTTAAGAACTTCCGTAAACTAATGAAAAAGTCCATCTAATCATCGATTTTGCATAGCATCGAAACAAACTACTTCCTCCCATTGACACGCCAATGTTAAAATCATTAATGATTCACCGAATTTTTCACAACTTCGGGTTCAGTAGATGTAGTGTTTAACTACTTCTTCCTCAGCTCTTATTTTGCTGGGTATCTGTAATTTAATATAAATTGATTTACATTTTCGTCTTAAAATTAAACTATTTTTTTAGAATTTTTCGAAAAATCTACATGGATTCTAATTTGGCGGTCCCGCTAGTAAACCATATATAAAAATTCATATTTTGATAAAAAAATCGATTTAGAGGTTTTAAAGCGTTCTGACTTTGAAGTAGTTGCTTCAAATGATATTATTGAAAACACATGAAACAAAAGAAATATTTGTTTGGTGAATCGCAAAACTTTAGGCTCTTAGTGACGTATCCTAAATGAGCCTTAAGTTTCAAGGAAAGTCCAGGAGCGAAGCTGTCTTCCATCTACCCCGCGTAAGGTATTTATTCACGAAATTTGAACTTTGATGACATATAGTATGTCTCGTGCTTCTTTTTTATTAAAGGGGTTGAAAAGAAATATTTTTAACGAAACAGCACGAATCTGAAAAATTCAAATTATGCACCAATTTATGGTCGTCAAAGGATAAAAGAGCTAACTAATTATGCTGGCTTAAGCAAACTGCGAAACTGATTGTACTTAAGGAATCAGAAGGTTTTTAGAAAAACTGTTTGTGAAAAAAAAACAAATTGCACAATTCATTAATTTAAGGGTATTTTAATTGTGTATACTTTTTTTAGGACAATATGTAGTGATAAAATCATAAATATTTTATTGTTTTTCGATTGAGATGCACGCACTGTTGCATTTTTTAGTACTTTTTTTATTTATGTTTTAATTTGTTTCTTTAAATTAATAAAAAAAATTAATTATAATTTACTTGTTTATGGTAAAATATTTATAAATTGTACACATTAAATTACATTTTTCGAAAAAAAATCCATATATTTAGGAAACATTATAAGAAAACAGTTTTAGCAAAAGTACAAATTTGCAACAAGTCTTGTAAGTATTTAAGTTCCAAAAGTACAATGTAGCCACCCAAAAATCTTCAATAAGTTGCTTATATGCATTTGACAGACTTCGTTGATTTTTTGGCTGTAGCTTAAACCATAATATAGTTAGCCCTTAAGTAATATTTCTAAATTTAATTTGTCCTTCCCTGATATGGCCTTTCATATAGAAAATATCTTTTGTTTTAACATCAGTTATTGCACTTTTATATTATCGCTGTTTTTGTTTTAAGTACATTTTCTTTTCAAAATAGCTCTCTGTACTGCACCAACTTTTTCTGCAGTATTTTCTCTTCGCAGTCTATTTTCTCTCTCTATTTTACTATCACATTTTGTTTTCCTGTGTGGGTATATTTGTGTACCTGTGCATGTAGTAGGCAATTAAATTTTTTTTGTTTATGTTTTTATTAAAAGTTTTCTTTGTTTGTTTTATAAATAAATAATTGGTTTTGTGTATCCACTTTGTATATGACCTCGCTAGTTTTAGACAACCAGGAATATAAACGAAAAGGTCACCCTTGCTTTTTTTAAATACTATATTTAAATGTGAAAACTTTTCACACCTTTCTATTGAAAATTCTGACATAAACTTATTCGATGTTTTTCATGTTTTAGGTTTTTTAAAACGGTGTAAGTACTTCACCCTATCGGATCTTCTAACAATACTTCATATGGAGTACATATAACTCCCATATATGTACGTGCTTAAAGGTGTATTTTGGAACTTTTGGACCGTGCGCTTATCAATGACAGTTGTATATCCAGTTCTATTGATTCGTCCCTTTGTGGTCGATTGTTCTGTGAAACGCACAAAACATTACAGGGAAAATTCGTTCATAAGTCAAACTAGTCTTATGTGGAATAAACTTCCTGCAGAGGTCTTCCCTGACTACTATAATAATATAAGAAATTCAAGTATAAGGTCCAAAAACACTACTCCCTTTTTCTTCCTTCTCATAAGCTATTTTCCTGACATCAACACAATGCACTGCATTTATAGGGGACAATCCCTGAGTGTTTATACATAAAAACAAATAATGAATATTATACGAAACTCAAAAGGCGGTATCAAAAAAATTAATTCAAACGTTTTAAGCTATTTTTGAATTTTTTTATCTTAAAATAATTCTAACAATTACAAAAAAAAAAATCGTTAGCAAGTACATAGTTAGGAGCATTTCAACTAATAAAGTTTTTCGCAAACATTTTGTGAAAACTTGTCTTTAGTTTTTTTCTACTTTATTTTTGAATAACTCAGGAAAATTTGCGATTACCAGGTAATGGAAGAAGTACTTGCACTTTTGTCAAATAACACATTGTTTTAACTTCGGGGTGTCCTTGGATGGATGAAGTTTAAATGTATACCCATAAATAAGTCATTTCCAAGAAAGTGCTGAAGAAGTTACTTGTAATGGTGAAATCACTGGTTTTAGCAATATTGGCTAAAATAAGTATATACTTGCAATGAATAAAATAACTCATGTGAAATTAAAGTAAAATAAGAGCATGAACAAATAGTAGCTTCAATTAAAAATTAATAATTGGGTACAATAATATAAAGAAAATGTTTTCTATGTTTTATGTTTAAATATGTAATAATCCACACTATTTAAACATAAATAAATGGCATTTGAATTACAAAATCTGGCACTTAATTTAGACCATAAATTTATATAAAATTTCACTTCCTCATTATAAGTAGTTATATAGTTAAAATAAATAATAACAATGTCAAAAGCTGATTATTTATATTCTACTTCATCAGTTATTACTTAACACAATGTTGTTGCTGACATTATTTTGAAGCCTCTTAATAAGTAGTGATATATCACAATATTTGTAGCGTATTATTTTAGATAGCAAGGGCGAAAGGATTACCTTTACCATTTAATGCGTGAAATAGTTCAAATCCTTTACCAAGATTTTGCTGGAGCAGTTGCGGTCTATTAAAAATTACATTTATAAAATTTTTCAAACATTTTTTTTTCATATCACTTTCAAAGATTTTTCAAATAAAATTTAAAGAATTAATTTTTTTAATATGAATAACTTGAAGAATGCATGTTTTATTGTGTTCTTTTATTTTCAGTTAAGTATTTTTTATTTCTTTTTTGAAAGTTATTCTAAGGAACTTAAAAAAAAGTAGTTTTTAAAATTGTCTTCAAAATATAAAAATTAATGAGAAAAACAGTTTTAAGGAACTTTTATTACATTTTTAAGTAAATTTTATAATACTTTTACTTAAAATATCACTTTTTCACTAGACAACTAATACACTTGTATATTTAATTTGCTTGAAAGCAAATTTTGTACTAAATTTTCAAATGTAATTCATTATTGTGAATCATTTTTTATTGGTTTTGGTTATTAGCATTTTTTCACATGAAACTCAAAAATAATTATACTCCAGAGATAAAAATATGATTTTTTACAATAAAAATTTTACGTGAAAATTTAGTACAATTTGTCTTCAGGCGAATTTAATATACAAAACTTTATATTTCTAGTAAAAAATTGACATTTTTGTTTTATTGCGATTTTATCTGTTTTGTAAAATAAAAAATTTAAACATTTTTACAAATTAATTTACGTTTTAAGGCCATTAAAATTTTTTCGAGTACTGGTTGTCTGACATTGAGGAAATATCACCTTGTTTTTAACAGAATTATTCGTTATATTTTTAATTTGAAAAGGAGAGATCATGTATCTCTACATTCATTTAATTTTTTGGGTTCGTCTTTTGAGAATTTTATTAGCATTAGACTATTATTGCTTTTTTATAAATCCATTTTTTTAATTATTCTTTACTTGATTTCAAGTCCAGGGTAAAAGAATTTGCGAAACTGCATGTGTTGGAGGCTTTTTAATATATAAATTTTTTTTTTTTTTAAGTACGAAATATGGAAGGAAAAATGTTGGAAATTTATTTATTTATTATTTGCATTCATTATGATTTTGTTTTATTTTTTTAAATTTTTAATTTTTAATCTTATAATTTTTAATTTTTCTTTTAATTTTTATTCTAAAAATTTTTTTTAAATGTGATCTGATATATGTATATATTATTATCTGGATATTTATTTATTGAATTATTAAGCTCTACTTTTTTCAAGAAGTTTGTTATTAAGATAGTAGCTTTAATTAACCACATAAGGCCCTAATGGCTCGGTTATGTAAATGAAGATTTAATAAAAAAAAAAAAAAAATTTAAGTGAAATTTTTCCACGCGAAAAACAATTTACTTTGTTTAAGCACAGTAAATTGTTGGGGTTTCACGTGGAAAAAAAATGTTTTTTTACGATAACAAATTTTACTTGAAAATTTAGTGAAATTTGTTTTCACGCAAATTTATTTTTCCAGTAAACAAGTGACATTTTGGGTTTATTGTGATTGTGTATTTCTAATAAATAAAAAAAAAATTATTTTTACATTAAACATCGCAACTTCCAAAATAGTGATTTATTTAATCAATATTAAAATCATATTATTTCAACATCAATTTTAATACCAACAATTTCTGCAAGATCTGGTTATTAACACAAAATATTAATATAAAATATCGCATAAATTTGTTTAAAACAGTGGCTCCCACTAACTTTCACTTCACGTACCAATTTATGCATTTTTACTGGCTGACGGACCCCAAAATTTAAAATTTTTTTATATTTAAATAAAAACATTTAAATCCGAAGATTTTCAGAAAAAATAGTAGTGGGAAAAATACGACAGATGGAGTTGTAGAATTTTTTCAATTTAAAAGATTTACCAGATTAAATTTTTTGAAGAATCTTTCTATTAAATTACCCTTAAAAAATCTAGGATTTTGAGGTGTGTTCTATAAAAAAGCTTGTTAGTATCTGTGATTTTTTAATTGGAAAAATTGATTCTTAAGCATGATTTTTTTTAGCATCTTAGAACGTATTCTATAGAACAAATAAAAAAATAATCTTTATTCAATTAAACAAAAAAAATTACGGAATTTGAAAATTCTTAAGAATTGGAAAACCAAACTTTATTTCACTTTCCTTTTTTTTTTGATTTTTTAAATGCAATTATGCAACCGACAGATTATAATTTATTATTACCTTCTTATATTTAAAGAATTTTTTGCGAACTATTCCCGGACCCCTTTGGATGCAGCTACGGACTCCCAGGGGTTCGCGACCCCCCCATTTGGGAACTGTTGGTTTAAAGTGATAAAAAAGTACAAACTATCAAAAAAGTATAATTTAAGTAAAAAATTTCACTCAATGCTGACTATTAAACTGGCCAGTATCTTATTCAGCACTTGGTTAAAATATTTACCACAACCTTTCTTAAGTATTAAATTCAAAAATTGTTTTCAAAATTGAAAATTTTTAACTTAATAAAAATTTAAGTTCTAGTTTTATAGTCACCACAATTTTTTCTTAAGAATTTTTTTTTTTTGAAAATTATCTAAAATAAAAGTTTGTTCACTTAATTAGTTTTATAACCCTAAATAAAAAAAATGTATTAAGTGCTGACTGTAATATTGGTTCTTAGGACCAATTTTGACTTGAGTAAGAAATTTTCAAACAAAATTTCTAAAGTTAAATTAACCACCATCCAACTCTTTTATCACATGAACTGAGATTTTGACAATTTTGTCTTAGGGTGTGTGTGAAACGGTAGCAAAGTGCCATGGTAAAACATTTTTATGTGTGAAAAAGATTTGAATTTAGAAGCTTTCAAATTTTAAAACTTCAATAATTTCTATTCTACTTATTGACCTCAAAATTTTACCAAGAAGCATACCTTGCTACCATTTCACACACACCCTTAATTAATCATTTATCAGGTTTTTAAGATATATTATTTCTATTTTCTAGTTAATTTGTTTATTATGTTCTCTGCTTTATTTATGCATAATATCACCAAATTTTAATTTTTAATAAGTAATAAAAAACGATAATGAACTGCGTTTACATTACGATCGAAATCTAGGTTATACCGGATTTATACTGTACACAAACTAGATTTCGAAATCTAGTTTCAACTAGATTATTCAAATAATTTATTAAATTGTTATAGAAATAAAAGAACGAAATTGTGAAATACTTGAATATTAAATTATATATAAATTTAATAATATATTTAATCGTTATTAAAATTAATTTATGTACTATATAAAAAAAATAATAACTTGTAAATTCTTATCTAAAAAACCGTTATATCAGGAAAAAAGGTCATTTTAAATTGTGTTAATCTTTTTTTAAAAAAGAACAAAAAATGCATTAAATTGACAAGCAATTTTTAATTTATTAAACTGGGGTTAGTTTATTATTTTCTTTTGTGTTATAAAAAAACCAGTTTATCTTTTAAATTATTAATACAAAATTAAAAACTAATAGGCTGTTCGTTTAGATTTCATCTTCTAAATTAAAGTCTTCTTCGGGGAAATCACCCACCTCAACAGCAAGTGGTGAGACGAATCCACCATAATTTGGTGGACAAGTGAAATACCGGTGTCCCTGCACCGAGCCATCATTTTTTCCCATAGGTTCATCATATTTAACACCTATAAAGACACCAGTCTTACCCTCCAATGGGCCATTGTACATTACGGTACCCCTTCGTGTTGGGCAACCCTTCACAGTTACCTCACAACGTGCACCAATTGTGCACAAGTCAGCTTTTTGTTTTTCCAATTCTTCTTTTTCTTTGCGTTTTGCATCTTCCCGTTGTTGTTCCTCTTCATTGTATTTGCCCATACGATTCTTTTTCAAAAAACTCCTTACCGTATTGTCTTTTTGATCATATTCCTCTTCAGGTAAAACAAATTTATTCACTGGCTCATCATTTAAATCCCAAATAAAATTATCTTTAACATGAAATCTCATTCCCGCTTCTATGGGCAATGCTCCCAACATCATGGTGTCATCTGTAAGTGACGTCACAAGTTGTTCCCCTTTGTAGAGCTCAACAACCATGGTGCCGGCATTACCACCAGTTATTATTTGTAGTTTATTTTTTAGTTCACCAACTGTCATTAATTTTGCAAACTTTATATCAAATGCAATGTTATCGGTTTTGGAATTTGTTATATTTATTTTAAAGAAATCAGAAGTACTGGTAGAAAACATTATATTTATTGATTTATTCCTTTTTTTTATACAATTTAAATTAAAACTTGTAGTTTCCAGCAAAATTTTGCTATGCAAACTTTTTTGTTATGAAGAAGAGCTGCCACAGAAAAAAATTGTTTAAAACAGATGACTCACATAAATAAGTCTCTCTCAAATGTTTGAATTAGGGTGACCATCTCTAGTTAAAAAAACTAATTAAATAAATCTAATGCTGCGTTTACATTTGGCTTTAAATCGGGAGATTTCAATAAAAATCCCGCACAGAAATCTTGACAGTTTACATTTGCACTTAGAGAACCCAGCAAAACCACACATTACCAAATAATGGCTAAAGTAATGTATAGCCATAGGGGCCGATGGATTACTTTACACATTACTTCATTGATGAATTTTACAGGCGACGAGCCTCAAAGTTAAGTATATACCCATTACTTTAGAGGTGATAATGTAAGGGGTTACTTATATGGTTACGAGAATGGAAAAAGTAATGTGTCTAAAAACAGATTTTTAAAAGAGGAATTTTTATAAAAAAAAAATATTACAAATATTTTATTTCAAATTTTTGTAATTAAAAATAATGTGGTCAAGATGGGAATCGAACCAGGGAAATCTAGTTGCCAGCTAAGAACTCTACCCACTGAGCTATCGACGCATATAGTATTTGATTGCTTTAAATTTAAATGAATTGTTGCGCTTCGTTTTTTCGCAAGTGTTATCAAAACAAACATACATTACCCTTTTGCTTACAAAAAAACACAAAGTAATGTATCTAAAAATAGATTTTCAAAAATATTTCAATTATTACTTTACATTTATAAATCATATATTACGTAATCAATAATGAGTAACTTATTACTTTATGCTTGCAAATAATGAAATAGGTAACGAGCTATCATTACAATGTAACGCATGAGAATATCGCACCCATTACCAAAATTTTGCTGGAAAATTTAAATTTGACAATCACAGATTTTTGTAAACCAACAAAAAAAAAATAAAATCAAATTAAAAATATTTCTGAAAAGCACTTTCTTCTTTGGCAGATTACAATATTAAGGTTTACAAATTGTTCTTTTAATTTTTTTTAAATTAAAATATAAATTTGAATTTAAAGAATATATGCAATAAAATGCAAGATATGACTTAAAAATAAAATAAGTAGAATAAAATGTTTTACAATAAAAAAAAATAAATTAATTAAAAATTGTTTTATGAAAGTATAAAAAAAATCGAATAATAAAATCAAGTTTTTAATGTTTTAGAGCATTTTAAGCACACTTTTCACCTAAAGCTCATTTACATTTAATTTGTTATTTTTAAAAATAAAATATGGTTAATCTGATTTCATTGATTAATGTCAATGTTTCTGAATTTCATTATTTTATTATACGCGCATTAAAAAAAAAACCTTAGCATTATGAAGCGTTATTTTTAATATTTTAGAACATTTTAAACACACTTTTAAGATAAAGATAATTTACATTTCATTTTTTATTAAAAAAAATAGGTTAATCTGATTTCTTTGATTAATGCCAATATTTATGAATTTCATTACTTTTCGAGGACATTTGCTATAAAAAGTTCGAACATTCCAGGCGCATAGTGATCGTTTATTCGTTTGTGGTGTTCGTCATCAAAGGAGTTTCAAATTTTTATTCTTATTTTCCTTTTTTTCATTGTAATTGTTTTTACATGGTGACCCAAAAATCCAACGCATAACCTCAGGAGGGCCTAGAGAAAGACGTCGCCTTACATATTGGCGGTCGACCAGCGGATATCAAAAAACAGATTTAGTGGACGGCTTTACTAAGTTTAGCGAGAACGTTACCCTGCGTAAAATAATGAGTGTGAAGATTCAAAATAAATGTAGTGTCATTCGGGCCTAATCAATCTGGCTACATTTTGAGAACTCGTTTATCTCAAGAACTATTCATATTCAATATTTTGAATTTTATTTTTACAATTCTTTTTTTTTTTAATTTTCCGATTAAAATTATTTTTTTTTTTTTTTTTTTCAATTTAAGCCACTTTCTCAATCTCAACTTTGTTTATTATTTGGCGATTTTTTTACTTTTGACGTTTCATTTTTACAAATAACTGTGAATTCAATAATTGCTTTTTGGTGTTTTCTTCTCGCATTTGTTAAAAAGCGTTAAAATTAAATGTAATAAAATAACCTAATTCTTAATATTCCATTTTTTTTTTAATCGAATGAAAGCTCAATCACATAAAAAATTCGAATTATTGAAAATATTTCAGCGTATATGAACATTTTGCACCGTGAAGTAGCGTGTGAATTGCGTTTTAAATTGAAAAATCAAAAATTTTGCAGACACATTCTTTCAGAAAAACATTTGATAAAAAATACTGGTTTCTCTTTAAAAATAAAACTTGTTCAACAACATACATATTTACATATAATGTATTTGAACTACATATTTTTAAAAATTTTAAACGTTTTGTAACCGTTTGTAATACAAAATGTGATCAACAAAATTTTGTAGATTCGATTCGCATTTAGAACAATAACTATCGTACGTGTTATATGAGGCGCACATACATACATACGAATATTTTGTTTACCCTTCAAATACATTTTCAAGGTATGATTTGTTCACAATGTTATACATACAATTTTTATTGTTTATTTAGAAGATAAGAATAAAAAACTGTGAAAAGCCGGCAATTTTGTTTTTTTTTTTTTTGTTTTTGCTTTGAAGCACTAACGGCCTGTTTTATTTATAGACAGCATTTAGTACGATTTTTTATTTAAATAGGGACCAGTAAATATTAAGTATTAATTTACTAAAATGTTACTTAAGTGAGATTTTTTTTTGAAAATTTCTGATCATATTTCTTGTGTGTCTACCATATGCCATGATTTTTACTAAAAAAAATTAAAAACAACCTAGCAAGTTAAGATCATCTTTTTTGGTCTCAAAATAAATATTTTTGTTATAAAATTTCTAAAGTAAAATTTAATTTAAAACTCTTACTTAGTGTTCATTATAAAACTGACCCCATGAGTCGATAACCTTTCAAATAAATGACTCAAATAAAAAATGGTTCAGAAATTATTTTAAAAAAGATATTACCTCTCTTCAGAACTTTTTCAAAAGTTTCTATGTTAAAAATTTTAATTTTTTTTTTAATTTTTTCTAAAATATTCATACAAAAACTTTTGAAAAATTAATAAATTAAACCTTTTTCTTAATAATGGAAAATGCATTTAAAAATGTATGCCATTTTAAATATACTTATTAATTAAGCTTTTTTTTAATATTAATAAATTGACGTTTATTGTTGGTTAGGAATGTGATTTTGTGCGTTCGCAGTATTTTGCTAATTTTATGGCTTTTTGAGAGAATTTTTTGCTCTCATTTTACCAGACATTACCCAAAATTACCTCGTAGGGGCCTTTTACATATTGCCAATATTATAGACTACAAATTCCAGTAGGAAATTATCGTTAGAATTAATTAATAAATCAAACCAAATTTGTACTCAGAAAATTTATTGTTTTAAAATATCGAAAATTTGTTGTTAAATTTTGCAACATTTAGAAAAATCTCAATTTTTATACAAATTTTCAAAATGTCTCGAAAATTGTTTGAGCGATATGAAAAATGTTTATTCAGCACATTAATTTTGATTAGAAACGATGCATTGCAAGACAATTAAAATAAAATTATTCCAAATTTGTTTCAAATTTCCAAAACTTTTACCTCGAAATATTTTGATTTTAAATTTTCAGCTAAATTTTCAAGATATCTCGAAAACGGTTTGGGCGATATAAAAATATTTGTTCAACAAACTAAATTTGATAAGAAACAATATATCGTAATAAATTATAAAAAAAAATATTTTTATTTTCTTCCAAAATTCAATTCAATTTCGACCAAAGTTTCACCGTGTGAGTTTAGCACAGGATTCTTTATTAACACCCTCGTATAGATTATTGTGCCCTTTAAATTCCGAAAATCCGAGCGTAATGGGTCAAGTATAAAATGGGAAATATCAAAATCTGTCAAAAGATTTGAAATTTACGATGCGTAAGAACGAAACAAAACACAGGATCTTTTATTCTTATTTAACTTATTAAATTTGCTATACAGATACGTATATGTCTGGCTAAATCCAGTCTTAAGTGTACAAAAAAAAAGAAAACCCAACTGAAAATCGTTGTTATAGTTAAATAAAAATTTTAACAGCTCTGTTTGTTGTGAACCCCTTTAATCCTTCCTTAATGTCGCAATTTTTGCAAATTCTCAAAGTCTGAAACTTTGTACAAAATTGTTCAGATTCGTGCATTTGAGATCAAATGGACATGCTATTACCGAAATTGGATAATTCCTAATTTAAGGGACACAGTATACATGTTTGAAATATTATTTGTATTAATTTTTAAAGAACGTTGTTTAATAAACCTGTTAATAATAATTATTGTGTTTGTATAGAATAGAACGAAAAATATTTCAACCTCTCTTCACACAACTTAAAAAAACGAATATGTAAATATTCTTTCTCTAAATTGCGTCTTGTTTAAAATGTTTGTTATATAAACGTTTTTATATCAAATATTTTTAATATGGTTATCTATGAAATATTTTTTTGTTTTGTTTAAACAATTGTGCATACAATGGGCCTGTTTGTCTTACATTGAAATAACCGAGTTAAAAAATTATTAAATCTCATGTCAAATGCAAAACTAATGAAATATAAACAAGTTAAAAAGAGCTAAATTCGGCTGTGACGAATCTTTGAATACCCTCCACCATTGGGGCTGAAGATGATATACGTATATACTAAATTTTGCATAAACTGTAATATGAATATGTTTTGTCAATTTATGTAACGAACTTTTGTTATTTAGTTTAGTAATGTTATATATTTAGTTTTACCAATGTTATTTACAGAGGTCTGCTCTGTTAGCGACTTTAACATTGTTGATTTTTACGTTAACTTAGTTATTAGAGTAACACACATATAGCTCTAAGAATGTTATTATTCTCATAGCATGTAAGACAATAAATGTAATCGAATAATAAGAAGACTTAAAAACATTTTTACTTACTTAACAGAAAAAAAAATAGATACAGAAAAATTGTACAAATTTGTATGGAAAATTTAGAGGTACCTTCACATTTTCACTCATAACTTTTGAACCGCTGAACCGATTTTGCTCATTTTAAATACCAAACTGCTCGGCAGGATGTTCAATAATCTGGGTAAAAATAGGCACCCCCGCTTGCGTCTTTGCGTCGTGATCGCTATTTCAACAGACAGACAGACGGACATCGCTAAATCGACTTAAAATTGCATAAGTATCACGAATATATATACTTTATGGGGTTTTAAACCTATATTTCGACATGTTACAAATGGAATGACAAACTGATATATACCCTCACCATATATGGTGGAGGGTATAAAAACTAGAATATAAATAGGCATAATATCTTATGTGGCAAGCTATCAATGTTGGTTTATGTCGTTCGCATATGAATTTGACATAACCCAACGTTTAATGTTAACGCTTAATGTTACTTATGTGAAATTTGTATGGGAATGACACAACCCAACGTTGATATCTTTTCGCATAAACACAGCTACATATCGATAATAAACACAACTACATATCGATAATATATTTTTTTTAATTAATATGATTTAAAAAATATATGTGACCTTCTCCGAGAAAAGGGACCTAGTGTGTCAAAAAACGGGTTTGGTCTTAAGAGTGGATTCTGGTACCTAAAAGGGTGTAGAATAAGATGAAATGAGTCAGATTTATGATAAAAATTTATTTACCCCATAAAAACGCACAAAACAAACTTGGTATACGCACATCAACCCTTTGCTGAGGCGAACAGATAGCTGAGAACAAACAGAGCAGCAACAATAACAAAGGTGTTCTCACAGTAAAAGCGAAAAAAATACGGCACCACATAGGCATGACGTCACCAAAGTCGGCACCCAATCATAACTAACCATACCAAATCGCATCTCCCAACTGAAGGTGTGTTCCCAGTGATAATGCGTTATGAAACTTTAAATGCGTTTTTCTCTTAACTTCATTTCCACACACAAGGTCCCTTTTCTCGGAGAAGGTCACATATATTAACTAAACCTTTTTTATTTTTGATTTGTATAGACTGTCACCAATAAGCCTTCCATGCAATTCTAGTCAGTCTTGCATTCAGAATTGACGATGTCTTGTAGACAGAGCCAACAGGGTAAGACTCTACCACTCACAATAGAATTTGACAGTTTTATACTGTATGTAGATATTGTGAAACGTCTGGTAACACATCTGTATGTAATCCAAGTTGTATTAAAAACACGTAGCCGAAAAATAAAATTATAAATTTTCAATTTTATTGGAAAATTTTTTTAAAATGGCAAAGTTACCGATAAATAAACAAATTTCCTTGCAATTAATATGGTTAATCGTAATGATATCGTCTTGTGTCTGGACGACACTGGCCCATGAAGCCAAAGATTTTGATGACACCATTCTGTATAAAATTGATTTTGAAATGCCTGATTTTGACCAACATCCAGTAAGTAAATAGTTAAGGAATGGGTTATTGTTAAAATAAATTTTATTTTTCTTACATTAATAAAGGATCTCAAGGAACATGTACGAACTTTTTATACCCACGAAAAGGAAAAGTATGATTGTGTTATTCCCAATGTGCAGGAAAACAAAGAAGAATTAAAATCTAATGAACCGGAACTATGTAAGTAGTTTGATATGTTTCTAATAAAAATAGATTTATCTATTCTTTTTATACTAATATTACAGCTCCCTTTGCTTTATTGAAACCTATTTTCAACACACCCAGTTGCTCATATCGCATTGAGGCTTATTGGTCGTATGAAATTTGTCATGGCCATCATGTACGCCAATACCACGAGGAACGTGAAGGTAAAGCCATAAAATTCCAAGAATATTACTTGGGAAAATGGAATGATGAAAAATCGGAAAAACGTATAAAAGAATGGGAAGAAAGCCGCAAGGCTGGTATGAAATATAAAACAACCAAAATCGATAACATTAATTATCCCTACTTTGAAATGGATTTAACTGATGGTACTACTTGTGATATTATTAATGCACCCCGTACTACAACTATACGTTATGTCTGTTATCCACATGGCAAAAATGAAATCTATTCGTTTAAGGAGACATCCTCTTGTACCTATGAAGCTATTATTCTTACTTCTGCCTTGTGTGTTATACCCGCCTTTCATCCCGAGGAATATAAAGAAATTTCCATAAAATGTTTCAATTCTCCCATCGAGCCGCACAAGCCATTGAGTATGCTACGCCAAGAGTTAAATGAAATGCAAATGTCCTTGGAAGATTTCCCCTTATCAAAGGAAGTTAATGATGCTGCTTCCTCATTAGCTCAAACTGCTAGCACCGATCAACGTTTCGTTTTTATGAATCGTGTAGGTGATGATGTTGATAAATTAGTTTTTAGATTGACCAAAGATGGTGGTTTAACATCTCACGAGGGCAGTGCTGAAGAGACCAGCGCTGCGAAACAACCTCCAACTACACCAGTTGTATCCGATATTTCACCTTTATTGGATTTTGTTAAGGGAACAACATGTTTGACTGGGGTAAGTTGAAGAATGTACAAATTTCCATATTTGAAATTTAAGTCAAAAGAACCATTATTTCCTACAACAAAAAGTCTTTAGGATCCGTAAGGTAATTTGATAACAAAATACATATATTTTCAAAATTTGAGAATATTTTTTAAATCATAGAACTTTTCCATAGGAAAATTTAACAAAATTGTAAAAAAGTCTAAATCCAAAATTTTTTAAAACATTAATTTTTCTGTAAAGAAAATTACTCAGAATTTTTTGTTTTGGTTTTTCTGTATTATAAAGTCATCAGAATTTTACATATTTCCTGCAGGAAATATTACTCAAAATCTGATTTGTTTTCTACATGAATTATTTTAAAATCTTAAGATTTTTTCTCAGAATTTCAGGAGTGTGTATTTTCTGTAAGGAATTTTCTATGGAGAAAAAAATTCATCAGAATTTTAGTAAAAATTAAAAAAAAAAAAAATTACTCAAATTAAACAACTATTTTATAGGAAAAAAATTCTCTATAGTCTTTCGAATGTAAAAATCTTTCCATAGATTAAAGTCCTCAGAACTACATTTAAATCGAAAATTTGTTTCTATTGAAAAAAGTTTTAAAGTAAAATCTGATTTCTAATATATTTATTTTTATTCCAGGGTTCTGGTTGGTGGAAATATGAATTTTGCTATGGCAATTATGTGCGACAATTTCACAAAGATAAAAAATCCGAAACTGAACTATTCCTGGGACATTTCAATGCACAATCACATCGTCAGTGGTTACAAATGAATCCCGATAAAAGACCTAACACACAATCTTCATCAATTTGGATTCATTACGAAAAGGGTTCTAGATGTGATCGTACTGGTCTACCACGCGAAGTTGACGTTAAACTAACTTGTAGTGGTTTGGGTTCAATGAATCCCACCGCAGTTTCCATGTATCTGCTGGAACCAAAAACCTGCCAATACATTTTAGTGTTTGAGTCACCTATGGTTTGTATGCTTATGGGTTATACCGATGAATATGGTTTAATTGATGAAGTCAAATTAATTAAAGTCTTACAAGAGAAAGACGGAACAGCTAAAACTACTGGTGGTAGCAGCGATGAATCAATTGTACAAGCAGCAACGCCTGTTGATAATAGATTTTAGCTGTTTACTATAATTTATTTGATTGTGATTACAGTTTGGAATATTTTAGAATTAATTCAGCTCGTATAACTTATCTAAAAGAAAGCTCAATTTAATACTACCTAGAGTTATTTAAAGGTAGCGGAGTTAATCTTTAACCCTGCTTGAAAAATTAGCTTGAAAATATCTCGAGATTGGTTTATATTAAGCCTACTTTTAGATGAGTTAGCCTACCTTTAAGTCTTAAACTAGACTTATAGGAATAACATTTAAAATAATTTATAGAATTATTGCAAAAAAACACCGAGATCATCAACTATATAGTACGACGGGTTTTTATATAATACAGAAACTTATTGTTAAAATTAAATTAGTAAAACAACAACTCTTTACTTTTTCCTTGTTAATAATGTTGAACCGCTTACTTGGCTAAAAATATCTAGAAAATCACGTTACTGCGACTTAATCAATTGTTTTAGGTAATTCATCCGGTCTTAATTCTAAATTTTTCATTTTATTCTCCAAAGGTTTATCGGCGTTTATCTCAGCCACTACATCGGTAAATAGTTTTTCCCATTCCCATACTTCGTCTGCCTCATCCAACGACTCTTGAGCTTGTAGACATTTTGTTAATATTGATAAATCAACATCTTCAATGGCCGAAAAGGCATTTTGTGCCAATAAATCTGAATTGAGTTCTTTTAAAGTTACAACACGATTTACCTCAACCCTAAGCATAGAAAAATTTTAAGATTTGTATTAGATGAAAATTGATTTATTTTATTATTAAAACTTACGATGGAGGCTCGGCAATTTCATTCATAAATATATCATCTTTAATATCATCTAAATCTGGTATTATTGGTATATCATCTGTTGGAGAATTATTTGCTGATGATTTTAAGCCAAAACGGTCACTGGAAATAGGTTTTTAATTTAAAATCTGTTTCGTATTAAATTTTTTATTTTTTTCAAAATACTTACTCATCAAATGAACCTTTTTTGGATCTGAAAATTAAATAAATATAATTATGGACTGTTTATATATTACGAATATAGTCTTAACCATGGTAATTGGCAATTACTTTCGTCAAAAACACATGGGAAACAAAAACATATTTTATTATTTATTTTACTTTTGGTTTAGACCAAGGGTGCCCAAGCCCTATGCCCTTGGTGCTCATTTGATTTTGTAAAAGCACTTAGATATAGGCTGTGTGTTTTAATACACACATAGTGCACTCAGCACTAGCAATACGAAATACACAAACAACTTTGTCTTATTAGTTTTTTTTTGTCGTTTTTCAATGTATACACGCAAGTGCAAAGCAACGACACTTTCATATGCTTTGCTGGTAAACATTGATGACAGCGATCATCAATGTAGATTTTGTTTTTGTTTAACGTATGATATGAAATATTTTTTTTCTTTGTATGCATTGGTTTTTACAATAAAAAATATTCCCAACTTACCAAATGACTTGAGAAAAATATTATTATAAGCTTACAAACACAACCCTTAAGCTTGAAAAAGCATTGAGAATATATTGAAAAAGGCTATCGCAACAATTGTAGAAAAATCAAAACGGAACCCTCGTGAAAATATTATGTGTGTATGATTACTATAAGCTTATTCTTACAATTGTAGAATAAGCTTACAAAAACAATATTGTATTAACTTGGGTATAGAAAAGCTTATTTGACTTAATATATTTATAAGCTTTTTTACATAATTGTAGAATAAACTTCACATATAATATATTATTTTTTATTTTAATTTTAAATATAAATAATAATAATCAATTTTAAATATAAAAAATTATAATTCATTTTAAATATAAAAAAAAACAATTAATTTTAACCATAAATAAAAATTATTATAAAAATAATTAATTTTAATATGCAATTGCACGTTCACTTTATAAAATTTACAACCAAATGTATACGCAAAACACGTTTGACAAATTAAAAAAAAAAGTAACGGTACTTGTATGCAATATAAGCGTAGAACAAAGACAATAAGACTAGAATGAATTGAAAAATATTTCTATTTTAATCGTCATACTGCGTTGTTTATAAGGATACTTTAGAAAAATTTATGTATAATAATGTTTTCTCAAGCATTTTTGAATACTGCTTGTAAATTCACATTTTATAAACATTATAATAAACGAAATTAAGAAAAGCTTAAAACACACTATTTATATAAGCTTATTCTCAATTTGTATTGCAGTTGGATTGCTATATGGTATATTGGGTTAAATCAAAATCAGTTATTCTTTAAATGTGTTACATAATTGTAGAATAAGCTTCACATATAAAATATTATTTTTTATTTTAATTTTAAATATAAATAATAATAATTAATTTTAAATATAAAAAATTATAATTCATTTTTAATATAAAAAAAACAATTAAGTTTAACCAGAAATAAAAATTATTATAAAAATAATTTATTTCAATATGCAATTGCACGTTCACTTTATAAAATTTACAACCAAATGTATACGCAAAACACGTTTGACAAATTAAAAAAAAAAGTAACGGTACTTGTTGTATGCAATATAAGCGTAGAACAAAGACAATAAGACTAGAATGAATTGAAAAATATTTCTATTTTAATCGTCATACTGCGTTGTTTATAAGGATACTTTAGAAAAATTAATGTATAATAATGTTTTCTCAAGCATTTTTGAATACTGCTTGTGAATTCACATTTTATAAACATTATAATAAACGAAATTAAAAAAAGCTTAAAACACACTATTTATATAAGCTTATTCTCAATTTGTATTGCAGTTGGATTGCTATATGGTATATTGGGTTAAATCAAAATCAGTTATTCTTTAAATGTGTTACATAATTGTAGAATAAGCTTCACATATAAAATATTATTTTTTATTTTAATTTTAAATATAAATAATAATAATTAATTTTAAATATAAAAAATTATAATTCATTTTAAATATAAAAAATAACTATTAATTTTAACCATAAATAAAAATTATTATAAAAATAATTAATTTTAATATGCAATTGCATGTTCACTTTAAAAAATTTACAACCAAATGTATACGCAAAACACGTTGACAAATTAAAAAAAAAAATAACGGCACTTGTTGTATGCAATATAAGCGTAGAACAAGGACAACAAGACTAGAATGAATTGAAAAATATTTCTATTTCAATCGTCATACTGCGTTGTTTATAAGGATACTTTAGAAAATTTATGTATAATAATGTTTTCTCAAGCATTGTTAAATACTGCTTGTGAATTCACATTTTATAAACATTATAATAAACGAAATTTAGAAAAGCTTAAAACACACTTTTTATATAAGCTTATTCTCAATTTGTATTGCAGTTTGATTGCTATATGGTATATTGGGTTAAATCAAAATCAGTTATTCTTTAAATGTGTTGGTGTTTGCTCTTCCATAAGGAACTTTTGGGCACCCCTGGTTTAGACTATTTTCGTAATACATAAACCACCAGTGCTTATTAAAAGCAGATTTTAAAATTTGGAGGAAGTATCTATGATTCGACGAGTTTATTTTAAGACTTTATTCTTGGTTTTATATAATCCGAACTCTGAGCTAAAAGTGGTATTATTTCCTTTGAAAATTGTGTTTAAATATAACAAAAAGCAAGGCGTGTGAATTTTTTAATTAGTTTCTAGATTCATACAGGCTTAACTCAAAGCTTCAATAGCTTTTAATGTAATTTAGTAGTTTTAATGGCAAATCAGGGATGTTACAGAGTTTGAAAATTGTTCAATTCACAGCTTTAAAAGATTCTAATCTGAAAATCAGGATATGGTATATTGACATTCACACTTCAATCGTGATTTAAAGCCCGAAATAAAGTCTTAATTCTGATCTTCAAAAATATTTTTATCAATGGGAAAAATACTTTAAAATCTAAAGTTTTTTTATAAGGGGTTTTCTATACAAACAAATCTGAAAGTTTTTCCTGTAGAAATATATTTTTAGAATACAAGTTACTTTCAATAAAAAAAAGTTATTTGAGTGTTGAAGAAAAGCATTAAAAATCTGTATTTTCAAGAAGAAGTAATTGTCTGTAGAATTAAAATTTTTTCCTAATTTAAAGATCAGAATATTAAAGGTTCTTATAAGTAAAAGTTCCTATAACTTAAATGTTTTTTTATTAAAGAAAATGTTATCAGAATCTAAAAAGATTTTTTTTTACATAATAAAGTTTGTAAAGTTACTTATACACGTGAGAAACATGCTGGATATACCTCGGAACTGCTCAAATAATTTAGAATACAGCTATTTCAAGTTGTTTGATTTTTCTTAGTTTCCTGAGTTCTAAAACCTAAATATGATTTCATAGAAAAACAAAAAAAAAATTTTTACTCACTTTAATTTATTTCCAAGTGCTGAATCAGCCCAACCGCCTGATATTCTCCTTATAGCCGCTGGAAGTTTTGAATCCGTGGATGATGTTGCATTCAATGTACTAGCAATATCACCGTTTCCACCACCAGCAGCAGCCAAACTACCAGCTGTTGATATATTATTGCTGGTAGGAGTTTGATGCTGTTGTTGCGATTGCATATCCAATGTTAGGTCAATGGATAATTCTGAATTTTTAAAACCCCTAAGAAACCCAGTAGAATTAGAATTAACACTTGATGAAGTTTGTGCCGTGGAGGGAGAGTCCTTAAGTAGATCACGACTCTTTGAACGTCGACCTTTGCGGGCCGTAGTCTGGAAAACAATATATGTATAAACATAACGGCAATTAAAAATATCGAAACTCACCTTTCGTATGGACATTTTTAATTCTTCAGCCCAATCCATGTTAATTTTTTTTTTTTTTTTAATAAATTTTCTTAAGAAAAAATTTAACTATTTTTGTTTATGCTATTTTATCAATAACAAGTTGCTATAGCAACAAGTTGTTTGCGTTTTTTAGCCATATTAAAAAAAATCAGGTTTAAACCACAGAACATACTTGGGAATTTTTCATTACCATTACTTGGAAAAAAATTCAAATAAAAAACAATTTTATTACCATATAAAGATAATGAAATATGTATTTTGCAGTAAAAAAAAAACATTATTAATGGTAATAGAATAGCACTAAGCATAAGAAAATTAATTACAATTCATTAAAAAGGCATTTGTTTACAATAAATGATAAATAAAACGAAAAACGCTTTTGGCCAGAAAAATTACAAGGAGTTTTTATGGTTGCCATGAAATGGAAAATTGGAGCTATATGAGTGGAATGGTAACGAGTGGAAATGACATTTAAGACCGGGGGAACGAAAGGAGTGGAATTGAAACATGAATGGATTTTTGGTGATCTCTATCGATTTTAAATTAATATTATTTTTTTTTATTTTACCCAATTTTATATATATCATCATGTTTTCGCCATTTCAACTTTATACCATAAAAATAAAAAAAAAATAACAATTGATATTTACACTGTTAATAAAATAACTAATTCAAACTGTCATTTAACTATTTAATCCCATGTATGCCACATCTAACCTTTAACCAAAAGCAGAGATGTTTTCAATTACCAACTCTGTTACTGTATGCCAACTGTCATTTTCAGCTATTGTGAATGAAAATTCTTCTTCTAGTCCTTATCAGTTTTGATCTCTGGAAAGTATACTTTATTTTTGTTAATCCTCGGAAAAAAATAAATACTAAAATTTTAACGGTTAACAAATATAGAAATTTAACAATATTTAAATCAATTTTACAAAATGTTAACAGATTTAGATGATGATTTCTTTTTTGAAGAAGATAAAATGTAAGTTTTGTAAAAGTTTTTATCAAAAAATTATTCAACATATGTTGAATGTTATGTTATTTATATGATATGTAATTGCGATGGTGGTTGGTTGTAAAATTCATTATTGTTTGTGTGTGTTTTTTCTACTTCACACATTTTTTGGTTGTTCTGTTACAAATCAATATTTTTATATTCTATTTTTTTTTTTGCAAAACTCGCCAATGATTTGTTTATACATACATTTTATATTTTATTTATAAAAAAAAAAACATTAAAAAACGTAAAACTTTTTGTAATTATTTTTATCAAAAAATCGAAATTTAAAAAAAAAAGTTCAAATTCTGAAATGGAAGACAATAACACACCTTTAGTACCCATTGAGGCCTTATCGTAAGTACAATGCTCTTCAGAAAATAATACATATTTTAAACAAAGAATAAGGACACTGGTTTTTACCATAATTGTGTTTTCCCCCTAAAAGCTTTGACATTACGCCGATTTGTATGGATCCATGTGAACCCAAAATGGGCGATTTATTATCTTCCCCTATAACTAACACAGTTATTGCTAATAAGGAAGAATCTTCTTTAGAGGAAGTGGATTCTACTTCATCTGTTTGTGAGATTGTTGATGATAATTTACTTTCAAATGATGTCACTGCTACCGTAGTTTACACTGCGGCGGCAGCTTACGAATCGGACAGATTTCATGAATTTGCTAAACAAAAATTCGAATTAGAAAGATTGTAAGTGGTGTTGCAGCAAATATTACTATATACATAGTTCGCAAAATATACATTTTTTAAAATGCTTGTTAATACAAATATAAAATATATTTTATTTTAGAACTTAGTTAATAATGCTAGATTTAAATTAAAGAACATTTATCCCTAAAGTCTGCTAATAGTGGTGCATTAAGTAGCGTGAATATGTTATAAAAAATGGGTTAATAGAATTTTTATATATTTTTTATATTTAGCTACGTAACGATAAGTGTACTCGACACTTTTCGAATATTTGCCGAATAATTTTGTATTAAATCTGTAACAACAACACTTAAGTTTGGTTTTAACCAAAAATAATAGACAAACTTAACCTTTAAAATGTAAATAATAAAGGAATCTGATTGATGACAGTCATGATTACACTTTTAGTTTTCATTTTAATTTAGTAATAAAAAACAACACAAATTTTAATAAATTTAGACTGGAAAAAGCTTAATTATTTATCAAAAAAAAAAAAAAATAATTTTGTATTAAGTTTTGTAAGAAATAAAATAGTTTTTTTTAGAGATTCAAAATTTTTATTTTAGAAACACAAAATTTTTATTAATGTTTTCTATAAACAATAAATTTTTTATTTTTTTTTTTTTGCTAAGATAAAATGAAAACTAAAAGTGATTTGAAGGCATTCATACTGGCAAGAGCCGATAACATGATAAATGCAATAACATTTAACTTAAGAAAATATCCTTTTGACAATTATTTTTTGGTAAAATTTTGCTTTTCGAAAAAAAAACTATAATATTTCTTTAGCAACGAAATGAATGTGTTCCCCCACTGCCGTGTACTTGACATCATTTCTCTGTAACACAATTTGGCAATTTCTTGCTATCATTTTACTGCACGTGAAGACACCTCATTAGTTAACAGAAAATTTTCATGAAAACTCGTCGTCCAAGTAAATTATCTCTGTGTAACAGAAGAAAAACTAGATGGCCTCCAACTTAGGGTAATTCATCTAGTTGTTTGATTTTTTCTCCGTGTGTATGAATATTAGGCTACATTTTTTTATCAAAAAATATTCTAAGTATTGAACATATCAAATAGGATGGGGTCCCATTTTTTACATATTTTGTACTTTTATCATCATAAAGAAAAGTCAAATGAAGTTTACGTGGATTACGTGGAACATGTATTGTCATTAATTTAAATTCAATCGTAGGCTAAGCTTTTTTGGGGTTGGGGCAAGCTGTAGTATGTAAAAAACATACTTAATCATGACAAAATGTTGTATATATCTGATATATATTTCAACATTCAGGAAATCGATGTTCTAGGCATGAGTATTCAGTGTGATGAAGAAGAAATGCTTCACTTTACTTTGGATGTCCTTACTATATAAATTACAGACATCAAAACAATATTAAACAGCGACAGTAGGATATAGCAACTTTATTGAGTCTTTAGCGTCAAAATATGTGTTCATTCGCCTGTAGTATTTTCTCAAGTGGATCGCGCACAGCGCAGAGAGAATTCGTTCATTAATCATACTAGACACTTGTACTTCTTATTAGTTACAATTTAGATAAATATAAATCACAAGTCCAAACACTACTCCCTCTTTCATTATTGTCATATTAAAGTTATTTACTTGAAATCAACTAAGTATTAGTTCAAAGAAATACAAAAATCGGGGCTATATTTTAGTTTAACTAATTGGTAAATATGTATTTTAAGTCATAATGCATGCGATAAAAGAATTTTTACATATAATTTGTATTTAAAAATAAGAGTTAAATTAGATCATAGTAACTAGGATAAGTATTGTTATATAAAATTATTATTTAAATTAGCATCTAATTTAATTAAAATTACGCACAATTCCTGCTTGTTTTTTATTATTAGATGTCTATAGCCTAAAGGGGCTCTATTGTCTCTTTTTTAACTCATTCATTTAGATTGAATCAGTGTCACGTTACGTTTAAGTAATTATAGTTTAACACATATGAAATGCTTAGTATCAATGTAAATTATTTATATTCTTAGGGGTATGACGGTTAGTACCAAATCGGTGATAATAATCAAAGATGATACCAATCTTATAGGAATAAGCATTGGTGGAGGAGCACCGATATGTCCATGTTTATACATCGTACAGGTATTTGTTATTATTGAGAACAAACTTTGAAACAATTTAAATCGCATCTCTTTTTCCAGGTATTTGATGGTACGCCAGCAGCCAGAGAGGGTTCCCTAGAGAGTGGTGATGAACTTTTGGCCATAAATAATATCAGTGTTAAGGGCAAGACAAAAGTACAAGTAGCAAAAATGATACAAACTGCTACACAGCAAGTTGTTATACACTACAATAAATTGCATGCCGATCCAGAAAGAGGAAAATCTTTAGATATTATATTAAAAAAACTAAAACATCGTATAGTGGATAATATGTCAAGTAATACTGCAGACACGCTGGGTTTATCCAGAGCCATTTTATGTAATGATTCATTGGTAAAACGTTTAGAAGAACTGGAGGGAACAGAAATGATGTATAAAGGGTTAGTAGAGCATGCCAGACGCATGCTAAAAGCCTATTATGATGTTTTGCAAACCTATCGTTCATTTGGAGATTGTTTTATGCGCATTAGTACCAGAGAACCACAATTGAGAGCTTCCGAAGCATTTCGTATGTTTGGCGAACTACATCGTAATTTGGAGAAGGACGGTTTGGAAGTTATAAAGAAAATTAAACCCATATTGGATGATTTGGGTACATACCTTCATAAAGCTATACCCGATACTAAATTAACTGTAAGACGTTATATGGATGCCAAATTTACATATTTATCCTATTGTTTAAAAGTCAAGGAAATGGATGATGAAGAACATAGTTTTGCTTCTATACAAGAACCTCTATATCGTGTAGAAACGGGAAATTATGAATATCGCCTAATACTAAGATGTCGTCAAGATGCTCGAGGAAAATTTGCCAAGTTAAGAACAGATGTTTTGGAGAAGATGGAATTACTAGAATGTAAACATGCCAATGATTTATCAAAACAATTAAGAAGTCTATTGGACAGTCTAGCTCAAATGAATAAAACAATTAATAATAGAATGGAAGCATTGCCAAATCTTTTTCCAATTGAAGTAGATTTTAAAGATACCGATTTCCAATATAAATCGAAAATTCTAGATCCACAAAAATTGGACGATAATGAAGAGGAGGAACAACTGGCAAAGCAACAACGTCCAACAAATTCAACACAACTTAGCAGAAGTGATGTTATATGTGGCTTAGAAGCAGTCGAAAATCCAGCTCCCATTATTAACGTACCCGTTAAAGTACAGGATATTGTCTCCTTAACAGACAATACATCAGATAATCTTCTAACAGACACATCGAATGAAAATGAAGATCTTCTAAAAGATTTAGGCCTGTTAGGTATTGATTTAAATTCAACGCCCACGTTAAATCCAACTTCTTCTCCATCTGTTAACAAAATTGCATCACCAAATGGTTGTTATGATTTTGATTTATTTCTAAATCAAACTTTTGCATCATCATCATCACAACTTCTAAATCAATCAATTACCACAGCACCGGTCATAACAAAATCTTCATTGGAAAATGATTTAATGGCGAGAAATGCTTTGGAAACTGATTTGCTTTTGCAGTAAAGGATTTATCACATTTATCTACAATGATGTTTGTAAAATTCGTCCCAACAAAGGATATAGCTAGCTAATACTGAATAATCATGATTATTTTATTAATCTGTAATAATACTACAATATAATAGTTTTATGTAGATTTTTTTTATTATTTTTGCTTATACTTTAGAGTTCTGTATGAATTTTTGAATGATGTATTTATAATCTCTTATACTGTTTATCACATTTATATATAAAAATATGTGTTAATAAAGAAACCACAATTTTATTGAGGAATAAAGCTAGAAAATGTTGCTAACCAGGTGGAAAAATACGAAGGCACAGTACTGGCATGCTGTTGGAGACTATAGTACATGTACAGGAAATGTGACGGAATTTTTTAAAGAGATTTTTAACTCTTTTTTTTTTTTAAAGGGAATATTTTTAACGAAATAAATAAGTTTTTTAACTATCCTCTTCCATCAAAAGGAAAACGATTATATAATGTTTAAAAGCGAGATGAAAATAATATAGAAATAAATATATACATGGCAGATTTTAAATTCATTCTTTCAGAATTTCATAATGAGTTAACAGCAGGCACCAGAATTAAGAAACAAAAATAAACTGTGTTTTCCTCAAAAAAATAAAAAAAATGTTTTCCCGTAGAAAAATTTCACCTGAACTTTAAATGTTTTAAATCATAATTTAACACTTTTTAAGTTTGTAAGAAAGACACAATAAATCCAAAATGTTACTTTTTGATATATGAAATATAATTACTATCAATCTTGTAATACACTTTGTGTATTCCGGATCGGAGTTATTATAATTATTATTCCACGTAGCCAACTTAAAAGATAAAAAATAGAAACTGTTTCATCTTAAAAAAGAAAGTAATATTTGAACTTGAATAGAAACTTTTTTGATAAATAAAAAAAAAAAAATTTCCAGTCTTTGATTAATAGTGAAAACTCTTTTACATAAATAATTGAATTAAATATGTGAAATAAAAAATTGTTAATTTAAACAAGTTTAATAAATGACCGATAATTTGCAGAAAATAGTATAGCAACTTTTGAGAAAACTGACAAAATTAAGAAAACAGTGCTTTCCAAGTACTGTTTCTTTACCTTGAGCAATTTCTTCCCTATTAAACATCACAGTTAAATATTTTAATTAAAATTTGTGCAATAAAGTTATTAAAAATTTATAAATATAATAATAAAATATTCGATAATAATATAATTATATCTAAACACTATGATATCGCTGTGTGAAAACAAACATTAAAAAAAAAAGATTATCCCCCAAATAATTTAGTGATTAAGAAAAACAAAATGACTAGCAGGGAAAAAAATGTGAAAAAAGCAATTTAAAGCTCTAATATCCTAAGAAAAAGCTACTTTTAAGCTGAAAACTGAAAAATCCAAAAAAGCAAATGAGTAAAAAACAGCAAAAATAGCAAAACAAGCAACTTTGCCTTCTCTGAACATGACAGCACTATAACCTGAACAGCTGTTTTGTATCTATAGAATATGAATTTTACGATTTAGAGAAGTAAATAAAAACAAAATTAGTCCATGCCAGAGTCGAAGCTGCCAGATGAATTTAATGAAAAATCGGCACTTTTTCCAAAACAAATCATTTTCGGCACTTTAATTTTAAAATATCGGCAAAGAAAATTAGCACAATTAAAAAATATTTAATTTACTTTTAATTAAAAAAAATATATAAAAAGCACAATTCAGTGTAAAATAATAGCTATGTTTGTAAAATTAAATTTTACGTCCTTATTCAAAAAGAGAAATTAATTTCTTAAACAAATTGAATTGAACCCGAAAAGATATTGATATACTCAGAATGTTTTGTTTTAGAAAAATTATTCTTATTTATTAGATTCACAATTAATTATAAATCTAATGTAAATTAAGGAGCACTAGCTACATAGGCTATCGTCTCTTAGAAAAATTAATTAAACAATTTTTTAAAGGATTCTTTCTGTATTTGGAATCAAATTCCAACTCTTCAGTTTCGTTTATGAAATAGGTAAATTCTTTTAGAATTCCAAGCAGATTTAGATTTCGTTAAAAAAAACGTCGTTTTTGTGATTTATATGGGGTTTCCACAAGGTACGTCGCTAGACGAATGAGTGACTACATGTATTTATTTTATTGCAAGTGTTTTGTTATTGTATTTTTGTTCGTCTGAAGCAAAAAGTGATCTGAAAACATCACCTGAACAAAAAATTTTATTTTTTATACCAAAAATCGTCAAATTCTTTTCTTAACAAAAAATCGGCAGTGCCAACAAAAATCGATAATTATGGCAGCTCTGGCTAGAGTGCATGTGTTTTGTAAACACATATATTTTATATCGTCCAACCTTGTCTACTATATTCCTCCAAACAAATGCCACCAAAATCATCAAATAAAAAGAATGCAGCCAACGCTGCTGCCTCCTGGTATCATTGTGAAAAATGTGAAGTTAATATAACATCAAAAGAACGTGAAATTCATGAACAAAAATGTCCAATACAAGAACAACAATTGGAGACAGATACTGGGGAACTATTGGAGTATATAAGAAATGGTGTTTTATATACCGGTAGTTACGAAAAACGTAAATTTGAAATTGACGAATTAAAGGATCTGCCACAAAAATATGTAAATAATTTAATATTCATATCAGAAGGAGCCATGCGTTTAGCAGGATGGCATATAGGACAATCGGTGATAATAAAAACAAAAATAGAAGAAGCTACTCTTGTACGTAGCGTATGGCCAATACCGGAAAAATTTTTAACTACGGTATTTGTAAGTGAACAGGGTAAGTAGGGGATATATTAAATTAAGAAACTAATAAACAGATATTTTTTCATAGATTTCAACAGTTACTGGTCCGGCTTTAAGGGACTTGGTTTACAAATTAAAGCAGTGGCGAAAGGACAACCTAAGCCAGCTAAAACTATATTATTACAAATACAAACCACAAATCCTGAAAAATCACAGGAAGAACCTTTAAATGCCCAACAATTGAAAGATATAGATCGTTTATTAAAATTAGAATTAAAGAATTTATCATTTACCTTGGGAAGTTTGGTGTACTTTAACTTTTTCAATAAACAATTAACTTTAAAAATTATTTATTGGGCGAGTCTAAATATCACCAATGAAGACGACGATGATAATACAACAATACTGGAAAATTCGTTTAACAGATTAAGTCTCAGCGATGATGTATTTAAAGTTACTAATTCCACTAAGATCGAAGTGTCTTCTGAAAATATTCCTACTTCGGATGAAGAAAGTGAAGACACATCACAATATTCAATAACAAATGAAGACATCGGAGGTTTGAAAAAACAATTGGAAACAATTGAAGAATCTATGGAGCTTGCCTTGGGCTTAAGAAAGGTACCACAAGGTAATAAATATAAATTAAGTTTTTTTTTCGACATAGAAATTGTCTTAAAAGAAAGGGGTCCCCACTTCGATAAGATTTGTATCTGAGATGAAACATATAAAACTAATAAAATAAACTTATACACTTGTTGAAGATTTAAAGAAGGGGTACAATATAAACCCTTGTTCGTTAAATTTGATACAAAATAAAGGGAATTTAAGTCATAACCGCATGAATCTAAGTGATCTAAAAACTTTTAAACATATTTGTATTTTTTGGAGATTAATTTATAATATCGAAAATTTTTTCTTTACTTACAGGTGTAAAAATATCACGTGGCTTATTAATATATGGCTCCTCCGGTTGTGGTAAAACTATGATATGTGAAGCAATGAGTAGTAAACTACTACAGCCACAGGAACAGCATAAGAAGACATCGTTTAAACCGTTAATTTTAAAGTTGAACACTAGTGAATTGTTTAGTAAATTTTTAGGAGAAACCGAAAAGAATTTATCTTGCTATTTCGATAAAATCTATCAACATTATCCTCAACCTTCATTAATGATAATAGAAAATGTACATAATTTATGTCCAAAGCACGAAACAAATGAAGTGGTTAAAAGAGTAGCGGCAGCATTTCTTAATATGTTAGATACACTGACAACAAAAAGAGAAGCACAAAAATGTTTTTTGTTAGCAACCACTTCTCAACTAGAGATGTTGAATCCAAGTATAAGAAGATGTGGTAGATTAGATTGTGAAATAGAGGTGGGCACACCCACACCCGAAGGAAGAAGAGAAATATTAGAATGTTTGCTAAAGAAAGTAAAAAATCATAAATTATCTGTGGAAGATATAAAGCAAATAGCTCAGATTACTCACGGTTTTGTGGGAGCAGATTTAGCAAATCTTATTTATAATGCTACGTTAAAAGCTTTAAAACATAAAACATCGGCTACAGTTGAGTTAAAAATTGATGATATTAATCGTGCCCTGACACACGTTAAACCCTCAGCAATGCGTGAAGTTTTAATAGAATGTCCTAATGTTAGATGGTCTGATATAGGTGGCCAAGAGGAATTGAAATTAAAATTAAAACAAGCCATTGAGTGGCCTTTAAAACATGCTGAACAATTCCAAAGATTAGGAATTAAACCGCCAAGAGGTCTTCTCATGTATGGTCCGCCTGGTTGTTCGAAAACTATGATAGCCAAAGCATTAGCCACAGAGTCACAACTGAATTTTTTATCCATTAAAGGTCCTGAGTTGTTTTCCATGTGGGTAGGAGAATCTGAAAGAGCAGTTAGAGAAGTTTTTCGTAAAGCTCGTCAAGTAGCACCAGCGATTGTATTTTTTGATGAAATTGATGCCATTGGAGGTGAACGTTCGGATGGATCTTCTTCGGGTTCTGGTAGTTCAGTAAAAGAAAGAGTTCTCACTCAATTACTCACCGAATTAGATGGTGTAGAATCTTTAGAAAATGTAACAATTGTAGCTGCCACTAACCGACCGGATATGATAGACAAAGCTTTGTTACGTCCTGGACGTATAGATCGTATTATATATGTTGGTTTGCCAGATTCTCAAGCACGCTATGAAATATTTCGTATAAAACTACAAAAGATGCCTTTAGCTGAAGATGTTAATTTACAAACTTTAGTCGATCTGACTGAGGGTTATTCTGGTGCTGAAATTCAGGCGGTATGTCACGAAGCTGCCCTAAAGACATTGGAAGAAAGTTTCGATGCCTCTTATGTTACTTGGTCACAATTTCAATATGCTTTAAATGCAGTGCAACCACGTACTAGTCCGGATTTGTTGAAATTATATGAAAAATATATGAAGAAACTATAATAAAGAATTTTTTTATAAAAGAAATGGTGGTATTCAGAAAAATTTCTGTTTCATTGTGATTTTAAAAACTGCATAATTTAGGTATAATTTTTTCTTATCTCACTCGCCATTATAATTTAATTGGATGAAATAACAACAAAATACAAGTAATATTTTTATAATTTTGGAATTAAAAAATTACCGGGATTATCGAAATGAAAAAGGTGGATTTATTAAAAAAGTGGTTCCATTTTACGAAAAATACCTACAATAATTTATTTTATTTTTTATTTCAATATAGTTTTGGTATAAATAAGACTTTAAGTCTCTTAACAGTATCTTAGACATTGTAAATTTTATATAATATATATAATTTAAAACTAAAACTAAGCAAACATTGCTAATAACGAATTTGAAAATATTTTATTTAAACACGTAATATTAATCGTTTAATCTCTCACAGATCAAAATTGAAATATTTTCGATTGATTTTGATCGATTTGGTGTATAGGAAAGACAAGAAGGATTGAAATTATCGCTTTAGTAGAATTAGTAACATTGATTTACATGTTTTACTCATTTTTAAATTAAAAATTATACGAAAAATTAAGAATTAAAATTTCAAATACGATCGATTTTCATTACATACCGACATTTAAATTTTCGTTTTATCACTGAAAATACGGCGTAGAAATTGCTTAAACTTTTATATATTTTTTATACGACGTGATCAACTGTTTTTGATCGAAAAGAGGGATTCGCAGATAAAAACTCAAAATTTTGGTGCACAAAGCGGAATATTAATTTTGTTTAGTCTGCTTTTGCCCTAATTCTAATACTACTTACAAATTATAATTAAAATTTAACGTTGTATAGAAAATTTATCACATATGTTTTAAAGTTAAGTATTTATAAGTAAAAGTGAATATGCAAATTTAAGCTAATCAGTCTTTTTTATAAATGGGGTAAATCTGGATGGTTTTGAAGTTGACTCGTGTTGTCAAATTTTATTAAAATCCGTTTACCCGTCTTTTAAGCTTTTATCATGCTGGTATTCTGTGAGCCCTTTGACTAAACTTTTAATTTATTTGCAAATTAAAGACTTTAACCTAATATCATGTTCATTATCAACATCATCCACAATAAGGTTTAATATTTTTAACTAATTTATATAATAAATAACATTTAAAAATCAACCCTGTTGTCATGTTTCTTCATGTGCCTATTTAACGCAGATGATTGTGCAAATTTCCATGAACAAGATGGACATTCAAATGGCTTCTCTCCACTATGAATTCTGCAAAACAAATCGAAATTGAATAAGTAAATTAATTGTAAAAGTAAATATGAAATATATTTTTAAAAAAGACAACTTAGTTTGCATTCGTTATTTCACTCTTTTGAATAATTTTTAATCTAGCACGCTGAAAAAAAGCCATAGAGGAAATATAATTTTGTTTGGAAACTGTTAATTATTAAGTCAAGATCTGGCCCCACGGCAGGCACGCGACCCATATGGATCTTTTGTACCAAGGATCACAAAACTAAACCAAATTCTGTATTATATTCCCAATGAACTTTAATATAGAAGATGGAGAAGAGTCCCTAATATCATCTGGACTTAAAAATTCCTTATTAAAAACTTTCCTCCTGTTCCTATGCAATACAACACCCTCACACAAAATGTGGATGGTTGTAAATTCTTTACAATATGATTGCCTACAAATATAATAGTTTCGCGTTTAAACATATATATATTTGGATTAGATGAAATGGATTGCCTGTAAATAAATTTTTATACAGCCATGGTCACATAAATATGACACTAGTTTTTATATTTTTGCGCTTATATCTAAATGTAATAACCAAATGAAAAAAAAATTTTGAAAGGATAATAACTTTAACATAAGTAGTCTCCGATCAAAACTTAATCACAATTACACCATTTGCGTTTTTATACTAAAATTCCTTAATATTGTTCATATATGCACAAAGCTAATCTCAATATTTATAACAAAATGGAGCTGCACCAAAGATCGATTTTTAGTCGCGGTGAATAGGCCCTTTCTAATCTAATCTAAGCCCTTCATATAGATATTTACCTAAAATTATTATTGTCCGAAGCAATTTTTCTTGCAAAAAATAATTTTTTTCGGGGATGACAAACGATATATGATACAGTTTCATCAATATAATAAAACATTTTCGTAAGTGTAGACAGACCTTTAAAAACATAATTCCTTAAATTAATTTTCAAATCTGATTTAAATTTTGAAGAATTCATTTTTCTTATTGAATTTTTTACTATCATAATTCAATCTTTATCTTATAAGAAGAATCATGTTGATTTAAATAATTTTTTTTATAAACAAACGAAATAATTAAATTTGAATTATTCAATTTTAAATCAAAAATATTTTTTTTAAATCACAATTAATTTAGTTTTAATCCTGAAAGGTGTCACGGAATTTTTATTAAACAGACTCCTCGCAGCATATTAATACTCTACTGAATTAAAAATTTTGCCCTTTCTCGCTTAGTTTTCGAGATACTGACCATTTTTAAAAATGGGCATTATAAAATGGCGAATAACTCGGAAACTAAACGAGATAGCGCAAAACGGAAAACTTTTTTGAAAAGCTCAATAAAAAGCACACTTCGATAAAAAAGATTCGGTAGGCCCCCGAAGGGTTTTCCTGAAATTTTTATAAAACAGCCACAATTTATAGGATAATATATATTAACCATGATTGGCATTCAATATTTTTTCATAATAACGGTAGTTGGCTACCGCAGCCACTACAAGACCGATATAAAAATTTTGAAATGGCGATTTCATTAAAGGCATATGTGTTTTGGCTTGATTTTGAAATATCTTAAACTACCTTTAAAATAACGCTAAACTACCGAAACACCGATTTATAACGGTATTTTGCAGATATAACCCAATGTAACTGGTAATATTATGAAATAAACCCCGTGATATTAGAAGACACATGTCACTAGTGAAAACGTAGTTTTCAAATTTTCGTATCGGTACTGATCAGATCGTGGTAGACAACTACCGTTGTAATGAAAAGGTAGTGCTTGCCAACCATGATATTAACACACTCCGATAATGCAAATTTCACCCTGTAGCTGTTTTTTAAAAATAGATACCTCAGAATGTCTTCCGGACCTGTCCGATTTTTATTATCGTAGTATATTAATACTCTACCAGAGTAAACATTTTTGTCTGTTTTGCCCTATCTCTCTTAGTTTTCGAGATACCGGTCTTTTTAAAAAATTGCCATTTTACAAAATGGCGAATATCTAGAAAATTAAGCGAGATTTGCAAGGCAATTTCAATGTTTTTTTATATTGTTTTAATTCACAAATCAAATCAACGTTTTTTTAATTCGCGAATTAAAAAAAGAATTATGTTTGAAATGATTTGATGCAATTAAATGAAAAAAAAAAAAAAATTAAAATGAAATTGATTAATCAACTATGATTTTAAATTTGATTTAATAAATTGAATTAATTCGCTGATTTACAAAAAGAATTATTTTCTTCGCGAATTAATTTAATAAAGATTTATCTTTTTCAAGGTCTGAGTGTAGACTAGCAGTAGAGAGTAAATTATTTGGAAGATTTTAAATTTTACTCACCTCATGTGATTAATTAAATTAGATTTTTTGCTAAAAATCTTGTCGCACTCTGTACATTTATGTTTACGTATTCGACGATGTACTGTACTCATATGCGTATTTAGAGAGCCACGTTTCGTAAATGATTTCTCACATATCGTACAATGAAAATCTTTTATTGTTTTGTGGGCAAATTCATGTCGTTTCAAATCTCTGGGAGATTTAAATGATAGTAGGCAGTGTATACACTGATATTTGCGCTGATCGGAATGTGTAAATTTGTGTGATTTTAAATTACTAGAAGTTGTAAAAAAAGCCGAACATATTTCACATTGAAAACGTTTAATAGTTGTGGATAATGATGATGTTGTTAATGAATCGTTGGTGTTGCTGTTCCCGCTACTGTGTATACGTTGTTTATGTAAAAAAAGTTTATTTGATGTTATAAATTCTCGAGAGCATATCTAATGAAAAGAGAATGGGAAAAATAAAAGTCTTTAGACATACATAAAATATGTACAATTACGTGTGAACAATTGTTAATCAATTGACTCCGAAAAGTAATTAAGTGATGACATTCAATTTAGATATAAAATGTAGTGAACAAATTTATTTAAAGCTTATCGAAAAATTATGTATTCAATATTAACCCCATTTAAAACCTAAAATGATTAAAGCAACGTGAATTAAAAGAAAATAAATTAAAATATATCCGTTAGCTTTGTCTATTTCTTTCTCTTAAAGGCTTCAAAAAAGAAAATTTATAATTAAAAAAAATAATAAAAAATAATAACTATCGTTAACCTTAAAATACAACTAAAAAATTAAAAACCGTTAACTTTAAAATAACCTAACGAAATAGTTTAACTAATTTTTATCTTTTATTTAACCTTTTTTCTTTTCTGGCGGCAGTGTTACTCGCATGCAAATGCAATCTTGTTTTGATTTTCAAGATTCACTAAAATAAAAATATTTTCTGAAACTGTTGCCATCCCTGCTTTAAACTATAAAATATTTTGATACATTTTTTTAGGAAATTTATTTTTAGACACATCATTTTTTGTTTTTCCCCCTTTTTGGGAATTAAACGAAAAAGTTAATTCCTTAAGAAATTAAGCGAAAAAGTTAATTACTAATTAACTAAGCGGAAATTTTAATGAATTTATTCTTTAGGGAATTAATTCCCTAGATTTGAATGAATTTCTTTGATAATTAATTCTTTAAATTTTATGAAGAAATTAGAAGATAATAAAGGAAATTTCTTCAAGATAAATCGAATGAAAAACGGAATTCATTCAATTCCTTAAGTTTGGTTAATTGGCCGGAATGGCTTTTGTATTATAGTTGAATTATAAATAAATAAATAAATTGGTTGTTACAATCAAATTATTATTCCGTAAATCAAACTGTGCTAACAATATGGTCGCCTATAATCATTTCATAGTTAAAATCTATATTTTCTTTCTTTTATTATATTATTATTTTATCTAGTAGATGGCGCTATTAGACTTAAATCGATATGATTTTTAGTTAGCCCTTACCTTCAAAAGACACGTTTATAAATTTGACAGCTGTCGGATCATTAGTTTGTGAATTATAGCATTTTGAGTGAAGCAACTTTTGTTGTTGTGAAAAAATGGATAAAAAGGAATTTCGCGTGTTGATAAAATATTGCTTTTTGAAGAGAAAAAATACAGTTGAAGCAAAAACTTGGCTTGATGACGAGTTGCCGGACACTGCCCCATTAAAATCAACCATCAACGATTGGTATGCTAAGTTTAGACGTGGTGAAATGAGCACCGAAGACGGTGAACACAGTGGACGCCCAAAAGGGGTTGTTACGGACAAAAACATCCAAAAAATCCACAAAATGATTTCGATTGACCGAAAATTGAAATTGAATGAAATAGCAGGTACTCTAAAGATATCAACTGAACGTGTACATCATATCATTCACGAATATTTGGGTATGAGAAAGCTCTGTGCATAGCCAGTGCCGCGCGAGCTCACTTTTGACCAAAAACTCACTTTTGAGTGAAAACGAAGGCGAAAATCCATAAATTGGGCTTCGAATTGCTTCCGCATCCACCGTATTCTCCAGATCTGGCCCCCAACGACTATTTCCTGTTCTCAGATCTTAAAAGAATGCTCGCTGGGAAGAAATTTTCGTCGAATGAAGAGGTGATCGCCGAAACTGAGGCTTATTTTGAAGCAAAGGACAAATCGTACTACAAAAATGGTATCGAAAAGTTGGAGGGTCGCTTTAATCAGTGTATCACCCTTGAAGGGAACTATGTTGAATAAAAAACGAATTTTGCAAAAAAAAAATGTGGTTAAGTATGGTAGGCCGGGGACTTTTCAATTGACCTGTTAATTACTATTATATTACTATCTAAATTAAGAGATATCATGTTAATAATAACTGAAATCATTCTACATTTGTAGCAAACAGTATAATTTCGCCAACTATAAAGTATACTTTTTATGAGCATCATTCATGTTTAAGATTTTGTGCAGTCAAATAAAATTATATTAATCAAAAATAAATACATAATAAAGAAAAACAACGCATACTTGGGATTAAAGCATTCCTTTTTCATATAAATGACAATTCTTTGGCATTTGAACTTATATTAAAAAGCAGTGCTTAAATGATTTTTCCCCAAGTATGGTTTGTGGAAAAAGAAATTCCGTCATTTTTAATTAAAAGTGATCTATTTTTTATTTGTTGTACCCACGTAGAAAAAATATTTGTTGAATAGCATCATATTCAGGACTGCGGCACGAAATAATCATAATATATTCCTAATGATCATGATATGATACTAAATGATCCCTAATTTTCTTCATGATTATTAGAAAAAATATCAAGATCATAAAAATAATATTGCGATCATTAGGAACATATTTTAATGATTTTGGATGTATTACTTATGAAATTGTGCTCTTTAACAAAATTTTTTTATGTTTTCATAATTAATTATTGATTATTAAAATTATTAAATTAGTAGTTAAATTAATGTATGTGCTTTTTTAATAAAAAAAAAACAACATGCTTTTAAATCCAGGGAATGTTGGTAAAATAATATACTTAGCAACTTTTCGCCGATATTTTATATGCATATATTTAGCTGTAAATTATCAAGCATACTTCCGTAATACGAATAATAATTATTTCTTCCATGCGATACAATTTCGAATCATTTTCGTATAGCCATATTTGCAGAAGTAAATGGTTTGTTTACAAATAAATTATTTAACAAGAATTTGTGTTTGACATGTTAATAGGCCAAATAATTGTTTAGTATTAAATAGTTAACAACAAATCTTTGTACGATCTATAGAGTATAATTAATGTGACAATAAAATACAGAAAAATAGAAGCGCAAACCACGAGAATGAAATAAATTACCGCCAGTATACATATTAGTCAAAATAAATTTGTGTTTTTTATTAGTGCTAGCAAAGAGAAAAAGTTTGGATATTTTTATATATATAGATCAGGGTTTCTTACTTAATTTAACATTTACACGAAAAAAGATTTTCAGAAAAACTCTTCTAAAAATTAGTTTAAAGTTTTTGAAGACCACACTTTAAGAATTTTCTAAATGTTCCTGTTTAATTTCAGAGTTAAACAACTGAATGTCTCGCTCGAGTAAGAGTATATTTCCTTCTATTTCCATAATTATAAATACATTTTTTTTCTGCGAAAATCTTTCTTTTTTTACCATTAAAATTAAAATTTTTTGTTAATTTCAAATATTTAAAATAAAAATTAAGGGTAATACGAGCAAATTTTTCTTGAAACTAGCAAAAATAAATATTTCAGCAAGCAATTAAAATACAAATTGTGGTTATAATATCATAGGATACCACAAGATATTTTTTATTTGCAGAAATTGCAATTGCTTAAAAGCATACAAGAGAGCAATTGATGATTTCGAGTAATTATTTTATGATAATCCTTAACACTGATACTTGCTAGTTTCAGTATTAATAATCCGAATTAGAGGAGAGATCAAACCAACTTATGTGAAAAATAATAAGTTTGAAGAGTTCCACTATATAGAACAAAAAAGCAATCCGCCAATCTAATCGGTAACGTATTACCCTTGATATGATTTGCATTCGAGGAAAACTAGAATATGGAAATTATCAAGTGTCATATAGGCTTTAAAAATTATTATTTTCTTTAGCATTTCTTAAATAATGATAATGACTTTAAGAGAATGATTATGTTGATCAACGGTAGTGTTTTTAAATTTCATTGTAATTTAATTAATCAATTAAAAACAAATAATTGCAATTGACAGATAATCTTTTTAAAAATCATTTAAGCCCGTATGACACATGCTACGATATATTTTTAAGTGATTTTGTATTGACGAAAAATTTATGAATTTTCCTATGATAAAATAATGAGTGTGAAGAGTTCAACTATAGAGAATATATGATTATCTGTCAAATGGATGTCGGTAACGCAGCGTCCCAATTTAACTTATATTGCTGTCAATATCAATGCAATACAAAATAAGTGTAGTGACATACGCGCTTAAGATGGTAACAACTTTTTGAAACCGAAATAAAATATATATATTTTAAATACATACATTGATATTGATATTTATTTCTTTCTGGTTCGAAACCAGAAATAGTATAACGAAATAGAATTAAACAGGGTTATAGTGAAATAGGAATACTGAGCAATGAAATGGAGCGGGAAACGAAATTTTGTATTATCGGTGTCAGTTTATTTATATTTTCACATAAATTGGTAAAGAAAAAAAGGTACCCTCTCGGACCTTTGCAAAATGGACAAAGTGTTTGTTCTATAGGAGTATTAACATTATCCGATATGCAAATGGGTCAGTTTCGGAAACATTCCGATTCTCATTTTTTCCGAGCGAAATGAAATGGAACGGGAACAAAGTTTGTATTATCGGAGAGTGTAAATTTAAAATGCATACATAAGTTGATAAAAAAATAGTCGCCCTGTGGCTGTTTTGTAAAATTAATTCTTTGGGATGCCTCCAGAACCTACTTTATCTTCAGTATCAGTGTGATCATTTCCGACCTTCTAAAAATTATAATTTTTAAAAAATCGGAAGTATGGCGATTAACTCCGAAAAAATATTTTTTTTTTTTAGCGATTGTCGTAATTAAATTTTAATTAGATTTCCCCGAAGGCCTAAAATTTTCACAACTCTCTTTAATCTTTGAATAAAGAAACATTTTACTACATGAGAAACTCTGATTCATACTATTCATACGCGAAATACAAAACAGCTGGTTAAGACAAGCCAATAAAAAATTGTTGGGAAAGGGCAGGAGAGGGAGGTGCACAAAAACCCAAAAAGAATTGAGTTGACATATTTTGTTTGATTTTTTACAGATTACAACTCAACTTGAATATAAAATTGGGGTGGTATAATGAAAAGAGTTTCTGTAGATATTTTGTTAAAATATATTAAACCCCATTTAATTGTTAAACACACTGCACATTGTGTACAACACATTTAGTAGTGAGACAAGTTAAAAAAAATAAAAGAGAAAATATAAACAAAAACAAGTGAAAACTTTACACTACCATCTCGATCAGATAAAGAATTTGCAAATAAGTACAAAAAAAATGCAAACATGGTTACGTATATCACTGCTTTTGTGTACCTTTGGGTTCTTCCGAGAAATGCGTCCTTCCGAACCATTTGTTGTCGAATATTTAACCGGGCCGGATCGCAATGTAACAAGTGACGATTTAAATCGAAAAATTTATCCATTTGGAACATATTCTGTACTTGTTCAACTTATTTTAGTATTTTTAGTTACTGATATTTTACGTTATAAACCCATTATTATACTTTCGGCTCTCGCTGGTATTATTCTATTTGCCATATTGCTGTGGACACATACTGTATGGGAGTTATTAATAGGCCAAATATTCTTTGGCACCTTTATGGCTAGCGAAGTTGCCTACTATACATACATTTATGCTAAAGTAGAAAAAGCACATTATCAAATTGTTTCGGGTCATACACGTTCTGCGATATTGTGTGGTAAATTTTTGGGTGGTGTTTTGGCACAAGTTTTGGTATCAACAGACAGTGTAAGTTACCGTGGACTGCATTATCTATCGTTTGGTTCACAAATTGTATCATTGGTCATATCGTTGGCTTTGCCGTCAGTACAACAAAGTATTTATTTTTATAACATTGAAAAAGGAGAACAACAGCGAATTGAAAATTCTCCTACACCACAGGCGTTGGAAAATGGCAACATTATTTTAGATCCAGAAAAAACAGGTAAGACATCCTAGAAAAAAATTATGTACCTATATTTCTATGCCAATAAACATCAAAAAACCTAAAATTTAAACTCTTTAAATATTGCTTGAATTATAGTAGAATTAATCCTATATGACACCCGCTAGTTTCAGTATTAATAATACTCGTATTAATTAGAAGAGAGGTAAAACCAACTTGTGAGAAAAATAAAATTTATGCGGTAAGCTATTGACGTCGGCTTCTGGCATTCCCATACAAATTTGGCATGAGTAACGTAAAGCGTTAAAACTAAACTTTTATAGCGTACCACATAACCACCACAGCTAATGAATATGAAAAGTTCAACCATATAGAAAAAATAGTATTCTGTCGGTAAGGCAGTGCCATTGATGGCCAAAAACAGTAGAATCTAGAAACTAGTAAGTGGCTTTAATACCGATTTTTAAAGTCAATAAACGGTTAGATGAAGTGAATTAATTCACTTTTTTACCCTTCCATTCTTATTTTCCAATTTTAATTTTGGTAATTTTGGATTTAATTCGTTAAATTTGAAATCTGAATTCAAAAATTGAAATAATGAAGCCTGAGTACAGTGCAGTTTTAATGTCGTACATACAGTTGCGTTGTGGTGCAATGGTTTGTTCGACTGCTGCATAGAAGGTTGCGATGGCAACATAAATTTAGGAAAATAATCACCTTATTCTAGTTGTCGTCATCGACAAGACAATGTCGTCTTGGTATTTTTTTTTGAAATTGGTTTTCCCGTTGTCGTTATCGAAAATAATTGATAACTGTCGACAAGTATTTGGTATTCTATAAGAAAATGTAACGACGATATTGTCTTGAAACGACTCTGATTTTGTCGACACAATTTTTAGTAACGACTTAAGGAAAAGTAATGACTGAAAAAAAAACGGAAAAAATGGGAAGAAATACCAAATTTATTAAACGCACTTGGCCCACCGAGAATAATGTGAGAGGGATGGCAGAAGGTAAAGAAAGCATGATCATATAAAGTGCATTTTAAAAATATAACAAAATTTATTTATAGGTTTGGCGAGACTTAAAATTTAAAGTTAAAAAGAAAATGGTAACCAACAAAGCCGAGTGTAATGCTACAGGTGGCGGAAGATTCAAGCAATTTATATTGAGCCCGCTGGAGAAAGCTGTGGCAAATCTTCTACAGTTTCACAAACAGCTGAACCCTAAGTTAAAGTCGTTTCCAACACTGAGCTGGTACGGCCCCTGGGCTAAAAATCTTAATGTAGCTGTCAACTTTATTGTTTTCAAATAAGTTGCTATTGTTTCCAGCACATATTTGAAGGCTGGTTTATTCACCCGAAAGTAACTTTCAAACCTTTTAAATAAATTAGAATATTAACATTGTTTAAAGTAACAGACTTTGATTTTGCTACTCACTTGTTATCCGGCAGATTAAAAATATTGGATTTCTGTATGAGAAGTCTTCTTTCCAATACTAGATTTTCTTTATTTTCTTCATCACTGGTATCAGAATTTAAATTCTGCCGACTCAATTTTTAGAGATGTGTTTTTGTTTAAATCGATAAACTGTCGACGTCGTTACAACACTGTTTTAGAATACCAATTTGTTGTCGAAGTGATGTCGACGTCGAAGCAAAGTGATGTTGACTCAAAAACGACGACGACATCTTCATCAGATGGCGGGCAACAATTGTTTTAAAAAATATTATCTTGCCCAATTACAGTGATTCCATATTTAAAGCCCTTCATCCTCACCAACCTTCATCTTTGACAAAAAAAAAAGATTAAAATCTTATAAAAAAAAACTTGTATCCAAAGTGCGATATGCAGGAAAATTTCCATTTTTTTCACCATAGGAAAAATATTTACTCGTTAATTTTTAAATTACTTTAACAAGTATTTCATAAAAATTCATCCATTAATCGAGAAACGGTTAAAGCATGTTTTCGTAAAAATTCGGTGTTTTCGTCAAGTTTTGCAATTTAAAATATTTGATTGTGATTGATTTTAGTAAATTTTGTTGTTATCTTAATATTTATGAAGTAAATGCCAAATACAGATAGACAAATTATTCAAATACTTTATTTATTTATGTATTTGCTGTCCAATACACAACACTTTAAGTCTTATATTGCAGTATAGAACTGAGTATATGTAAAACAATAATACGTTCAATACTTAAAATACAAATCCTTTTAATTATCGAATAATTTAATGCTAAGCATGAATTAAGTTCTACATATGTATAAACATTTTAATGATTTTAATTGATAGTCGATTTGACAAAGTTAAAATGTTTCATTAAGCTTTTGTTCTATACAAACTTAAAAGCAAACATCTCAAAATAATTTGAATATAACCGATAAAAAAAGTAAATGTTAAAATTAACAAACCAAACCACTTATGAAAATGTTTGTAATCGGGGTCTTGTTTTATAATAAAAATCAATTTATTTCTCAATAGCTTTATCTACAAATTTGCATCATAAAAAAATCGAGATAAGACTTATCACGTATAAGCGTAAACTGGACACATAATTTCGAATTTAGCACAACCACACTTTTGAAGAATTTATTGCAAAGGAATTAATTTCAAAGAAAATTTAAAACAAATATATTTTTATTTTACAAATTTATGCCAATTTTGGGTTTGCTGTAAAACCTCGATTTTCACTTAAAACATTTTAATTTTTAAGAGTAAATTTAAATTATTTATTTTTTTTTTTTTCATTTACTTCAGCTTACTCATTAACCGAAACTTCACATAATAAACCAAAATTTTCTTGGCGAAATGCTTCCCGTTTACTTTTACAGCACACAGTCAGTGCTTATACAAATAGTTCTGTTCTCAAATGGAGTATATGGTGGTCATTAGCTACATGTGGTCAACTGCAAGTTATTTCATATGCTCAAATATTATGGAAAGAAATTGATGAAAATCAACAAAGTAATTACAATGGAGGTGTCGAAGCTACGGTCACACTATTGGGTGCTGCAGCCGCAATGGCTGCTGGTCTTTTAAATGGCGTGCATCGCAAACAATGGCATATGTGGATTTTAACTATTTGTTCTATACTCATGGGTGCTTTTCTTATAATATCAGCTGTAACGAATCTCATTTGGGTAGCCTATGGAATGTACATTTTGTTTGGAGTTGTTTATTTCTTTGTTATAACAATTGCTAGTGCTGTTGTAGCACAAAATTTAAGTGATGATAGTTTTGGTTTAATATTTGGTATTAACACTTTAGTAGCTTTAATATTACAGACTATATTAACACTAGTAGTTGTCACCGAAGTGGGTTATGGATTAGATCCTCGAAACCAATATATTGTTTATGGTTCATATTTTGTAGCATTAGCTATGGTTTATGCTTTGGCTGTAATAATAGGTCAAATAATTAAATGTTGTAAAAAATCAAATAAAAAAAATAACATCTATTGTTAATTAGTACTAGTAGTACATACTATTTTTATACATAAGTATATTTGTAGTAAAAATAGAGATTTAAATAATTTGTTTTGTACTTAATAAAAGATATTTTAAATAAAACTATTATATTTATAATACAAAAATAAAACATTTTTAGTTTTTTGAAAAATCATTAAAATAAATTTTTGTCGAAAAAATTAGTGATTTCAAATTGAAGAACTTTTTGCTTTGTTATATAAAAATTATTTACGGACAAAAACGGCTTTAAAGATTTAAAAAATCACTTAAAAACTCACCTGACATTTAAATGGTTTCTCTCCTGTATGCACTCGCTTGTGTATCTCCAAATAACCTTTATAATGGAAAATTTTTCCACATTCTATGCATTCATCAGGAGTTTTTAAAGTTGGACTTAAAATCTTCATCGATAAGTTTTTTTGTTTTTTTAATGTATTAAATTTCTTATTCGACTTCACTTCATATGATAAAGGCAATTCTTCATTGTCATGTGTTTTAAAATCTCCAAGTTTTTTCGCTAATAATGATGAATCAAATGCAATTTTTGTCTTGGACGTAAAAACATCACTTAATGTGGTATCGTCAGCTTCGGAACGTGTTAAACTGCTTACATCGATTTCTACATCGTTTAAGAGTTCAACATCATCCGTGCCCACTACCTCCACCATATCATTGGTAACATCATGACGATCGAACATATCACAGATATTGGCATACATGGAAACGGAAGAACAATCGGTTTCCAGTTTAATGTTATCGGAAGCAGGCAAAGAGGTACAGGGTACTTCAGTCAAATTGCTACAGAGATTAGAGTGAATTTGTAAAACGAAAATTATATTTCTAAATATTATACACAATTCACTTTAATCTCACCTTATAGTTGATACTGCGGACGAGGAGGGTATACCAAAATATTCTCGTAAACGCACTTCAGAGGCCTCCGCAAGTTGTTGCAGGTTATAGGCATCCAATAAACGATACAAACATGACTGGCACAATAGCGTTGGTAGATTTTCATTAAGTGGTAACTAATTTTGGAATTTTTTTTTATAAAAAATAAAATTTTGTAAAAATTACATTTGTTACCTTTAATATCTGCAATTTTTCTAGCATTTCAATAGGTCGTATTAAGAAAGATGGACTGTAAATTGACACCAATATATCATTTTTTAAACATATACGACATATTTTATGCAGTTCACACAAAGGTAATGTTTCCATTATTTTGTTTGACTTTGACCAGCAATTTTATAAAATTTTTGTTTAAAGATTTTTCGCTTGTACTGCTACATAAACAAAAACAATGTCCTTGATAGAATAGTGTTGTACAACGAGAAAATAATTGTAATTACTTCAACAACAGTGTTACCAGAATAGCGGTTTTTTCGCTGGATCCAACGATCGATTATGTTTTGTCGGTCGACCATCTCTGTCCATTCATATCTTATTGTATGTTCATATAAGCTATGCGGGAAGCTATCAACGTTGGCTTATGTCATTCCCATAGAAAATTGTCATAAGAAACGTTAAGCGTTAACACTTATCGTTGGCAATATCATCTCAAATTTAACATCACCGTTCACATTTTGGTGAATTCTTTTAACATGTTATTCAAACAGCTAATACAAATAAACAAAAAAGTCAAGGTATAGTATGTTCAGTATGTGCGCAAATGTAGTAGTGTAAAAAAGCACTGAACATACTTTATGAACCATCCCTGACTTTTATCATGATTTTGTTGTGATTAAAATTAAATCACGTCAGATGAGTTGATTTTGCATCATTAAAAATGTATAGAAATTTAAGTCAAAATGAACATGATAAATGGAAAATCACATAGAGTTACAAAAATTACGCAAGTCTGAATGCAGTATAATAGTTGTGGCAAGCTATCAAAGTTGACTTGACATAAGCTAACGTTTAGTGTTAACGTCAACCTCGATAGCATTTATTTCTAATTATTTCAGTTATTTTTATTTATTATTATATTTTCATTTTAAATCAGTTTTTTTTAACTATTATTATTATATTTCTCTAACTCCCACTGGAGCATAGGGCCATTAATAAAATTTTTCTGTGTGATATTTTATTGAAGTCGTCCACATCATAGGATTGAAGGCAGAAACATAATTAGTTTAAGGTTGCGTTTACATTACTGACGAAATTAGTTTATTTATTTATTTATCCATATTGTAATACAAAAAGCCTTCAAGGCCAAAAAAATTTGATTATATAGGAATATATACTATTTTGTATGAACTTGATTTCGAAATCTATTTTAAACAAGATTTGCAATGCAGCCAAATTCCGGAAAAAACAGATATTAAAAATTTCTATATTTTGAACTATTTACAAAATCTTTAACCGGGTTCCTAAGGGTGCATATACATTATGCTCGAAATCTAGTTTAAAATAGAACTCAAAACCTAGTTCTTGTATAACTATACAGTAACATATCAAAATCCAGTTTAAACTATATTTCGACTGTAATGTAACGCAAACCTAATATAATACACGCACTAGATTTCGAAATCAAATTCAGTTTTCATTTTAACATTACGTTAGAAATTTACTTTAAACTGGATTTCGTTTATATGACACTGTATACTATTATACACGGACTAGATTTTAAAAACTAGTTTAAACTTGATTTTGAGCGTAATGTAAATACAGCCTATTAAAAACTGGTTGTGTGATGAGAATTTAATACGATCAGTTTTTAATATTATTTTCTGAAAATTTGGATTTTTGTAGATCGGTTTGTAGTACTCAGATTAAATAAGTTTTGCATGATTTTCTATATTACAGATCGTAAACTATTAACCATTAAAATTCTGACCGTTTTCGATATTCATAACATGCCTGAATATTTTTCATATATAAAATTGATTCAGATTAAGCTCCAGTCGTTTTCGTTGTAAATTAATATTAATTAAATTTTTTTACAACTAGAAATGAAGACAAGACACTACAAAAATTTTTAAATAAAAAACAGTTTTTAATAAGTGTTTGTAAAACGAAACATTTAAAAGCTTTAAAAATTTGCATGAAGAATACTGAAAATTTTGTACAATATTTTTTGTTTTTCATAAAAATATATTAAACGTTCCATTTTACAAAATTTTTATTGTTTCTGATTTTTTTTTTTTTTTTTTTTTGGTTTGCTAAAACTAACTTATTTTTACGTCAGGGTTTCTTATTTATATAAGCCTAATAAAATTTGAATATAATTTTTGAATATGTTAATTTTAAACGCATACGGACTAAAAAAATAAATGGAGGGAAAATATAACAAACTTTTTTCGTAAAAGGATATTAAAAGAACAAGGGGATTTATCAAGTTATCATATTTATACTATACTTGATAACGTTGTTTATGTCATGCTTTGCGATATATTTCACCAGATCCATATGAGAAACGACTTTCTTTAAAATTATCCCCTACCAATACCTCTTCATCATATTGGCTGAGTTTTTGAATTTTTGGACGCATTATACCACGAACATCATTGAGGGATATATCCAAATCTTTAAATGCATTTAGCATAAATACTGCACTTATAACCACTAGGAAACCACAAATATCACCCAATATATCCTCAAAACGCATATGATTAAACTCTTTGAAGAGTATTGCCGATGCGGTGATAACAAATGTGGTAAACATAACATAGTAAATGGGTGTTACTATGCCTGTGTTGAAGATATCTAAAGCTTTGTTTAGATAATTCATTTGTATGGCTATAAACGTAACGGTGACCAAAATCAAAAACCATGGCATCCAGGTGGCAAAATCATTATTTCCCGCTATAGTATCACGTATAGCTAAGCCCAAAGCTTTACAAGACATTACAGTAAGTGATCCAATTCCAGAGCATAGGAAAATATAGATAACAACATTGCTGTGACCATGTCGTGGCGCCACAAAACATGCTACAAATATCGACGAACCAATTATAATGATGACATATAGAATGAAACCAGGATCTTGTAGTTTTGCAAAGAGTATTCGTAAGTCTTCAATTTCTTTTTCTTTTGGTGAATGCAAAACTATTATAGTTGATCCTATTATGCAGAGAAAACAACCCAATTTACCGAGTAAATTTAGTTTTTCATTAAGAAATCTGGAAGCCATAACAGCAGATATTATAACACTTAAGGCACCCAATGGAGTCACCAACGATGCCGGAGCAAACGCGTATGCAGCAAAATTAGCAGTTTCACCAAGGCCCACTAATATTAATGACAAAAAATTTTACAAAAAATTAATACAAGTGCTAAACAAAACAGAACAAATAAATAATATTAAATTAAATAGAATGGAGAATAATTATTTTTTTTTTACAATTTTAAAACTTTTACTGAATTATAAAAGTATAAAAAATACTACATGAACTGACAATATAGAGTCGGGTGGATAATATTAGAATTTGCAGTTTTTGGGCAATGCCTTATGTAAAGCTTAGGCCCTACAAAAACCGACTTTCTATACAATTTCCTGATTGCAGCTATATTTTATATATTTTTAATTTTCCAACTTTAAAATTTACATTTAACCATTTATATACTTGAGTCGATATGTTTTTATCGAGCTTCTCTATTTTTGTTCACACTTTTATAGAAATCAGAAAGAATCCAGAAACAGACTATACTTGAGAGTTTAAGAACGACTTTTAAACAAAAAGCCAATTAACTTGAAATATGATCGTGATAAGTGATTCAATTTATCTATATACGACTTGTAGCTAAGGTTCTAAACTTTCCCTATGTGTATATATGTATGTCACTATAACACTTTATAACCTAGACTCGGTATGAAAATTTCAATCAGCATTATGAATTTAAAAAAGAGGTTAATTACATTAATATTGTAATATTAATTTCTTTAAAATATCTACCTAGAGCCGATAGTATTTGTAGCTAGGCTCCTTAATTAATATTAGGTTTATAATTGTGAATCTAATAAATAATAATATTTCTATTACTTACTTGTTAATAATCCAGCCCACCATATCCATTCCTTTAGATAACCGAAACCACCGGCTGCTGCTCTAACTTCCCCATGGCGATTAAGACGTATTAATGCTTTTTTCTTAATAATAAAACTGGAACCGATAAAAAAACATGAACAGATGGCTAAACCACAGCCAATATAAAAATCAGTTTGGGCATAGAGGTCTGATAAAGAAGATGCCGTTGAAGAATCTAACGAATATGTTGAAGCACTGGTGCTACTGCTGAACGAAGAGGCAGATTGCCCCACATGAGGGGCTTCACTAGACATTTGTTAAACGCCTATAAAATTAACTTTCCTTGACTGCAATAATGATGAAAAACAATTATGATTAACAATGACAAAAGAAATAGTCAATAATGACTCACTATCAACATTTACAAAGGTTTCGTCTGATCAATATTATTGTTAATTATTTGGATCATACCTATAATTATTAACTTTGATTTGTTATCTCTTATTAAAATTAGAGAAAACCTTAAATTTTTCCTTTTGTTAAAAGGTAAACACAGCACACCCTTATTTATCAACTTTTTAATAAGATTATCAGAAGGTTCTTCTATGATTACTTGTAAATACACTTGTAAATTAAAAAAAAGTTTATATATTTTTTTCTTATTTGTTAAAATTTATTTAATTCTTTTAAATTTAATAATTTTTTGTTTTTATATTTTTTTTTGTGGCTTTTTTATATTGTCAAACACAGCGTATACCCTGTGTTGTCAAAGACAGCTAGTTTGACGTTTTATCTTAGCAATAATTGCTAACTTGTAGTTTATAGTTGAGCGATAAATATGTTGACATAAATTGCATGCAGCAAATGTCAAAATCAAAATATCTCTAGTATGGATTATTGATTTCCTACGTTTTTATTGCCGCAAATATTTTGCAATAATTTTCCAGCAGTATTCGCTGCAATTATTGCTGAAATAAAACGTTAAACTATCTGTTAGTTTACTTTGTCAATTATAAGAAAGACGACACAAATAAAGAAAAAAACATTAATAAATATTAAAAAAAAATACAGTTTTCAGTTTCCGCCGAACAAATTGCTCGGCACAGGTCTCTGTATCACAACTGCCGGTTGTACGACCAAAATCATTACGTCGGCATCAGGCGTGTGTCAAATTTAGTGTTGCCACGGATGAAAATATTTTGTAACCAATATTTAAAAAAAAGTTACCAAATAAGAAAAAATAAAACCAAAATTAAAATTTTTTTGTTTTATTCAAATATATTAAAATATTATTTAAATTTGTATTGGAAATATTATTTTATAGCAAAAATTTATGATACATTATATCAACTGCTTTCATTGTCGCTTTCAAATGATAAATCTTCGGATGCACTTCTTGCATTGACTGCAATCTTTTTTAATAAAAATCTAAAACAACCCAACAAAAAAGTTTCGTTTACGTACCGTTTTCAATTCTTCATAAACGGAATCCAACTCCGGTTATGTACCGTTTTCTAGATGTGTATAAACGGATTTTAGAGAATACTGAAACTAATTCGAATCCGTTGAACGTCCGTGAAAGACGAAAGGTTTACGTGCCATTGTGTGGTGAAAAAAACGGGATTGAGTCGGCTGAAGGCCAGTTACATTAAGACTGTTGTGTCGTGTATAATACGGAATCAAAACGTTGTGTTTTCGAGAAACCGATTAAACGGTACGTTAATATTCCATTTACGTACAACCTTTGACGGAAAAAATTAATCAATATAATAAACACGCGTATATAAAAATCTTTAATGTTGATTAAAATTTAAAAGCACAGAAAAAACAATTTATATATCTGATTGTCAAATAGTTCCCAAAATGATAAAAAAAAGTAACCAATTTTAATTAAAAATAACTGAAACGGCAACTCTGGTCATATTTGACAAAATTATCTACAAACCCTCTTAATTTCGGGAGGGGTAAAGCAGTGATTTTCATTCAAAGATGATTGCAAGTTGTGCACGGTTGTTACGCGGAACTTCAAGAGCATATACGAAAACAAAAGGTAGATATTTTACAGCTGCTCCGCCGCAACAAATACAACAACCACACGTATTATCAAAATCGAGAAGTTTCTTGTTTGCTGTCAGCAGAGAATATCACTGCAGTCAAAAATTTTCTTCAATTTTGCCGGTTTGTTGTTCTGCCGCAATTAAAGTTTCCATAAATTCCACTTTGTCGACTGAAGCGAAAAGAACTTTTGCTAAAATGGCAGCACCATTGAAAAGTTTTACAGAACACCAAGTTGTTCCAGACGTTATTGATACCGCTCCCACTGAGCTCTTGAGTGTTTGCTATGGTGATGTTCAAGTTAAAGAGGGTAATGTTTTGACACCAACTCAAGTTCAAAATAAACCGCAGTTAAGCTGGAATGCAGATGCCAATGCATTTTATACTGTTTGTATGACTGATCCTGATGCTCCAAGTCGTAAGGAAGCTACATACCGTGAATGGCATCATTGGCTAGTGGGAAATGTACCCGGTTGCGATATTGCTGGCGGTGATATTTTGTCTGACTATATTGGTTCGGGACCACCAGAAGGTACTGGTTTACATCGTTATGTCTTTTTAGTTTTCAAACAAAATAAAAAATTAAATTTTGAAGAACCACGTTTGCCCGACAACAGTGGTGAAGGTCGTGGTTGTTTCAAAATTGCCACATTTGCTAAGAAATATGCATTGGGCAAACCAATTGCCGGCAATTTCTATCAGGCTGAATGGGATGATTATGTACCCAAATTATATGCTAAATTGGAAGGCAAATAAAAGAATAAAGTAAAACTTACACTAATGAAGGAGGGGAATGAGGAAAAACTATCACAGACACATATGGTACTGGAAGTTACATAATTGCAAAAATACACTCATTCAAAAGACGTAAAAGAGTATTTGAAACAAAGTTTCATTTGCTGGAAATTATTTCTAAAATAATCTTGTAATCTTTTTATCTGAACATTTAAATTGAAAAATATATTTGATTAGATTTATCACTATATGTATGCTATATCTTGAGATGATTTTTCTTTTGTGTTACGTTTTTTTAATCAAAGTCGTAAGTGTTGCTATTTTAAGTTAATTAACAGGGGGTCTTAATTATTTGTTGGCCTGACACATAAGTGTCCAATTTGGAATTAAATACCGCAGATAAAACCAATTCAAATATATTGGTGTTCTTTAATTAATTTTTTGTTTTTATGTAAATTTAATTCGAATAATAGTAAGTAGGGGAAAGTAACTACCAATATGTGAATTTTTGTTATTTAAGAAGAAAGATCGCTGGATTTACACAATTTGGAATTATTTTTATTAATTTCAAGTATATATTTAACTAACATTAAAGAAGTTTAAAAAAAAAACAAAATAATTTTTTTTTCGAAATTTCAAATTAACCTGGCAGTGAATTAAAATGAATTTTTTCCAAATACCAACAAATCTGCTAGTGCACATTTTTAATTACTTTAAAATTTAATATTTGTCCCGATAAAAATAAACATATTTGCAAAAATATGTACATCTTCATTTAGTGTTACAATTTTTTGGGCAAAAAAATTACGTCACCATACATACATCGAATTAGAAAACCCGAAACAACACACAATTAGGCTAACATCAACGAAATTTAACGATTCAATATTTATTCTCTATTATTACAGTTTTTTCTTTAAACTTCATTAAAGTATTTTTTACCCAAAGCAGGTTAATTTTAACAAAATATAATAATCGCTATAATTTAACAATCGATTTTTTGCCAAATTTGGAATCTGCATAATCATATTAATTCAAAATGAAATAGTTATTGTAATTTTTGTATTTATTTTTGGACTCTTTTTTAAGTCCAAAAATCTAATATGATATTGTCATATTAGATTTTATTTGTTGACTTTCAAAAAGGTTGATCAATTCCATGATAAACAATACAATTGTTTCATAGACATCACTGCACTAAAAAAATCTAATTCGACAATATCATATTAGATTTTTGGACTTAAGGTAGAATAATATTCTAATTAAATATATATGAAAATGATGAAAGTGATAAATTTCTACTTTGCAATGTAATATTTAAAAATAAAGAAATACATACATACAGTAGTGGACTAAAGTGGATACATAATGGAATATTTTTAAAACTGTATAAATAACTTTTGTTCAAATTGTGATATCCAAGTGTAATTTTTCTATTGTATATCTTGTACTCTCCTTACTATACATACGTAAAAAAAATAAATTATTTTGTTCAATAAACATGAAAAAAAAGTATATGTGTTTTATAACCGCATTTATCCAGTTTTGTCCACTCTTTGCCTTTTTTGTTTATCTATTCCAAGTCCCATTATATTGGAATGTTTTTGTTGGAATTGTGTGTTTAATAGAAAATATGTAGGAAAAAATGCATTATTGATTCATTTAAGAGTAATAAGTCAACAGGTAAACACATATTTGATTTTAGTATTATTAAAAAAGTAATAATATTTAGAATAGCCAAAAAAATGAGAAAAATATCAAAAAATCTTGAAGATGAAATTGTGAGACTAAGCGAAAAAGGTGATTCATGCCGCAGTATCACAGAAAAGCTAAAAGTGTGCCATCGAACTGTCAGCCTAGTAAGAAAACGACGATATGTGACTGTGGCTGCTAACAAGGGAGGTAGGCCTAGACTGCTCTCTGACGGAGATGCTCGTTTGGTGGAACGAAATATTACTACTAGAAACGCCAGAACACCAAAAATGGCTGCCGAAGCTCTGGGCAAATAGGTAAGTGACCGTACAGTAAGAAGGGCCTTGCACAGAATTGGGCTTGTGTCTGCTGTGAAAGAAAAGAAACCTGCATTGTCGGACAAAAATGTGAAGGCTCGTATTAATTTTTGCAAAGCGCATAAAAATTGGACAACTGATGACTGGAAACGAGTGATTTGGTCAGATGAAACAAAAATTAATCGTTTCCAATCTTATGGAATACAATATTGTTGGAAGAGGCCCGGTGAAACCATTCAGCGACACCATGTCAAACAAACAGTGAAACATGGTGGTGGGAGTGTTATGGTGTGGGGATGTTTCACATGGTGGGCCATTGGTCCTCTAATTAAAATAGAAGGAATTATGAATAAGGAGTACTATCTACAAATTTTGCAGAACAATTTGCCCGTTTTTATTGAAGAGAGCGCCTAACCTGCAACAGAAATAACTTTTCAACAAGATGGGGATCCAAAGCACACTGCCAAAATTGTGCAAAAATGGCTTGCTGAACAAGAATTCAAAACAATGAAGTGGCGAGCTCAAAGCCCCGATTTGAATCCCATCGAGAATTTGTGGGCAATTGTCAAAAAAAGACTCTCCCAATACGAACGAGCACCCACCAATTTAGATGATCTTTGGTCAAGAGTTTCAGCGGAATGGGCTAATATTTCACCTCAAACTTTCAAAAATCTGGTGGAAAGTATGCCTACTCGCATAAAATGTGTTTTAAAGAACAAAGGACTTTGGACAAAATATTAAAGAAACACCTTGCCGAAAATATCACATATGGACAAAACTGGATAGAAGCGGTTGCAATTTTGAATATTTTTTTTACTAACTTCTTAATGATAAAGAGTACTGTATTTAGATTTTTATTAAAGAAGAATGTTTTAGTTTTATGCTTTAAAAAAAATCATTTAAGTTTCTATAATAAAAAAAAGTTATAGCAAATTTTGAAAAATCTTGAATTAATGTATCCACTTTAGTCCACTACTGTATATACATTGGGGAGTCCCCAATAATACCACTTAAAAGATGAGTATTAATAAGCTGAATATGATAAAAATAAGTATATACAATGAACAAAATTTTAGCGCTGAATATATTGTCGTTTTGGAATATATTAAGGTTTCAATTCAGATTTTTTACTTTAAGGCCATTAAAGTTACCCTTAAACTAATAATTTGTACCCACAATAAGTTTTTTTGGTAGCCTGAAGCTATTAAGTAAAGCCTGTATAACACTTCCTAGTTCCAGTGTTATTAGCAAATCTTTTTGCTAATTACAGAATATTTACAAAATTTTGTTGCTTATTTCAGAAATCATTTTACAAATTTTTGAAAACCGATTTTAGCAAAATTACTAATTTTCAAAAAGTGGATATTGAAGGAAATGTTATTTCTAATTAAAACTTACACTTACAAACTTAAATTGCCTTAAAATGTTACATAGATAAAAAAAAATGGATCAGAAGTGAATATACCGACTCATGTCTAAAAATAGGGCATCCACTTAAAATAGCACTAAAAAGATTTTTTGGTTCTAAAAATCAGCTCTTAAAAACAATTAAAATTTTACCTTAAAAGTAAAAAAAAATTACAGAAATGACCAATTTTTGACAATTTTTAAGCCTTTGATTTTTTTTTTAATTTTGTCTAAAATATTTTTGATAACAAAAATAAATTTAAAATTTTGTACTAATAATAATAATATTTAGTATTTTTTTTGCTGATTTAAGCAAAGAAATTTTAAATTCCACTACAAAAAGTTTACTAAAATTTAGTAGCGGCAACTAATTTTTTCTACAAATTTCATTGCACTGAAGTCGATAAGGCAGTGCCCTTAATTTGATTTTGCACATCCTTTAAATATATTTGTATATTTAAGTTTTTTTATATGTTGTTCAATTGATTACACAGTACAACACAATATATCTACCATCACCATATTTGAAATATTTGCAAATTAAACTTTTACCAAAAAGCCAGTTTTTCTTTCAAATTTCTTATTAATTCATATACCTGAGAAACTACGGAATATCTTTTATATGGTTTTAAAGAAAAGACTTTAAGCTTTAAACCCTATATGAATTTATTTCGATTAAATGAAGGATGTTGGATATTCTTGTAGTTAAAGTGAAAACTTCACTTATTTTTCTAATTTGCATATCTTGTAAAATCTTTTAATCTGATTCGTAAAAATTTTAACGCAATGATAGTGTTTTATCAAAAGAATCGTAGTTGTTACATCAGATTTTTCAGAAAATTTAATCTGAAATACAAGCTTAGTAACATAATCGTTTTAATTTCGTTTTGTATGACTTTACTATGGTTAAAAGAAATAAAGCAAATTTTTCAATATGCATTTTTTATAATCATTGGTTTTAAATTAATAGGAACTTTGTTGTTTGAATGAATTTTATTAAAACATCGTGATTAAAGAGAAATTTAAACTTTTTTTAAATTTGTATTTTTTTTACAAAAAGTTTATCAAAAAACTTTATTTTGTTACCAAAATTGTTTAGCAACTCCGATTAATCAAATTTTTCTGATTTTGTTGTACTGTGTTATTATAAAAGAAATATATTTTTCATTTAATATTTATTATTACAAATAGTACATTACCTGTAAAGTCAATTGGGGTCAGAAAAAAATTGCCCGTTATTTACACAATATACTTTCAAAGCAGAGAACCTATATTATTATTATTTTTTTTTTTTTGTTAATTTTAATTTTATTAAAATAACAATTGTAAAAGAACAAATTAATTATGATTTATTTCAAAATTAAATCTACAGGCCATAACAAAATCCAATTACTGATCTGATTTAATAGGAATGTGTAGTTGCAGCATCTGAAAAAGTAAAATTAATATATTACACAACTATAAAATCAAGTCAAACACATTTATTGGTAATATATTATCACAATCAAGCATACCTCTTTTAAGTTAAAAGCATTAACATAAAAGCCAATTAAAAAATTTTAAATTTGAGATACAGAAAAAATATTTGAAAATCAAGCAGAAACAGCATTTAATTAAATAAAAACAATTTTGAAATCAAACTAACATTTTTCTTTTAAATTAAAATATGTTTCTACTTTTTTTTGTACGAACGTAACTTTGAAATATTAATTTAAATACAAAAAACTTTATTTTAACTAGAATCATATTTACTTTAGTAAGACTCACATTATATTTAAAAATGTTGGTTTCAAAAGATGATATAATAATTGATTTAACTATAACGGAGTTTACAAGGTGTTGTATTGTTGTATAGTCGTATTAAAAAACATAGTTGTTAAAATTAGTATTTCTCTACTAGCGGGCAAAGCAACGAAGTGGATTTACAAAAGATCCATGGTTTTGCCAGTACTACTTTTTTTTAACCGTCGAAAATTTCTGACTGGGTAGGCACACATCAAATCTTGATTTAATCATACACAAAAATTCTTGTTCACATTTAATAATTCAACAAAATTCACTGTAGAATAAAATCAGCATCATGTTACTGAACGCGTAATTCGGATCAGTTTGAATCATCTGTCGATTATGTTGCAAATGTAATCACTCAACAAAAAGTCAGCGTTAAATAAATCAGAAAAAACAACAAACAACGCGTATGAGTGTATTCATAACTAAAACAAAATAGAAACACATTTCATAAATGTACATTAGGGTGGGACTTAAATCCGCTTTTTTAGAATTTTTATTAGTAATACAATACTAAAAATATTATTCTTTGTGAAATAAAAATATTTTTTTGGAAAAAAAATTTAGGTCGATATCTCAGGCTTGCCTTATCCGGAAAAATTTAAATATTGTCCAAATTTTTTTTATCTATTTTGATTGGAAATTAGGCAATATTTAACTTTAACCGGATTGGGCGAGCCTGAGATATCGACATAAATAAAAAAAAAAATTTCACAAGGAACAATATTTTTGGTATTCCTAATAAAAATTCTAAAAAACGTATTTTAGACCCACCCTAATGTACATATACCATTTATGAAATGTGTTGCTGCAAAACCACCCCCTTTTTATAGATAAGAAACTATTTTGTTTTAATTATGAATACACTTTATTCTACATCAAAATAATTATTGTTGGTTCGAATGAACAGAATAAAATCAATGGTATAACAACGACCGATTTGCACGTCGTTTGATTGATTGAAAATCATCAACAAATACGTGTGTTCAAGTATATTCAGTGTTTGAACGCAAACACATTTATTCTTGTGTTGATTGCGTATGAACGTTTTGCAATCAGCAGTTGCAGTTCTCTGGTACACATGTTGTATCGTACTTTGCTGAGTTTTTTTATAATCATGTTTTCTTTGATTTATAAAATTTATATTCAAATATTTTCATTATATTTAAATTCTTAAAAATCAGGGACTGAAACCGAACCCGAACACAAACTTTGAACCCGATCCCGCTGAACACAAAAATTTAACCAGGTTCGGGTTCAAAAATATAAAAAAATATACTTGCTGTTCATGGCGTGAGAAATGTTGGATAGAAAAATCTTAAAAAAACATAACATTTCTTGCACTCCAGTTTTCTGTGTTCGACACTATATCTAGTGCTTCTTTTAAGCAAATAATTGATCAATGCAGAGCTATTTGCAAAAATATGCAAAAAGTTTACTTTTTAAGACAGTCCTCAAAAATATATATGTATGACCCCCTCGGGAATTAAAAAAGAAAAGAAAATTATATGGTGTTAAGGGGAGTGATACTTAAATTAAATTCGTTTTAAGTTTTAGTTAATTTTTGCTAAAAAGTTATTTTTTTGCGAAAAAAAACTGGAATTTATTGTTCGTATTAAACCGAAGGAAATTTGATAAAAATTAGTTTTTTTTTTATTTTTAACTAAACTATTTTTCGAACATAAACACTTAAATTGTACAAATTCAAGAACACCATTTTTGCAATTAGGTGAATTTGAAAAATTTTGCGGTTTGAATTGATCACTTATTTCAGAACATGCACGATAAATTATAAAATTAAACGAAAATTTCTTTGGCAAATAAATAAATTTCCTATTAATAAAACATTTGTACTTTTTTTTAATGATGAACCGAACCCTGAACCGAACCTGAACTTTTAATTTCGATTAACCCGAACCCATTTTTTCAGGGTTTCAGTCCCTGTTAAAAATAAAATAAATTTTTATAAATAAAAAAATTCTTTAAATTTATTTACCGATCGCCTCATTATCTATTGTTGTTGTTTTTTAAAAAAAATTAACTTTAACAACTCTGTTTCCAATATCACAATACAACACATACAACAAATATATATACATGATTCTTTTTTTGCTGTGTATGACTCTGTAATTTGAAACTAATAAATTAAATTTGTTCATGTCTGTACTAATTTGTAAGGTGAATTTAAGACCTTAAAGCGTTGTTTACTACCCCAGAAGAATATGTTTACTTTTACCGCGAGTATGGGCGGGAACCCAATTTACCCGACACAACAATTTGCATACAATTTCTTTACATGAAACAAAGCATTTTACTCATAATATATAGGTCCATTCGTTTACTTTTCTGATACTAATTCTGCAGGACATTTCATAGCCTAAATGCCAATTTTGTTTCCTAATTATTTTTGCATTAACTTTCTACTGATATAACAGAAAATCCGCGCTAAATGTCTCAATTTATACGCTTTTCGGGTCAAATCCATTACACTTTCTGGGGCTATTAATACTTAGGTGTTAGGCATCCAAAAATATATTTAGTATGTCGTTATCGTCGAGAAGGGGCTATGGCTAACGCAGTTTACAGTAAAAAGTCCGTATTTACAGTAAAAAACCCATATTTAACACATTAGGTGTGTTCGACGTACGTTACCGTGAGTGCCCGCGGAAAACCCAATCTTACCAAAAAGCGTTTCTTGTAACAAAAATTTGGTAAATGAGAGCGTTCATGAGAGAATAATTGTGTTTCTCTTTTTACCAGAACTTGCCCGTACTTTTTGTTTGGGTAAAATTAAAAAAACTGTCAAATTATCACCTGCTGCTGATAAATCAGCTGTTTCAAAAAGTATATAATTCTTAAGAGTATGTTTCTCTTTCACGAACTTTTTAGTACTCTCTTAGAACACGAACATAGTTTGGCGGCAACAAAAGTGAGTTTTTTGTCGGCAACTTTTAGGAGTGTTTAGCGGTGCTGCCATATAACCAATTTTAACTATTTTTTGCCGTTTTGTGGGATGCTAAAGATTTTTCAGATTATTTCATAAAAAAAAATGTGTTATAAAATAGTTACGAATTCAAACATAACATTGTGACATGAAAAGTATTAAAGTGTGTACACACATTGATCAACTATGTCTATCCATTATTTCCCATTTCTATGGTAAAAATATATAATAAAGAGAATAAATGTGCTATTATTTGTTGCAACATATAACTAAAAAAAAACCAATAAAAATGCAATAATTTGAAAAAAAAAAAAATGTTTTCATGAAAAAACTGGTAAACAGTTAAGAATACCAAAAACTGGGATAAAAAATTACACTGTTTATGTGGCAGCACTGCATACACCAAATTTAATGTTTTCGAACACTTTAGCAACTTTGAAAATTTTGCCCTTTCATTTAAAAATTTTGCCGCTGAACTCATGTACCATGTTGAATTTCTGGTAGAGTGTAAAAAAACACTATAGTAAATTATATACTTTTCGGCTGTTTTGTGAAAAAATGAAAGTTAAATAAACAATTTACAATAAATAATTTTTTTCTTCTTTCTAATGGAAAATACATTAGAAAATATTAGTAGTTATTTGGCATTTTGCATATATTTATTTAATAACCTGTTTTTTAATATGAATTAATTTGACATTTATTTTTGGGTATAAAACCAGTTCGCAGTATTTTGAGCAGAGAGAATTGTTTGCTTACTCTCATTTTACCAGACTTTACCCAAAACTACCTCGTACAGACCTATTGCTTAATAATGTTATTTAAGAACATCGTGCAATGTTTTGTTCGAATGCGTTTTACAGAAGCTATCACATAAAATAAAACTTCTCAAGAACATGCCTCGCAATCCATTGAGCACACAAACATATACTTTTTTGTTTAAATCGGTGCAATAGTTTTTAAGTTTATCGCGCAAAAACAACCATGTCTCTTTTATATGTAAATATACCTACAGTTTTCAGTATTAAACGAACATGTGGCAAAATCATATTTTTCAGAATAACCAAAAACAACGTTGTATTTGATATTATATAAATACATTTTTCATGGAGTTTCTAAGAAAAACTCTCAATTTGGAGGAAAAATTAAGGACTCAATGGAAATTGATTTAAATTTTGAAATTGAACCATGATCATCTTATAATTAAGATTTTTTAAGAGCAACGAGAAAGATGTATTAATAGACTTTGAATTGTCCAACGCCAGTTTTAAATAAATTAAAAAGCAGTAAAATTTTAGGGGTTTTCAAGTGAACTGGGGTTTTGTAGTTTATCTTAAATTTTTCTTTAATTATCTGCACAGTTTTGTTTAATTTTGATGTTAAACTTTTCCAGTTGTATTAAAAGCTGTAAGTAAACGAACAGGCATTTAGAAATAAGTTAATTTGAAGGGGTCTCATATATTCTAGCCTACAAAACTCTTGAAAAGTTTTCTTAAGTCATTTTAAGTGCAAATATGCTGGTGTAGAAAAATACCCCTGGCTGGTGCATGATTTTTTTTTAGCGGTAGCTTTTTCGTGTTAATTTATAAATACTTTGCCTTAACCTTATTGGTTTTATTAAATGAACCACTAGCTTTCTCGAAATTTAAAGGATAATTAAAAAATTTATCAAATAAAAATCTATGCTTTATAGACTCCACTAAAACACGATCCTCGCCAATATCCACAGTTATTTCTTGGGAAGAAATCTTAAAAAAAAAACGAAAAATATTAAATACACATTACGTATCAGCCCAAAAGCAATACTTACACAGTTTGGTAGATAAAAATCCCCATGAATTGCTATAACCACTCCCTCTTTAACATAGGCCTTGAAATTATAATGAGCCGTAGTAGAAGAAGCTTCGGCTATTGCCTTGTTAATAGATTTTTTTAAATCTTTGGCTTGGAGTTTTAAGTTCTTCAAATCTTTTTCATCAATTTCCTGTATTAAAGCTCTACTGCTATTTGGTATATTTTCCAAAGACTTTAATTTTTCCATATCATCTTTAGTGGGATTTTGATAAGAGTTTAAAACAGTTTTAACATCATTATTTCGTACACGATGTGATAGTAAAGTACCGATGAATCTACGATTGTTCAAGATTATAGCTCTATCGACTTTTATCTGAACATTATATTTATCATTTAAAGCTTCGCCAATCAGAGTTAAAAAGAAATCACGAAATAGTAAAGATTTTTCAATTTTTACAAAAAAATTCGAATTAATAGCTATATCGACAGCATCTACCGGATTACCGGATTTATCTTTAGTGACGCGTGGTTCCGAAATACTCATTGGTACGCGGAAGGAACTCGGTTCTTCAGAATTCAAAATCTCCTTCAATTGTGCTTCACTGATATTTTCTGGTGGTGGTATGTCCTCAGTTTGGCAAACATTGATGAAATATTTTTCATTGGTATTTGCTTTAAAGCTTTTTATACAAAATCCTTAAATGAAAATGAAAAAAACAAATAATAGGATAAATTTAAATTTTATATTAAATTGAAGTAAGTATAAATTAAATATCGAAGTTTTACTACTTTACTACTTACTATATAAATAACTTACTGATTAAACTCACCAAAAAAAGTCTGTAATGCCAACTAAAAATGTTGCTGGTATTACGGGAAATCTTGCTAATTTGAGCCCAGCGGTATTTTTTGTTAATCTTAGCACAATATGTAACACGTCAGCAGACGGACGTGTAGTACAATGAAATTTGTAGAAAAAAATAGCTGCCGCTACTAAATTTTAGTAAACTTTTTGTAAAGTGGAATTTAAAATTTGTTTGCTAAAATCAGCAAAAAAAAAAAAAAAAATATTATTATTGGTACAAAATTTGAAATTTATTTTTTTTTATCGAGCATAAAAATTTTTGTATTTTATCTATTTTTTTCAAGACATATTTTAGACAAAATTAAAAAAAATCCAAGATTTAAAAATTGTAAAAACATAAACGAATTTATCATTTTGTTTCAATTTGGTAATTTCTGTTTTTTAGTAAATTGTTTTTTTTTTTACTTTTAAGGTCAAATTTTAATTGTTTTCAGAGCTGATTTTTAGAACCAAAAAAACTTTTTAGTGCTATTTTTAGTGGATGTCCTATTTTTAGACATGAGTCGGTATATTCACTTCCGATCCATTTTTGTTTTATCTATGTAACATTTTAAGGCAATTTAAGTTTGTAGGTGTAAGTTTTAATTGTTAGAAATAACATTTCCTTCAATATCCACTTTTTTATAATTAGTAAATTTATTTGCTAAAATCTGTTTTCCAAAATTTGAAAAATGATTTCTGAAATAAGCAACAAAAATTTATAAATATTCTGTAAAAATTCTGTAATTTGTAAAACGTAAATAGCAAAAGGATTTGCTAAATAAATTTTTTTTTACTAAAAATCAGTACAAAAATATTAAAAAGGAGTTGAAAACCGTTTACAAAATTTTCTACTAACTTTTTTTTCTGAGTGTACATCAATACTTACTATATTTTGGAACGCAAGTTTTTTAAATTTCATGCAAAGAACATTTTGCTTATAACTTTTGACTAAATTGGCCGATCATTGCCAAATTTTAAGAGTATTGTGCAACTTTGAACTAAAAAAAAAAAATCAAAAAATGCTAAGTCGACTAAGCATAGTTTAGTTTGGAGCCGTCCATATATTTGGTTACTTTTCTAATTAACTGAGGTAGTTAAAAAAAATTTAACAAGATCGTATTAACTTTTAAAAAAACAAAAATCCCAACCTAAAACCTATATGGGCCAGCAATGCAAATCTTAGATTGCTATTTTTCATACTCATTATTTTTCACATAAGTTGATTTGATCTCTCTTCTAATTTGGATTATTAATATTTAAACTAGCAAGTGTAATATAGGCTTAAACACTGCTATTTGGATGAAATTTAAATGTTTTATAGAAAAGGGAAATCACAGACCAACCTATCGAACTTTTTTTTGGCCTCCTCTAATATCTTAAAGCTTTCACCTCTTTATTGTGAAAACCACCCACTTTAGAAAGTTGATTCAACGTTCTAGGTGTCGAAAATGTTAGTAGGACCTTTAAAAACATAATTTCTTAATTCGATTTTAAATCTGATTCACTTTTTATGGAATTATTTTCTTCTGTTTTTATTAATTTTTTTTCATAGAATGAAATAAATTAACTTAATTTTAACAAATTCCATCAATTCAGCTAAAAAGGGTTGCCTAGATTTATAGTTCTCATATTAAATAATAACTTATTCAATCGATGCAAAATTAAATCAATATGAGTTGAAATATATTATTTTTTTGTTCTCTAAATTAAAAAGCCAAAAAACAAAAGTTTTTTATCTTCAGGGTGATAAAATAGCGATATCTTCTTTTTTATCTTCCTATTCATTTGGATATCTTCTAGTTTTCTTCCAAATGATTATTTGGCAATATTGCCGATTTATCTTCCAGAAGAGTTGCTTTCATATTATTTGGAAGTATCGCTTTGGGGGGATCTTGCGCAATAAGAAAATGATTATTGCCGCAATAAGTTTTTCCCTCCAGGCGAAACGATTTCGAAACAATTTCGTATCCCAATGTTTGCAGGGTTTAATCAAAACTCTTACTACTTTTACTATAATTGAAATATGTTTTGCTTACTTTTTGTATTAAAATTTTTCAGTTGACGTAAATTGTAGAAAGTAAACAAACAGGATTTTTAATTAGACAACAAATTCTAATTTTTTCCCGCCTACGGTTGGGCCATACATTTGCAACACATGGTTATATTATAAGAAAAGAAACAACAACACCACTCTGTTCCGAATGTGGGCTTACTATATCTATAAAACATATTCTACTTGAATGTATCCATTACCAGAATATCAGAATTGCTTTTTTTAGTGCCACCAATCCAATGAGACTACTAATGAACCCCAGTTATAATAATATTGTAAAAATTCATAAATTTATAATTCAAACTGGAATCATAATTTAATAAAATACTTATTTTGTATTTAATTTTTTTTTGTTATAACGAAAACTATTATAAATCAATATTGGAAATTATCCTTCTTATTATCTATCTAGAGCTGATAGCCTATGTAGCTAGTGCTCCTTAAATTATATAAGATCTATAATTAATTATGAATCTAATAAATAATAGTAATAATAATAATTATCCAAAAAATATTTAAAGTTTATAAAAACAGTTTTAAAAATTGTGCAAATTTTTTCATTATACATATTTTTTAAATAATCTGCAAGCAAAGTCATTAGGCAGAATTAAGAATTTTTTATACCCTCCACCATATATGGTGAGGATATATATCAGTTTGTCATTCCGTTTGTAATATGTCAAAATATAGGTTTAAGACCCCATAAAGTATATATATTCGTGATCCTTATGCAATTTTAAGTCGATTTAGCGATGTCCGTCTGTCTGTCTGTTGAAATCACGATCACGACGCGAAGACGCAAGCGGGGGTGCCTATTTTTACCCAGATTATTGAACATCCTCCCGAGCAGTTTGGTATTTAAAATGAGCAAAATCGGTCAAGCGATTCAAAAGTTATGAGTGAAAATGTGAAGGTACCTCTAAATTTTCCATACAAATTTGTAAAATTTTTCTGTATCTATTTTTTTTTTTCTGTTAAGTAAAAATGTTATTGTCTTCTTTTTGTTCGATTACATTTATTGTCTTACATACTATGATAACTAAGTTAACGTAAAAATGAACAATGTTAAAGTCGCTAACAGAGCAGACCTCTGTAAATAACATTGCTAAAACTAAATAACAAAAGTTCGTTACATAAATTGACAAAACATATTCATATTACAGTTCATGCAAAATTTAGTATATACGTATATCATCTTCATCCCCTTTGGTGGAGGGTATTCAAAGATTCGGCACAGCCGAATTTAGCCCTTTTTTACTTGTTTTAATTGGATATTCGACAGTTTTTTGTTTACTTTTTGTATGAATTTTGGCCATTTGTTGGAATCCAGAGAACATATTTTCTTATGTGATTGTTATGCTATGAAAATATGTCTGTGATACATTGAAGAAAAAAATTCAGATTCTGTTTACAATTTGTCAAAATACAAATAAAAAAATGTAAATTTTCGGGAATTTCGTACTCAAAATTATATGAACTTTAACAAATGTTATTTTTTATGAACATTTTTGCCAAAATGTCGGGACTTTTGAAATAGTTTATATTGACCGAGAATTCGTATTATCCGAGTTCTTTTTATTTATTTATATTTATTATGAGTAAAGTTAATTTACAAATAATATTACAGTTACAGGAACTGGCCTTCGTCCTTTTATGTTTACATTGGAAAAATTCATATGTGCAATTTAGTAATTTATAATCAAAAGGAAAAAGTTTATGAATGTAATACTAGATTAAAAGAGAAGATTAATATGCAAAATTTAATGAATAGTAAAATTAAAAATTAAAAATTTTTTAGTATTTATAGAGGTAGGTAGATGATTTCTGATATTTTTGAAGTCTAGAGTTTTGATCGATTCCAGGAGACTAATAGAGCATTCATCATCATTATAGCAGGATAACAGATGTGACATCGTAAGCTGGCAATTACATTTTTGGCAAGAAGGTGGATTGTTTTTTTGTTCCTTTTTTAGTAGATGTTGATGTGTAAGTTGACTGTGCCCTAATTTTAAACGCGTTAAAATTTTGTTGATATTTTGGTATTTTTGGCGGATATTTGATTTTCAAACTTGTCGGGTTAATTGTTTTATAATGATTGTTTGGCCATAAAAGCTTGGATTGTTTATTTATTTCTTGGATTTTTGTATTTGAGTACCTTTTAATATCTTTTTTTGTGTAATTATTATGGAAGAGTATTTTACTTTATTTAATACCAAAATATTTGTAGTGTTCAGCAAAAAAAAAAATTACACTGATATCGGTGACTAGTTGCGCTTTATGATTACTACTCTGCTAAATTATGTTTTTTTTACTTCGTCTTTCCTTAGGAATGTGTGTCATTCTTAATAAAAAAAAACAACAAACTTGCATACATATTTTGAAAATATGACAGAAAGCGTTTCTTGTAACAAAAATTGGGTAAATAAGAGCATTCATGAGAGAGTGATTGTATTTCTCATTTTACCAGAATTTACCCGTACTTTTTAGGTCTGTACGAGGTAATTTTGGGTAAAGTCTGGTAAAATGAGAGTAAGCAAAAAATTCTCTCACAAAACCATAAAAATGCCCAAAATACTGCGAACGCACAAAACCACATTTCATACCCAAAAATAAACGTCAAATTTATTCATATTTAAAAACAGCTTAATTAATAAATATATTTGAAATGGCAAATATCTATTTACATTTTCAAATGTATTTTTCATTATTAAGAAGGAAAAGTTCTTTATAATACATTTTTTATTTAAGTTTAATTTTTTTTTCACAAATGTAAAACAGCTGATTTATTAGCAGCAGGTGATGATTGGACAGTTTTACCATTTTACCCAAACAAAAAGTACGGGTAAGTTCTGTTAAAAAGAGAAACTCAAATACTCTCTCATGAAGGATCTCATTAACCAAATTTTCGTTACAAGAAACGATTTCTGGTAAGATTGGGTTCCCGCTGTAACGTACGTCGAACACACCTTTTGTTTGGGTAAAATGATTAAACTGTCAAATCATCACCTGCTGCTAATAAATCAGCTGTTTTGCATTTGTGAAAAAAATTAAACTTAAATAAAAAATGTATTATAAAGAACTTTTCCTTCTTAATAATGAAAAATACATTTGAAAATGTAAATAGTAATTTCCATTTTAAGCGGTTTTTTAATAAGAATAAATTTGACGTTTATTTTTGGGTATGAAATGTGGTTTTGTGCGTTCCCAGTATTTTGGGTATTTTTATGGTTTTGTGAAAAAATTTTTTGCTTACTCTCATTTTAACAGACTTTACCCAAAGTAACCTCGTACAAACCAATTAGTGCTTAGAATAATCGGTTAGTGTTCAGGTCGTTCAGCAGATAATTTCAAAACTGTAGACTAATGAACTGCCGAACGCAACCGCTGATTTTATGTGATTATGATTTATTCGCTGATTCATATTTTAAATTAAATTTTATGAGTTGAATTATTTTTTTTTAAAGACTGATTGTGAAATTCTTCCCTCTTTAATCAGAGGGTTGATCTCAGTGCAATGCTACAGGTTAGGAACACCAAAGGGGATTGATATTTAAAAATCCTTTATTATTACAGTTATTATTTTATAAACTATTTTTTATAAAGTAAATAGTTTAAGTCATAAATTTTTAATTGTTTTTATTTAATAATACATATTTCATGAATATTAAAATTAAAATACATGTACATGTAGGCATGTATCTAAGAAGTGTGCACGAACCCATATTATGTAACCAGATTAGAACGCATTCGTTGCGACAACCATACCTACAAAATCGTTTGGTTGGCAACATAATTATTTGATTATCGTAATCGAATGTTTACTGGAACAAATATTATTTATAGTCTAATGAGATTACGGTTAAAATATATAAACCTGTGCCCAGATTCTATAAGACGGTTATCGTTTATCATCCACCTTCGAAGTTTACCCTCTGTTTTTATTAGAAGAAGGGAATAATTCTTTCAGAGGAATTTTGTTAAAATTACAAAATACATACAACTCCTCTGGCGGAATTAATCATCTTATAAAAACAAGAGGTAAATGCCTACAATATTAAATAAAAATTTTAAACTGATGTTACAAATTTGGTAACAGTAATTTTCAATCAGCAGTTTGGTAAGTAACATCATTAAAATTATTAAATTTTAACTTCGAAAGTGGACGATAATCGTAGCTCGTCTTATAGAATCTGGGCACTGATTTTCGTAAAATTTATTTAAAAAATTAATAAACTTTACAAATTTTTTTCTGTAAAAATTATGCATACTCCACTCAAAAACGTTTGTATTTTATTAGTTTTTGGCAAAACTTTTTTTTTAAATATGAGAAAAATTCAAGGCATTAAGCAAATAGCGATATTTAAAAAAAATCCTGTGATAATAGTTTTATCACTGCGAAGTGAAAAAAAATCTGTCATTTGTAATCAGTATTTTTAAATGTGTGAATGGTAATTTTTCATCGTTTTCAACTTCGCAAATCATCCTGAACTGGTACCCTCCTCCCAAATTCTAAAAGATAAGCGACGATACCGTCCACATTCGTAGATCAAGTTCTATCGTTTTAATGATGTTACTTATCAAACTGATGAAAATTACTGTATTTTACCAAATTTGTAACAAAAGTTTAAAATTTGTATGTAATATGGTAGATATTTAACTTTGAAGGTGGGCGATAAACGATAATCGTCGGTGAAAAAATATGACAATACAACCAAATTCTGGAGTTTCTTTTCTTTTTGGAAAACGTAAAAAAAACGGCAATTGTCAATCAATTTAAATAAACCTTGGTATAGGTTGCCAGTCGACTATCACAGTTTTGATTACTTATAAATCTACACAATAAATTGTTTCCCTTTTATTTTCAGTATTGAGTAAAAAAGAAATACAATTATTTTTAATTGCTTCAGACGATCGAAAATACAATAGCATAATTCCAGCAATTTTTAAAGCACTTGAATTTTTATTTATTGGGTTGTAGCTAGATTTTTATACAATTAAAAAAATTCTTAAGATCAATAAATTTTAATCACAAAATTTGTTTTCCAGTCCATGTTGCTAAGCGGTCGATGAAAAATTTAGTGTTAAATCAATAGGCACGTGTTGGTTTATGTGTTTAGTTTACCAAAAAATTACTTTTTTTTCGCATTATAAATCAAAGGTCAGAATAAACTTAAATGACTTTAGCTATACAGGTATCGGCATGAAACAAAAATTCAAAATATTTAAAAATTAAAAATTTGAATTTCAAAAATTTCGTTTCACACCAAAAAAAAGCTTAAGTCAACTAATATGGGTCTTAAATTTTCAACCAATACATGGCATAGCGTGCATATTTAAAAATGATTTAAACTACGCTATTATGTATTGATTGAAATAAAAAAAAGTTGGAGATACATAAAAGTGAACCAACCTCTTTTTTGCAAAAAAACATTTTCAGTATTAAGTATAGTATGTTCGTTTACCCAATAATTTGTACAAATTTTTACTGGATGTCGTTCGTTTACACAAATACTCAGTAAACATAAAAAAAAAGAGAGAATAAAGTGACAGTTTGATGTTGAGAGTTCTTCTTCTTTCTGCAAATTTTTACTGGACAAGTTATTGCCAGCAAGAATTTGCAAGCAGAAAAAAACATATGATTGAAAAAAATGTGTTTAAATTTTTGTAATACAAAAAAAATGTTTCGCAACTACGTTGTTTTATGCAAATGCAAAGCAACAAATATTGTTAAATGAATTATAGAAAAGATAAGAAAATCTTCTAAAATGTTTCTGCTTAAGATTTTACAACAAGAATCCTTTTTTTTTCATAGCGACCAGTTATATTTATTTTTGCATTTGGTTTTACAATCAGCTGTTTAACAAACTTGTAAATTATTGCAAATTTTCCGTTCGCGTACTTTTTTTTTAGAAAATTTTCATTTTCAGAGTAAATTTGTTGTTACTGAGTAAATCTTACTGGACTTGGCTGAGAAAAGTAAACGAATGAACCTTTTGACTTATCACTCCTAAACGGCTTGAGAGAATTAAAAAACTTTAATAGTTTTTTTTTAATAAAAAACAAAAAAAGTCTAGGTAAAAAAAAAATTTTTAAATTTCGAAGTAAAATATTTCCCAAAGGTTTTCTACTTATATTTCTTATCTAATAATTGAGGTTATAAAAGATTTGACCCGGCCGAATAGAACAAGAATAATTTTTATAACTAATACATAGCCTGTAAAGATTAAATTATTTATTGATAATTCTAAGACTACATATATCCAACTAATACACTACAGAATTTAGAGATTCAATTCAAAATTACTAAAATGAGTATAATATAAATAGATTAATAAGAATATGTTTCTTCGTCTTATTGATCATCTTCAGATGCTGAACTGTTTTCACCAACAGCATTTTGAACACCATATACAAGATTAATATCGTAACTGCAAAACTTTTTCGATTTAAGATTCTTATAAAATAAGTAAAATTCTGGCCAATCTTCTTGGCATAATTTCTGTAAAAGATGAAAAAAAATTAATAAATTTTATTAAAGTGTGAAAAAGCTCCATTACTCGAGCATAACGTAACAAAAATTGTAATGATGATGCTTTAACGCACAATCAATTATGTTGAGAATATATTTTCTCAACGTTTTTCTGTTCAATACTCCACTTTTTTTATCTTTTAATTTAATATTTCATAAGAGTCTGGTTACGATCGAGTAAATTGGAATCATTCAAATAAAATTTAACATACCTTCAATTCACGTATAGATTCCGTAACCATATAATGATATAAATTTTGCTTAAGCAAACGTAGAGATTTTTTAATTTTTATTAATTCTCCTTTACTGACTCGCTTAACAACATCCATGGCAGAATACCATCGACAAATGAGAGATTGATGTAGAAATGCTAATTTTGGTTTATGTGCTAGACTTTGCAAATTTATTTGTACATGTTGCAATTCGGATGGGGATAATATATTTTGAAATCTGGCATCTTCTAATTGTTTTTTAAGTATTAGCAATTTAAAACTGTGACAATAGGGATAATCCTTTTCGTTAAAACGAAATCCATGATCCATTTTGTGACACAATTTAAGAAGTAATTGTTTGCGTTTATAAAATTCTGGTTCATCAGGTTTATGTAAAAAGCTAATACGCGATAGTATTTCAGCATCATGGGAATCAACTTTTGGTACGGCATTTTCTATGTTATATACAGACCACCATTGCGTCCAATATTCTTGGGGTTTGGCTTTTAAATGTCCCGGCGATGGATTGTAAAAACCACTATTAATGACTTTAAAATAAGCCAAACTTTTCTTATAAATATCAATACGATTTTTTTTATTTGCTGGATTTTTAACGGGTTTAATTGTTTTCTTTTTTATTGCAGATTCTGTGGGTTGTTGTAGAAGTTGTGGTGATTTTTGATAAACTGAAACATTTTTAGTTTGTGAACAATGTTGATTGTCAACCAATGGATATTGATGGAGATATTGATCTTCAGTGCTGATATTTGTGATAAAATTCCCTTGAGATGTTTGAAAATCATTAATAGAACCATTAGAACAATTTGTATCAGAACCAATTTTATTTGGGGATGGATACATGTGAGTTTTTTGAGAAATTTGTCTTTCCTCATTATAATCAAATTTTTGTCTAGCAAAAGAACTTGGAGATAATTGAAAATTATGAATATTTCTTTCAACGTTAGGAGGAGAAGATGATCTAGATTCTCTGTTTTCTCTTTTTGGCGAGAAACTTGATCGCATATATTGACGTAATTCTCTTTCATCTATTAAATAATTTAAATTTCTAGAGGGAGAACGTGATATTGATCTAAAGTTTTTTATATTCAATTGGTTTCTTTCATCGGGATAAAATTGATAATTATGTTCACTTTTAAATTGAGATTGTAAACTTTTGCATTGATAATGACTTTCTCTAGCATTATGATTTCTATCTTCCATATTATTTAAATTTCTGGCAGCAGAATGTAATATTGAAGATTCAATATATTCTCTTAAAGGTTCTTCTCTAAATGAAGAACGTGAGGGACTTAAATTATTAGGACTGTGATGGCGACTATCATTATAGCATTCAAAATTTATAGTTGGCGAATGTTCTCTCTTGGGTTGTTGGTGAATTTTCTTTGTGTTATATTCTTTTTCATCCATATAATTTAAACGTCTAGCAGCAGAAGGTGATCTAGAGTTCTGTAAACATTGCATTTTATGTTCATCCCTAAAAGGAGAACTTGAATTATTATGAGCGTAATGATAATTATCATTATTATATTCATTTTTCCTGAGAGTTCTTGTTGGTTCATATTTATAATCCAATTTAAAACCACCACAATCTGGATAATCACGTTCGCTTTGGATATTTGTTGCAACAGTGTCTTGTATATCAGGCATGTAGCCATATACTCTGTCGATGGCGTTGTCATATTTATAATTACCACTTTGTAGTTCAGCTAATAATCGTGCATTCACTTGTGTATTCCTATTGCCATTTTCAACCAATTCCTTTCGTTTTTTCCCATAGTATTGAACATCGAAATTTATTTCTTTGCTTAAATCATAAGCCTCGTTGCGTGTCAGACCTATTTCCCTCAAAAATTCTATACGTTCTTTAATGTCATGTTGCATTTTTGGTTCAGGTAAGTCGTAATTAAAATCCAATCTAAAGCCACCATAATCTGGACTATCACTTGGGAAGTTTGTTTTTAATTCATAGTCCCTTCCAACTTTTCTTATATAAGATATGTCCCCATGATCTTTGTCGATATCTTTGACGTATTTAAAATTGTCACTCTTTAATTCAGCTAATAACCGTTTATCCACCTGCGTATGGTCAAGACCACTTTTAAACCATTCCCTTCGTTTTTCCCGATAGTATTGAACATCGAAACTTTTTTCTTTAGCTAAATAATAAGCTTCATAACGATCAAGACCTATTTCACGTAAAAAATCTCTACGTTCATCATGGTCATGTCGCCTTTTATTATCCAGAGAGTCATCTAGATTTTCTGTTTTTTTTTTTTTAAATACAGGATTTCGTTTAAAAAAATCAAGATGGTTAATTTCGTCACGTTGTGATTTATGGCATGAAAATAAAATAAAATAAAAACAAAAACATTTACTTTTTTATATAAATAATTCTTTATTTTTCACTTTATTTCATAAGTATTAGTAGACATTATCGAGGCAAGTTGGCAAATTTATAAATCAAATTTAATTCTTATTTAAAAAAATATCTTGAAATATTTACATGTTTCGAATTTAAAAATATATTTACAAAAAAAGAAAAACTTACAATGAAAACGTTTCAATATTTTGACTGAGAGGCCTTTTAACAACTGTTTTAAAATGAGATATTCTGCTTTGTCTTTTCAATACTCCTCCTGATTATTCAATGCATACTTTATAACCTGCACTTCGAAACTATGGTTCTTTGCACTTATCATTAGGTGTGTTCGACGTACGTTACCGCAGGTGCCCGCGGGAACCCAATCTCACCAGAAAGCGTTTCTTGTAACAAAAATTGGGTAAATGAGAGCGTTCATGAGAGAGTAATTTTATTTCTCATTTTACCAGAACTTACCCGTACTTTTTGTTTGGGTAAAATGGTAAAAATGTCAAATCATCAGCTGCTGCTAATAAAATTACTGTTTTGCATTTTTTTAAATTAAAATTTACTATAAAAAACTTTTCCTTCTTAATAATGCAAAATGCATTTGAAAATGTAAATAGATATTTGCCATTTCAAATATATTTATTATTTTAGCTATTTTTTAATATGAATAAATTTGACGTTTATTTTTGGGTATGAAATGTGGTTTTGTGCGTTCGCAGTATTTTGGGCATTTTTATGGTTTTGTGAGAGAATTTTTTGCTAACTCTCATTTTACCAGACTTTACCCAAAATTACTTCGTACAGACCTATTGATTGATTTTGCATAAAACTAACAGTATGGTACTTTGTATACACATACATCAATACTTGTACTTGGTAATTGTACAATGCATGAATCGTCATCACAACTTTAGATATATTTCTATAAAGGGATACTTTTTAAAAAAGATATTTTTTAAATACGTATTTGGTAAATTGTATATAATTTTCAAATTTTTCTTAACTCTATATATTAGCTGTGCGGCAAATTATATTTGTGAATCCCATATAAATTTGACATTGGTTCTGGATAAGAGTTAACGCGTAGAATTATTTACGTTCTGTTTTACATGGGTACTATTAGTTTATAGTGAATGTTCCTGAACACCTTGCCGCACAAAAACACAGAATTGGCACTGATGAGAGCCTTCGGGAGAGAGTATTTTAGTTTCTCTTTTTGACAGAACTTACCCGTACTTTTTGTTTGGGTAAAATGGTAAAACTGTCCAATCATCACCTGCTGCTAGTAAAACAGCTGTTTGCATTTGTAAAAAAATTAAACTTAAATAAAAAATGTATTATAAAGAACTTTTCCTTCTTAATAATGAAAAATACATTTGAAAATGTAAATAGATATTTGTCATTTCAAATATATTTATTAATTAAGCTGTTTTTTAATATGAATAAATTTGACGTTTATTTTTGGGTATGAAATGTGGTTTTGTGCGTTCGCAGTATTTTGGGCATTTTTATGGTTTTGTGAGAGAATTTTTTGCTTACTCTCATTTTATCAGACTTAACCCAACCATTTTGTTTTCTTATTTAGTTTATATTTAATTTTACAGCATAATCTTCATAAACAACAAAAATGTTGGGATTATCATTTAAAGCATGAGAATTTGGCTTAAACCTAACCAATTTTGTTTTCTTAGCATGTAAAACCAATTTATTTAGTCTGACATACTCTTATTAATGAAGATTACAATTGTTGGAAAAATAGCAAATTAAATTTTGTATGAATACATAATCGCAACTTTAACAAGATTATGATTATAATTTGGTTTAAAGATTTCGTCCGCAACTAAATATCATATCAGACCTAATGCATGTATGTAATCTCGTTTAAACAGAATTATGGTAAAAATCTTGCTAAATTATCTGAGAACTTAGCGCATAATACCCCGTTCACAAGCAAGATTTGCAAGTGACTGTTCACATACGACTAAAGAAGGTTTCATTATCTCGTTATTTTTGTTAAAAACAAATATTTGTGATTCAAACAAAATCATATTTTTTATCGACGGAATACAATATGTATTCACTTTGGCTAAGATAAAACGTTAATATTGACATGGAAAACCTTTTTAACAAATGATGAGTAGTAAAAAAATAAATTTTTAGTTGAGAGGAAGACTTCAACTATTGATATAATAGGTCCGTTTGGGTACTTTTCCAGTAAAGTTTAGTAAAAATAACTCGAAGAGTAAGACAAAATTTACTCACAAAAAGAAAAATATCCAAAAAAAGTACGCTAACGCAAAATTTTTAAGAATTAGTAAGATAGTTAAAACAGCTGATTGTAAATGCCAAACAAAAAAAATTCAACCGGTCAATAGTGAAAATATGAATTAAAAACGGAAATTAGATGTGTAGTAATTCTCCAGAAACATTCCGGACTTCCATCTTACTCCTTCCATCGTAAATAAGCTGGTTTTTACATATTTTTTTTTTTACTTTTTGGGAAAAATTCTTTGTTTTTCAATTATAGTTTTTCCAATCAGCTGGTTTTTTTCATTACAAAAGTTCCGTTCGTTTACTCAATATTTTGTACAAATTTTTACTGGATGTCAATCGATTACACAAGTACTCAGTAAACATAAAGAAAAAAAAGATAGAATAAAGTGACAGTTTGATGTTGAGACTTCTTCTTCTTTCTGCAAATTTTTACTGGACAAATTACTGCCAGCAAGAATTTACAAGCAGATAAAACATATGATTGAAGAACATGTGGTGAATTTTTGTAAATACAAATAAAAATGTTTTACAACTACGTTGTATTATGCAAATGCAAAGCAACAAATATTATTAAATGAATTATAGAAAAGATAAGAAAACCTTATAAAATGTTTCTACTTAAGATTTTACAACAAGAAACATCTTTTTTCATATCGAACAGTTATAATTTATTTTTGCATTTGGTTTTACAATTAGTTGTTTAACAAACTTGTAAATTATTGCAAATTTTCCGTTCGCGTACATTTTTAGAAAATTTTCATTTTGAGAGTAAATTTATCTTACTTTCTTTAAGTTTGTTACTGAATAAATCCAGTAAACATAGACAGCATGTACTGTAACACTCGTTTAAAATGAACTCAGATATTTCTTAAAAAAAAAAAATATATACTTTAGTTATGTGTTTAGTTCTCGAATTCGAGAGAAAACTAAACTTTTTATATCTCCAGTAGCCAGATTATTCTCAGACTCTGAGTACTCTGCAGCATTATCGGAGGAATATCACCTAGAATTCGAAATGTTCACGTCGAAAAATATTCAATTATGGAAAATCTTATCTAAACTTTCGACAAGTTTGGAGGAATTATTTCAGATTAATATCAAGTACCATTCAACCACTAATATTTTCCAAAATCGTAAATTTTAAATTTGTGTCAGTACTAGAATTATATATAGTAAGATTATTAAAATTAATAAAAATCAAGAAGTCTCTCACCTCTTTCCTTTCTAGCATTGATATCACTTCCCAGAATCATCTGCAGTAATGGCGGATAAAAGTAATCCAATTTCTTTTTTTAAGACCTGTTGAACTCTTTTAGCTCGTCTTATATTTGTTATTTATTTATATTATTTTATATTGTGCGCTCTGGAACCCTTTAGCTAGTATATCATAAACTTAGGGCTCTTCGTCCGGAATGACGATAATATAACTTATGTTGTTGTTCTGAGGTTCTTGCGCACGTATGACGGACTAGTTCTCCATCAGAACCTCCGAAATTTTTAGCTTGAAACACTCCAACAGTTTGTGACAGTTGATTGCCATTCTTTATAACCAAATGCTGGTGCCAGAACACAAGGCAATTTTAGCAGCAGGAATTGGCTTTAAACTAAGGCTATCCCATGCACCACTCATCTTTGCAGTACAATTTCTTTGTAATTGCCTTAAGTACAGGTCCATACATTTGATTAGTCCGTATTCCCGGTGTATTTCACCGGAATCGAAACGGAGTACCCGACTACCCTTGTTGGAGAGCACATGGTTCATTATGCGCTCAGACAACTTGGATTCGATAGCACTCCATTCCGTTACTACAGGCAAAGGCAACCGACCACTAACGTTTGCCAGAGGCACAAGCAAATAGACTTTAACAACTTTGTTAAAGGATCTTCTGATTCGGCGGCTCATCACCCTTTTGCTCAGAGTGATTCCGCAAGGACTCATTGTCTTTACTCTCGGCCTCTTTAAATTTACGATACTCTTCTAATACATTTTGGTATTTTATGCGATCACTTTCGTCTCGCTCGTCGACGGTACCGTTTAACGCGTTCTTGGCAATCTTGTTAAGCATGAACCACGCTTTTGAGTATCGGGACCTCCATATTTCACTAGGGGATTTCTTTTTTTTGGGTTCAGACTGGTCGTCGGTCTTGACGTTCTCAGTAGGCTGGGAAATATTTTGTTCGCCAGGGGATTTATTTTTTATATTGCAATTCGACTGGCCGTCGGTCTTGACGTTCTCAGTAGGCTGGGAAGTATTTTGTTGGCCAGGAGATTTCTTTTTCCTTTTACGTTTAGACTTTCCGTTGGTTTTGACGTTCTCGGTAGGCTGGGAAGTATTTTGTTCGCCAGGAGATTTCTTTTTTCTTTTGCGCTTAGACTTGCTTTTGGTCTTGACGGTCTCAGTAAGCTGGCAAGTATTTTGTTCTCCAGGGGATTTCTTTTTTCTTTTGCGTTTAGACTTGCTGTTGGTCTTAACGTTCTCAGTAGAATGGAAAGTATTTTGCTTACACATTTGTGTACTTTGACTAGTACAGCCAGTGCTAGTGAGCTTAATTACTGTCTTCTGACTTGAGGCAAGTAATCGCTTTTCTTCAGCTTGTTGTGCTTTTTTTCTGGCCCCCTTAAACTTAAAGTACTCGTCCACCTCAGCCTCATATTTTATGCGATCCTCTTCATCGTGCTCGGTGACCACTCCATTTAAAGCATTATTGGCTATTTTGTTAAGAATAAATTTTGCATGCGAATATCGAGACCTCCACATATTACCTATGGATTTCCTTTTTCTTTTTCCTTTAGATTGATCGTCAGGCTTAATAACCTGTTGCAAATTTTTATTGTTTCTATCAATTCCTTCACGAATATGTGTTTGCTCCATTGAATAATTTGAATTTTTAGAAGAAGAACACGATATGGAAGAAGATCCTGAACATTTGTGTTGTTTACGACTTTCTCTGATTATATGATCTCTGTTATCCATATAATTGGAATGTCTAGCAGAATAACCCGGTATTAAAGGTTCAATATGTTCTTTTATAGATTCATTTTCAAAAAGAGAACGTGAATGTCTTAAATGATCATCATGACTGTGGTGACGATTATCATTCCAATCCAATTTTCCGGGTGAACTTTTAGGTTGATTATGTTTTTTGATTGAATGATCTTCTTCATCCACATAATTGAAACGTTTAACAGCAGAATGCAATATTGATGAACGTGAATGTCCTAGGTTATCATGAATATTATCAACATTCCATTCAATTTTCCTAGGAGGTGAAGGTGGTACAACATTATCCAGTTTAACACCACCATAATCTGAACAAACACGTTTACTTTTAAGATTCGTTGTAACACCAATGTCTTTATCAGCGTCTCCTATATCACTTTTATACCCGTGTTCTCCGTCGAAAGCGCTTTCATATTTATAATCACCACTTCGAATTTCATCTATTATGTTCTTTTTAACATGGTCGTTGTCATGACCTTGTTTAAGCCATTCGAATCGTTTTTCCCGATAGTAATGAACATCGAAACTTGTTTCTTTAGCTAAATCATAAGCATCATGACGTACCAGACCTATTTCAAGCAAAAATTCTCTACGATCATCATGGCCATGTCGTCTTTTGTTGCCTAGAGATCCATTAAGATTTTTTAATAAAAATGGATTTTATACAAAAATCAAGATAGCGTATATCATCACGTGTAGTTTTAATTTTTGGCATGAAAATAAAAAATAAAAACAAACACTTAATTATAGATTTTGGTAATAAAATAAAAATACAAAAACGTATTTAAAATTAATCATCTTAGAAAGAATACCATTTATATTTCAAAACTTTTTATTTACTATTTCTTTGCGTTTAACATACAACCTCGTGCATTTTTTTAAAAATGGAAAAAAGTGAATTTCGAGTTCTCAACAAAAATTTTTTTTGCGAAAAAACCGTCAACCAAGCCAAGGAAAAGCTTAATAAATACTATTGAAACTCTGCACCATGGATTTCAATGGTAAAAAAGTGGTTTACAGACTTTCATCCAGTTGAGGTCTCAACACCCAAAACAATTGAAAAAATGCACGATATGGTGTTGGCCGATCAGAGATGGAATGTGCGATAGATTGTGGAAGACATAGGCATCTCACATGGCTCAGTGGTTTAAATTTTGAACAATCACTTGGGTATGAGAAAGCTTTCCGCAAGATGGCTGCCACGTTTACTCACAATCGACCCCCAACGGAATCGATTTCTGCCTCCCTACATAAGAACCGTTGTTTATTCTCATCATTAACTAGCCGTATTATTTGAACACGAGAACCGTTGCTTATTCTCGTTATTAGCTCGTCGTATTATTTGAACACGAGAACCGCTGTTTATTCTTGTTTGTAGTTAGTCGTATTATTTGAACACGAGAACCGTTGTTTATTCTCGCCGTTAGCCTGTCGTATTATTTGAACACGAGAACCTTTAGCCTGACGTATTATTTTAACACGAGAGCCATTGTTTATTCTCGCCGTTAGCCCGATGTATTATTTGAACACGAGAACCGCTGTTTATTCTCGTTTGTAGTTAGTCGTATTATTTGAACACGAGAACCGTTGTTTATTCTCGCTGAAGTGGGAAATTTGACAAGCGCACTGTAAAATACATAGTGTGTAAAGGTTTTACTTTACACAATAAACAATCCATCTAGCCGAGCCGAAACTCTTTCTAGAGTTCGATAAATATTACCTTCGGGTAGTGCCGATACTATACGATCAAAACTCGCTCAGTATAGTAAATCTTACTATTCGGACAACAAAACGTAGTTTTCTCTTAATCTGTGTCGTATTGTCGGCCATCGTGTATTATTTTATAAATTACCTAAAAGGAAGCGGATCTTTGGCGAATCTGGACAGCTGAGCTATACCCCAGGGGCTGGAAAATAAATTGCATCACATATTGAACAGAACTCAAATTCATAAAAAAATATTTAAAATAAAATTGTTCGCATATTTAATGAAACAATGTTTTTCAGATATGGGATATATAATTTTTAAAAACCTGTTTCAACACAAAATTTTATTTTGTATATACTACAAAAACATCCCTGGGTTACAGGCTACATAAATTGCGTAATAAATCCCATTTAATTTTAGTTAAAAATATTATCAATGTAATAAGTTTAAACAAATATTATTCTTATCCATCATCTTCTTCTTCTTCATCATCATCATTTTCATCGTCTTTATCTTCTTCATCTTCCCCATCCGAAAAATCATCTTTTGGATCAAATTCATGCAAAAGAGCAATGCCGGAACTATCAAATTTCTCAACTTTAAGATTGTTGTAAAATTCTTCAAATTCTGGCCAATCTTCTTGACATAATTTCTGTAAACAAATTATAAGAACAATTTATTGAAGTCTACATATATTCGTAAAAAGATGATCATACCTTTAATATTTGTATCGATTCGAAAACTAAATAATTAAAAATTTGTTTTCTCAATAGACCACGAGCATGACGAAATTTAATCATTTCGCCATTACTGGCGCGCTTAACAATATCCATGGACGAGTGCCATCGACAAATAAGGGCTTGATGTAGAAATGCTAGCACGGGTTTATTTTCTAAACGTTTTAAAGCAGTTTGCACTCTTTTTAACTCGAAAGGATTTAATTCTGTTTGAAATTTAGGATCTTGTATATGTTTTTTGTATCTAAACAATCCATAACTATCGACATAGGGATATTTATGTTCATTTAAAAAACTACAACGTTTCATCTTTTTAAGACCAGTTGTAAGAAGTTTTGTCTTGTAAGCTTTAAATTGGCGTTCTTGAGGATCTAGGGTCATATGTAGGTATTGATATACATCATCAGGATCAACTTTTATAACTGCATTTTCTATGTATTTGTAATGAGACCACCATCTTGTCCAATAATCTTGGGGTTTGGCTTTTAAATGTCCTGCCAAAGGTTTTTTAAATCCTGATTTTATGAAAATGAAGTTGGCCATTTTTCTTTTATAAACATCTATAAGTTTTTTGGATTTTTTTTTTATTATTTTATTTATTTTTGTCGGATCTTGTAGATCTTTCAATTTATGTTGTAGATTTATTGGATTTTGTGTATTATTTATATTAATTGATGATGGAGTTGTATTACTCAAAGTATATTGCGTTTTAGTGATGGGCGAAGTATTTACTGAAGACGACGTTGTATTTCTCCAAATATATTTGGAAGTACTGTTTTTAATTACTGGAGCTACAGTTTTAGATGTAACTGTTGCTGGTGGCATATTGTTTGAATATGGAAATTTTAAAGAAATAGATGTTTGATTTGGATCTTTTGTAGACGATCCGCTAAATGGTGGTTGTATTTTATTTTTCATCGAAGTTGACGAACTATTAGACTTCACTTTTTGTACAACAGTTTCAGATTTATTTTTATTTCGGATAACGGTTGGATTGCGAAAATCATCTACAGATTCTTCAGATATTTTTTCATTTTCTGCCGTTAAAGTTGAAGAATTTGAGAAATTCGACTCCTTTTGACTGGGATATTGTTTTCCAAAGCCAGAATTTATATTTGAACTTATTTGAGAACTTTTGAAATTTACAGAATTAAATTTTTTTAATTCTTTACCACATCCACTAGAGTACGAGGTAATATTTGTTGATGGTTCGCGTCCGGCTTTATTAAAAGAAGTTTTCGTAAGTTGTTTAGCATTTGTAGAACATTCTATTTCTTCAAATGTATTTAAATTTCCTGAAGCTAAACTTGAAACTAATTCAAAACTTTTAAAATTTCTAGTTTCTAGAGCACAAGGCGTATTTGATGGTTTAAATGATCCAAACTTGGTTTCATCTCTATTTTTATTTCGTAATGGAGAATCTAAGAATCCGGACTGTTCATTATCTCCTTTAACATTCATGAAATTTGCTTGTATTGAAGAAGAATTTTTAGCAATTCCTTCAAACTCTCTATCATCTCTAGGAAGAGAATGTAATCCTGATAATTGAAATGTCCCGAAATTGAGTTTTTTTATTTGTTCATTTTCAAATTCATTTATGTAGTTAGGAAATCTAGAAGGAGAATTGTTTACATTCCTTTCAAATTCTCTTTCACCCTGCATTGCAGAAGGTGAACTTAATGATTGAAAATATCCAACATTGGGCTCTTCTCTTTGTTCATTTCCAAGTGGGGAATGTGAGAGCATTCTTTGATCATGATTTTCAATTTCATTCATGTTTTCATAGTTAAAACATTTAAAAGGAGAATTGTTAACATTACTTCCAAATCCTTTTTCACATTGCATAGAATTAAAATCTGAACGTGATCTTGATAATTCAAATGATCCACGCCTATTTCTTAATAGCATTCCTTGATCGTAATCATCTCTTTCATCATTGTAATTTAAACATCTAGCGGGGGTATCTACATTCCCTCCAAATCCCCTTTTATCTTGTCTAAAGTTTGAATCTCTAGGAGGAGTACGTGATCTTGGTGATTCAACTCTGTACACATTTCCTAAAGGAGATCGTGATCTGCGATATCTATCATTTTCATTTATAAAATTAAAACCGGCAGGAGAATTCTTAACATTCCTTTCAAATTCTCTATCATCTTGCATATAATGTGAATCTTTTAGAGAAAAATGTGACAAAAATTTAGAATCTTCTGTGTCTTCATTTCGAAATGGAGAGTGTGAGATGGGAAGACCATGACCTTGTCTAGTAGGAGAATTATTATCATTCCTTTCAAATTTTCTACCATCTGTAATAAATCCTCTCCTAGGAGGTGATTTTGATCGGGATGATTGATAACGTTTTATATTTATGGGTGGAGAAGGTGAGCAGCGATTGTGTGGATCAAGAATTTCAAATCCGACTCTATTCCCATCTCTATAAAAATGTCTGGAAGGAGATGGTGATGATGACGATCTAAAATTTTTAATATTCCTTTCTCTTGATGGTGATGGTGATGAACCAACATCACGTCGAGAACGTCGAATTTCTCTATCCTCCATATAATTTACATATTTAAAAGGAGAATTAGTAACATCCCCTCTAGTTCGTCTAGGCGGTGAATTGGTTCTGTAAAATTGATCATTTTCAACATTACGTTCTTCTCTGCATTCAAGATTAAACGGAGAACGTGAACGTGTACGACGACAATGACTTTCATGTTGACTTTCACAATTCCATTCAATTTTTCTTGGTGGTGCCGGTGGCTTATTATCTTCCATTTTAAAGCCAACCTCAAAGCCGAAACAATTTCGTTCGTTTTTCAGATTTATCATTTCTCTGTCGGCTCTTCTTTTAGCTTTTTTATCTTGTCTATCATTATTGTTGTCACGTATATAGTTGTCATTTTTGATTACAGTAAAGATTCTAATATCAATATCTGATTGTCTTAGACCTTCTTTAAGCAAATCATTACGTTGTTTCCTATAATAAGTAACATCAAATCTTGTTTTCCTAGCCAACCCATGAGCCTCACCTCGTGATGCACCTATTTGAAGTAAAAATTTTCTACGTTCATCTAGAAAATGTCGTGATTCTAGAAAGTCATCAGTGTTCTCTGTTTAACCAATATACGATTTAAATTATCAGAGTAGCGATTAACGTCAAATCGAGTTGTAATTAAATGTCATGAAAATAAATAATGAAAAACAAAATACTTAATAAAAGAATATATTATTGCATATAATATAATCCAAATTATTTTAAAATTTCGTTCAAAGATTTTCAATATTATGCAAACCATAAATGTTTTGGTTTTTTTTTTATATGGTAACATGTAATTTTTATATTTTATATTTTTGGCTCGAAAAGAATTTGCTGTTTAGAATTTTCGGGAAATGTGAGACAATTAGACGTTTGATAATACATTTCGTAATGAACCAATTCAAATTCTAGAAGCTTAATAATAAAGCATACCTGCATTATTACTTAAAAATATAAACAAAAATTAACAATTTTGAAATATAATTTACACCCTTCTCCTCGGCAAAACAATACCTGGTATGTTCTTAGAGAACATTTGGGTTTTTTATTACATTTTCTATGATTTTTTTTGACATTTTATTTTTGTAATCGATAGAGTATTTTTTTAAATATGTCTCAAGTGGTGTTGTTATGAAATGTCCCCCTTATGTGATATTTAAATAAATCTGCAATTTTTTCTATTTATAATTAAAAAAAAAATGTTATTTTTACGAAGGCGGATCAATAAGTCCATGACTTTTCGAACTTCCCTCGTAGTTATATGAAATGCAACACTGATCCCATCAAGTACCACCTGTTAATAGACTACTGTCAAATTTTGAGCAAGTTCTGTCATTCACTATGTGAAAACCGAGAAGCGTTTAAAAGAAGAAAATAATCTGGCTTTCAAAAAACAAAAGCTTCTCTGAATAGAGTTAAGTGTGGAATAAATCTTCTGGAAAGGAGGTTCGCTGTTTATACAAACTTTTAACCCGAACCCGCTGAACCCAAAAATTTAACCAGGTTCGGTTTCAAAAATATAAAAAACATTTTGATTATAACGGAAGTTGTCTATTGAATGCCAACCATGCTAAAAAGTTAAAATTTGAAAAAATCGTACTTGACTGTCAAACTAGATGGGATTCCAATTATAACCCTGTTCAAACCTTAATGGAATACAGAAGTTTTTGTTCGGAATTACTGGATGCTGCATTAATTTTGAATCATAATATTTTGAATATTTATGAAGAATTCATAGAAGTTTTTGCACCTGTTAAAAAATTAACGCTGAAACTACAAGAATAACACATGACTTTAGGCGATTTTTATAGAATCTGGCATAGTTTTAAGTTAGAGCTAACAAAAAATGACAAAAAAAACATTTTCATACGAATTATATTTAAATATTATAAGAAAAGAAAACTACTTTATTAATAAATCACTTTTGATTGTAGCATTATATCTAGTTAGGATATTTAAGTTAATGCTAACTTCCAAAAATCTTGTTCTTTAGAAGATGATGAAGATATGCTTGAACATGATCTAAAAAAACAGGAACGTTTTTCTAAATTGAATTCTTTAAATAAAAGGCCCTTTCAGCCTTGAATTTCATTTTGTCTTTGAAATATAAATAAATTTCCTATTAATAAAACATTTGTATTTTTTTTTTTTTTCAATGTTGAACTCGAACCCTAAACCGAACTTTTTATTTCGATTAACCCGATCCTGAACCCATTTTTTTCATCCCTGCCTAATTTGATTGAAATCTGGAGAAACCTTTCAATAGAGTTCTTCAAAATGAAAAGCCCTCCAGAATCTTAAGGATTTCAATTAGAAATGTTTAAAGAATCTGAGGTAAATGTATCCTTTAAATCAATCGCGAAGCAAGGATAGTTTTAAGTGTTAAAAATTGGAGTGCATTTAATTTATTAAAAAATTGACATATTTTCATCAAACATTCAAAAAATGGAGTGTTGAAAATTAGAATTTTTAAAAACATATGCACATAATGGAACGATGGTTAATTTGATCATTGTTATTTATCAAAAATAGTTTTTTTATAAAGCGCGCTGTTTTTATGAATTATAATTTAATAAAAGCTCATAATATATGCAAAAAAATCGAGCACTTTTTATGTTCCATCTAGCGCTTTTTTTACATTTTTCATATGGCAACACTGACAAACGGCTATCGTACACAAATGTTTACGCTTACTTTGTAGAAACACTTGACTGAAAATCTATTGGGAAGTCAAAAAGCTTTGTAACTTGTATTCGATAAATTTTTAAATTTAATCATTATTTTAATTACTTTGAGGTTATTATACCCTTCACCATATATGGTGAGGGTATATTTCAGTTTGCCATTCCGTTTGTAGCATGTCGAAATATAGTTTTAAGACTCCATAAAGTATATATTCGTGATTCTTATGTGATTTCAAGTCGATTTAGCGATGTCCATCTGTATGCCTGTTGAAATGGCGATCACGGCGTGAGGACGCATGCGGGTGTCTTCATTTTTACCCAGATTCTTGGACAACCTCCCGACCAGTTTGCTATTGAAAATGAGCCAAATCGGTCCTGCGGTTAAAAAGTTATGAGTAAAAATGTGAAGATATCTCTTAATTTTCCATACAAATTGGTGTATTTTAGAACAATTTCATAGCAGCGACTGGTACATAATATATTTTCTCATATTTTTTCACCAGTCGCTTAGAGCTGAAAAATATTTTGTATTCACCTCAAAAATTTTTTTCACCAAAATTTTTTTTCCACCAAAAAATGTGTTTCACATCCAAAAAAAATATTAACCTCAAAAAATTTTTTGCACCACTATAATTTTACTTCAAAAGTTTTTTACATTATTTGTATCAAACCCAGTAGAGAACATTTTTTATATTCAAAGATTTGGCACAACCGAATTTAAGCCTTTTTTTACTTGTTTTTTTATTTTCCTGATAGAAAATTGTATACATATCTGGTATAATAATGTTTTCAACAAAGTGAAAACTAAATGTCCTAGTAAAACTGATAAAAAACGAATAATAAAGTTTTCAAAATATAAAAAAGTATTTGAACAATAAATTTGCGAATCATAAAAACTAATTAATTTAATAACGATTTGCATAAAAATGTGTTTGATTTTATCATTTGTTCTAGATTTTTCCATTAAAAAACAACTTTGCATACTGTTTAAAATAATAATAGCAGTTAACTGCACAAACAGCTGTCTATAGTAACTTTTAAACTTTTTTCAGTTTAGGAAAACTAAAGATCTAAAACTTTTTATTCCTCAGATTTTTAAAGGCTTTTTGACATAGATATCTATCCAATATCAATTGTTTATGGAAAATTAATATTCTAATTACAGTCAAATATTTTATTTAAATATCGAGCAATAGGTTTGTCGATATTATATTTTCAGGACGACAAAATATGTTTAAAAATCCAGTACTAGTAAAGAAGTATCGCTTAATATTAACAATAAGTTAATATTTAATATATAAGCGTATTTTTAATTTTTATTTAAATTTTTTTTTCTTAAAATACGCAATTAAAAATTAGTAACATACGTAAATTTTATAATTCTAATATACATAGCTTAATATACTATTGAAAATATTGATTAAATTAAAAAATAATTTCAATTTTGTTAAAGATATTATATATTTTAGTTTATTTTGATATCGTTAATGATATCATATTGTCTTTGAATATCAATAAAAATAACCTGTCCGCCATTTTCGGTATCATAACGACATCGTTCTGTTATGAAATACCGTTATCCTTTACGAATCTTTCTTATGCTATTATTCTCGCGCAAACTTATCGTTTCGTTTATTGGTTTATGTTACATTCCAAATATATTAATGTTGTTTGATTTTAGATCTATGTTAGATGATGTCTATAATTCAGCAGAAATGTCTAAAAAAAGCTAACAATAATTCAAAGTAAACAAGTAAAAAAGGGCTAAATTCGGCTGTGCCGAATCTTTGAATACCCTCCACCAAAGGGGATGAAGATGATATACGTATATACTAAATTTTGCATGAATTGTAATATGAATATGTTTTGTCAATTTATGTAACGAACTTTTGTTATTTAGTTTTAGCAATGTTATTTACAGAGGTCTGCTCTGTTAGCGACTTTAATTAACATTGTTCATTTTTACGATAACTTAGTTATCATAATATGTAAGACAATAAATGTAATCGAACAATAAGAAGACTTAATAACATTTTTACTTACTTAACAGAAAAAAAAAATAGATACAGAAAAATTGTACAAATTTGTATGGAAAATTTAGAGGTACCTTTACATTTTCACTCATAACTTTTGAACCGCTTGACCGATTTTGCTCATTTTAAATACCAAACTGCTCGGGAGGATGTTTAATAATCTGAGTAAAAATAGGCACCGCTTGCGTCTTCGCGTCGTGATCGTGATTTCAACAGACAGACAGACAGACGGACATCGCTAAATCGACTTAAAATTGCATAAGGATCACGAATATATATACTTTATGGGGTCTTAAACCTATATTTCGACATATTACAAACGGAATGACAAACTGATATATACCCTCACCATATATGGTGGAGTGTATAAAAAAAGCACGTTCCTCCATCCATTTACAATTATTTTAAAAATATGACATTTATATAGCTTTCGTGAAACTTTTATTGATATTTTGAAATTCAAGAAATTGAAGAATATTACAACAGTGTAATAAAAATAAGTTTTAACTGATATTCAGTTAAAAAAAATGTGTTACAAAAAGTCGTTCAGAATTGCAGCACTATATAAACAGACTCGAGATGAGATTTTAAAGTCTAGAAAATTAGACAAAAATATATTATCGTTGGCAACTCTTTCGTAAATAATGTTAGAATGAAACAAATATAAACACAATACAGTCTGCATCAAATCTAATAAGTAATCCAAATTTGTTCTCACATTTTATTACAGAAGAGAACAAAACTACAATTATCAAAAACTTTTTTCTTTCGTCTGTGAAAATATAAAAGTTTCACTAACACCGTCGTCATCATCGTCTTTGTTCAAGAGAGAAAAAGATGGGACGATGTGGATGGTTGTAGGGTTTGTCAGAGATTCATTCACAACAAAATAGAAATTACTTATCTTAAAAAAATACACTACATCAAACGAGGTAGATACTGCAGCTTGCTGACATTTGGCTTGTTTTCTTTAGAATACAAATTACAACAATAATGATGATGATCCACGTGGTCATGCTAATTCCATAGTGAGTTAAATGATGAAAGTCAAGTTGTGCTGGAAAACCCAAAAATTTTTGTTGCCTTTGGAATATCTGCGATTTTGAACATCTTCATTACACAATTGAGATGTGTTATTGGTGGAATAAACTTTGATATGTTTATGGAGGGAAATACATAGGTCACCACGGTGATATATGCATCATATGCCCACAAATGTATCTCCGATTGCATAGTAAATAGTCCCGACCTACTAAGAATGAGGTTTTGGGTCTTTCCGCTGCATGTGAATACTCAGGTGTTAGGCACATATGTTTGTCGCCAGTAGTTGAACTCTTTTAATTTCCACTTCACAAATATCTGGTATCTTTTTTGATTTTACGAACAGCTGAACTTCGCAACTGTTGTTAGTTCTAGTGCTTAATATAGGAGGAACCTGATGATATACGAGTCTGGCAATGTTCAAAGTTATCACCCTCCAAAATATATTACCATGTTATTCCTTGCTCTATTACGAAGTATCTGCTGCTGGTATGAATATTAATGGAAAACCCGTCATGTATTGTGGGGTACGTACATACTTCATATGCATCGCACACTTTATTATTTATCAGGGGAATTTTAATATTAAATAACACAAATTCTGCTGTAGTCCTGGTTGAAACTTTAGCTAGGTCGACAGTATCATCTGATAGCAGTCTTAGATGCTTGTTTACATTCTCCTTGATGAGTTCAATTTGCACCTTTTTACGGCAAGTATTCTCTGAAGGAAACTTCCTTTAACGTTGAAGACAGCTAAGGTGATGTTATATTGTTTTTTTTTTAAAGGTTTCCCGTGATGTTAATATATTCGATATGGCTTTGATACGAGTAGCTCCATCTTTTGTAGATTTCAGCTTCAAGCTATTGAATGGCGCGACCAGTGTCTAAATATTATTAAACACAGCTTTGTTTGTTTTTCTTAATTATGTCCATGGTCATGTCTTGTACTGATGACAAATTTCAGACAATGTTGAACAGTGGATGTTCTGCTTTATCTTCTGTGACACTTCTTCGGCATGATCCTCATCCAGTAATCCAAATAACGAATGATACATGCATCCGATGAAGGGTAACGGTGACCTTTTTTACCTTTTGGGTGTTGAGATCATAATCATTTCATGCTTGTTCTAAATTCTTTCATACATTGCTTGTAGATTCTGAGTCGATGACGACTGACAAACTGCTTCTTTATTCTTTAGATTCTCGAATGATAAGATGGCTTCACTAAGGGACGTCAAAGCTGCTGCATATGTTAATATGCACTGTGATGTTCGATAATGTTCTCGTGAAGCCTACCGTAGCTACCTTGTCAAAGAAGATCCCTGCCTCATTCTTAAACCTACTTATATTGTAATTAAGACTTAATGGGACTAACAATGGCTAACAGCGTTAGTTATATTGTAAGTATATGTTTACATTTAATTTTATTTTGCTTTTATTTTAAATTTTTACATTTTTAAAATTCTTTTTCATATTTTTTAAGGGCGGATTTTCCGCTCCTTTTTTACTCGTCTTTAAATCGTGGGTTGGTCTGTCCGTTATTTCGTGTTTCCTTTACTGAGTGGGAAAAGGACAAACATTGTGCATTGACCTTTTGGTTTCACCGTTGCTGGTCCTTACATCCACTATTCTACACAACCCATCCGAACCCATTATGGTTTAGATCACCCTCCCCCGCCACCAGCTCATTGGAAGATCGTTCTCATTCTTCAGGAGAACAATAGTATTTGCATCTTTGGAGATGTTCTATTTCACTTGTACTATTTCTGTAACTTGGATAAATATTATGACTGCACAATCTTCTAATGCCCGTTCATTCCTTGGTAACATTTATTGCCTGTGGAATCAATAAACGTTGAGAACGATTCGCCAATTAAAAAATTCCCTGGCGTTAATTTTCTCAAATCATTCGGATCGTCTGACAAAGGAGTCAGCGCACGACAATTTAAAACGGACTCCATCAGTATCATAAATGTATACAATTCTTCATACATCATTAGTCCATAAGCCACTTTGTAAATATGCTTCTTAACAGATTTCACGAATGCTTTCCATAATCCCCCTACATGAGGAGATCGGGCTGGTATATTTGACCATTCGATACTACGTGAATTGCAAAAATCATTTAGATTAGCCTTATGTTGCTCACTGGTATACAATTGAAAAATTTCATTAAGGCTATTTGACGCTCTCGAAAAGAGCGGCAAATAGCAATCTGCCAAATGAAAGACGGTCTGGCAGTATCCTTGATGTAATTTGTATTGATGGCCAAAAAAAACTAGAATCTAGAAACTACCAAGTGTAATATAGGCTTTACATGGCTACAAAAATATGTTATGCAATCGTAAGTGCTGACAGTCTTTTAGAGCAAATGAAAGAATTATTTGCCACTAAAGAGGTAAACTATTGTTACACCGAAACTTTGAAAGCCGTATATGAAAATACGGTGAAATTTTTATCGAAAATTAAAACGATAAAATATTTCTTGCAAATAAATTTAGCTTGATGAAGACGAATTGATCGATTGTTTGATAGAAGGAATTCGTGATTCTCAATTTGGTCAGTAAAATTGCACATAAGTGCTTCCTTATGTGCAATTTTACTGACAAGTTGCAGCTACAACATGCTTTTGCGAAAATATAGTTAGTTCGTCAAATTAAATCTTCCATTAAACCAGTAAGAAACAAGAAACATGTCAGACGCTATAATTGAAATTCTCTTGGTCACTTTGCTGCAGACTGTAAGAAATCGAAACGTGAACCTGGTTCTTGTTATGGCTGTGGAAGTTCTCAGCATCATGTTTCTGATTTCCCTAAAAGAAAGGATTCTATACACATGGTGGAAGACAACAATTTATTTAAGTTGTTTTTAGATACTCATAATGAGAATATTCCCTTATTTTAAGAATGCCTCTTAGACTGGGGGAGCCTAATAAGTTTTGTGAAACGATCTTTTATACCTAATAATTTAAAATTGAATGAAAATTTTGATTTTCCTTACTTTGGATTAAATTAAAGTGTATTCAAGTTTTGTGTTACGATAAATAAAAATAAAATTCCTTTTAATTTATTTATGGTGTCCGATGAGTCTATGAGGATTTAGGCGAACTTGAGGATAAAAATTTATATTGAGAAAAGATGTTTTTTGGTTACAGGGCGGATTTTGATAAATATAAAATGACAATGGATTGTGTAACTGATGAGTTAATTTACAATATTGGTGATGATGTATACTACGGAGATAGAAGTAAACTTCATAGATTTTTTGATAAATATGTAAGGCCATAGCGTATATGTCATCAACCCCTGTACCTCTATTTATAGCGGTGAGATCACCGCACCTAAAAGATTGTGAAATTAAATGTTTGTGTTCTTTGCTTAAATACACGTTCTTACCTTGTCATCCGTAGACGGCACGAACAACGTGTATTCCGCTACGCATAGTCCGCAAACCTTATTTTTGTTGATCCAAGGTTCTTGGATTTAAGCAACGTGCGTCTGGGATTGGATGACCAATTTTGCCGAAGCTGCCTCACAGTGATGTAGATTTATCTACACCACTGAAAGCTTCTTTGGTCTTGTCATGCTTCGCGTACCGAAACTTGACAGTGCCAAGACCATAATTAACAACCCCCCTCATCACATCCAAGACTTCCAGAGATTTCCGATCCACAGAAAATCGGAAATCCCTCCCGTTATTCTTCTTCCACACTATTGAGGCAATAAACCTCCATTGGTCTGTACGAAGATTACCGTTCTGTTTGGCCATTACCGCCAGTATGGTCTCCACCGGTTTTACGGGAGGTGGAATCCATACTGTCACTATCGACCTTAACGGCAACTCTGAAGCATTTATCACTTCCAGTTTTGAATTTGGACCGAGTATGCCAAGCTTGCCAATTGAGAACCTTAAGAATTCGAATGAATTCTTATTGCCACAATTGACAATCTTGACACCCTTAGACCAATCAGCACCTTTGAAGGATACATCCTCCGAATTGCCGCTGTAACTGTCAATCTCATCTAAGAGCCTTTCCTCAATCAGCTGCCATAAATCGGTACTGATCTTCCCATTAGGATCATTCTGATCGATCACAGCTGCCTGAAAACCCACATCCTGGCTCAAAGATTTTTTCAGCTTTTTATTAGATGAGGACGGCTGATCATACCCAGAACTAGCTCTCTTAATGGTCTCCTTCTGGGAGCTCTTAATCGCTCTAGCCGGAGTTGAACCACCAGTCCTTACAAATAACGTATTTTTCGGCACCTTTAGTACTGGTATCTTACTAGGTGATGCCCTACGGACGTTCGGAGCAACTGCAATTGCCCTGAGCGCTTCGGCAGTTGGGGAATCACCCTCCTTTCTAACATCTAAGCGGCTTGTGGATGAAGTCGTCGACCCTACCACCTTATAAGTGCTTACCGTATTGGCGTCAACATCCACTTGCCGCTCCCCAGATGAAGACCACCCCAAAATAACACTTACAGGGCCGTAAACCCTTTCGAATTTTGCGACATCCTGTCGATGTTTTTTGAGAAAATGCTTCTCCTTTGAGGTAAACGAAGCCGGATCTCTTTTCCTCATCTTGGCCAAATAAGCTAGGGATTTCCGGGTTCCTTTTTTTGCTTTCTCCTCCTTTTGTAATGCTGCAGAAAATGGTTGAAGATTTTGAACAGGAGGAAGTGGATTTGGATTTGTAAAATTCTGATTTCTTTCAGTTGGTTCTTTATAATTTACGTCTTCACACATTACCGGTGGAGCATTTGTATATTGATTTCCAAAACCTATTTGGTTTCGTTGAAAATTTAAGCCATAAGAGCTTAAGTTTGTATTAGATGTTGATAGTTCATAGTTTATCGCGTTTGCTGAAGGCGGTTTAATAAAATTTTTGGAAACTTCACCTCTATTAAACATAGTTTTTAATTGAGCAGATTTCGAATGTCCCGGCGATGGAAAATTATCAAACAGTTGATCATTAACTCTTTCTTGTTGCGACATAGAGTTAAAACTTCTAGGAGATGAATGTGATGATTTAGATAGTTAAATTCCTTCAAAATTATCAACATCTCTAGCAAACCCCCTTTCCCCAGAAGGTGAAAAACGTGATCTAGTAGATGATTTTAAATATTTAATATTATCAGCATCTCTTTCACTTTCTTGTTGTTGCATAAAGTTGAAACCTCTAGGAGGTGAACGTGTAGATGTAGATGCTTGATAAAAGCTAAAATTACGTTCTTCTCTATGTTCTTTGCTTGAAGTCGAACGTGAATGTTTATCTTTAGAGTAACGACGTGCAAACAGTTCAGGAGAGCGGCTACGTCCATCTTGTCCGCCATAACACATCGTATTCATTTTATTTTCAAAATTCCACTCAATTATTTTAGGTGGTGGTGGTGGTGCTAAATCAATATCTCTTTGAAAACGATCATTGTTTTTTTGGTAATCTCGTTCTCTTTCAAAGCTAAAAATTTTCGAATGCGTTGATGCATCTAAGGTTCTACCATAATCTGCATCTCTGTCATTGGATCTTCTACTACATTGTTGATGATCTCTTTCATCAGAACGATCCTAATGTTGATCGCCATAACCGCCTAATTTATAGTTACCACTTTTTATTTCAAATAATAGTCGATCATCAACTTGTTTTTCTTCAATACCATTATTAAGTCATTCATATCGCTTCTCTCGGAAGTATTTAATGTCAAAATTTGTTTCTTTAGCCAACTCATAAGCCTCATGTCGTGCTAAACCTATTTGTAATAACAATTTCATACGTTCCTTTAAGTCCTGTTTGGCATTTAAGGCATGGGAGCCATCTTTATAATAAAATATTTTGTTATAAGTTGAAAGTCGCAGAGAAGTCATGGTTTGTTTCAATTAATGTTGTTTGTGAACATGAAAATAAATAACGAAAAGAAATCCCCAATTCAATACTTAAAAAAAAAAAACATTTAAACAATTTTATTTTAACGAAGGTAATGAAAGGCAAAATTTATTGAGCCTTTCAAGGAGCAATATATGATTTTAATATAATACATAAAAAGACTTAAGACTAGAAAGTATTATTCGTATTTTCAATTACTTCAAAACATAGTCATGCTTTTCGTTGATAAGTTTTATTGATTAATAATTACAAGTGAAACATTAATTTTTTTATTAATTTTATTTGGGGAGATTATTTCCTAAAATAAACAAATAACTAACTTAAAATTAGATTTATACTACGTACTACATTAAATAATAAAAGGAAACAAAACAGTTCATTCATACAGCAAATAGGTAATAAGTAACTTATGTCTGATGTTTTGATTATCAAAAATAAATTTCATGAAGGAATTCTCATGCACAGAGAGTCTTTCAATATACCTTTTTAAAATATCACATACATAAAGGCAAATTGGCGTTATTCCTGATTAATCACACAGTGTAACATCAATTTTAGGACAGGACCAAGCCAATGCCATTTGAAAGTAGTTCGAAAGTAGCTCGATTTTCGCAAAAGCATCTAAATTTAATTGTTTCAACAGCTAAGTTAAAAACAAAACTAAAGTTTTAACAATCACTATAACTTGAACTGGCATCAATTTTCAACAGTAGCATAGTAAAAATTTATTTTTCAAAATCGAAAAACTGTACTGAAAAAGTCATTGGAAAAACTTTCAGTTTTAACAAGCAGCAATCTCTATATATAAAGGAACGTTACTGACTGACTCACTCACTCATTCAAAATCGCCCAGCCTAAACCGCAGGCTCCTTCTCTAGTGTAGATAACAACGGGGAGGGCAGAAAAGGGAAAAATTATCACCCTTGTCGTGCTGCCAAAACTGCTGGAGCTGGGAAGTTGAAATTTGGTACATAGGTTCTTTCTCCTTCGTAGACATTTACTTAGGTCGGTTTTTCGAAAATATCTACGGAAAGGAGCAAAAAGGTGATAAGACTCCCACTTGACGGCCTGCTCTCACCGATTTAGCTAGAATCCTGAAATTTGAATATGTGTAAACTGGAATATGGGCTAAATCATTGATCAACTACATTTTAGAACTTTAACCACGTACATGGATAAATTTGGGTTTTCAAAGGGAAAAAATCTAAAATTCGAAATATGTGTTGCCTGGAGTATGGGCTAACTCGTTATTGAGGTATATCTTAGACCAAGAACATGGTAAAAATTGGGGAATTCGTGAAAGATTTGTAGTGTGTATTATTAATAGGTGTGAATAAATACATTTCTAGTAGAATTGATAAAAAATAAAAATTTTAAATATTGTCAAAATATAAAAATGTACTCAAACTATAAATTTGCGAATCACAAAAACTAATTAATTTAATAACAATTTGCATAAAAATGTGTTTGATTTTATCATTTGTTCTAGATTTTTCCATTAAAAAACAACTTTTCATACTGTTTCAAATAATAATAGCAGTTACCTGCACAAACAGCTGTTATATAGTAACTGTTAAACATTTTTGAGTTTAGGAAAACTTAAGATCTAAAAGTTTTTATTCCTCAGATTCTAAAGGCTTTTTGCCTTAGAAATTTATCGAATATCAATTGTTTATGGAAAATTAATATTCTAATAACAGGCAAATATTTTATTAAAATATAAACGCCTCCAAACTAAACTATTCCAAGTCGACTTAGCATTTTTTAAAGTTTCACATTACTGTCAAAATTTGGTAATGATCGGTCAATCTACTCAAATGAAGATTTAAAAAACTTCCGTAAGTACTGATGTAAAAAGCAAATACTAAGTTTAATAATTAAGTTTAGTTTGGAGGCGTTGATATGAGATTCCTGAAGAGATAGTAGTCACTGGGAGCCAAATATGGTGAATACGGTGGATGTTCAAGCAATTCGTACTTTAATTCTTTGAATTTAGCCATCGTCAAAACACTTTTGTGAGCAGGTGCATTGTCTTGATGAAAAATGATTTTTTTCTTCTTTAAACCAGGTCTTTTTTCGTCCAGCTGATCCAAAAGGCTGCAGTAATTCTTCATGTAAAATATGGAGTACTCGTTCGTCTGAGATGCCTATGGCATTAGAAATTTCACGCTTAGTCAAACTTGGATCTTCACTAACCATATTATGTACCTGCTCAATAATTTCTGCTGTGGTTGCAGTTTTTGGTCGTCCTTCGCGTGTATCGTTTTTAAGGCTGGTACGACCACGTTTAAATTCACCAGCCCAAAATTCAACGGTGCGTTTTGAAGGTGAGGACTCCTTATACACTTCTAACAATTGTTCATAAATTTCCTTTGCTTTTAAACCCTTCAAAACAAAGGATCTAATGACTGCACGATATTCAATTTTTTCCATATTAAAAAAAAATCAATGACACGTCAACTTCAAATGGCTTGTAAACAAAGAAAGATTTGACAGAATGACTTGCAACTTTGCATGTGTTCTCAGGACAGTTTTACCAGCTAGCTTTGGAGCTAGCAGTGCCATCTCTTGGTGAGCGCAGGAACTTTTCAACCAAACTGTATGTAACATTATTTTAAAAATACGTTATTTATATAGTTTTCGTGCAACTTTTATTTATATTTTGAAATTCAAGAAATTGAAGAATATTAAAACAGTGTAAGAAAAATAAGTTTTAACTGATATGCAGTTAAAAAGTCGTTTAGAATTGTCCCACTATATAAACAGACTCGAGACGAGATTTTTAATTAATATACTATCGTTGGCAACTCTTTCTTAAATAGTGTTAGAATGAAACAAATATAAATACAATACAGTCTACATAAAATCTAATGAGTTATCCAACTTTGTTACTCGTTCTCACACTTCATTACAGAAGAGAACGAAAATACAATTTTGAACAATGTTTTTACTACCGTCATGTGTCTGTTTAGTCAGTGAAAATATAAAAGATTCAAATTAATCGTCACTGTCACCGTCCTCATAATTGTCTTCTTCTTCGACAACATTTCCTTCTTCTCCATTGTCGTTATTTTCGATAGCATTATTATTGAAACAAAATCCCAATGTACTAAGGTCTACTACTTCGTGTGCTACATCGAGAGAGTTGTAAAATTCCTCAAATCCTGGCCAATCTACTTTACACATTTCCTGTAAAAGAACCGATAAAGTATATGTGAACATTTTATATTTCAAAAAACGTCAATACCTTTAATTGTTGTATAGACTCCATAACTAAATAGTGGAATGCTGCATCACTAAGATGTTTATAGGCATTTCTTGACTTGATCATATCACCAGCTTTGGCCCTTTTAACAACATCCAATGAAATATGCCATCTTAAAATTATGGATTGATGGAGTAATGCCATAACATTTTTACGTTTAAAATGTCCTAGAGCTGAATTTACACGATTCATTTCGGATGATATCAATTCACTTTGAAATTTAGGATTTTCCAAGTGTTTTTTATATCTAAACAATTTATAAGTATCACGAATAGCATAGTTTTTTTCATTTAAATCAACATTACGTGAAATCTTATTAATACCCAATCTAAGTAGTAGATTTTTACGGGTTGATGAAACTTCTGGTTTCAATAGGAAAATAACGGATTTATGTTGGGGATTTATATGCGGTATCGACTTTTCTATGTATTTATAACGAGGCCACCATTGTGACCAATATTCTTGAGGTTTTGCCTTTGATAGTCCTCGTGGAGGTATCAAAAAGCCAATTCGAATAATAGGATGATCAGTTACGGGTTTCCGATAGGAGTCTCCTAGCCTTTTCTTAAGGCGTTCTTGTTTCTTTTCTCTCTTTGATAGCTTTGTTTGTGCTTTCGATATACGTTTATTTTCTAATTTTCTTTGCTCCTTAATTGTAAGGTTTCTTTTCGGTTCTGGTGTTATCTTCGTTGCAGGCGGTTGTTTTTTCCAAAATGCTGTAGAAAATGGTTGAAGATTTTGAATAGGAGGAATCAATGTATCATCTAAAAATAATGGAATATTTGGAAGTGGATTTGCAGAATTCTGATTTCTTTCAGTTGGTTCTTTATTGTTTAGGTCTTCAAACATTATTGGTGGAGCATTTGTATGTTGATTCCCAATACCTATTTGGTTTCGTTGAAAATTTAAGCCATAAGAACTTAAGTTTGTATTAGATGTTGATAGTTCATAGTTTATCGTGTTTGCTGAAGGTGGTTTATTTTTGGAAACTTCACCTCTATTAAACATAGTTTTTAATTGAGCAGATTTTGAATGTCCCGGTGATGGAAAATTATTAAACAGTTGATCATTAACTCTTTCTTGTTGCGACATAGAGTTAAAACTTCTAGGGGATGAATGTGATGATTTAGATAGTTGAAATCCTTCAAAATTATCAACATCTGCAGCAAACCCCCTTTCCCCAGAATGTGAAAAACGTGATCTAGTAGATGATTTTAAATATTTAATATTATAAACATCTCTTTCACTTTCTCTGTCTTGTTGTTGCATAGAGTTGAAACCTCTAGAAGGTGAACGTGTCAATGTAGATGCTTGATAAAATCTAAAATTACGTTCTTCTCTATGTTCATTGCTTGAAGTCGAACGTGAATGCGTACGTTTCTCTTTAGAGTCACGACGTGTATACATTTCAGGAGAGCGGCTACGTCCCTCATAAAGCATCAATTCCGGAGAGTGTGAACGTTTACGTCCATCTCGTCCGCCATAACACATCGTATTCATTTCAGAATTCCACTGAATTTTTTTAGGTGGTGGTGGTGGTAAATCAAGATCACTTTGAGAACGATCATTGTTTTTTTGGTAATCTTGTTCTTTTTGAAAACTCAAAATTTTCGAATGCGCTGATGCTTCTAAGGTTCTACAATAATCTTCATCTCTGTCGTTGGATCTTCTATTAGATTGTTGTTGATCTCTTTTGTTGTCTCTTCTATGTTGATCGCCATAACCGCCTAATTTATAGTTACCACTTTTTATTTCAAATAATAGTCGATCATCAACTTGTTTTTCTCCAATAGCATTATTAAGCCATTCATATCGCTTCTCTCGGAAGTAGTTAATGTCAAAATTTGTTTCTTTAGCCAACTCATAAGCCTCATGTCGTGCTAAACCTATTTGCAATAACAATTTCATACGTTCCTTTAAGTCCTGTTTGGTCTTTAAGGCATGGGAGCCATCTTCATGATAAAATATTTTGTTATAAGTTGAAAATCGCAGAGAAGTCATGGTTAGTTTCAGTTAATGTTGTTTATGAACATGAAAATAAATAACGAAAAGAAATCCCCAATTCAATACTATTAAAAAAAAACATTTAAACAACTTTATTTTAACGAAGGTAAGGTAAAATTTATTGAGCCTTTTTTGGAAAACAATATATGATTTTACTATAATATAAAAAAGAAAACTTAAGACTAGAAAGCTTTATATTAATTTACAATAGCGCCATGTAGCGTCATGCTTTTCGTTGATTAATACGTTAATTACAAGTTAAACATTAATTTTATTTCACAATTGGAGAGATTATCTCCTAAAATCATCATCTCAAAACTTTTTGTTCAAAGATCTCCGTTTCCCTAATAACACAAGTTTACAAATTTCGGTTAACGGTCATAACGTTATTTAATGCGCTGAATTCAAATCCGGCTTTCGTTTTCAAGATTGGTTCTAGTTTTCGAGTTCTCGCATGTTGGCAGCGCTGCACTGTCATTACGACAATCAGCTGTTGGCATCGCTAGAAACATCATCTTAATTTTATTCTTAATGTTTTTTTTTTGTTAGAAAAAACCTGTGAAAATGCAATGAAAAATGTGCAACACAGGCGTAGTACTTTTCATTGTAAAATTTTGTATAATTTTTGTATTCAAATTTTTCAATTTAAGTAATATTGGTAAATTGAATAGAAAAACTAAAAAAAAAACGTAAAAAACAGCAGAAGTTTCAAAAAAATGATTATATTTTTCATAAAAACTTTAACACTGTTTAGCATCCTAAAAAATGGCAAAATGGTAACACTGATTGTGCATAATTTGTTTCATTCTACCACCAAATAAGAACAAGTTGCCAATGATAGCAATTTTGATGTGTTTTCCAGAGTTGCCAGATTTTAAAATCTCGCGTTGAGTTTGAAGTGATACTAACTCAATTACTCGTTGTATCGGTAATTCATCAATTAATTTTTCCAGATATGACGATAAAATCGAGACTGCTAAAATTTATAACATTTTTACTAGAAATAAAATTAAGGCAAAACATATTAAAAAAATGAAGAAAAGTCCCCTAAATTTACAAATTTGTTTGAAAAATGTCCAGCGGATCTACGAGGGCGGAACAATAAGTCCGTGACTTTTTGAAGAAAACTGTTTTTTTTGCAAAAAAAAAAAAAAATATTTTTCAACATAATCTCCTTTTAGCTCAATACACTTAGTCCAACGTTTCTCCAATTTTTGTATCCCTTCCAAAAAATAGGATTTTTCGAGTTGTTTGATCAATAATTTCATCGTTGGAGCTAAATCTCTTTCCACTGAGCCATTTCTTTAGGTTTGGAAATAGGAAATAGTCACTGGGGGCTAAATCCGGAGAATGAGGGGGCAATTGTAGTCTACTTCATGGATTTTTACCATGGAAACTAAGCTGTCACACGATTCTGTTGGTGGTCGATTGTGAGCTTTCTCATACCCCAAGTGATTGTTTAAAATTGAAATCACTGAGCCATGTGAGATGCCTATGTCTTCCACAATCTATCGCACATTCCATCTCCGATCGGCCACACCATATCGTGAATTTTTTCAATTGTTTTGGGTGTTGAGACCTCAACTGGGAGTCCAGAACGTTCGGCATCTTCCGAGCTTGTAAGGCCACAACGAAAGTCAGTAAATCCCATTTTTTACCATTGAAATCGATAGTGCAGAGCACCCATAGTATTTATCAAGCTTGTCCTTAGTTTCATTGACGGTTTTTTTTCGCAAAAAATAATGTTTGAGCACTCGAAAATCATTTTTTTTCTATTTTTTTAAAGAAGCCACGAGGTTGTATGTTTTGAACAGCAAAGTAAATGACGGAACTTGCTCAAAATTTGACAGAAGTCTATTAACAGGTGATACTTGATGGGAGCAGTGTTGCATTTCATATAACTACCGGGGAAGTTCGAAAAGTAACGAACTTATTGATCCGCCCACGTATGTGGTATCAGAAAAGGTTTAACACATTTTATGGCTTTCATTTATTTATTTTCTAAAAATTTGGTAGAAAGATGTTTCGTTTTCAAGTAAATTAAAAAAAAATGTTAAAAATATTACAAACTATTATATTTTTTTAAAATTATTATTATTAATATGGCTACATTAGTTAATCAAAAAAGGGTTAATTTATTACAATAGAAGTGTTGAAAGTTGATGATCCGATCTCTCGAATTTCGACAAGATGTACAAATAAAAAAGGTTTTTCTTATCCAAAGTACAGGGCGACCCAAAAATATTCACACGATGTTATTTTTTCGGATATATAATTTTTTTCTATTAATTTTTGAAGATTAATCACACCAAAATAAAATCGGTTGCTATAACTGAACCATTCGATTGGCAACAAATTCGGTTGTCAGCACGGTTTTGTTTTCTGGGTGAAAATTCTAGGCCGGTTTTACACAATTTTTAAAAAGTAGTGTTGCAAACTGGAATTGCTTACACCAAAAAAGGTTTTATTTGTTTAGGTTGGACTCTGCATATGTTTTTTATGATTAAATATATCGTAATAGTATTTGTAAACAAAAAAAACAAAATTGTAAACTACATATTTGATCCTGAAAATCATATTTGTGGGATGATTTTAAAAAAATTTATTTTAAAATGTGTTTTTATGTGTGTTATTAACAATTCCATCAAAACAGAATTAGATTCGTATTCGTTTGGACCGAATAGTATCCCACACTGTTTTAATTTCATATGACTTTTCTCCAATATTTTTCATATAACTGCTACCCAATTTGGAATTTATGTATTTTTACAAAAAGTAATGACTTTTAGAATAAAATCTGGTAAAATGACTAGATTTTTATTAAATATTGGATTTTTAGAACAGCAAATTTAAAATAGTACCAAAAAAAGATACCAGCGAAAAGAACTTAAAATACCTTTTTACGATATCACACTTGTATATAAATGCTTTAGTTTAATAGCCTGTTCCTCTATTTCGAAAGAACACGTTCGTTCGCTTTCTAGTCGAAAGAAAACTGATTTGGGTTTCTCTAACTCTATTTCTATGCGAACGATGACTCGAACGACAAGTCGAATGAAAACGTAACTGTTTTCATACAAAATTTGGTTTCTCTATTTCGAACAGCTCGAACGCAAATGTCAAAATCAGTCACTTGCTATTTTTTTGTCGAGTAAATATATATTTGATATTTTTAAAAGCAAAATGAAGTAAAAAAGCAATGGATAACAAAAAGTAAGTAGAAAATAAAACAAATATTTATAGTTTATTAAAATTTTAAATTTTAGTTAAAAAAAATCAACAATGGACCATCCGAAGACGCTTGTATTTTATATGGAAGAAAGGCCTGATTTTGCCAGAAAGACTCTGGTGTTCGGAGCAAACAAATTTTCCGCAGAGGAGGAAAATTTGACCAGAAAACTAAACTCCGTTTCACCCCCTATTACGCTGTTGCTGAGTGGAAAAGGTATGTGTGTGTTGTTTGTGGCTTACGTTTGCCCAAGAAACTCATATTTACATTTTTTATTTTACATCTTTTTTTTTACAAGGACTTTAGCAGTGACCGCACCGAACAGACAACAGGCAACAGAAAAGCTCTTCAAACAACAATTTCACCCACAACCAATCGATAACAAAAATTTTCACAAATAAACATATTTTCCAAATAAAAATTGATTTGTTTATTGTTATTTTTTTTTATTTCATTTGTCATATACAGCTGATCACTGTTAAACAGGGTTGTTTTTGTCTTTAAGCAGTTTAGTAGTATTTTTGCTACTTTTAAAGAAAATTTTAACAAATGCTCAAAATATATGATCTGGCATCTCTGTGATTTGTAAATGCGTAAGAAACAAAAATTGACACACGTAAGTCAAGTCGATCGAAGCCTTTCGAAATAGAGAAACCCAAATTGACTCGAATTCGAGTGACTTGCTATCGTTCGACTAGTTTTTCGTTCGAGATCGAGGAACAGGCTATAAATACCATAAACAACCAAATAACGAAAAAAATACCGGAATGTCCCAAAAGCCGACAGGTTGATGTTAGATTTCTTTTCTTACATATGTATATCCAAATTTCATCAAAATCGGGGTGTTAAGGTTGGAGTATTTTCCTTGTTAGTAAAACTGCATAGTACAGAGCATTTATGATCATTTTTATAGAATAATTATTTACTCTATGTCATTCTTTTATAAATTTGTCATTAATAAAATAATGATGGCGAGAGGAAGAAAAATAAATCAATTTAATTTTCCACGTAAAATAAAAAAATTAACACCATCAAATGTAAATTGATTCTTCGCAGAAATACAACATAAAACGTTTATAATTTGAAGTAAAAATAAACCACATAAGCAAAATACATAAACAAAATACATAAACAATGCACATAACTACAAAATAATTAAATATAAAAAACCACACTAAAAACTTACCAATGTTATGAAGATTACTCATTGAAAGAAATTAAAGTTAATTAAAAACAAAAAATGTAAAATAAAATTTGTTAAAAAGTTGTCTTCTATCAACTGCAATTAAGCAACATAAAAATAAAAAAAATATAAATTGATATTTTTTTCAAAATGTTTATTTAAAACATAGAGCAAACGCGAAAATTCTAATAAATATTAAATGATTTTCTCATTGTATTTTTTTTTTTTTTTGTTTATCAAAAGTGTGAGAGTTTGCGGTACTTAAAACATTTTTCAATTTTGACGATATTGAAAATGGGCCAGAGACTTAAAAATGAATACTGATCATTTAGTAATGATCGTTTAGCAACTGAGTTCACGAGTATTTTAAGCGATTTTTAAATATCTATAAAATATATTTACATATGTGTATCTTTCAAATTCACATTCTCTCAAATAATAGATTCTGTACTCAAAATACATATGGATAAGTGATGATATATATGATAATTTATATTGGGGCACCAAAAATCATTATAAAATAGTTCTTTTCGATACAAATAGTACCAAAAATAGATTTTGTATACATATTTTTTTTGGATAAGACATGATACCTGTTTTTTTTCAAAAACTTTCATTAGAATTTTTCTATAAAATTTTCGGAAAACCAAAGTTTTTCACCTCCATCAAAAACAGTAGAGAACATTTTTTTTTTGGATATTGGTGGAGGGTATTCAAAATTCGGCACAGCCGCATTTAAGCCTTTTTTTACTTGTTTTTGTATGAATCTGTGGTCCATTGTTTTCTTCGATGAACAAGGATTTTTTGTGTATTTATAAAATAAGGCAATGCGCGAGTACGTTTCAAGCCTACATTTTCTTGCGATATCAAGCGTGTTATATAAATCAAATGACTGATATTCTATCAGAAACGATATACCTCGTTCATTTCAATTTTAAAAATTAATTGGCTGCATTTCATAAAACACTTCGCCAAATTTTTTTTTATTTTTTTTTTATTTTGTAGACCATGGTAATGAAACGGGTGATTGCTAGTGTTCACTTAACCGAATTATATGAAAAAGTGTATTTTGTAAATCATGAGAGAAATATTTTCATCACTTGAAATGTCAAAACAAAAATACGTTCTATTAAACTAGCAATCAGCTTATCCACTACACTCAAAAAAAAAAAAGTTAGTAGAAAAATTTGTAAACGGTTTTCAATCCCACTTTACTATTTTTGTACTGATTTTTAGTAAAAATTATTATTTAGCAAATCTTTTTGCTATTTACATTTTACAAATTACAAAATTTTTACAGAATATCTACAAATTTTCGTCGCTAATTTCAGAAATCATTTTACAAATTTTTGAAAACCGATTTGCTAAAATTAGCAAAAAAAAAATACTAATTTTAAAAAGTCGATATTGAAGGAAATGTTATTTCTAATGATTTAAACTTATACATACAAACTTAAATTGTCCTAAAATGTTACATAGGATTAAAAAAGGGATCGGAAGTGAAGATACCGACTCATGTCTAAAAAGAGGACATCCACTTAAAATAGCACTAAAAAAGGGTTTTTAGTTATTAAAATCAGCCCTAAAAACAATTAAATTTATCCAAATTTAAACAAATTGATAAATTCGTTTATGTTTAACAATTTTTAACCCTTTGATTTTTTTTTTTTCATTTTGTATAAAACATCTTTTAAAAAATATAGTCAACATTTTTGATGCTCGATAAAAAAAATAAATCTAAAACTTCGTACTAATATTAATAGTATTTAGTAATTTTTTTTTGCTGATTTAGCAAACGGATTTTAAATTCCACTTTACAAAAAGTCTACTAAAATTTAGTAGCGGCTAGTAATTTTTCTACTAATTTCATTGTACTACACGTCAGCAGACATGTGTTGCTAAGATTAGCAAAAAATACCGCTGGGCTCAAATTAGCAGAATTTCCCGTAATAACAGCAAAATTTTCAGTTGCCATTACAGACTTTTTTTGGTGAGTGTAGTGGTGTGCTGCTGTGTTGTTAAAAGGAGGCCCAAAATGTGCCATCCTATCGGAAGATGTTATAATTTTTGCTAATATTGATGAAATGTAAAGATTCCTCAAACAAGCGTAATAGCCGATTTTCTGTCTAAATTTATTATGAACGAAGATGCCAATTTTTATCTAAACGGATACATTAACAAAAATTTCCCTTCTGTGGTACTGATGCCCCATTTACACCGGGCATCAGTTTGTATTTTCGAGGACGCCGTGGGTAACACGGTTACTGTGAACGATACAGAAACACGATCAAAGAGTTTTTATCGCCGCAAATTGGCGAATTAACTGCTACAAACTTTTTTCTTCAGAGAGTCATGGGTCTATGTGAACAAGACACAGACTCTCACAGAGTGCGAAAACTTATCGCCCTAAGTTCTTTCTAGAACAATGGAAAATGCAATTGATCAACAACAGTAGCGACGCCCACTTGACCGATATAATTTTCAATCATCAATGAAAAAAAATATATACTACATGGATTGAAAAGTACGTGGCCTCACATAGAGATGGCGTGACAAGTGACAATGTTTGAATTCAATACAATTTTTACGTCGATTTATAACAATGGATGAGACGTGATTCATTATTATACAACGGAGGCCAAAAGACAGTCTGGGGAGTGGTTACAAGCATGCGAAAGCTGACCAAAGCGGCCAAAGGCTCAACAATCGTCGTATAATATTTATTGATTACTTGGAAAAAGGAAAAACAGATTAAAAACGAAAATAATCTTGTACCATCATGACAATGCACCAGCGCATTCGTTTGCTTTGGCTTCAGAAAATATTGAAGTCTTTACATTACAAATTGCATCAAATCTATAAAGTGATTCATATCTATAAAGTTATCTAAATTTTTCCACTATGAATTTTATGTTTGCCATATCTTGCAGAGTAGAAAAAATTCATAGTACCAAATGAGTGGTAGGAGTACCAAAATTCTTTCGAAGCTTTAATAGTACCACACAAAGTACTATAGTACCAACTTTATCTTTTCTGATATGAACTCAAACTGAAAATGCGATTATTTAACAATGACTTAACAACTTTAAAACGTACAAAAAAGTTAACAAATACATTCTCACTGCAAACAAAAAAAATGTTTATATTAATACACAAAATTTCGCATGAGTTTTGAGAGTAAGTAGTAAGCAAGGTTGGACACCGTATCTGATATTGATTTATCATGTCAAAATCAAAATATTTTAAAACGGCAATATTACATATTTAAATGATTTTATTTTCAATTTCCTAATATGTGGAAATCGATATGTTTTAAAACAATTACAACGGTTGTGTTCTGAAAAACAAATCCACATAAAATTTTTCGTTTTCACATAAAATTAGGTGTTGTTACACAAAAAAAACGAATACTGTTATGCAATTTCGTTTTTTAAGACCACGATCCACTAATTTAAAAAAAGATGGTTGTCAAAACGATATCATCTGAAGATATTGGTTTTTGTTTTTCATATCACTATCGTATTGTTTCGAATATATTTTCGAAAAAGATGGTTAAACAACTGTCATTTTTTATTTTTCTTATTACGCTTAATTTTTTTCGCAAAACAAAAAATAATTGGACAAGCTTAAAAATAAAGCAATTAAAGAAATTTAAAAAAAAAAATAAAACATGTTTTATTTGTTACAGCGTTTTTTTATAATTGTAATGCCTCATTAGCCAGCCTTTAGGCTTCATTGCTCGAGAGTAGACGTAACGTTTCGTAAACGTGGAATTTATATATGATAACTTACGTAAGCGTGTCATAAGTTTTGACAATTACAATTTTTGTAATTAATGTGAAAAATGTACAATAAATGTAATACAGTTTTTTTTTTGTTAAATATAAATTAATTGGTCTGGACAAACAATATTAATTTTTCATCATCTATTGTTGATTTGAAACGTATTTTGTTTTAAAAAAATATATTTTTACATTAACATCAGTCACGTAAAAACGGAAATAAAATCTGTATACGAGTACTTATTGTTACGGATCAGCTGATTCCGCACGTTTACGTCAGAGTAATTCGGGCTTTATAGTATTAAAAATTTTTTATTTGCTGTACATTGTATATTCAATTTAGTCAGTGGATTTTTTTTTAATTAAAAAAGGAAGTGATAAAATTAACCAACTTGCAAATAATTTGTGATATCAACAAATTTTAAACGAATTATCTTTTAGATGACATTTTTCCCCGAAAATCAGAATTACCGCTGACATTTTTCCTAAATAAATCAAAAGAATAATATTTGCCTGTCTTTCAATAAACAAAATGCCCAAAAATATACCTAATTTGCTATCTTCCATTTTCAATCGTTGTGAAGATATCATTTCAACTAATTTGTGTTTACATAAAGCAGAACCAATAGTCAAAAAGAAGATATCATTAAAACAAGGTTGGCAGCCAAAATGAATAACGGTATTGGTATCGGTTATGGTATTGAGCTTTTCTTTGATACGATGTTGGTATCGGTACGCACCGGTGGATTATTAAATTGACGTTGTTGTACACTGATTCTCATTAAAGTAATACATTTTTAAGTTAAGTTTTATTAAAATTATGAAGCTTTTTTTATAATAATATAAAGAAATTTTTCGTTCATTAGTGCGTGAAACTTTATTAGATTACTAAAACACTTAATAAAAACTCCTTCAATTAAATTCTCTCTTGTGAAAAACACAATATTGCCAACTCACGTTCAATATATATTCTGATATTTGGATCGCAATTCATTTTAATGGTTTGATGGATCGGGCGCGTATGCTACACGTACAATATTTAGAGCGTCAGTATTTACATTATTTTTGTGCTGTGCGGGTCATTAACTCCGTTTCTATCGGCAGCATACACTAGCTTTTACTATCTTGTGACATTATAAATGTTTTACTTTTTTACTTGTTTAATTTTTTGCACTGCGTATTTCATTTGTTTTGTTTTCTTTATTCCTTTACTTTTTACTAACATATCGCGAATTAATATCACCAAGTACACGTTCAATATTTATCGCGTGATCTATGATCCGCGATCTGGATTTCAGAATATTAGGCTATTCTGCGATATGAATTGCGATCCATCAATACTGCATGCTAAACGTTCAATAAATATTGAACGTGTTGTACTGTCCTAAAGTTAGCAATACGAATTTTTTTTAACAAAAAATTGATAAAGATAAATTAATTGACGATTTTAAATATTTTGTATTAATATTTTTTTTGTTAAAAACCAATTCAATACCGGTACGAAACCGATATTAAGGGAAAGGGTTTTAGAATACTGGTATTTTGTGAAATCAAGAACTTCAGTTTTGGTGTCGGTATTGGTTATCAGTTTGAAAGGGGTTTGAAACGGTATTAAAAAGGGATCGGTTACCAACATTGCATTAAAACGATTGATATAAAAACGTTATAGAAGGAAACTAATTATCTTCAGATCATTATCTTAATAGCGGATCTGGGCCAAGAACATTCCTGAAATACTGAAACACTTCTCATGACGTTGTTTTTCTGATAATACAAAATTTTGGTGATAAATCAAGGACATAAAAACGATAAAATATGAAAATTATTACACCTAATGATATTATGGGTTTAAAAATTTTACAACTGCTTTTGTTTGGGTATCATACACCAATACCGTTTAAAACGGTAGCCAACCTTGATAGTAAGCAATTGTTGATCATATTGTATTTTCCAAAAAGATAACATTTATTTTCACGCAGTTGAGATTCTAATTTATTTACAAACTCATTTTTTGTACTCTTAAAACTTGAATAACATGCTTTATCAGTGGTACCCTACATATCCAAATTAATTTTAATTAGGTATTGTATCGCCAATCGAGGGAAAAATATGTTGATTTAAAAATATAACTTAACTGTTTAAAATTGTATGTGTGAAGTTTTTTTTTCGGTTCAGGATCATGAAAATTTTTCAAATGAAAAATTATTATATATTGTAATCATGAAGTATACACAGAAAAAGTTATTTTCTGATCAGCTTCGACCTTCAATAACATTTTTCGGACATTATAGTGTTAATTGTAAGTTGTTTATCAAATTAAAAAAAAAAATCTTAAGTCTAATAATTTTGGAGTGCATGTTCCTTATTTTAAATAAGGTGCAATCTAATCTAGTGAAATAAAAGATATGCACAATTCCTAATTGTCGGCTATTTCAATATTCCTGCTTATTTGGGTTTTTACTATTTTCACTTATATTTTTAATATTTCGAATGAATGGCTGCCCTATATCCAAATCATAGGGCCAATATTATAACACATCGAATGAAAAATCCGTAGGATGACACATAGATGGCGCCACTAATAAAAAATCCATATGATTTTTTGGAACTACCTTCATTAGTGACAAATTAGAGCTATTTTAGTGAAGCTAGTTTTGCGTCATTGCTTTTCAATGGGGAAAAAACACCGTTCAAGCCAAAGCTTGGCTTGATAAGTGTTATTCGGACTCTGCTCCATCGAGACAAATTATAGAAAAGTGGTTTGCAGACTTTACACGTGGTCGTACAAACACCGATGACACCGGGGCGACCAGAGCACAAAAGAAGTGGTGATACCGGAATACATCAAAAAAACTTCACAAAATCGTTTTGGCAGACCGTAGTGAAGTTGCTGTATATATCGGAGATGATACCTTAAAGATATCTAAGGATCGTGTCGGCTTTATTTAGCATGAATATTTGTACATGAGAAACCTGTTTTCGAAATGGGTCCCGCATTTACTATTCACCAAGGCGATACGCCATGTCACAAGTCGATGGCTACCAAGAATTACAAGAATTGCAAGAATTACACTTTCAATTGCTTCCGCTCCCATCGTTTTCGCCAGATTTGGCTACCATCAATTTTTACGTTTTCAGACCTCAAAAAAAAAAAAAAAAAATTGCACGGTGGAAACAGATTCGTTTCGAAGGAAGAGGTGATAGCCGAAATGTTAGAAAGGCGTTGGAGTGATTGTATCGCTCATGAAGGAGACTAAGTTAATGCTTAAAGTCAAATTTTGACAAAAAATTTTTGTTTTATTGGTTAAGCCCGTATGACACTACATTTTATTTGTTTTCGATAGATATTGACAGCAATGTAAATGGAATGGGAGCGCTGCATAACCGACATCCATTTAACAGATACTCATTTATTCTCTATAGTTGAACTCCTCCTCACACTCATTATACGGGCTTTTTTTGAAAGTTTCAAATTTCAATATTAAAATGATGTATTCGTCAAAAAGAAAGTTTTATATGTAAATAAACTACGTTTTTAAGCAGCCTTGCAAAGTTGTTGAAAAAAGTAGCAAAACAGTAGTCAAGCTGTCTTAAAACAAAACAAAACAAAAAAAAAAAACGCAAACATTGAAAAAATACTTATTAACAAGTTTAACAAGAAAGAACCGCATTTTTATCAACCAATTGGAACATTATGAACAAATATCATGTTATCTGGAAGCTGTTATGGAACTGTTGGGTACTTCTACACATATGACTGACATACAGTAATTAAAAAAAACTTTTCAAGTGTGTAGGACATTTATAAAACGAATAGAACTTTAAAATTATACACAGATTTATTTCATAATATCATGATAAACAATTTTTCTAAAAAATTAAGAGAATGAACCAGACTCTTTTTGTTTGCCAAAAGAGTAATATTTAATAGATAATTAAAAAAGGAATCAATGATATTTGTGTGTGTTTTTTTATTGTTTGTTAAATTTTAAATACAATTTAAAACAAAATGTAACAACTTAGATGACATTAAATTCAGTTTGTGCGCGGAGTTCAAGCGAGTCGGTTAACATTTGAAACAAAAATCACCGGAATTGAAATACAAAATAAACCGTTAATGAAAAAAGCCACAAATACAAAACAAAATAGTGGTAAATTTAAAAATAAAAGGTAATTAAATCAGCCGGTTAAAAAAAAGAATGTGTGATAATTATTGAAAAAAAAAAAAGAATAAAACCGATACGAGAGTGAAAGTTTTTAAATCTAAAGAATAAAACACCCATAACTCAAATGCTACTACATTTATGAAATTAATTTAAAATATTTCTTTAAACCTTGAAATTAAATTGTAATTATAGCAATTACAATTTTTTTTCAAAGATAAATATTATTAATTTTATTGCATGTGCTTGCTACACACGATAAATACATTTTATTATAGGGGATTTTTGTTTAGAAATATTTGTTTCCGTTTAAATATTCTTCAAAAAAAAAAAAAATTGGTGTGAAAACTACACAAGTATGTACGTATAGATAATGAAGGGGGTCGTCGTCATCACTTTGTATGACGTCATATATATCGGCAAATGATTCAGCAATTATTTCTTTTTTTATATTGATAACATAAATATATGTATGTTAAATACTTAATTAACTCCCTTTTCTATATTATTAGATTTTATTAAAAGATTACAAATTTAAAAGTAAAAAAAAAAGAGTCAATGGCCTTGCAAAAAACATGTGTTTTAGAGATTTTCGTATCAAACAAAAAGAAAATGGTTTACAACAACCTGTTGAAAATTCTTTGATATACGAATACATTTATTCTCAAACAATATGAGAAGAGTTCTTCTATATTTCAAAGTTATTTGACATCAAACAGCTGATAATGAGGTTTTCAGTTGTTTTGTTTGTTTTATTGGACTTTTAGAAAACATATTTCATTTAAAAAGTGACAAATGTACTGAAAATCGTGTTTTTTCCCAAAGTTTTTTAAAAATTAGTCTCGGATTATATGATCCATTTGGTTTAGGAATAATTTAGAAAAAACTATATGGTGATTGAACACGAAAAAATAATAATTTGTTGTTATTTTTTATGTATATCCATAATAATTTGTTAGCCATTAAATGAAAAATTTTAATGAAAAACAACCTTTATACAAATTGCAAAGCTTTTTAGTAATGTAAGAGAGTGATTAATCGATTAATTTGTAAGGAAAATGTTCATAAATTTAATAAAAAGTTTTCATTTATCATATTGATAAAACTATTTTATAAATTGTTTGCCATCAATTCTTTATCTTATTTATAAAGTTTTCATAAATATGATAAAGTGTTATTGAAAAATTTAATTCAAATGTTTCATAAATATTTTTTATTTGGTTACAAAACCCTGCTAATTCTAATTCTTATTAAGTTTGCAATTTTAGTTACTTAAATAATTTCAAGAAAACAAAATTAAAAAAAAATAAAATATTATATTAAATTGATTAAACTTCTTCATAAATATGATGATACATCTTCATTAATATGATAAAATATCTTAATGATAAAACTTCTTCATAAATATTGATGCAACTCCATCATAAATATGAAAGAAGTATTTCATAAACCTTATTTAATATTTTTTAAAAATTCTTCATTATATTGGGTATACAAGTTAATAATGTCGATTTTTTTTTGCTTTAAAAATGTATTTATTATAATAACAAAATGAATTGATACATTATTGAAAGTATTGTCCATCGTTAGCTACTACTTTTTCCCACCTTTCTGGTAGCATATGGATTCCGCGCCAAAAGAACTGCTCCGGTTTTGAGGTAAAGAATGAATCAAGCCAATTTCTGATAAAGGCGTGCTGCATCGATCGAAACAAATGGTAGTCAGAAGGGGCAAAGTCTGGGATATAAGGCGTGTGAGCCAAAACTTCCATTCACTGTTTATGGCCGAGCGTTGTCATGATGGAAGATTATGGCCACGTGTCTGGTTGAATATTCTGGTCATTTTTCGTTGAATCCCTCTCTTCAAACGAATCAATTGTGTTCGGTACAGGTCCCCTGTGATCGTCTGACCCGATTTCAACAGCTAATAATACAAAACACCCTTCTGATCCCACCAAATACTGAGCATTGGCTCCATGGATATTGGCTACGGCATTGATTTGGCTGGTTGGCCGGGCTTAAATATGACTTTTTGCGCTTAGGGTTATCGTAATGTATCCATTTTTCATCACCAGTAACAATACGATGTAAAAATTACTTCTTTTTGTAGCGTTCAAGCAACATTTCCGACATGCAAAATCGCCTTTCAACGTCTCTCGGCTTTAATTAATATGGGCCCCAATTTCCTTGCTTGTTGTTTGACTCCCAATGATGATGTAAGTTCCTTTTTCGTTTGATAACAATCTTCGCATAGTAATGCTTCCAATTCCTCATCTACAATTTTTGAATCGAGCAAACCATAGTTCACAAGTTTTTTGAGTTGGTGCATGTTGATCGTATTATTCTACCAACAATCGATAACTTTTAGCAGCCGTTTTCTTCAAATGAAAGAAGGTTATCAGACTTCCCCGCAAAACATCTTTTTTAGGACAAAATTCGACATTATTTTAGCGATTGAAAAAAAAAATGTGGTTTTACACTTTAGCGCCTATCGAATGCTGAATTAGAATGACAGATGTTTACCCTCCAAAGTACCATATTTGTTAGTTATGCCATCTGTTGTCCAAATCGATATTATTAACTTGTACACAAAATATTTAAGAAAGATTTTATTAAGATGTCATCAATTTGCATTTTTATGAAAAAAGATTCATAAAATTTTTCAAGTGTTACTTTTTTAAGTTTATTCAAAAATTTTGGTATTGAATATATAATATGTATTCACCAAAATATTAAAGAATCGTAATCTATATTTAATCATCTTTGCGAAAAGGTATATTCAAGTAATTCCAAATTCCCCAGGCTATTAATGTGTCAAGGACTACTTTACTGTGAAATCTAAAAACAAATATATTTTTTTTTTTGTTAAATTACATTATTTTTTAATTCATTCGAACCAAAAACTAATTCATGAGTATGGCCAAAAATTATAAAATTTTTCAAAGCATTTTCGAAGCTCCAATTTAAGGTTAAAAAAAAATCTTGTTAAATCAAAATTTTAGGATTACACTTTAAGGATTTAATAAGTACCGCGAGGAAACCGAAATGACAAATAATGCGATTTTTGCCATCGTTAAGGTGATATTTGTTTATAGTTGTTGAAATTCAATTAACACGAAAAATAGTATCCCTCGTTTCACACCGAGGTCAAATATAAAATTTTTGGATACTTTGTGATTTTTTTTTTACCAAAATGTAGAGAAATATTTTGTTAGTTTTCAAGGGATTTTAATGAAACTTGCCTCAATTATTTGCCGAAGTCTGAAAATGATATTTTTCAAGAAAAAACAAAATCGAAATTAACGCTTATACGTTCAAAGTCCAACATTTTAAAAACATTTAAAAATTTTAAAAAATGTTCATAGCTAGCTTAAAAATCTTGTAGTTATGATTATTTAAGAAGAAAACAGAAACTACAAACAAGGATAAACCTAAGCGAATGCCAACTGCATCGTAGTTATTTTTTTCTGAATCGTTAGATTTCGCGAATACTTTAAGTAACCTTGCTTTTATACTTTACTTGATCTAACAATTAAGTAAATTAGTTTAATATGATGGCAATGTAAATTAATGTTGTCTGTTGAGTCAATTTAAACATACATTTCAGGTAAATATTTTTACTTTTGATTAAACTTTATCTTACATGGTAAAAACATTTGTTGACTTTCCAAGCAAAACACTATTTACTAACAGGGAAGATAACACCGAGATCACCGACCGATTGCTATGAAATTTGGATATGTAATAGAGACATGAAAATTTTTTAAGTAGCCTAAATCTCACATTAATGAGATATATGAAAGTAAATTAAATGGCTTGTTTTTGGTACTTTTACTTTTTTATACTTCTAAAAACTAATTAAAAAAATGTTACTAAGTTGACAAAAAAAATATGTAGTACCTATATTTAAGCCTACAGAATTTTTAATGAAGTTAAAAATTACATAAGCAAAATTTTAGCGAAAAATTTCTTAGTTTTGTTAAAGTACATTTGTTAAAGTACACATTTGCCCCATTAATCCTTTATTAAAAAAATGTCATACATAAACGTGAAGCAACAGTTTTCGTTTTATTCTGGCAACACTATTATTTAATTTCTTTTCACTCTCATATAAGTTGTTAGTGATCCATAAACTTAGTAAACGATTGAATCGTTAATCGTAGAAGAATAAGATTGTTTTGCAGATTTTATGAATAAAATTTTGTAATGATAAATCACAACATGATAAAAAAAAAACAATTTTTTAAACAAAACTAAGAAGTAATAGTGGAAAAGCAATATTTTTAAGACATTATATTTCTACGAATAGTGAAAGTATTCAAATGACGTTTATGTTTTGTTTAAACCAACATTACTTAAACTATACAATTGTGGTAGATTTTTTTTAATTTCTGGGATAAAAAAATGGATGACCCTTCAAAAAAAGTCATTAAACAATTGGAGACACAGTTTTTAAGGTTTAAACAATGATTTTGATTTTCCAAACTTTATGAAATGTGTATTTAAGGTTTAACCCTACTTTAAAAGATGAATAAATATTTCGTTATTAAATAATTTATTCGTACTCTTCTTGCCAATTTAGCTTAAACAAATTTATTTAACTGTTTTCAAACTTTATGCATTAGATAGGTTTTTAAAGTCTGATCTGATCCAAATATTTTATAAAGCGAGTATAGGAGTTTTATAAGGACTAATTTCTAGCTACGGAGTAATGAACTTTGTTTTTTATCAATTTTGCTCTGTCGATTAATTTCCAAGATTTGTTCTATTTTATGAGTATACAATAAAATATATAAATAAACAGCGTCATCTAGTTGTAGTTCAAACTAATCCGCAAATTTTTAAAATTGAGAAGTAGAAATAACTGATTTTCATGAAAAATAAGTTAAAAATTAATTGTAACGATAAATTTGAATTACAAAAAAAAAAAAAAAGAAAAAAAAACAAAAATTAGTTCAACTGAAAAAAATTGAATTAAATCACGTTTTTCAGAGTTTTATATTGCAATAACATTTTTTATATGTGTGTGTGTGTATATATCTATCGTATCGCAAATACAAATTTTATCAAAATCGTTGGGTCCCCCCAAGAATACTTTCCTTTTAAGTTTACATACATAAACAAATATTTCATCAAAAACTAAATGACGTTTTTCACATCAAAATTTCATACGAAACATAATTTTAAACATTTAAGAGAAGTCGTAAAAATTTGCTAAATCACTTTTGGTGTCATATTTAACACGTTAAAATAAAAAAATTATTTCACAACTAGAACAACAAAAACCAGGAAAAAAAGTTTAAAGATAAACCATTGTGTACTTTACAAGTGCGCCATCAACAATAACAACGGAACAAATTATCATAAAAATAGTTTTTTTTTATAACGTACACTTAAATAAAGGATATTTTAAATTATACTGAAAGAAATGTTGATATTACTTTAATAATATGTTTGTTTAGATCAACGGTCCCCAAACGGGGGATCGCGACCTCCTTGGGGTCGTAGCTGCTTTCAAAGGGGTCCGCGAAGAGTTCGGAATTTTTTTTCCAAAAAATAAGGAGGTAATAATAAATAATATTCCAATGTTACAACTAACTAATAATTGTATTTATTTTCAAAACTTTTGAATGAAATAAGAACTAAGTGTAGCTTAAAAATAAACTCTGATAAAAATTCAGATAAATGTATATGGGGTTATTCCAATTTTTTTGAGACTCTAGCAATTTTTTGCTTAATTGAATACACATTATTTTTTCTAAAAAATCAGCAGAGTATAAGTATGTTTAAGAATCAATTTTTCATATTAAAAATCACAGATTCTTAGAAGTTTCTTCATAGAAAATCTTCTAACTTAATTGAAAGATTTTACCAAAAATTATTATCTGGTAAATATCTAAAATTCTGTAAATTCTAATGAAATCGTTTTTCCATCTTTTTATTTATTTCATTTTTTATCTTCGGATTTAAATATTTTTATTTAAATATAAAAAATTAAAAATTTGGGGGTCCGTCAGCCAGTAGAAATTCCTCAAAAGGTCCGTGAAGAAAAAGTTAGTGGAAACCGCGTTTTTTCTTTACATTAATTATATTTTTTCATACGCTAAATGATGACAGGTTTTTTATTATATTAAAGCATTGTTTCATCAAATGAATAAAATTTTATTCGAATTTAGATAATTAAACTAATAATCTAAAGTTTCAAACATTAAATAAAATTAATAAAAATAAAATTTTCTAAAAATTTCTCAAACTTGTAAAAAATTTTTAAATATGTATCAAATAAAATTTAAATAATTTTGAGTTGGGATGGATTGGACAATCAATGAGGCAAGTCCATGGAGCTCAGGTTAAAACAATTATATGGCATAAATAATTTAATAATATTTTCATTCACTAAATTTTATTAAATAAATATGTAAATGAATATTTTTTCAGTTTAATGTTCTAAAATGATATAAAATTACAGAAAACTTCCACACAAGAAAATTTTACTTAGGCAAATTTAATTATTTATTTTCTAGATACGCCACCAGGATTTTAAGTGTGTGAAGATAAATTCGAAATTTAAAAAAAATACGGTAAAAGTGCATAAGTGACGCTAAGTGTGATATTAAATTCGAAAAATTAAGCCAGAGTAGGAAAAAACGTGCAACGAAAGCACATACATCATGTGCTTCTAAGTTATTTTTGAGTATTTAAGAAATATAAAAATAAATTGTTCTGGCCATGCTCTGTCTAGGAATTTCGATTTTTCAGAATTACTTTTCAGAAAACTGGAATTTTTTCAGTCACACATATTACTGAATGCAGATTGAAGTTTCTGTCTAGCATTTTGACCATTCTGACCTTACTGGACGAGGTATAATAATATATATAATATAATATATGCATATTTGTCAAAGTAAACATCAACAAATCGATAGCATTTTGTTTAAAATTGTGTGATTCGGATAAACATTTACAGCTGTATTCATAAAAAAGTCTTATTGTCAGTTTACATAGTACAATTGCTATTAAAGACTTTTTGTCTTATATATCACTCATAAAAATTGGTATTCATAAAGAAACAATAACAGCTGCATAACTATTGAACTACAAACGTAATTTTTTTGTTTATGTATGGCAACTCTCTTGTTATTCACTTGTCATTTAGTTGTTAGTGACGCTATAAAGCACTGGTTTATAAACCCGGTAATCAAATATACGTAAATTTGTCCATAATTTTTCTTGAACATTTTACTTAAAAAGTATCTTTTAATATTAAAAAAAAAAAAAATGAGTTCCGGACAAAATTTAAACAAAAATATTGCAGAAACTGTTTAGATTTTTCTATTTTAGTAGTATACGGTAACAAAGATAATCGAATAACGAGTTTGTTTACATCTGATTTACATCACTACCATATTTTGTCACATTTTTTGTTTTATTTCTGTGATTTTTATTAGAAAGGAGTGATTTGTGCCAAAATTATTTATAGGAAAATGGATTTTAATAATAAAAAACAAGAAAACTCACAAAATGAAATTGAAAACAAGGTATGTGTGTTAATAAATACTATGAATGGACATAACATAATTTTTAATGTATATTTTCTATTTTTTGAAGGAAACAAAAACAAAACGGCAAAGGTCTGAAAACTGGAACGAAGAGGACAAGGTATGAGTTTCGCTAGTCCAAAAAGATCATTTACTATATTTAAAAATGTTTATTGTACATATAATTTTTGTTTATTTTATAATTTTTTATAGGAGCTGTTAAAGGAATTGATAAAAAAAAGAGTTAAGGAGATAGAAAACAAAAACACTGACACAAACACCAACCACTTAAAAAAAAAAGCTTGGATGGATCTCGAGAAAGAGTAAGTTAACAAGGTTTGTTAGTAGATTTTTTAAAGGGACTATCTTTTTGCATATGTAGCTTTAACAGTTTGTGTTCCGGGAAAAAGAGGTTAATCGGGCAGTTAAAGTCCCAATGGACCACCATAAAAATGAATTCCAAAAAAGAAGTGGCAGAATTCCGTGCTAAAAGCAAGCAAACTGGAGGAGGGCAGCCGCCGCCAGAAGTCCAATTAACAGGAAATGATATATCCATATGGCTTCCGAACGAATTTGTGGTGGATACAAATGAGTACGACTGCGACTTTTCCAAAGATTGTGCATATGTAAGTATTTTATTTTTATTGCAAGTCACTTACAGAATTGAGTTTACGTTTTTTTCTAGGAAGAAGAAAAAATATCAGAAATTTCTGTTGGTCTTCAAGAGCCTCCCTTAGAAAATGAAAAATTACCAGCAACGGAAGTTCAAGCAAACGTCAAATGCAACGAAAAAGTTACTCTTTGCAAAAAAAAGGTTTGTATAAAAGTAAATTTCTTTTATTCCCTAATAAAATATGTTAAATATTTTCTACTATTTTTACATAGACTGCTTCTCAGAAAAACAGTGCGCCGGAAGAAAGCATTTATAAAATAACTAAAAACGAGTTAGAATGCCGGCACGAACTCCATCTTCTGCAAATGGAAGTAGAGAAGATGAGAATAACAAACCTCAAAGTAGAATTTGAAATTCTACAAACAAAACTACTATTTCATAAAAAAAAGTTAGCTAGTTCTAATGATATTTAACATGCATATGTATGTATTACTATTAAAATTAATATTTTATGTTATTTTTTGTTAGTTTTTTGTTAAGTTTTTTGTAAAGTTTTTTGTGAATTGTTTATGTTTAAAGTTTTTTAGTTATGCCTTTTATATACATAATTTGGCATGTATTCGTACCTGGGACAAGTTGAAAATGAATAAATTGTCTTTTTTAATTGTTACTATTGCTATTATTATTTTATTTGAATGAATAGTTTAATGCGATTATATGTAAGTATATAAATACTATGCCAAAAACATATGTACATATGTATTATACATATCTATGAAAAGAAAGAAATATTTTAAAATAGAGATTGTACACAATGTAATTTGTACAGAATAGTATTTATTAAAAATTATTTTGGATGAATGTTTTTAAAATAATTTTTGCTCTTCCTTCTGACGCTGAGGGGTAGTTTGGATTTTGAATCGCTTCCATTGGAAACTGTGCATTTTCATCTAGGTCACCTGAAAAATGTTTAAAATGTTTATAAAACTAACTGAAAACTGTTTTTAATTTATTCCATTTATCAGGTAAGAATAGAAATTTAATGATCTTGAATATTAGATAGATAGATAGATAGATAGATAGATAGATAGATAGATAGATAGATAGATAGATAGATAGATAGATAGATAGATAGATAGATAGATAGATAGATAGATAGATAGATAGATAGATAGATAGATAGATAGATAGATAGATAGATAGATAGATAGATAGATAGATAGATAGATAGATAGATAGATAGATAGATAGATAGATAGATAGATAGATAGATAGATAGATAGATAGATAGATAGATAGATAGATAGATAGATAGATAGATAGATAGATAGATAGATAGATAGATAGATAGATAGATAGATAGATAGATAGATAGATAGATAGATAGATAGATAGATAGATAGATAGATAGATAGATAGATAGATAGATAGATAGATAGATAGATAGATGCATATAGTCATAAGAAAAGGGTATTGTAAAATTCGATCACAAACCTGAATTTTACTATACTAGATTCTTACCCGGAGCTGAATCATTTTCTTCAATTGCAATGTTGTGGAGTACGGCGAGAGCAACAATTACAATTTTTGCATTTTTAAGACTTACAGTCATACCGCGTAATAAACAACGAAATCGTTGCTTCCATACTCCAAAACATCGTTCCACCGAATTTCGAGTGGCGATGTGGGCAGCATTATATGTTATCTCCTTTTCATTTTGAGGTTGGTGTAAAGGTGTAAATAGATAACTCGTTAATTTGTAGCCCGAGTCACCAAGTAATCTACCTTTAAATTTGCCTTCTTCAAATCGCCGTTTAATAGTGGACTCGTTAAAAATCCTACAGTCGTGGGTACTTCCTCTCCATCTTGCCACAATGTCTCGTATTTTTAAGGTTGCATCACATATTACCTGCGTAAAAGCAAGATATAGAAATAAAAATAAGTTTTTACATTTTTTGATTTAAAAAATAGTTCTTACTTGCACATTAAGGGAGTAATATCCTTTCCTATTGATGTAATATTGAGCAAGGTCACCCCCTGTCTTCCTTATTTTTATATGGGTACCATCGATGGCCCCAATTACTCCTGGAAAGTTACGGATTCCTTTAAAATCTCTCATTAACATCGCCTCCTCCTCCAAAGACGTTGGCATTTTTATTTTATTTCGGCCATAACAAGCCAAAGCACGAGCAACTCTTTCACAAATTCGTGACACTGTTGCTTGTGTTAGACCATGAAGGTCGGCAGCATCGTCTTGGTACTAAGAAATATATACATAGTTACATTCTTAAAAATTATTTTAATACTATTGTGGTATTATTATATATATATATATATATATATATATATATTACCTCTCCGCGCCCCCAACAACGCAAGGCAATCATTACCTGCAGCTCGGCAGACGTTCCACAACCTCTGTTATCCATTGTAATATTACCTTTAACTAGATCCACAATTTTTAGCACAGTGGCTTTTTTAAAACGATACTTAACTTTGAATTGCTCATCCGGAATGGAAAATGGATTCACTCTTTCCTTGTAAACTTTTCGTTGGCGATAATTTGGCATCTGGGACAAAATTTCTAAAAAATTTGAAATTTTTAATTTAAATTTATGTTTTCTTTTCAAATTTCACTTACCTATTTGACGGATTGCGTTTATCGAATGCATACTAATGATTTAAACACTTTTCCTTACTATTTTTCAAAAATATTCTGCAGAAATATTTTTATAAAATGTAAACAAAAGAAATGTAAGTTTAAATAAAATGTCTAAATGCAAAATGTCACCTTTTTTTTGGTTTATAGAAGGGTAAATCCAACAATAAATTTTCTTACTTTATGATTGGTTTATTAAAGGTTTAATAGACTATTTATCGTTTATGAATACAACAATAGCACATTTTGCTTAAAAACGGTTAATAAATCAAAAATAAATTTTTATGAATACAGCTGTTAATCTATATCTGCTTTGGACTGCCGAGAAAAACATGCATTTGCATGGATTTCCTTGCCCTATTTATTAATAACTGATTGTATGATGTTTCATTTTTTTCTAACTTTTTTTTTTTATAAATGTATTTGAAAATAAGTAGAATTTTATGCCATTTAATAAAATAATTAAAATTAAAAAAATGATAAGAATTTGTATTTAGTTAACTAGTAGGTAAAGTAGTCATTAAATAAAAATCTAACAATGATTTTTTTAGAGAACTAAGCAACAAGCGTGATAAGCTTTTCCAATTGTGTAAAATTATAGTAGTATGTAAATAAATAAAATTGTAATAAACAATTGATTTTTTTAAGAAAATAAAAAAATATATATTGTAAACAAAACAAATAATTGATCATATTATGAAATATGTTTTTGGCCTGCAAGGCTTAGGGTGGAACGTATAAAAAATTTTCTAATTTTGTGTTAATGTAAACGTTTGTTTAAGAACATATTTTCCCCATTAAACCTTTATTAAAAATCGTGAAATAACAGTTTGTTAATTTTTCGTTTAATTCTGGCAACACTATTATTTAATTTCTCTTCACTCTGAAATAAATTGTTAATAATTCATAAACTTAGTAAACGATTGACTTGTTAATCGTAGAATAACCTTTTTTTCAGATTTTATGAATAAATTTAGTTTATGATACATCAAAACATAAAAAAAAAAACTATTTTTATTACTGAAAAAAATAGTGATGTTGATTTAATCAAAACATAATCGTCGTTCGAATACTTTCACTATTCGTAGTTATAAATTGTCTTTAATATTACATTTCCACTATTACTTCTTAGTTATATTTAAAAACTATTTTTTCATCATTTTTTGATTTATCATAAATTTTATTTAAAGATACTGCAAAAAAATCTTAGGGGCTAACTATATTATACTTTTGCTAACTTAAGCTACTGTCAAAAATTAACGAAAAGTCTGTCAAATGCTTAATCAACTTATTGAAGACTTTTGGGTGGCTACAATGTACTTTTTAAACTTAAATACTTACTACACTTAGTTGCAAATATATGTACTTTTGCAAAAACTGTTTTCTTCTTATATTTCCAAAATATATGTATCTTTTCCAAAAATATTATTTAATGTGTTCAATTTACAAATATTTTACAATTAACAAGTAAATCTATATTAATTTTAAATAATTAAAAGAAACAAATGACAACATAAATAAAAAATAAAAAAATGCAACAGTGCTTGCATCTCAATCGAAAATCAAATATAAAACCCACCCCTTTTGTTATACATGCACGTTTGTTTTTTAACATTTTCAATTATATTTTCTATAAAAATATTTTCCGCGTACATTGAAATTTGTTTTTTTTTTCATAAACAGTTTTTCTAAAAACACATGATTCCATAAGTAAAGTGCGGTCAGTAGTTTCGCTGTTTGCTTAAGCAAATGACACTTGACGAAACTTACCGTAAAGTTTGTTAAGTACAATATAGTCATACACATTTGATTACATGTATTCGCACATTTGCTTAAGCTAGCAAAAGTATAATATAGTTAGCTCTTTATTCTTCTCTTCTACGATTAACGAGTTAATCGATTACTAAGTTTATAAATCACTAACAATTTATTTGAGAGTGGAGAAAAATTATATAAAAGTGTTGCCAGAATTAAATAAAAAATTAATAAACTGTTTCACGATTATGCATTACATTTTTAATAAAGGTTTAATAGGGAAAATATTTACTTTAAAAAATGTTTACAGTAACATAAAATTAAGACATTTTTATGCATTCTTTGGCCATACCAATTTTCGTTGCAAAATTTGTTCTATTTCCTAATTTAGGAGAACATGGGTTAACGCAATTTTAAAATAAGTAATTGTTACATTGAATCCGCCGTTTTAAATTTGTTATCAGATTTCTAATCCTTTAAAAAAAATTTATCCAATACATTAAAAATAATTTTTTATGGGAGCCATATTAGATTCTCCATTTTGAATTTTAAATTTTTTTCAATTTCGTAATAAGCGATTTTAATTGTATTTATAACATATTTTAAATGAAATTTGTTTAAAATTAATCACTTATGTTGCTACATTAGATCTTGAATATTCTAATTCTGATCTTATGTTCGAAATCATAAACCTTTAAACCTTTCATGTTGGTATTTTTTTTTTTAGAAAATCAAATATAAACAATTAAAAAAAAAATCGGTGCCGTATTGGATCCGCCTCCTAATTTGAATTTAAAATTTTTGATTTCAGATTCGTAATAACATTATAAATGAGTATTTTAAATCAAATTTATTTAAAACCAATAATTTACTATCGCCATATTAGATATAACGTCTCAAATTTTCAAATTGAGTTCATATTCGAAATCAGAAACCTTAAAACCTTTTAAATCTGCCATTTTTAATTTTAAATATTTGATTTCAGATTAGGGATTAGCTATTCAAAATTCTTTACATAGTTTTTATATCCAAAATATCAATGTTTTAAAATTTAGAGCCGCCATTTTAATTTTTTTTACTCTGAATCATATTCGTGATCAGCAGCCTTTTCTTTATAAATTCCAAAATTTAGAAATGTATAGAATAAGATTTAAATACATACATGTGAATAAATTAATTAAACAAAAAAGTAAAAAAAAGGCTTAAATTCGGCTGTGCCGAATATCCGAAAAAAAAAATGTTTTTTACTGGATTTAATACATAATAATGTAAAAAACTTTTGAAGTAAAATGATGGGTTAATTGAGGTTAAAAACTTTTTTCGATGTACACATTTTTTGGTGTAAAAAAAAATTTTGAGGTGAAAACAAAAATTTTTTAGATAAAAAAAAAATTTTTTGTGGTTAAAAAAAATTTGTGGTAAAAAAAAATGTTTGAGGTGAAAAAAATTTGAAGTGAATACAAAATAGTATTCACATCTAAGCGACTGTTGAAAAAATATTAGAAAATATATTATGTACCAGTCGCTACTAAGAAATTGTACTAAAATACACCAATTTGTATGGAAAATTTTGAGGTACCGTCATGTTTTCACTCATAACTTTTTAACAGCTGGACCGATTTTGTTCATTTTCAATAGCTCGGAATGATTTTTTTATTTTTTAAAAAACAATTTAAAATTTACATTTTAATTCTTAATTTAAGACCCGCGAATCCATTTAGATTATCTGCAGATCTGGGCAAAAATCATAAAATATAATATAAAATTTAAAATAATTTAAACTATAATAATTTCTTTATAATTTCATAAAATTCATAAATAATTTAAAATTTTATAAATTCATAAATGTCCAATAATCTGACATACAGACGAACTTCGCTAAATCGACTTAAAATCGCATAAGGATCACGAATATTTATACTTTATGGGGTCTTACATCTATATTTCGACATGTTACAAACGGAATGACAAACTCCTCACCATATATGGTGGAGGGTATAATTATAGTTTTTATTGTTTTTTCTTATATTTCCCGCCCCCTACAAATAAAAAGGTTGCACATGAATGTTTAAACAATGAAATTTGCGTATTTGGATGCATTTTTTGTTTGTTTATTATTCCCTATATTTATTTTCCTTTATTCGATCTTCAATATTATACTATATTATTCTTTAAAATCGAGTTCAAGATCCTTTTTATAAAAAATAATAATAATAATGATTATTTATTATTTCGTTCTTTCCAATATTTCGTCACCACATTGGGTGACTTCTTCAGGGAAATTATATCTTTGTTTTTTATTATTTAAACTCATAAGAATTATAGTTTCCTGGAGAATAAATATTCTCAAAATCATTCAACAAGTGATAAAAGTTAATAAATTCTTTCAAACAACAACTTTTAACTATTTCAAAAAGACCTTCACCTTATATGTACTCGTAAGAACGTACTGTGGAGATTTTTGTATTAAGAACTTGTTTATCTAAATCATACATTTTTTGAAAAAAAAAAACGAAGAAAAAACTGAATTAAGTTCTCTGTTTCAAATTAAAAAAAAAACTTGTTTAATCGCTTTTTTTTTCTCTTAATTTTAGTACAAACATTATGTAATATATTTTAGAAATATTCTAAACAATCAACATGTATTAGTGTTTATGAATTATAATGATGATCTTTGATTAGACTTTTAAAATTTAATTTTAGAAGTATTAATAGTTATCTACTACTCATATGTAGTATTGTAAATTTATTAATTTAAATTGTTAATGCACAAGGTTAATAAAACAAAATTATTCAAATTACAGGTTAGCAAGTTTTTAAATCTTACAATAATTTTTACGATTCATTTGTCATACATAGTTGCTTTTCAAAACTTATTAAGTTTGAAATTAAAGTGTATGTTTTTTTTATTGAAATTGACACCAGGCGGCTTCATTTCATATTACTCGATAACTTTTCTTTTAATATTCTGTTTCAATTTTTGTGGGTGTCATTTATTTTATTATTCTTAAAGTTCATTGCTCTTATTTTGTTTGCAATTTTTTCAAATTCAAATTAGCTTTAACTTCTTGTATTTATTTGTATATTTTATATAATGTCATTAATACATGACAAGGTGGTATCAAAGAAAACAGCACAACATTTTTTTATCGTATCTACGTTTTAATAAGCGATAAGGTAAAACCAATATTTTTAAAAGTCATAAATTACATAGATTATTTTCAAAAGTTATGGGAGGTACGAAGTGTTTACAAAAAGGAAACTATTGATTTTCTTGATAATTCAGCATTTTATTTAAAAATTAATAACAGATCAACATCTAAAATGCAAAATAACGTATCAAAAAAATCTATTTTTTTTATGGATTATGATTCATTTAATTAAATAGGTCTCCATAAACTTTTATACTTTTGCATCCCAAGTAATCGATTTTATAACAAAAATTTAAAATAACATATATGGCAATCAAGTGCATGTATTTATAATGCAAAACAACATAAACAATGTATATAAGAATCTTCCTTATTATTAATTCAATCGGAAAAAGTATTTACAAAAAGTTAAGAAGTCCTAAGCTTTTAGAAAATTATTTTATAGTCAAACTATTTTAATACTGCATAAGGAAATTTGACTATATAAGATGTATAAAAGTCTAGACCGCTTTGGCTGTATTTAGACTTTTTGTAATCTCGAAATCTAGTTTAAACCTGATTTTGATCATATGGCACTCTTATATTGAGTATACAAGTTCATAATGTCGATTTGGACAACAGATGGCATAACTATCACCTATGGTTTGTGTCAATAATAACAAAATAAATATATTTTTTTCAATCGCTATAATAATGTCGAATTTTGTGCCTAAAAAAGATGTTTTGAGGGGAAGTCTTCTTTCATTTGAAGAAAGCTTACGGTCAACATACACCAACAAAAAAAAATTGTGAACCATGGTTTGCGCGATTCAAAAGTGGTGATTTCGACACAGAAGACAAGGAGAGAACTGGTCAGTCGAAAAAGTTTGAAGATGAGGAATTGGAAGCAAGAAGAACTTGCGTTATCATTGTGGGTCACACAACAAGCCATTTTCCTACGTTTAAAAGCATTGGGATTTATTCCCAATGCTTGAACGCTACAAAAAGATGTGATGTGTTATGAGAAATGAATACATTACGATAACCTCAAGCGCAAATCAATGTCGTAGACGAATATCCATGGCGCCAAGGTAATGCTCAGTATTTCGTGGTATCAGAAGGGTGTTTTGTATTATGAGCTGTTGAAATCGGGTCAGACGATCACAGGGAGCCTGTAACGAACACAATTGATCCGTTTGAAGAGAGCAATCAACGAAAAACGACCAGAATATTTTTCCATCATGACAAAGGTTAGCCATATATTGCAAGACCAGTCAAAAACTATTTGGAAAACAGTGGACGGGAAGTTTTGGCTCACACGCCTTATATCCCAGACCTTGCCCCTTCTGACTACCATTTGGTTCGATCGATGCAGCACGTTTTTACTTCAGAAAAGCTTATCAGAAATTGGCTTGATTCATTCTTTACCTCAAAACCGGAGCAGTTCTTTTGGCGCGGAATACAAATGCTACCAGAAAGGTGGGAAAAAGTAGTGGCTAACAATAAACAATACTTTGAATAATGTATCAATTCATTTTGTTATTATAACAAATACATTTTTCAAGAAAAAAAAATGGACATGGTATACAAGATACCAGAGAACTGCATTTGATGATTGGAAAACGTTCATACGCAATCAACACAAGAATAAATATGTGCGCTAAATATACTCCAACACACATATTTGTTGATGATTTTAAATCAATCAAACGACGTGCAAATTGTTTTGTCACTGATTTATAATCATCGGTCGTTGTTAAACCATTGATTTTATTCTGTTCATTCGAGCCAACAATAATTATTTTGATGTAGAATAAATCAGAAAAACAACAAACAACGTGTATGAGTGTAATCATAATTAAAACAAAATAGATTATTTTCTTTAAAAAGTGGGTGGTTTTGTAGAAACACATTTCATAAATGTTATATGTATATTAGGGTGGGTTTAAAATACGTTTTTTTGGAATTTTTATTAGGAATACCAAAAATATTGTTCTATGTGAAAAATTGTTTCTTTTTAATTTAGGTCGACATCTCAGGCTCGCCCAATCCGGTTAAAGTTAAATATTGCCTAATTTTGCAATCAAAATAGATGAAAAAAATTTAGACAATATTTAAATTTTTCCGGATTAGGCAAGCCTGAGATATCGACCTAAATTTTTTTTCCAAAAAAATATTTATATTTTACAAAGAAGAATATTTTTATTACTAATAAAAATTCTAAAAAAGCGGATTTAAGTCCCACCCTAATGTAAACAATATTATTTATGAAATGTGTTTCTATTTTGGTTTAATTATGAATACACTCATTCGCGTTGTTTGTTGTTTTTTTTTGATTTATTCAACGCTGACTTTTTGTTGAGTGATTAAATTTGCAGTAAACATAATCGACATATGATTCAAACTGATCCGGATTACGCGTTCAGTAACATGATGCTGATTTTATTCTACAGTGGATTTTGTTGAATTATTAAATGTGAACAAAAATTTTTGTGTATGATTAAATTAAGAAAAAATTTGATTTTGCAGTTCTCTGTTGTATACCCAATATTTTTAGCGGTTTGGTGGTATATTCACAACCCTTTTATATTTACAACGATTTCATACTACATCGTTCCATCTTTTATTACTTATTTTTTCACGCTTTCGTTTAATGTTGGATTTTTCATTATTTTAATAGTGACCACAAATTGAAAAATAAAAAATCAAACAATAATTTTGTCGGCTAAACGATCAGCTGTTTTAACCATAGACTTTTAAATTTTAGTTCTATACATTTTGTTGTTGTGGTGTAGTAAATCGTAGTACTTTTACTATATCTACAACCTTTACAAGGTCTACAAGGTTACTTTGCTACCAAGAGTGAAAATCCTTATAATAAAACTATACTTTGAGCGTAATGTAAACGCAGTTTAAAAACTATAGTAGTATTGTCGTTTAAAAAATATTTAACTTAGAATTTAAAAATTTTTATTTGTTGATGTTTTTTTTTTTTTTGTTTTTTGCCAATAAGTTTTTAATTTTAAAAGAAAATGTTTAGTTTTCTATGTAATTACTATGACCCTTTCTAAACAAAAAAAAATTTAAATATCTCAAGCCGTTTAGCAGTGACAATTTTTTGGAAATCAAAAATTTTAAATGTGTCTATTTTTTACAAAAAAAAAAAATAGTTTATTTGTTCACTTTTATCTCCATTATCTGAAAACTTTCATTTGCATTTTTTAACATATTTTAAAAAATACCCCTTAAAAATACTTAACAGTGAAATTTAAAACAATTTTTTATATTCAACCGTCGAAAATGATGAATTTTTAAACAAAGTTAATATGTTTCTGAATGTGGCAAAACAAAATTTGACGACACTTAAATCATTTTTTAGGTTTTAAAACTTTATAGTATGATTCAAAAAAATCATTTGCTCTAAACTTCGCGCCGCCTGCCCAAAAACAAATTTTGCGGAAAAAACTTACACTTAAAAAACATTTTTTTAAATTCTAAAAAAAGTTATGCAAAACGTTTTGCAGTAGGCTAATAATGGGTTCGTTCGTAAATGCAGAAAACTTGTGCATCACAGCGGCAGTTATTTTTGTTGCTGATGCGTGATCATCTGTTACAGATGCTTTGCTACTGCTCAACATCTGCACAGTTTGCTTTTTAGAATGTTTTGCAAAAGATAAAAATGTGTCAACCACAACATTATGACAACTTTTTGTTAACTTATAATAAAAAAAGAATTAAAGGAAAGATGAAACGACTTTTTATTATTAAAAATCAATTAAAACAAAAAAGAAAACTTATTTTGAACTATTGCATCAGAAACTTAAATACTCATGCCATAGTTGCAAAAATTTGCGGCAGCACTGTCAATTGTTTGCATAAAAAAACGTTTGACGTTAATCAGTGCTGCCAAGTGATGCTTTTTTGAACGTTTTACTTTTATTATGCTGCAGTGATGCGCAACTACTGCATTTACGAATGTACCCAATGTTACAAAGTTAAAAAAGTAGTTAGGACATTATAAACACTTATTTTTACATAACATTAAAATTCGATGAGCTATTTTAAAAGTGCTCGGAAGTTAATGAAAATTCATGTTCATGTCATCGATTTGTTAACTAATATAAATGCATATTTTTATCAATGATTTTGATTTTTTATTCTTTATATGGGTATTATCAAAAAATGTGATACGTTTTTTACTCAAATTTATACGAACAAAAAATTTTTAATTTCGCGGATTTTTAGTTTTTAAATCGATATGTTATATCATAACTGACCCTAGTTCAAAAAAAAAAAATATGTTTTACAAGTTGTCCCAAATTTTTTATCAAGAATTTTAATATTTCTTTGGTTGGTTACGGAGCTTACATTTTTTAAAGGCAAATATGTAAATCTTACAAATATTTTTTAATTTATTATTCCTAATCTTTTTACAAGCTTTCATCAATATACAATTTGCATACATCCATTGGGCGGTTCTAATGATAAATTAAAAAATTTGGTAGTTTTTGACTTGAATTTATAGAACCAAAAAAGGGAAAATTATGCTGGTTTTAATTGAAATCAATAATAAAAATAATGAAATATGAATTACATTTATATTTTGCATTGCATAATTTTAAAATATTTTTAAAGTTTTAAAAAAAAGATGGTTACGGAGTTTACATTTCCTTATTTTTTTAATTTTAATTCAGAAAATCTTTGTCAAAAATTGATTTCCAAAAATAAAAGCGGTTTTCACTCTTGGTCGTATATTTTAAACCCTTTTATATTTACAATGATTTTATACTACAAAGCGTGAAAGACTTTTTCTTGTATTTACTTCCCGCATAAACACAGCTATTGTAAATTATCAGCTGATTTTCGTTTTGTTCAATTTGATAACTTAATATATAAAAAAGAATTTGAAGTAATGAAAAATGCCTATAATTACGGAAAAGATAAAATTATATATTTTTTAGTGCAAAATGCAATTGATCAAATATAATTTGCAGAGATTTTGGATTTGGAAATACGCCATAAGTTGTAATAATAAAAACCAACAGCTGCTGAATTTTACTATCGGCCTATCTTTAATAACTTATTTTTTCACTCCTTTGTTTTTCATTATTTTGATCCATTATTCAACTTAATTTTGGCGGCTTAACGATCAGCTGTTAGCTGTTAGTCTTGTAAATGTATAACATGTATTTACTATACCTTTTGGTATTGTATTTTAACCACACCCTAGTAAATTTTAGTTCTATACATTATATTGTTGTGGTGTAGTAAATGGTAGTACTTTTACTAACCTTTACAAGGGTACTTTACTAGCAAGAGTGAAAACCCTTAAAGTCTTTTGATGCCTACAAGGTGAATTGTAATATATTTTTGTTTTTATTATTCAATAAAGTAGTTTGGTGGTAACAATTGTAACGGAGTTTTTAATTTTTTTTTTAATTTCACACCATCTCGAGAAAGTTACTTGCCACAGAAAAACTTTAAATCAGTTATAAATTTGATGCTCCAAAGTCTTATGATTATTTCAATATAAATAACCCTATACTTTTCCCAATATAGTTGGTAGAAATTTGTTAAATTCTCTTATACGGTATAACCTTTAAACAAGTAATAAAGGGCTAAATTCGGCTGTGCCGAATCTTTGAATACCCTCCACCAATATCCTAAAAATATGTTCTCTTCTGTTTTTGATACAAATAATATAAAAAACTTTAAAAGTAAAAAAAATGAAAAAATTGTTTGAGGTGAAAAACTTTTTTAGATGTGAAAAGAACTTTTTGGTGAAAAAAAAAAAATTAGAGGTGAAAAAAAATTTTTAAGGTGAAAAAATTTTTTGTGGTAAAAAATGTTTGAGGTGAATACAAAATATGAACTGCTAAGCGACTGGTGAAAAAATATGAGAAAATATGTTATGTACCAGTCGCTACTATGAAATTGTACTAAATTTGTATAGGCAATTTAGAGGCACCTTTACATTTTCACTAGTTTTTTTAAACATGGACTGCACAAAAAACACATTTTAAAGCATAGTTTTTGTCAAATACTCGATTTCGTTCTGGCTAATGGGAACTAGCTCTGCAGCTGAATATGCCTAATGTATTTTTGAGATTTGAGGGATTGACGAATGTATATTTATGTTAATTTTTTCTTTTATAAAAAAAAAATACAGATGAATAAAGTGCGATATTGTGCTCTTAAACATCTAAATGAATATTGATTTAGAAAATTAAAGTATAATATACACATAAAACATATATTTTGCATAGCTTTTGGCAAACATTCTTTTATGTTATGAACGAAATAGAAAATCAATAATACCCTGTTGTATATTGTAGCAGAATATGCCTTAAGGGAGAATTTTTTAGCTGCGCCACCTATTGGGAAATAGTTTCAACTAATGTTCTTTCTTTAACAAATTAATGTCTTTGATTTATGTAACAGAACTTTTGTTATTTAGTTTTAGTAATGTTATTTACAGAGGTCTGCTCCGTTAGCGACTCTTAACATTTCTACTTACTTAACAGAAAAACAAGTAAAAAAGGGCTAAATTCGGCTGTGCCGAATCTTTGAATACCCTCCACCATAGGGGCTGAAGATGATATACTTATATACTAAATTTTGAATGAACTGTAACATGAATATGTTTTGTCAATTTAGTTTTAGTAATGTTATTTATTTAGTTTTAGCAATGTTATTTACAGCGGTCTGCTCTGTTAGCGACTTTAACATTGTTCATTTTTACGTTAACTTAGTTATCAGAGTAACACACATATAGCTCTAAGAATGTTATTATTCTCATACTATGTAAGACAATAAATGTAATCGAACAATAAGAAGACTTAATAACATTTTTACTTACTTAACAGAATAAAATAGATACAGAAAAATTGTACAAATTTGTATGGAAAATTTAGAGGTACCTTCACATTTTCACTCATAACTTTTGAACCGCTAAACCGATTTCGCTCATTTTAAATACCAAACTGCTCGGGAAGATGTTCAATAATCTGGGTAAAAATAGGCATCCCAGCTTGCGTCTTCGCGTCGTGATCGCCATTTCAACAGACAGACAGACAGACGGACATCGCTAAATCGACTTAAAATTGCATAAGGATCACGAATATATATACTTTATGGGGTCTTAAACCTATATTTCGACATATTACAAACGGAATGACAAACTGATATATACCCTCACCATATATGGTGGAGGGTATAAAAAGAATTAAAATATTCTGAGTGACAGAAAATAAACTTTTTTTTTCAATAAATGAATTAATCTACTTATTTCCGCTCCTTTCATATCGCTCCAGATATATGCATGTTTTGATTTCTAGCTGCTGTAAAGCAATTGAAATTTTTTTTAATTAATAACTTAAAATACTTGGATCTTTAATCCTTAGACGAAGTCCAGATTGAAAACGCGTGATACACAATTGTTAATTTTTAGATGCCAAAATAAGATTTTATTTACTCTTATCATCAAGCGCGACTTACACTTACGCAAAAGGGACTTCCCCAAATAAAAAAAAAACAATTCAAAAATAAACATTCGAGTTAATGAAGTTAACATTTTTTTTGTATATATTTAACATTTAAGATTTCTTACAATAAATGTAATCGAACAATAAGAAGACTTAATAACATTTTTACTTACTTAACAGAATAAAATAGATACAGAAAAATTGTACAAATTTGTATGGAAAATTTAGAGGTACCTTCACATTTTCACTCATAACTTTTGAACCGCTAAACCGATTTCGCTCATTTTAAATACCAAACTGCTCGGGAAGATGTTCAATAATCTGGGTAAAAATAGGCATCCCAGCTTGCGTCTTCGCGTCGTGATCGCCATTTCAACAGACAGACAGACGGACATCGCTAAATCGACTTAAAATTGCATAAGGATCACGAATATATATACTTTATGGGGTCTTAAACCTATATTTCGACATATTACAAACGGAATGACAAACTGATATATACCCTCACCATATATGGTGGAGGGTATAAAAAGAATTAAAATATTCTGAGTGACAGAAAATAAACTTTTTTTTTTCAATAAATGAATTAATCTACTTATTTCCGCTCCTTTCATATCGCTCCAGATATATGCATGTTTTGATTTCTAGCTGCTGTAAAGCAATTGAAATTTTTTTTAATTAATAACTTAAAATACTTGGATCTTTAATCCTTAGACGAAGTCCAGATTGAAAACGCGTGATACACAATTGTTAATTTTTAGATGCCAAAATAAGATTTTATTTACTCTTATCATCAAGCGCGACTTACACTTACGCAAAAGGGACTTCCCCAAATAAAAAAAAAACAATTCAAAAATAAACATTCGAGTTAATGAAGTTAACATTTTTTTTGTATATATTTAACATTTAAGATTTCTTATAATGTATTTATTTATTTATATATATAATTGTATATTTATTTATACATACATATATCTACACAATTATTTGAACTATAAAACTAAAGAATTTTGTGAATATTTTTCATGTTATTTTATCAAACGACAAAAATAACAGAAAAATGTTGACGCTGATTAAGAGTAATTTTCATTTAATAAAACAAAAAATACTAAAATTTAATTAATAATATTGAAAGCGTTGAAAAAAATTAATTACAACACTAATTTGGACCAACGTTTGCAAAAAAGTATCTCAGATATGAAACAAGATATCGAGAAAGGGTTTCGAAATTAGAAAGATTATATTTGACAACAGTTTCAATTTAGTGCATTGTTTATTTGTGATGCTTTTTACTTTTCCGATTGAAAAGACGAACATAACATCGTAAGTTTTCTCGAATTTAATTGAGCGTTTTTGTGTATACAGACAATATTGAATTTAATTGAAGCATTTATTGTTGTAATTGTAAGCAGATATTTTAGAGAATATACTCTGTAATTTTAAATTTCATTTCAAGAGTTAAAAAAACTTCTATTTGTGATTATTTTTTTATATTTTTTCTCACGTAGGCGCCCAAAAAGTAGGAAATCCTGGACACCCAAACGTTAAATCAACTTGATAAAGTAGGATTATTTCACAATTAAGGTGTAATATGACATTGTTATTGAACAAATAAGAAGTTCTTTAGGAAAGTATAATCTGTGCCCAGATTCTATTAAACGACTATCGTTTATCGTTCACTATCGAAGTTAAATATGCTCATCATACAGAAAATTATTTTCAACTGTTGTTACAAATTTAAATATAGTAATTTTCAATCTTATTGTTCAACAGTTTCGAAAGTAGCATCTTTTAAACGATAGAATTTTAACTTCGAAAGTGCATGATAATCGTCGCTCATTTTATAGAATCAGGGCACAGATTGTGAAATTGCCAAATTATTTTCTTCAATTTCGTGAAAAATAATTTACATTAGAACTTTTTAAATAGTAGTTTTCAATCTTGATGGTATATTTACAACCCTTTTATATTTACAATATGGGTTTTCACTCTTGGTATTAAAGTACCCTTGTAGACCTGGTAAAGGTTGTAGATATAGTAAAAGTACTACCATTTACTACACCACAACAACAAAATGTATGGAACAAACATTTACTACGCTGTGGTTAAAATACAATACCAAAAGTATTAGTAAATACATGTACATTTACAATACTAAAACAGCTGATCGCTTAGCCGCCAAAGCTATTGTTTGATTTTTTTATTTTTTATATTATGGTCACTATTAAAAAACAGTTGAATAATAGATCAAAATAATGAAAAACCCAACTTAAAACAAAAGCATTGAAAAATGAATAATAAAAGATAGACTGATAGTGAAATTTAGCAGCTATTGGTTTTTATTATTACAAGTAATACCGTATCTTTAAACCCAGAATCTCTGCAAAATTTATTAATTAACCACATTTTGCCCAAAAAATTTATAATTTTATCTTTTTCCGTAATTATGGAAATTTTTTGTTTACTTTTAATTTTATTTTTTTTAATATTTTAATTTTTTTGTTTATGCGGGAAGTTAATAAACGAAAAAGTTCATGCTTTGTAGTATAAAATCGTTGTAAATATACAAGGGTTATAAATATATCATCAAGTGTGATTCCTCCATTCCCTTAAATAAAAAAAAAATAAAATAAAAAATGTTTCTCATAAAAAAGCAATTAGGTAAACCTACTTTAAAAAATTTCGTGCTTTTTCGAAAATTTTAATTTTTTTGCGGAAATCGTCTCTAAGGGATCTTAAATGGATCTAGAGGGAGCCACATAACACCGTGAATCATGAAAAAGAAAGAAATTTTTGAGATCCTGCGAAAATTTCCTTTCATTTAAGTACCAACACATATATATTATTACACGTACCGATTTTTGGGGCCTGCACCTCGTTTCTGTATTTCTCGCATCGATAAAGTTTTCGAAAAAAAAACATGTAAAACGCAACCCTGTTCTGCTTTCTATAGGGTGAGTCACAGGCAATTATTTATATATTAATCTACAGAAGATAATAAGGCGATGTATTCTTGTTATATCTCTATCTAATAAGAAATTATATAAAATTAAATGTCCCACAGCTTTAAAAGTTAGAAGCTCGAAAAACATCTCTAGTAAAAATACAATAAACTTTATTATCTATTAAGTCACCTTGTATAAAATATGGTGACTATAAATTTCTCGATGCGAAAACTTCTCGCATCAGATACAGAAACGGGGTGCTGGGGGCCTCACAGGTCCCGGCCATAAAAATGGAAGACAAAAAAATTTATTTTTTATTCTGTAGGGGTCATATAACTTTTTTTATGTAAGGTAAACTCTTTCGGGACACCAAAGGGATCTTAAATGGATCCAGAGGTAGCCACATAGAATGGGTCGTGAAAAAAATATGTAATATATTTATGTAAATATCGCTATCTGCATATTTATGTATTTATAAAATTTATTTTTATTTAGAAGTCTATTTAGATAGTATCTTTAATTAACCACATAAGGCCCTAATGGCTCGGTTATGTAAATGAAGAATTAATAGTTTAATTTTTAGAGATCCTGAGGAAATTTCCTTTCGAATGCCTACACTTATATACTTATGTTACTACGGGGTGTTACATATATATATATTGAGCAAGGCCCGACAGTTTACTTCAGCCAAAAATATGCATCCAAGCCAAGATTTTTTTTATCAAAATATGCATTCATAGCAATATTTGCATAAAATAATGTATAAAAATATGCAGATATATGCGGCGACAACAAACATGTATTTAAAAGAACTTCCGAGACTTATATTAACATATTTTTAAAACTCTTTTTTAATGAACGTTAGCCACAAGTATCTGTGGCAACACTGTTATAAATTTGCTCATCATATATACAAAATAAAAATGGAGTCGTATAATTTTTTTTCCACTTACCGGGTTGAGGATGTACAACTTTATAATCGCGTGGTGGAGCTGCGATAGCGGGATTATTACCACGGCTACCAGAGGCACCAAAATATTGATTTAGATCATCCTCTAAATCATTCTGAAATAGAAAAAAACCAATAAATTATCAGCAAATTTTGTGGTGGTTAGTGGCCGGGTGGAAAAATTGTCACATTACCTGAACCACACGTAGTCTTTGTTCCAAAACGCTGTTATCAGAATCTAGAAAGTTATAACGCGAATTCATTTTTATTCAAAATTAACAAATCAAAGCACTAGTATTTGTTTTTATTTTGATGAAATCACGAGAAAAAGCAGTAAAATTCTCCGCACTTGAAAAACACACTTATTTTTGTGATGTATAATAAAAACGAATGCCAAAGGTAGAGTTGTGTCGTTCGTAAACGAACTAGTTCAAGTGAATTAAAAGTTAATGTTCAAGTCTAGTAAGAAAATTATAAACTAGAAACAGGGATGGAAAACTAAAAAAAATTGATGGTAGAAGAATGCCATTAGAGTATTCAAAAAACCGGCATTATGGAAAAACCGGTTTCGGTTTTCTACGAAAAATCGAATTTTAAAAAAACCGGTCGACCGGTTTTTTCGGTTTTTTTTAATTTGAATAAAAAGCTTATATAATTCGTTAATTGTTTAAATTACAAACAAAAAAAGAAATTTAATAAATAAAGTAATACAAATAAAAAAATACATTCTTTGAAAAAAAATATTTTATAATAATTTTTTATTGTATTTCATTTCAACATTTTATTTATTAATTTTTATATTTTTTAATATCATATCTTAAAAATTATTATTATAAAACTATATTTATATCAAATGAATAGAGATTAAGTTTGTAAATTGGGTAAAACTAGGTACGTCAGTAATTTGAATAAGTTTTTTTAATATTACTTTTTAAATATGTAAAAAGAAAATCTATTCTTTACTTCTAAAATAATATTTTAGAAATTATATGCAATTTAAATGTTTCGTTTAAGACAATTTTTCGTTTGCTTTTGATAAAGCTAGAAGTGGAAAATACTCTTTCACTAATAGTAGATGTTGGACAAATAGTCAAAAGGCAATTATATAAATTGTCCAACTTTTCAGTTCTTTCGTCGCATTTATCATCATATGTGACCTTCTCCGAGAAAAGGGACCTAGTGTGTCAAAAAACGGGTTTTGGACTTAAAAGTGGAGTCTGGTAGCTAATAGGGTGTAGAATAAGATGAAATAAATTAGATTTCTGATAAAAATTTATTTACCCCATAAAAACGTACAAAACGAACTTGGGAAAATCGATAAAAATGAGAAAAACATTAAAATTTATTTTTTTTGATTTTTTGGTTTTAAATTGTTTTTAAATTGTCACTCTAAAAGCGAAAAAATATACATCACCACATAGGTATGACGTCACCAAAGTCGTCACCCAATCATAACTAACCATACCAAATCGCATCTCCCAACTGAAGGTGTGTTAACAGTGATAATGCGTTATGAAATGCTTTTTTTTCAAAACTTCATTTTCACACACTAGGTCCCTTTTCTCGGAGAAGGTCACATATAATGATAAATGATTTTGTACAGTCTTTTTTTTAGGATTTTGAATTCTGCTTATTGTGTTATTTAGATCAGAAATTAAACTATTTGAATTTGGAATATCCAAAGTTAAGTCTTCATCGGGATCTATCAGACTTACACTTAAATCTTCATAACCAAACAAACGATTATAAAAGTGTTCGGAAAAAATAAAAGAGACCAAGGAACCCAGTTGGTGATGTAATTAAAAAAACCGGTTAACCGAACAAAAAAGACCGGGTTTCGGTTTTCTTCGAATTTACAAAATATTCGAAACCGATCGGTTTTTAAAAATAAAGAAACCGGTTGACCGGTTTTCGGTTTCGGTTTTTGAATACTCTAATATATATACCTTGTTTCTGTATTTCTCCCATCGACAAAGTGAATCACAGGGAATGAAATATATTTGAATTTTAAGAGAATAATAATGAATTGTATTCATGCCATTTTTTTCCATCTAAGGTATTTTTTTTTTTTAAAGATTTATAAGTTTAAATCAACCATGCATTTCTCGCATCAGATACTAGAACGTGAAGCTGATATATAATAAATTATAAAGTCATACGGAAGCCAATTAACTGCCTATCACATAAGAAAAGGTTTGTAATTTGAAAAGCCAAGAGTCCAAATAGTACCTCAGTAGAATGAATGAAACAGAATCGAATAGAAATCGATTAAACGCCCAAATTTGTAAATCGAATGATTGAGAAATTTAATGAATTCTTAATGGTTGTATATACTGATTGATGAAAACAAAATGAATTCCTTTAATAATAAATGAAATGAAAACAATTAGAAGTTCATTCAATTTGTAAATTTGCAGTCTGAGGATTAAATCATATCTGAGTTGAAAATCGAATTAGAAGCTCTGACAGAAACTGGCATAAATCGTAATTTTTACATGATTTTCAAATATGTTATTAAAATATTTGAAAGATAACTGAAAATTTTGTTGTATATAAAGTTTTTAAATAATTTCTTTCAAAATTATGTTGTTAATTGAAGCACCCAGTGCAACAACAAGATAACTCCACTTTTTTTTTTGTGCACCGAACGACGCAGATTTTTTTTTGGTTTTTTCTGCATTAAAAAGCTATTTCGCCAAAAAGTGGAGTTATCCGGTTGTTGCATTGGGTGCTTCAATTATCCAACTTGGGAAAGATTATTGAAAAAAAACAGTACCGTTACAAAATTAGGATTTTCCATCCCTGGCTGGAAATGAACTATAGAGATGCCAGTTTGTTTTTTTTAACAGTTTGACATAAAAAATGGTTAACTTTGAAAGCCCCTGTTATTTAATTTATACTCTGTTTATTAATTTTTTGTTGTTTTATTAACAGTATTTTATTTTTTTATTTTAATACACATAGGTTAACACGTTGTTGCTGTAGTAAACCGGAGATTGCTAAACAATAAATTTTTTATACAATATTTTTAAAATATCAAACCATCAAAAAACGATAGCATAAGCAGTCGATATACTAATTTCACCATTTTCACACACAATGGCCAACGATACTCATCCTATGGATGAGTTTTGTGGTTCCAAATTCTGGGTAAGTTAATATTCACGCATACTTTTTGTTTGATCGTAGCCTTTTAATAGCATACTTATGGTTTTAATTGCACCACTTTTTTTCTATCTAGGATTCAAATGAAACTTGGTATACGGTAGATCCAGATTTTACACCCTGCTTCGAACAGACAGTTTTAGTTTGGGCACCATGTGCCTTTTTGTGGGCTTTTAGCATTTTGGAATTTTATTATCTAAAGGCCAGTTTAGATAGGAATATACCATGGAATAAGTTGAATATAAGTAAATTGTTGTTAACCGTGTGCATATTGGCGTTGACAGCTGTCGATTTAGTTATGGCGTTGCTGAAAAAGCGTAGTGACGATACAGCGGATCTTATCTATCCAGTAGAGATATGGACACCAATTATTAAATTGGCAACATTTGTAAGTACTATTGTATTTAGTTAATTTTAATTTTAGATTATTTATCTACTATTGCATAAGTGGTTGTACGATGGGGCTGTAGTTGGAATAATGATTATTAAGGGGGATATGAAATAATCTACTTTATTTTTGGTCTAATAATATGATAACTTTTATTCTCTTTTCAGATACTCATATTTCTTTTCATTCCCCTTAACCGTAAATATGGTGTCCAAACATCAGGGACCCAGTTCTTATTCTGGTTTTTTTTGGTCATCTTGTCCATACCCCGCTGTCGTACTGAGGTGAGAGCAAAAAAAATACGCGACGAAGTCAACAATTCTGGTTCAATCGATCAGCCCGACTATTCATGGGATGAATATAAATACATTAGTTTCATGATCTATTTTGCATTTTCCTGTGGTATGTTGTTTCTAAATTGTTTTGCTGATGCTATGCCGCGTCAAACAAAATATCAGCGTACAAAATCGGAAATACCCGAAAGTTCAGCTAGCTTCTTATCGCGCATCACATATCAATGGTTTGATGGTATGGCCTGGCGGGGTTATCGTAATCCTTTGGAAGAAAAAGATTTGTGGGACTTAAATCCTCAAGATAGTTGCAAAGAAGTTATGCCTATATTTGCCTACTATTGGAACAAGAATGTACGTAAATACTTTAAAGTACAACCAGGACAAGAGAAGGTACAATATAGTAACGGTAGGATAACATTTGAAAATCCCAATGGTCCTAAAACGGGTGGTAAAACCGGCACGGTTTCTATAATGCCACCAATTTATAAATCGTTTGGTGGTGTTTTCCTATTTGGTTCAATGATGAAATTAATCACTGATGTCCTAACCTTCGCCCAACCTCAAATTTTACGTTTGATTATTGGTTTTGTGGAAGATTATTCCGATGAGAAGGTCGAAAAACAACCCCAATGGAAGGGTATTTTTTATGCTGTCTTACTTTTCGTATTGGCTGCTGTTCAAACAATTATATTGGGTCAATATTTCCATAGGATGTTTACTGTGGGTCTCCGCATTCGTACAGCTTTGATTAATGCCATCTATCGCAAAGCTTTGGTCATCTCGAACGCTACTCGTAAAGAGTCTACCGTCGGTGAAATTGTCAATTTAATGGCTGTTGATGCTCAACGGTTTATGGATTTAACTACATATTTAAATATGTTATGGTCGGCCCCGTTACAAATTGGTTTGGCTTTATATTTCTTGTGGCAATTATTGGGTCCCTCTGTATTGGCTGGTCTCGCTGTAATGATCATTTTAGTTCCTCTTAATGGTCTGATTGCCAATCGTATTAAGACTTATCAGATCAGCCAAATGAAGTACAAAGATCAACGTGTTAAATTGATGAATGAAGTTTTAAGTGGTATTAAGGTAAGTACATGCATTAAGAATTATATCGTATTGTAAGAATTTAGAGCAGAGTTTTTGACGACGTGAAAGAAAAGCATTTCAAGATTCTAAGTTTTTTTTCGCAATCACTGCATATCATATTAAGGATACTGCCTTACCGATCTCAATTTGACAAATTGCAATTTTTCTATATAGTTGAACTCTTCATACTCATTTTTTTTAGCATGAGTTGGTTTGACCTATCTTCTAATAAGGATTAATAACACTGAAACTAGCAAGTGTCATATAGGCTTCAAGATGATTTTTAATTTCTTTTTTCATTTGAACGTGCTGCTAAATTGTGTAAGAGCCAAGTTATACGATGCAATTGACTGCATGCTGTTTGCTCAATTCCCTTTTTAAAATTGCTTCCAAAATGAATGCCCTCATTTTGCAAAACGCAAAGCCTCACTTCACATAATTATTTAAAAAAATTGATTTTGCAAATCACTTGAATATATTAGAGTTTCATAAATCACTGCGCTGAAAAATAAATCAGTTGAGATGAAAAAATTATCACATGGAATTGTTTGATCGTTGGTTTGAAATTTTTTTTTTTAAACTATTTAAATTTTATTTTTATTAAGCAGTTTTTGATTTTTTTTGTTCTTGGGTCGATATATCGTGGAAATAGTAAAAATGCCTATAAAAAAATCTTAAAAATTAAAAAAATTTCAAAAATTGTTCCATAATTATTTTTTTGAGTTTAGGTTTCAGGCGGCCTAAATATTTACATAAAGAAAAAATGATTTTCAATCAGCTGTGTTGCCAATAGCAAAAAAGTAGGGATAAATGTAACAAATGAAACATAAATTCCATAAAATGCAGGTAAATTATAAAATATTGAGCAGAATCATTTTATACATTGTTTTTATCTTTTCAAAAATTAATTTATTTGCATTTGTGTTGTGTAATATGGAACTTTCTAGGGCGTTGTTCAAAAAATAAATAAATGACCCCCTCAAGAATAAAACAAGAAAATGTTTTACTATTATTTTAATTTGAAAAGTGATATAGTAAAAGTCCAACGCAATCACGTAGTGATTTATAAAATTTGATTTTTGATTTTGTAGGTGAGGCGTTGAACGCAGGGGATTTATTAAATTTGGGCATAAGTCTATTTATAGGGTGCCTTTTTTTGCTTTAAAACCGAATGTGAATAATGCAACAAAAGAAAAATACATATGAGTGCGAAAGAGAAATAACAAAAACATGCAAGAAAGAGGAAAAACGAAAACCGTTATTTTTTTTTGGTACCACGCTTGCTTCTCTACCCATTTCGCCATCAACCAACAATTGCACGCAATAATTGCGTGCAAAAAGTCAGAGTGTAAATTGGCTTTTATTAAAAAAGAAAAGAATTTGAAAAAAAAAACAGAAAATGGCATTGGGAAAAATTAATTTTGGAAAAACAAAAAATCGCCAAAATGGGTTAAAAAAGAAATTGATAAAAATCTTAAAATATGTTCAAATGAAAAAATCTTCAAATGAAATAATCCAAAATTAAAAAAAAAATTAAAACATCAAAAACAAATCGCCAAAATCGAAATGTAGCTAAAATATGTGTATTAAAATCACTTAAATTATAATAAATCGCTACAATTAAAAAAATTATTAAACTAGAAAAAATCGTCAAAATAAAAAACTGTATAAAAATTGGCAAAATGACAAAATAAAAATCGCCAAAATGAAAAATTAGATAAATTTGTAAAAAATTGCCAAAATTCAATAAAAAATATTGCTTTTAATGTAATAATACTAAAAAACTAGCAAAAATATTAAAGTTGGGCATGGCGACTATATGATATCCCACACCAAGGGTCCTCATGATTCCACTTTTTTGACAACCGCGTATGACGCAAAGAAGCGCAGTATGCGTGGTATGGACCTTTAGCTTAAGCGTTAACTCCCAGCAAAAATGAAGCTGCCAAAGAAGCAATAAAAGCATCACTACTATGGCAAAGGTATCACTTCCTTTCTGATGGTTTCATCAATGAATTTAACATTAGCGTGTCATAGGATGGAAGTATTCAAATGTAGCTACTAGCATTACTCATACTTTACTCTAAGGAAGCAATAATAATACAATGATTAGATATTCTGATGCATGAGTGGAAAATGTAGTGTTTAAGCTTTAATGAAAATTTAATTCATAAGAATGCAGAAAAAATAAGTTTAAAGAAGCGAAATGTATGCATTGATATACAAATACTCTTTATTAAAACAAATAAATAATTCTGCATTAGTGAAAGAGCATTTCTGAAACATTTTTCAAAAATTTTAATGAATTTTTAGACAAATTTTAAAATATTTTTGGATAATTTAAAAACTGGTTGTACAATTTTGAAACATTTTTAGAAAATTTTAAAATATTTTTGAACAATTTTAAATAATTTTTGCACAATTTTAAAACATTTTTTGGACAATTTGAAATAATTTTTACACAATTTTAAAATTATTTTAGTAAATTCTGAATAAAAATTGGAAATGATATAGTGTTAAATAAAATACATAATGCAAAAATGCACAGATTGCGTCGTCATAAATATTTGAGGCTGAAAAATGCAAATGACAGGCCAGCTAGTTTCAACTAAAGGTCAAAAAAAAAATCAGTTTTTCTTGATTTTTCAAAACTTTTATAAAAATTGCAAAACTGCATAAATTGTAACCCTCATGAAATTTTTAACTAAAATATAAAAAATTATTTAATAAAAAAATTTAAAAAGTTCAACAGAACTTTTTTCTCAAATTGAATAATTGCTTAAGATTCAAAAAAAAAAAAAAAATATACGATATACTATAACTTATGCTTTAGAAGTAATGAAGAGTGATATTTTAAGATATTCATCGAGTTTTTATCCAGATCTCTGCATTTGTAATATGAGCTCATGAATTCTTTTGGAAGTACCTTAGAATAACTCCAAAAAATCATAAAAGAATGTTAACAGAAGTTTAGGAAGCAATGAAAGAAGTTATAATCACGAAATGACTACCATTTTTTGCTGGGCTCTTAACGTAATGTCAAATTTATATGGTATTTTCGAAAATCTATTTTTATGCGCTCTCATGTTGCGATGGTTTCGGTCCTTATCTATTCCAGGAACAGGAATTTTATCTAGCCCATTCCACTTGGTTACCCAAAGTTTGAATATTTTCACTGGCTGGTTAGCCACAAAAATAGTATTTTAAGGTTTCGTCATCAAGTCACTGACTCCGAACGATCTATTCGTAATACGTACCCCAAATGCCCGATGAGAATATGAGAATACTTACTATTCTAACAAGTTCCCATTTACCGAGTTTCAAAAGTCCCTTAGTTTGATTGGATAACTGCAATATTATTAAATTAAGTGCATTTCGTGATTTCCCTGATCCCCGTCTGAAAGCCTATATTATTTTCGGGAAGCAGAAGCATTTTCCAAGAGAGAGATTGTTGCTAGAGCAGCCCAAAATAGCTTTTCTAATTCTTTTTTTAACTGTCCATATAGAAGTGAATGCCTAGATTGTCCTTTAAAGTGGTACTTTCTAACCCGAATAGCAATTTTTACTATAGAAGTCCAAACTAACTCGTTTTTCCATCCATTTTCGAACTTTCCATATAGAAGTGAATGCGTGGATACCCCAGCATTGCAGTTTTTACCTCTCGAAGAACCTATCACAATTTAGGTCTGTAATATTTAACACCGGTAACTCTTGTAAGATCTTCTGCTGGTTGGTTTTCCGATTGCCACAAATCCACTTAAGAGATATATCCAGCCGAAGCAGAGCTAAGGCGGCCTAATATTTTATACGAATCTGAATAGGTTCTATCGACAAAATTGTTTCCAAGTGGATTTGTTCTGATGGCACCGCTGATGCCTTAGCAACTTATAGGCTTTATTTTCAAATTAGGATGGGTCAAATTAGGATGGGTGTGGAGCCAGTATGCCATTCTCGGGCTTAAACCCTATTTTGAGCCTACATATCTTTTACATGAGAGCCTTAGTGTTGTTTCCAGTACAAATTCCTGTCAAGTATTTCTCCAAAGATACTTCACCTTTTCATGGACGCTAATAGTTTTGTCTAAGAACCGAGTCAATCTTAATTTTGTCTGCGCTTACATTAACTCCTCGCGGCCTAGCTCAGTTATATGACAATTCAAGTGTTTTTAAGCCTTTAAATTAGACCAGTGGCGTCCAAACACTAATACTATGATATTTGCGTTTGTAGTAAAGAGCTTTTTTTTCAGGGACGGAAAATTCAGTACGTTAGTACTTTTCCATCAACTTGAAAATAACTTTCAAAGAAACATTTTCAAATACACAACGATCAGTCTATATTCACTAAAAAAATATTTTTAATAAAGCGTGGGAACAGTTGTTTTTATTTATTGAAAACAATGACGGCGTTCCCGTATGTTTGGTTTGTTGTTATAATGCTAAATGCAAACACAAACAACCATTGAAAGGCAGTATAATACATGCCAAAAGAGATTTTTAAATAAAAATTTAGATAAGGCCAAATTAGAAGTTCAACTCAAATTAAAGTTTCAAAAGAAAAATTTGCCAATCGACCAATTTCAATATGAAAAAAATATCAAAGCAAAGAAGATTCCTTTTGTTGTTGCTCCACCCTTAGCAAAGCACTGCAAGCCTTTTGAAGATGGCATTTTTTAAAGATCTTTCAAAAGAAGAATTAAAGTGTTTTGGCTTAAATAAATTATAAAACTTATAACATTTCGAAATTCAAAATTTCCATCTTTGTATTATGCTCTCATATATGTAAAAGCTCTCGTCGAAGCTCGCTGTAGGTGAAAAAGCTTTTTTGTAAAAGCTTGCACATGAGTTGGACGCAACTGAATATGAGTTGGACGCATCTGAATTAGACGTTTAGCATTTGTCCCTCTTAAGAGTATCACTATCACAGTTGGAAAACTCTCATTGACTAAAATCCCTAGAAGATTTTTAATGGTGTCACACCCATAGGAGTGGTAAAAGAATGCAACCCTATGGGGTCCTACGGCACTCTCTGTTTGTAATACTTTGATGCCGAGAAACTTTTGGTCAAGACATTATTAAAGCCCGTATGACACTACATGTAAATCAAATGGGAGAGCTGCATTACCGACATCCAGATACTTATTTATTCTCAACAGTTGAACATCTAACACTCATTATTTTTCCATTTCTTCGTCAATATAAAATCAATACGAAATCTAGCAAGTGTCATACGGGCTAAAATGCTTCCCCTATATCAAGTTCTCTTAACGTGGTAAACCACCTCATGAAGGGCAGTTTATACTCAGGTTCCCTTTAAACACATGTAATGCTTGAATCTGAGCATGATTCGTTTCATGATTTTCAGAAGATGTCAGGTTTATCAGTTGATAAGCCTTAAGGTTTTCAAAGCCATCCATCATAGTCATAGCTTAGGTATTATAACAACTTTTGACATCTGCAATAACCTGTTGTTGTATGCTTATCTTAGGCATGCAGTGAAAAAAATCGGTGGCTGCTTCTGTTACCATATCGGTTCAAATATTTTTCAATCTCTTTTTTATTTCTAGATATGAGATTAGGAATTTACAAATGTGGACATGTTAATTTACTTGGTCTCCTTGAAATAGGTGGGTGCCTTTTAGGGAAATTTTCAGCTTAAAAAAATATTAAAAAAGGCAGTTTCTCGAATAACTCAAAAAATTTAGAGAACCATTCTAAATATATTCGTAAAAACATTAGGTCTGTACGAGGTAATTTCGGGTAAAGTCTGGTAAAATGAGAGTAAGCAAAAAATTCTCTCACAAAATCATAAAAATGCCCAAAATACTGCGAACGCACAAAACCACATTTCATACCCAAAAATAAACGTCAAATTTATTTATATAAAAAACAGCTTAATTTATAAATATATCTATTTACATTTTTAAATGTATTTTTCATTTTTAAGAGGGAAAAATTGTTTATAGTAAACTTTTAGTTAACTTTAATTTTTTTTTCAAAAATGCAAAACCGTTAATTTATTAGCAGCAGCTGATGATTTGACAATTTTACCATTTCACCCAAACAAAAAGTACGTGTAAGTTCTAGTAAAAAGAGAAACACAATTACTCTCTCATGAACGCTCTCATTTGCCCAATTTTTGTTACAAGAAACGCTTTCTGGTAAGATTGGGTTCCCGCGGACACCCGCGGTAACGTACGTCGAACACACCTATTATTTACTACATAAACACAGCTATTCGCGCTATCAGTTTATAGTGATTGTTCCTGTTAATACATTGCTGCACAAACACAGCAAATAAGCAAAAATTTATCATCAGTTGGCCGTTTTTTTTTGAAACGTTGGCAAATCATTGACAAATGCTTTGCCAATATATTCTTCAATTTATTTATATGTATTTTACTTGGTTTTTGAACAAAAATTATATTAATATTTTATTTTTCTACATCTTTTAGGTTTTAAAATTATACGCTTGGGAACCCAGTTTTGAAAAACAAGTTTTGGATATTCGTGCAAAGGAAATTGCTACATTACGATCTACTGCCTATCTAAATGCCAGTACATCATTCTTATGGTCTTGTGCTCCATTCTTGGTAAGTTTCATTCAGTACTCACAACCATTTAGTCTAATTTCTTTAACAGGTTTCCACACACACACAAAAAAAAAGGACTTCAGCATAAGAAAAACTTTTTTTATTTAATTAATACAAATTTTCTACAACAAGGTATCATTGGTGACATTTACCACTTATATATTGGTTAGTGATGAAAATCAATTAACACCCACCAAAGTTTTTGTCAGCCTTAGTCTATTTGATTTGATTAAACTGCCAATAATAACCATACCCATGTTAATGGTGGATATAGCAGAGGTACAACAAATTTGGAATAAACTAAAAATTTATATTCAACATTAAAATAAACATGGATTCATTTAATATAAACATTAAACAAAAAACCCAATCCACAGTAATGGTTATATTTTCTTACATCTCTATATAATGAATTTCAAATGACATCCCTAAAACGGCTTTCAAAAATAAAGTAATGGAATCTACGGGTTTACTTTTAACTACTATACATGAATTACTTTCAGCATTATTTTACCAAAGAAAAAAAAAAAAAACATTTAAACATCAAATGCTCTTGAAATTCTTATTCATATTTTATAACTTCATTCCTTTAAATTCTAGGTCTCATTGGTTACATTTGCCACTTATGTTTTAATTGATGAAAAAAATGTTCTCGATGCTACTAAAACATTTGTTGCACTCTCATTATTCAATATTTTACGTTTTCCATTAACTATGTTACCCATGTTAATTTCAAATCTTGTTCAAGTAAGTTTTTTTTTTTACTTTTTTCGTATTACAGCACAACTCATAGAAGTTCTTTTTATTTTAAGGGCTAATTATATAAAGCAAGTGATACAAGTTCGTTGTTACTTGTTTTATTAGCTCTTGATCTTAAGAGGCGGAGTTTTTATAAAACATTATTAAAGTTTTAATATTGTTTTTAAAAAAAGCTCGAATTCAAAATGTTTATGTTTTTAAAACGTTTTGAATCGTTTTTCATAATTTTCGGGTTCTAACTAAAGTTTAATTTTAATATCTTTGTCAATTTCGATTTGAAATAGTTCCAGTTATTTAGTAGATGATTATGAAAAATGCCTTAAGATTGCGTTTACATTATGTTCGAAATGTAGTTTAAACTAGATTTTGATCATATGGTGCTGTATATTATACACGAACTAGTCAAAACTAGATTGCGAGCGTAATGTAAACGCATCCTTAGACTTTTGTATGTTTGTGTTGTCCTGTCTCGTTCTGCATTGTGTCTTGTAAATATTATTTTATTTATGTTAAAAAATAATCCTTAAAAATCCTTCCTTTCAGCTCCTTTTAAAATCCTTTATTATTTAATTTTTATTAAATTTTAATTTTTACCGAAACCGAATCACTCGTTGACGTAAACTTTATGCAGAAAATAATAAATTGACATATTTATTTTTTTTAGAAATTTCTTAAAAATATTACCGAAAATAATACCTTAAGGCTGCATTACGAAAATAAGATTTTTTCGTTTCTTTTTAAGTTTTCTTCTTTTGAATTTCATACAAATTTTAAATCGAAAACTTGAAAAAGCCTGAATACGTATGTTCAGTATGCATTTAAGTTTTATTCGATTATGTTTAAAACTCATAAACTGAGTAAATTTATTAGTGTATACCTTATATTCAATATTCTCTATGAACAAATTTTTTGAAAATCATTTTGTGATGGAAAACTGTTCGCTGATGAGAGCTACATCTCTTGACAAAAATTTTAGAGAGAAAAATTAATTTTAATACTTTTTGTTAATATTTTTTATATCTCTATCAACCATATGATTACTGTTTGAATGCAATACTCTCTATCAATATCACTAAGGTTATCGATTTAATAAAAATGTTTTTTTGCTACATATAAAGAGTAGCAGAACAAAACGTGCTTTTTTGCTCGTTTAAATTTTTTGGAAAATTGAGGATTACTTTTTGCATCTCCTTGTGGAAATAGTAAGAATTTTTTTGCTTATCATAAGCTGCGTCAAACCACAAAAATTCACTACAATAAATGTTAAAGATTTAAGAGGTCAAAGGACTTTTAAATGTAAAAAAGCACGTTTTGTTAAAAAAAAATATTATTAAATGAGTTTATTTCAACGCTGAAATTTTTTTAATATTGTTTTAAATGGTGATTTTGATCCTTAGCATAATTCTTTTTGTCCAAAATAAATTTAATTAAATTTATATCTTGTTTATTAATCTAATAAACTATTTTATAATAAGATTTTCTTCTTGGATTTATTTTTATGATAATTTGGCTTAGGTGAAGTGATATATGTAGCAAATGTTGAAACTTTAATAAAATTTAAAATTGTATCATTATTTTTTCTGTGCAATACCCTCTATCAAAAAAAATATATATATATGTATATATTTGAATTTCTCAATTGCAATACCCTCTAAAATTTTCAATTTATAACTTGATAAAACCACATAACAAAAAGTCGACTTTTTTTAAAAGCAACTTTAAATTAAAAACCTGTTTTTATTTATTCAGCTTCTATAGTAAAAATAAAGTCAGTTTTAAGTTGAACCGGCTCTAAATTGGTGTCACATCAAATGTACCAAATGTTCCCATACACATTGTACTAAAATATGTGGAAGTAACAACATTGAACAGCTGATTTTAAATTACCTCTCAAAACAAAAAAAAAAAAATGCCTTTAAATTTTTTAATAACAAATCCTGCAAAGGTTAACCATAAAAAAAGGTGTGACATAAAAATTAGAGTAAAATTTTACAAAGTTTTGTGGGAATTATACGACTACATAAAATTAACGATAAATTTTGTTTCACCCGGTCAATTTAAATGTTTTAAGTCTTTTTAGTGTCTAAGCAAATCTGACTCAATACGATAAAATTGTTAAAAAAAAAGCGGAACAAATTTTGGTACGGTGAGAATCGAAAAAGTACGATTTGTTTGTCTCGTTGGTACAATAACAGAAAACATATTTTCCATCCCTGCCCTCTATTTACCATAGCGCAGAGAAGAGAGTACATTTGACATCATATGACGTTTCTCTGTAATAGATTTCTCAGTTGCTTGAAGCAAATGTGAAGATACCGGGTTACAAACATGTTTCCGCTAACAAAATTTGTTCATAACTTTTCATAATGCCAAATACCGACCAATTGTCGGAACTATTGGGTGAACATTAAAATTCATTGCCTTTTTAACAAAAAATCATATTTTATCAAGGATGGCAACCATAAACGATTAAAACCCTATTAAAATTGAGAACCTTAACCACTTCAAATACCGTGAGCGTTATTATTATAAGGGTGTAAACGATATATTTGGTGATATATCAGTAACGGTAAACCAGTAATCGATTTAAATTCGCTTTAAATTTAAAACCAAAACTGATACAAATATTTTTATCGGTATTTTTCAAAAACCTTAACCTTTATTTATACTGAAATACATAAACAAATTTATACCGGTACAAATACCCTTATTCGTTACGGTTAATAACCTTTTATTTTACTTATTCACCTGAGGATTTCACTAAAAAAAAAATCATCATTTTCAGATCAAATCATTTCCAAGCTTTACATTCCTCAAATAAATAAACTGTTTTTAATACTGCAACAGTTAACATTTTACGATTTTTTAATTTAAATACAATTTTATTATTATGAAATAAAATTTATTAAAATGGTTATTCAATTTTTCTTCTTTCTTCCTAATGAATCCTAAAACCATTCCCATATAATCCCATTGACTAACCTTAAAAATTTAAATTAAATTTTTATCCCATTGACTAACCTTAAAGTTTAAAATTAAATTTTTATAATTGCTTTTCACTAGTAGTTTTATAATTAATTTGCTTTTGCGTGTTCATGTTTTATTAGTGTTAATTATTTATTTTTAACTAATGTTCTTTTATTACTTCCCGAATAAAATAGACTCAAGTATCTGTCCAACGTATCAACAAATTTATGAACAGTGAAGAATTAGATCCCAATAATGTACAACATGATCCTAATAAACGTAAGTAAATTTTATTATTTATGTTATTTATTTTATATTTAAATATTTCAATTGAAATTGTACCCTTTTGAGCATCTTATACAAAAAAAGTTTAATCAAGCAGAAACAACATTAAATTAAATAGAAACAGTTTCAAAGTCAAACTTTGTTGTCTTGTAAATTATAGGTTCTAATTATTTTTAAAAATGCGAAACGAAATTCTTGAAATATTAATTTAATTATGAAAAAGTTTATTTTAACTAGAATCATATTTACTTTAATATTGTTCATATTTAATTTTAAATGTTCCTAAAAAATAAGATGTCAATTGAAATATGATACGAGGGCAGGTCAATAAGTCCAGGACTTTTTAAATTTCCCGCCTCTTAACTGGAAGGTTAACACTGCTCCTGTCAACAGGCATCTGTCAGTTGACTCTGGTTAAAATTTGAACAAGCTGCGTTATTTAGTTTGTGTTTGAGGATTGAGGAGAAAATAGCAGTTTCCATGGCAAAAAGCAATTAATTGCATCCTCATCCGCCCTATTCATTGAATTTAGCCTCGAGTGACTATTTATTGTTTCCAAATCTAAAGAAATGGCTCGGCGGGAAGATATTTGAATCCATCGATGAAATAATCTCACAAACAAACTTATTTCGATGACCTCGACAATTTTAGCCTCGAGTGACTATTTATTGTTTCCAAATCTAAAGAAATGGCTCGGCGGGAAGATATTTGAATCCATAGATGAAATAATCTCACAAACAAACTTATTTCGATGACCTCGACAAATTTGGAAGGGATAAAAAAATTGGGAAAACGTTGGATAAAGTGCATAACATAGATCACAAAGGATATTATGTTGAAAAATAAAATGATTTTTTTTATCTTAAAACCTGTGTTTCATTCAAAAAGTCACCGACTTATTGACACAACCTCGTATAATAACTGATAAAACTTTGAATTTTTCTCCGAAATGTTACTAAAGCCTATATGACACTTGCTAGTTTCAGTATTAATAATCCAAATTAAAAGAGCGGTCAAATAAACGTATGTGAAAAAAAAATGAGTGAAGAGTTCAACTATATAGAAGAAATAGTAATTTGTCAAATTTAGGTCGGTAAATCAGTGCAGTTGATGGCCAATTGACTAAAATCTAGAAACTAGCAAGTCTCATATAGGCTTAAAGCTCGTTCGTCCTAGATTTATTGATGTATTGAATTTATATTGATATCAATATAAATCGAATAGGAGCGCTGCCTTACCGTCATTCTTTTGACAGATACGAATTTATTCTATAAGATTTGTTTTTTTTTTCGAAGTTTATATTATTAACTACTTGTAAAAATAACGGTTATCCATACTCTTACCTGACTTTTCTTTATTTTTTGTAAACAAATACAATTTGAATATTTGGGGCCGCCTTTGTAAAAAAGCTGTTTTCGTATATGGACTTCTCGGAAACGCGAAATAGAGCAATTATATTGTTTGCCCTGTTCTACCTTTACTTACAAACACATAATTTATTTGTTAGCTTTTGTTGTTTTTAATATTTTATAAAATTAAAAATACAAAAATTTTTATGACAAATATATTTGTTTACATTTAAAAGAGAAACTTAGACCTAAATCTACTTAACTCTGTATGAATATTTATGTAAATTTCGAAAAAAAAACAAATCTTTAGTTGAACTTCTCACACACATTATTTTCCCATAACAATAACAATAAAACTGTTTATTTATTTATCCCGGTTCTGAGAAATAATTCACTTTCAAAAATCCTGAGTTTCTCAAGATATTTTTTTTTAATATACTTTTAATAAAAGCACTTTTGATAAAAACACTTGTTTGATAAAAACACAAATCGCCAAAATGGGACATTAGGCGACCCAGAAAGGCATCATTCAAAAGTGCATTGTCCAAATTCATTAACTTGCCGCAATAACGTCGATCGTAGTTCTGTATCGCTTACCAGTCACAGTAACCTTGTTTTTACCACGCCGTTCTCGAGAAAAGCCTCGATAACACCTCCGGGTCTTCATGAATGATACGTGGGTTCTCAGTTCCCCAAAAGCAAAAATTGTATTTGTTTACGTATCCGTTCTTTCATCTGGTCCTCGTTGCTCATGATATGAATAGAAAATCTTCTTCCGCGTTCTAGAGGAATATAGCGTTCCATGGCTTGACAAAGTGTATTCCGAATCTCTTTACTTCACAAACATTAAGACAGAACTGACTAGTTATAAAATCTTCAGATAGGATGATACATTTTAGGTCACCTTGTACCATAAACTTTCGGAAACTAATCTGAAGAAATCGATTTTATAGATTAAAAAAAAATATATTTTTATTAGTTAAATTTTCCCAAGAAACTATCGAATAAAATTAAATGAAAAGCGACCAAAAATCTTTCGTAGTTCACAAAAATAGGTCGAAAAGTATCCATCTTCTAATTGTATCTTATTTTTTTTTATTTTCAGCCAATCCTTTATCCATTGTCGATGGTAGTTTCTCCTGGGGTGATGAGGAGATAACATTGAAAAATATAAATATTGAAGTTAAAAAGAATACCTTATGTGCCATTGTCGGTACTGTTGGCTCCGGTAAATCATCTGTGATACAAGCGTTCTTAGGTGAAATGGAAAAAATATCCGGTACTGTTAATACTGTTGGCTCCATTGCCTATGTACCGCAACAAGCTTGGATACAAAATTCCACATTAAGAGATAATATTCTCTTTGGTCGTGAATATGATCGTAAACGTTATAATCGTGTCATTGATGCCTGCGCTTTGCGACCCGATATTGAAATGCTTTCGGCCGGTGATCAAACAGAAATTGGTGAAAAGGGTATTAACTTGTCGGGTGGTCAAAAACAACGTATTTCTTTGGCTAGAGCTGTCTACAGTGATTCGGATCTTTACTTTTTGGATGATCCTCTTAGTGCTGTCGATTCACATGTTGGTAAACACATATTCGAAGAAGTTGTTGGGCCCAAAGGTCTGCTGGCTAAGAAAACAAGAATTTTGGTGACACATGGCATTACTTTCTTGCCTCAAACAGATAATATTTATGTCATGAAAATGGGTGAAATAAGTGAAAACGGCACTTATCAAGAATTGTTAAATAAAAAGGGTGATTTCTCCGATTTCCTTTTGCAACATTTGCAAGAAGGCAATGAGGAAGAAGAAGATTTAGATGTCATTAAAGAACAATTAGTGGGTACCATAAAATCGGAAGAATTAAAGGACAAATTCGTCGATGTTATTAAATTGGCTAGAACGGAAAGTTTATCGGATTCTGTGTAAGTTTTTCTTTTTGTGGTTTAAGAATTTCAAAATATTGCATATTAATATTTTATAAATAATCTTTAATTTTAGTTCTATACATTCCTTTGGAAGTGGCTCCAGTTTAAGACGACGTCGCCAAGTTAGTAGACAAGATTCTGATACATCTGCTATTTCCACTACCTCAAAAACGAAATTACAAACTGAAGAACAGGGCAAACTTATTGAGACTGAAAAATCTAATACTGGTGGTGTAAGTAAATGTTGTTTTTTATTTCATTATCTTTAAATGTAGTTTTAAGGTAAAACATTAAGCAAGTTTTAGATATTTAAATAATTCATTGTCCGAATAGTGTTAAAAATTGTATCATGATTTCATACTCCTCCGAGTAAACTTCAATATTTTTTTAGTAAATGGTCAAAGTGATTTATATGTATTAATTTTATTCATTTTATCAACCAACGACCCCGCACCAGATGTCATAACACTATTAACTAACAACAGACAGTGGTAATATAACCACTAGCAGGTTTATTTTTAATATATTGTGTATTAATGTATTAATATTAATTCTGGTTTTTGTTACTTCATTGAAACATTCGCTGTAATTCACAAAGTATGAACAATTTACCTCTAAAAATTTTACCTCCTACACTGTTATGACATTAATAAATTTTTCATTCACTTTGTAAAAAAAAGTTTATTATTTTTCGTCCAATAAAACTCTTTATGTAGGAAAATTCAGCTCTATTCTATTTGGACTTATTTTTCAAAGGGTGATTATGAAAATATGTCCATTACGACCATCCCCGAAAATGCAAATGTGCGAAATAGCAGCTGTTTGAAAATTTTCGGATTTGAGGTCGGAGGGTAGTTGGGTAAAATTGCTAACTTCTGAACCAGTGGTCGGATTTTTTTGTTAAAAAAAATGGAAAAAATACAAAAGAACGTGCACATAACCTCAATTTGCTCAGCCAGATGGCAGGTAACTTATGTTTTTTTACCTCTTACTTTTCCAAAATGCACTAAAGAAAGCCAAGAGGTCTTACCGTTCCTAAGTTATGACCATTTGACTGAAATGCAAACATTTTTTTAATGTTAATTTACAAAAACAAATGAGTGTGTGCTGTTATTTCGCTTCCAAAAACAAAAAAATGTTTGCATTTCAGTCAAATGGACACAACTTTGGAACGGTACGGACCTCTGGGCTTTCTTTAGGGCTTTTGGAAAGGTAAGAGGTAGGGCTATATTTTAAGAGGAAAAAAAAACATAAGATACCTGCCATCTGACTGAGCAAATTGAGGTTATGCGCACGTTCTTATGTCTTTTTCCAATTTTTTTTAAAAGCTCTGTATCTCAGCAATTTCACTTTTTTTAATTTTTTATTGATTCTGAAAGGTCTTCCAAAGACCTTTCAAACAAGCTGAAAAACAAAAAATCCGACCACTGGTTCAGAAGTTATCAATTTTACCCTACTACCCTCCCGACCACCAATCCGAACATTTTTAAACCGCTGCCATTTCGCACACTTGCATTGTCGGGGATGGCCGTAATGGACATATGTATTTTCATGAAATGAGCCAAGGAACACGCTGGTGAAATTCGGCGGGTCGTGACTGAATCACCCTGTATATCACTTGATCCAAAAATGATATGTTGATAAATTGTCACGGATATTTCTAACCTTTAAGTTCAAAGTTTCGTAATTTTACGAATTCAACAAATAACATTTTAATTATGTATTGCTACACAGCGTTTCTAATCAAATTTAGTATACTCAACACGAAATTAAAAACATTTTTAAAGTGAAATAATTGAAAAAAAGAACATTTTCATATTTTTTATACATATATAATGCCCATGGCGTTTCCTGTAGTCATCTCCACATCTACACGAAAAAAACCACAACCCGAAAAAACATCTAGATTTCCTCAAAAAGTCCACGAGATTGGATTGAGCCATATCCCGCAGACTGTCTATTTCATCAAAAAACCTGCTTTCCCGATATCTGGGTCGTCGCTTCTTAAGTCCCTCTTCCACTTGAAAAGCAGATGCTTTGCGGTTGAGACGGGGAAAGGTTTAGGTTGGAACGAGAAAGGTTATTTGCCTCTCATGATCATCCAAAAGAATGCCATACACACATGCCAGAAAATGCGTATGCTGTGCGCTCTCTTAGGGTAGAAATAGAATTAGCTTAAGTCACTTAAGCTAGGTATCGGTATAAAACGAAAATTCAACATTTATTAAATTTTAAAACTTGTATTTGTAAATTTCGTTTCATACCAAGTCACTTCAGCCAATTATGTTTCAGCCTTTAGTTCGCCGCCTTAAACATTCCGATCTACCTGAAAAACTCAGAGTCCTGCAGGCAACCCATCTGTTTCCCCATATCATTTCGCCACAAACACTCCAGTGATGGTATAACGTTACCCTGCCAATTTTTTGTCCTGCTTCTTGCGAAAGCTGGACAAAATAAAAGGAAGTGCTCCAGATTCTCATCGTCCACCCCACAATCCCAACAAAGTCTACGAGTTATTCCTTTCTATTCTCGAAAAGTTGTTATTGCAGTGTTAGGTGCCTAGTCTTAAGATCCTTCTCGTCTTGCCCCCACAGAACTTTCGTGACCCCACCAACATCATCCATTGCAGTTCAAAATCTTTTCGATATTACAGAATCCCCAGACAGTGTCCTTGCCACAGTGAAATTGTTAGTGAAGATGACTAGATCCCCAGAATAATAATTCAAAAACCTAATGCACTTCCTAATAGTTACCACATCCGCCTAAAAAGCGGTGCTGTGGTCTAAGACCTGGAAGCACATCCCTTTATCCAGGTCCCTTTAAAAGATGCCTACACTAGTTAGCCCGCCCAGTTTTAAGCCATTCTTGTACAATAGAATTCCAGTGGTTTCACCCAACATTTCTCCATCCTTCTATAACTCCCTGTCCGGAATAAGAAATTTGCAATTTGCCAATATACGTTCCCCCATTCCACCTCGGAAATGTGATAGACGTGCAAATTTTCGTGGAATCGTTGATGCTGTGTTCAGAGCGCTCCAAGAGTCCACTCCTCAAGTCTCGTTAGTCTACAATTCGCAAGTGTCGCCTCATATTTAAAGTGAACATCTATTGAGCTAATGGGGATTATTGTCTCCATTGTCCTTATAGATGTCGACCTAATTGAGATGCTAATGCTCAAATAGCCTATTGGGGTTCCACAATTGGTAGGTTTCCTTATTCTATGATCAATCTTGCTACACTTGTGTAAAGCCAATGGGCTATCTTTGGGCGCAAGACCCATTTAGAGCCTACTGCTCTGCTACACATTGAGGTCAACGGTATTTTAAGTTTTTTCATTTTTGTTAACTTGCGTACCTCCTTTTGAAGATTAACAAGCTTGGTGAGCCAAAGTTTCTCCTAGTGAAGTTTTTTCTCTTGGTGAGGTCATGATTTCTTAAAAGATTTAGCCAAGTAACTGTTAAGCCTATTTACCTTTCCATCTATATGCTCTATTTGTACTATTTGTTGCTAATGAAAACAGAGCTGTTAAAATTTAATTTTGAAAGAAAATCAAGCAAAAATCGTCGTTATAGAGAAATAAATTTTAAACCAACTGTATTTTTTAATACGACGATAGAACAATACGTATACCTTGTGATACTCCTTGTATTTCTATATTATGATTTTATACTCTCCCAAGTAATATTTAGTAGAATTTCAATATCATTATTTTTGTTAGAATTATTATACTCAAAGATAACTTTTTTCCATTTTTCAGGTTGAATTCGCTGTCTACAAACATTACATAAAAAGTGTGGGCGTTTTCCTATCACTGGCTACATTACTTTTGAATTTTGTATTTCAAGCTTTCCAAATTGGTTCGAATTTATGGTTAACAAAGTGGTCTAATGATAAAAATGTTGCAAATGACACTGGTTTAAGAGATATGTACTTGGGTGTTTATGGTGGCTTTGGTATTGGTCAAGGTAAGTTTGTTATGTTAACCAGTTTAAAGAACAAAAAATTTTTTTATTTTCGTTTAAAATCGTCAATCGTCTCATAAATGTTTGGGCTTAAGGGTTTTTTTTAAAGTTAATGTATTATTTTATGGTTTTTGGTTTAATATTGCATTTGAATTATTATAGTTTAATTATTAGTTTGTGCTTTTTGTGTGTTAATTTTAATTTATTTAGTTTTTAATTTAGATTTGCTTATTGATGTATTGTTGCATTATTATTTTGCTTTTGTGATATAAGATTAATAGAAAATCCCTTTTTGTTCCCTCCTTTTAAAACTGCTTGTAATCTTTGGTTATGCCAATGCTTATTTCCTTTAAACAAAATTAACAACATCCCTTCTTTTGTTGCATATATCTTTTAACACTATTTAGTTTTAACCAGCTATACTTCTACACTAGCCATGGGATTGGGTGGCGTTTATTGTTCTAGAGAATTGCACCAAATAATGTTAATCTACGTTTTCCGTTGGCCCATGGAATTATTCGATACAACACCATTGGGCAGAATAGTTAATCGTTTTTCCAAAGATATCGATACAGTTGATAATGTTTTACCACAAGTCGTGCGTAGCGTTGTAACACAAGTTTTTGCGGTAAATTGAAATTCATTTTAAAATATTTACATAAAAATCATAATAGAAAAAAAGATATACAATTTCAAAATCAAAATCTTAAAACTGTTTACTTCTAAGAAGCTATTTAAACAGCGATTAATCCTAAGAATGATTGAATTTAATCATAAATATCTGGTACCTCAAAAAGTCATTGAAGTGTAAATTTTGTTATAGTCTGTGAAGATACTCTTCCCAGCCGACACATGTCTAAAAAAAATCTATTTTTATGCGCTCTCATGTTGCGATGGTTTCGGTCCTTATCTATTCCAGGAACAGGAATTTTATCTAGCCCATTCCACTTGGTTACCCAAAGTTTGAATATTTTCACCAGACATGTGTTAAACTCTAATCATCACAAAGGCTGGTTAGCCACAAAAATAGTATTTTAAGGTTTCGTCATCAAGTCACTGACTCCGAACGATCTATTCGTAATACGTACCCCAAATGCCCGATGAGAATATGAGAATACTTACTATTCTAACAAGTTCCCATTTACCGAGTTTCAAAAGTCCCTTAGTTTGATTGGATAACTGCAATATTATTAAATTAAGTGCATTTCGTGATTTCCCTGATCCCCGTCTGAAAGCCTATATTATTTTCGGGAAGCAGAAGCATTTTCCAAGAGAGAGATTGTTGCTAGAGCAGCCCAAAATAGCTTTTCTAATTCTTTTTTTAACTGTCCATATAGAAGTGAATGCCTAGATTGTCCTTTAAAGTGGTACTTTCTAACCCGAATAGCAATTTTTACTATAGAAGTCCAAACTAACTCGTTTTTCCATCCATTTTCGAACTTTCCATATAGAAGTGAATGCGTGGATACCCCAGCATTGCAGTTTTTACCTCTCGAAGAACCTATCACAATTTAGGTCTGTAATATTTAACACCGGTAACTCTTGTAAGATCTTCTGCTGGTTGGTTTTCCGATTGCCACAAATCCACTTAAGAGATATATCCAGCCGAAGCAGAGCTAAGGCGGCCTAATATTTTATACGAATCTGAATAGGTTCTATCGACAAAATTGTTTCCAAGTGGATTTGTTCTGATGGCACCGCTGATGCCTTAGCAACTTATAGGCTTTATTTTCAAATTAGGATGGGTCAAATTAGGATGGGTGTGGAGCCAGTATGCCATTCTCGGGCTTAAACCCTATTTTGAGCCTACATATCTTTTACATGAGAGCCTTAGTGTTGTTTCCAGTACAAATTCCTGTCAAGTATTTCTCCAAAGATACTTCACCTTTTCATGGACGCTAATAGTTTTGTCTAAGAACCGAGTCAATCTTAATTTTGTCTGCGCTTACATTAACTCCTCGCGGCCTAGCTCAGTTATATGACAATTCAAGTGTTTTTAAGCCTTTAAATTAGACCAGTGGCGTCCAAACACTAATACTATGATATTTGCGTTTGTAGTAAAGAGCTTTTTTTTCAGGGACGGAAAATTCAGTACGTTAGTACTTTTCCATCAACTTGAAAATAACTTTCAAAGAAACATTTTCAAATACACAACGATCAGTCTATATTCACTAAAAAAATATTTTTAATAAAGCGTGGGAACAGTTGTTTTTATTTATTGAAAACAATGACGGCGTTCCCGTATGTTTGGTTTGTTGTTATAATGCTAAATGCAAACACAAACAACCATTGAAAGGCAGTATAATACATGCCAAAAGAGATTTTTAAATAAAAATTTAGATAAGGCCAAATTAGAAGTTCAACTCAAATTAAAGTTTCAAAAGAAAAATTTGCCAATCGACCAATTTCAATATGAAAAAAATATCAAAGCAAAGAAGATTCCTTTTGTTGTTGCTCCACCCTTAGCAAAGCACTGCAAGCCTTTTGAAGATGGCATTTTTTAAAGATCTTTCAAAAGAAGAATTAAAGTGTTTTGGCTTAAATAAATTATAAAACTTATAACATTTCGAAATTCAAAATTTCCATCTTTGTATTATGCTCTCATATATGTAAAAGCTCTCGTCGAAGCTCGCTGTAGGTGAAAAAGCTTTTTTGTAAAAGCTTGCACATGAGTTGGACGCAACTGAATATGAGTTGGACGCATCTGAATTAGACGTTTAGCATTTGTCCCTCTTAAGAGTATCACTATCACAGTTGGAAAACTCTCATTGACTAAAATCCCTAGAAGATTTTTAATGGTGTCACACCCATAGGAGTGGTAAAAGAATGCAACCCTATGGGGTCCTACGGCACTCTCTGTTTGTAATACTTTGATGCCGAGAAACTTTTGGTCAAGACATTATTAAAGCCCGTATGACACTACATGTAAATCAAATGGGAGAGCTGCATTACCGACATCCAGATACTCATTTATTCTCAACAGTTGAACATCTAACACTCATTATTTTTCCATTTCTTCGTCAATATAAAATCAATACGAAATCTAGCAAGTGTCATACGGGCTAAAATGCTTCCCCTATATCAAGTTCTCTTAACGTGGTAAACCACCTCATGAAGGGCAGTTTATACTCAGGTTCCCTTTAAACACATGTAATGCTTGAATCTGAGCATGATTCGTTTCATGATTTTCAGAAGATGTCAGGTTTATCAGTTGATAAGCCTTAAGGTTTTCAAAGCCATCCATCATAGTCATAGCTTAGGTATTATAACAACTTTTGACATCTGCAATAACCTGTTGTTGTATGCTTATCTTAGGCATGCAGTGAAAAAAATCGGTGGCTGCTTCTGTTACCATATCGGTTCAAATATTTTTCAATCTCTTTTTTATTTCTAGATATGAGATTAGGAATTTACAAATGTGGACATGTTAATTTACTTGGTCTCCTTGAAATAGGTGGGTGCCTTTTAGGGAAATTTTCAGCTTAAAAAAATATTAAAAAAGGCAGTTTCTCGAATAACTCAAAAAATTTAGAGAACCATTCTAAATATATTCGTAAAAACATTAGGTCTGTACGAGGTAATTTTGGGTAAAGTCTGGTAAAATGAGAGTAAGCAAAAAATTCTCTCACAAAACCATAAAAATGCCCAAAATACTGCGATCGCACAAAACCACATTTCATACCCAAATATAAACGTCAAATTTATTCATATTAAAAAACAGTTTAATTAATTAATATATATGAAATGGCAAATTTCTACTTACATTTTCAAATCTATTTTTCAGAAGGAAAAGTTCTTTATAATAAGTTTTTAGTTAACTTTAATTTTTTTCAAAAATGCAAAACAGCTAATTTATTAGCAACAGCTGATGATTTGAAAATTTTACCATTTTACCCAAACAAAAAGTACGGGTAAGTTCTGGTAAAATGAGAAACACAATTATTCTCTCATGAACGCTCTCATTTACCCAATTTTTGTTACAAGAAACGCTTTCTGGTAAGATTGTTTTCCCGCGGGCACCCGCGGTAACGTACGTCGAACAGACCTATTAATTCCTTGTCTCCGCGAGTATAAAAGCTGTATAATATCTAGTGTTGCCAGATATTTTTTTAGTTTTCCCCCAAACTATTATTTCATGATTTTTTGTGGGAAATCGTTAAAAACAAAATTAAAAACATTTCAAAACGATAATTTGTTGCACAAAAATTTGAAACGCCTTTGAATGTCAAGCAAAACAAAAAAGTTATGAAATAATGTCTTCACCTTTTGATTAAAACTTGTATTTCTTAAAAAAAAATTTTTTACACATTAATCAGATGACTATATGTCAACGGAAAACGTAGACAAATATTTCTATTATGGGTTATCTTACTACTTATTCGCATAATGCTTGCGCTTTCCTAAAAGCTTTCCTTTTTCGCTTACAATCCCCTATAAATGCTTGCTTTATCTTTCCTTTTAACCCTCTAACAATATTAACACTTCTAACTTTCCGTCTTTGATTTAGTTGTAACCAGCTTTTTTTCAACATTAGCTATTGGATTGGGTGGAGTTTATTGTTCTAGTGAATTGCACCATATAATGTTAATTCACGTTTTTCGTTGGCCCATGGAATTATTCGATATAACACCATTAGGTAGAATTGTCAATCGTTTTGCCAAAGATATGGATACGATTGATAATGTTTTACCATTAAATTTACGTGTTGTTATAACACAAACCTATTCGGTAATTAAAAATAAATGCATTACTAAAATTTAACTCACAAGAAAGCTTTCCTAAGGGGAACCTCTTCGATTTATTCAAAATTTCGATATGTGATAGAGGAGCCAAATATGAAAACAATTTCTTGGCCTTAACTTGCTTATACCTAGTGGTATATTGAAAAAGAAAAATAGCTTTTTATTTTTTTCTCCCTCTATAACGTATCCAAATTTAATCACAAATCACTATGTTAGAATAAAATGTAATTTTAAAAAAGAAATACAAATTCGCAATCAAAATCAAAAACTATTGCTAATTGATAGTTTTGAACGAGTTTTTTTTTTAGAAAAATTTTCAAGTAAAACCCGTTTAAGACGAACTCAGATAGACAAATCAGACAAAATTTAAACAGAAAACAGATTTTTTTAAATTTATTGCATAGAATTCATTCAATAAATTAAATGAAATAATTACACATTTTCATAAATTTCATTTAAAAAAAGTTCAAAACTTGTGGATAATAAAATAATGCTTAACAAATTGTATCCCTATTAATACGATCCTCGCTTATAAGGAACTAATTTTACTTATCATAAGCTTTTATTATTATTAAAGAATTTAATTTTGCAACAATATTTGATTCATTACGAAAGCAAAAACCGCCCACTCAAGCTCTCATGGAAATTTTATCCACGAGACCGAACCGTTAGTGCTAAAATAAAAAAAAAGCGAAAATAGAAATTTAACTTTTTCAATACAAATTTAGAAAAAACGTTTCTTCAGATTAATTCTAAAAATTGATAACAAAAAATAATGTCTAGATTAGTTCGAGAAGAGGAAGGACCATTCGCGCTTCATGATTACCCAAATAAGGGTGACATAAAGCAAACGCACTTGTTGGGCCATTCGCGATTCATGATCACTCAAATATGGGTGACATAATACAAACGCATCAGTTGGGCGATCGCTATTGATGATCTGAGATTTTTCAAGGTAATCAATGTACAACATTCCAGCCGCATACTGATGCCATAACTTCACCAGCTGACTGTTGTGTCTTTGGCTTCTTCCGACAAGGTTCACCAGTTGCTCTCCACTCAGCTGAATGCTAATTCGACTCTAGAGTGAAGTGGCAGATCCAAGTTTCGTTAATTCTTACATATCGACACAAAAAGTCTATTATATCTCGCCGAAACAGCTTTAAACAGCTCTCAGAATTATCGACACGTTGTTGTTTTGGTGCACTGTGAGCAAACGCGGCACCTATTTTGAAAACAGCTTTCTCATGGACAAATGTTCATGCAAAATAAAGCCGACACTTACCTTCTATATCTTTTAGGTATCAGCTATCTCCTTTAACTTCACTTTACGATCCGCCAAAACGATTTTGTGAACTTTTTGCATGTTTTCTGTTATCAACACCTCTTTTGATGTTTGTACGGCCACTTTAAAAGTCAGCAAACCTCTTTTCTACCATTTGTCTCGATGGAGTAGAGTCCGAATAAGACTTTTCAAGCCAAACTTTGACAGGTATCATGTGAAGGTTGGTATTTCCAAAAAAGTCATAGTTTTGAATAGTGGCGCCACCTATGTATCAATCTACGGATTTTTCAGCCGGTGTTTTACACATATGACAGAGATTCGGCATGTTTTGCGCTCTCACAAAAAAATAAAAAGGGCCATTTTTGGCATTAAAACCTTTAAAGTAGTTAAAATTCTAATAAATTGAGTTTCTGCCTCTTTTTTAAAAGTTCACAGGAATTATTCACTTGTAAGTTGATTTGTACTAAAAATTAAATTTTTTGTAAAAACATCATTAAAACGTTTATTGTATCAAAGTTTATTTTGTACTAAAAATCAAATTTTTTGTAAAAACATCATTCAAACGTTTAATTGTATTAAAATTTTTGATAGATTTACTAGGTTTAATAGTTTTATTGTATTTTCCTAATCTTTGAATTTCTATACATTTTAGATACAAAACAATTTTGTAAAGAAAAGTTCTCAAAATCTATTAAAATAATAATACATAGTTATCTAAAACTAATAGTTTTTTTTATACAAAAAAAAAATCTTTGAATCCAACTACTTTTTAGTATAGAAAAGTCCGAGAAATTTAAAAAAATGTCCGTAAATAAAAATTGAGTAATTGTTCTGAAAAATATATCTAACATCAGAATACTTCCCAAGAAACATTTTTACGGACTCTCCGGCACGAACGGATTCATGAAGCCGGCTTCTACTGTACGTTTTCGGTCCGAAAATACGTATTCTTCAAAGCTTGTAAAAGTTTTGTTATTTTATTTTAAATATTTTTGCAAATAAATTAAAATAAAATTTGATATTCAAAATTAAAAAAAAACACTTACAAAAATCCGTTTTTTGTTGAAAAAACGGTACGAATACGGATCCGTAAACGGTCCGTCATTGACGGACTTTCAACGGACAACTCCGTTTTTCATCCGATATATCGGTCCGTAAACGGTCCGTCATTGACGGACTTTAAACGAACAACTCCGTTTTTCATCCAATATAGCGGTCCGTAAACGGTACGTAAATGACGGTATTTCAACGGATTCGAATCAGTTTCGATGCTCCTTAAAATCCGTTTTCTGGTCCGTATATGGATTCAGAAAACGGCACGTAAACGGAGTTGGATTCAGTTTATGACGGACCGAAAACAGTATGTAAACGGAACGTATTGTTTGTTGGGTTATTTAAAAAAAAAAAATCTGATTAAAATTCAATTTTCAATAAAGAAAATATAATAACAAAACTTTAAAAAATGTTACGATTTTTAATAATAAAATTTAGGGACTTTGGAGCGTATTTACATTGAGTTTAGAATCTCATTTATTATAATTTTAATCTTTTTATTAGTCGTGATCGTTTACATTGTCTATAATTGCTTAAAAAGCTATAATTGGCACTAATGAAAACAATTTAGTGATTTTTTGCTTTCAACGACGCTAAATCAAGGTAGATATTGCATTTTTAATTTATGCACATTTTTTAAGATTATCCAGTAATCTGCCAGATTATAAAATTTTGTATAGATAATCGCACAAGTTTTACAAGATTATCTGCAGTCTACATACCCTAAAAGTTTTTGATATAAAAAGATTTTGATAACGATTTTGTATTTCTTTTAAAAATTTCAACTCTCATTAATTCATTAAAATTTTTAAATTAAAGTTTTTTCTAAGGCCTAGAACTGAAACCAAAAATTAGTTCTATATCGTATTCTATACAATTTTATCTAATAACTTTAACTTCATTAAGTTTTATACTAACATTTACAACATTTTTTTTATTGAATTTTAGAAAATAACCAGTATTTCAAAACTGTAGTATTTTAGTTTTTAACAAATATTTCCCTAAATTTATATTTATTTTCCTTAAAAACCGCAAAAAATGTATATCTCTTCCTCTCTCTCTCTCCCTCTTAGTACTAATACATTTTGTATTTTCTTTGTCATTGGCCATTGGCTGCATTCGATGTGCCCAAATCTTACATAAGACAATGTTAGACAGTATCATGCACTGGCCGATGGAGTTATTTGATACAACACCATTGGGTAGAATTGTCAATCGTTTTTCGAAAGATGTTGATACTATTGATATTGCTTTACCATTAAATTGGCGTTTTGTGTTAAGTCAAACTTTTTCGGTAATTAAGTAATGAAAAAAAAAAAACAAAAACAATCTATTGAATACTAATATTAAACATTTCTTTTTTTTTAACATATACATATGCATCTCTAGTTTGAAATATTTATTAAAAAAATACTTGGAAGTCTTTGTAAGATTTAGTTGCACTAATATTCCATTCAAATTCATATATGCAAACTTTGAATTACGCATCTTACTAATACAGCAATTTCTACAGTTTTTTTTAACTATTTAGGGTGATTATATAGTTTAAAAAAATTTATCTCAGCTTTAAAAAAAAAAAAAACATAAACATAGTGAAAATATTGCAGAAGTTATTGAATTTATCATTACATTCTTAAGTCCATTGAATGTCATATTCTTCAAAATATAGTGTTTCAAACAAAGATTTTATTTTATTTTTAGAACATATAACTACAATATAATCGTAGGACTATTTCTATATTGCACACTTTTTATCTTTCTCTTTCTTATGCACAATTTTCCCTTAAACTGCAATAAAACTTACTATCAATTTACACTATTAAATGTCAATTGCACCATTTTCAACTTCAACACATTTCTAAAATGGCTTCCACGTTGGGCGCCATTTATGTTTCACTTATATCAACATGTTTTTTAAACAAATATGTATTTGCTAAACTTAAATAATTTTTCGAAATTGTATTCTAAAAATATTCGCCCTTATTTCATTTGGCGTCGTCAACACAAGACGACGTCGTTTTTTATCGTCTGTTAATCGGTTTTCCCATTGTCAATATTAGTTCCGTTCGTTTACTCAATAATTTGTACAAATTTGTTCAAATTTTTACTGGATGGCTTTACACAAATACTTAGTAAACTGAAAGAAAAAAGAGGGAATAAAATGACAGTTCTATGTTGAGAGTTTGCAAATTTTTGCCAGCAAGAATTTTCAAGCAGAAAAAACATATGGTTGAGAATCATGTGATAGATTTTTGTAAATACAAATAACAATGTTTTACAACTACGTGTTAAAAGATGATTTCTTGTGAATGTTGACCGTGGCTGCGCCTCAATTGGTTCAAACGCTGGGTCCAATTTTGGCATACTCTCTGCAACATATCGGCCGGTATCTCACGAATAAATTCTTCAATATTGTCATCTAGTGAGTCAACCGTTGCGGGCTTGTGTCTATAGACATGAGCCTTAATATAGCCCCACAAAAAATAATCTAAAGGCGTTAAATCGCAAAATCTAGGCGGCCAATTGACCGGCCCCAAACGTGAAAAAAACTGTTCACCTAACTCGCCTTTCAATTGGGCCATTGTTTTGCGTGCTGTGTGGCACCGTCTTGTTGAAACCACATGTCAGCCAAGTAACAGGTCAATTGAGAAGTTCCCCGCCTGAAACATAGATGGTGCTACTAGACTTAAGTCGATATGATTTTTAGTTAGCCCTAACCTTCAAAAGACACGTGAATAAATTTGACAGCTGTCGGATCATTAGTTTGTGAATTATAGCATTTTAAGTGAAGCAACTATTGTTATTGTGAAAAAAATGGATAAAAAGGAATTTCGCGTGCTAATAAAATATTGCTTTTTAAAGGGATAAAATACAGTTGAAGCAAAAACTTGGCTTGATGACAAAGTTCCGGACACTGCCCCAGGAAAATAAACCATCAAGGATTGGTATGCTAAGTTTAGACGTGGTGAAATGAGCACCGAAGACGGTGAACGCAGTGGACGCCCAAAAGAGGTTGTTACGGACGGAAACATTAAAAAAATCCACAAAATGATTTCGAATGACCTTAAATTGAAATTAAATGAAATAGCAGGTACCCTAAAGATATCAACGAATATTTGGGTATGAGAAAGCTCTGTGCAAAGTGGGTGCCGCGCGAGCTCAGTTTTGACCAAAAACAAGTCAGTGAAAACGAAGGCGAAAATCAATGTATTAGGCTTCGAATTGCTTCCGCAGATTGCTTCTCAGATCTCAAAAGAATGCTCACTGGGATGAAATTTTCGTCGAATGAAAAGGTGATCGCCGAAACTGAGGCCTATTTTGAAGCAAAGGACAAATCGTACTGCAAAAATGGTATCGAAAAGTTGAAGGGTCGCTATAACACTAGGCAACAGCCATTTTGTTATTTGGTTCTAGCATACTTTTTCTCATGGATTTGGACCTACTGAACACGAAAATGAATTTTAAAAATTTTTCTGTCGATTGGTTTGCGAGATACAAATTTTTTAATTTTTTTTTTTTAATTTTTGGAGGTACACTTACTATTTTGAGCATATCTTTAGTCTTCTTTGACCTATTTTATCCTACTACTACTCAAATTAAAGACAATTGAGCCGTCTACAACTTATTCTCAGAAAATTTTCAAATCGGGTTAGTAGTTTTGATGTTGGCGGCTTAAAAAGGTTAAAAAACTGCGTTTTTTTAGTAAAAATGTGGCTGAAAAATTCATATAAAAATTCATATAAAATGTAAAACGCGATGTTAACAGCGATTTTAATTTTTTTACGTATAGCTGACACTTTTCCAAAGAAAATAAGCCCTTACTTAACAAAATCTGATGACAAATGGCCGACTTATTATTTTTTTGGTAAACGACCGAAATTCCGCTATTTCACGATTTTTTGATTTTCATTATTTGCACAGCTTACCTACCCAACGCAAACGAATAAATACATTTGAACTTAATTTAAAATAAACAAATTAGTCTTCGTATATTATTTTTTAATTTATTTACAGCACTACATGCTCAATGTATCGCACAATTAGCTAAACTAACGAAATTAAACTAACTAATTAAATTAAGCAAATCAACGCACAAAAAAATGAGTAAAAACAAAGATATAAGTGTACATTTTATGCCATGTGGAAAAACTGCTGACTTCTTCTTTGTTTTTTGTATTCGCTGCAATCGGTCTCACGTATTAGGGTTCAAATATAGTCACCCATCATAGCCGTGTCATAGTTGCCCTGATAGCGTCGTTCCATAGCCTTCAATTCCTGATGAAAGCGCTCGCCGTGTTCGTCGCTCACGTCTCCTAAATTCTCAGGGAAAAAATCCAAATGAGAATCCAGAAAGTGTATTTTAAGTGACATGTGCACTCCCATGGCTTCATAGTTCTTTACCAGATCCTCAACTATGTCCTTATAATTCGGGCTTTTGTTGTTTCCTAAAAAGTTTTCCACAACAAGCCTGAAGGAATTCCATGCTGCGGCTTCGATGGGTGATAACAGCTTTGGGAATTTTTCATCTTTCAACATTTTTTTTATCTCGGGTCCTGCGAAGACTCCTTCTTTAATTTTTGCCAGCGAAAGGTAAGGGAAAATTGACCGTAAATAGGCAAAAGCTTCACCTTCTTTGTCTAATTTTTTGGCAAAATTTTTAATCAAACCCAATTTTATGTGCAGCGGCGGAAGTATTATATTTTCACGGTTCTCTATTAGTGGTTTGCGCTGAACATTCGCTTCTCCAACTACAGGTTTCGTTCGTACCGGCCATTTTTTTTTTATATAATGCTGATCATCAGCGCGGCTATTCCAAAGGCACAGAAAACAGCAATGTCGCGTATAGCCTCCTTGGAGTCCACACAGAATGGCCACAACTTTAAGGTCGGCGCATATTTTCCAATTGTATTTCCTATACTCTATGCATTTCAGCAAAATGTCCATAGTTTCATAGTTCTCCTTTGAATGAACCGCATGAGCAATAGGAACAGATGGCTTTTCATTCCCATTATGTAAGAGAACTGCCTTCAAGCTCTCTTTGTTGCTGTCAATAAACAACCTCCATTCGTTGGGGTTGTGAATTTGGTGAAGCTCTTGGAACAAGCCTGAAATGTCGCTGCAAAAACATATTTGGTCTTTCTTTGTATAAAATTTTGCATACTCCTTGTGACGGTTTCTGTACGCTGATACTTTCACTTCTGAAGCCGCAAATCCACACTGTATCATCCGAGACGCAAAAAGTTCGGATTTCTCCTTAGTGAGACCAAAATCGCGCACCCAATCGTTTAGTTCGGCCTGTGACAGTAATTTTCGCTTTGCACCCGGCTCAAATTCGCTTGCATTTGACTCAGACTCTTCTTCTGACGATTCTGCTTTTTGAAGAGATGCACCAGGGCACACTGGATATGGCACATCATGCGAATGTGGTACTGGAAGCGCAAACGATCCCACTTGAGCGTAGTTCCATTTAAAAAATCTTCCTACCCCACTGTTTGTGGTGAGGCAAAAATAACAGTCTGTGGAATGGCATAGCGGCTTTTTCCACATCATTGGTGTATCGAATTTCATATGGCGGCTAAAATTAAAATAAATTACTATATTCGCTATGTATAATGTGTTTAAATAAAAATTCTTACCTTCCGCCAGCTGCCCAGTTGGTTAAGATTATATAGCAAAGATCACACAGCGACTTAGGTGTCCATGGTTCTGTGATATTTGGTGAAATACCAAAATAATTCAAATAGTGCAATTGTACTGCTGGAGTAAACTTGTGTGCGTGATTTTTTTTTATAAACTGGCCACAAACATTGCAGAAATTGTCTGGATCGTTCAAACACTCGAACACACGTAGTCTTTTACTCATTGTCTTCCTTGCGTTTTCTAAATATTAACTTCTTTACACTTTCACAGACAGTTTTGAAATGCAATTGATAACCGTGTCTCCTTATGTTTAAATATGTATGAGCATGTAGTGCTGTAAATAAATTAAAAAAAATATACGAAGACTACTTTGTTTATTTTAAATTAAGTTCAAATGTATTTATTCGTTTGCGTTGGGTAGGTAAGCTGTGCAAATAATGAAAATCAAAAAATCGTGAAATAGCGGAATTTCGGTCGTTTACCAAAAAAATAATAAGTCGGCCATTTGTCATCAGATTTTGTTAAGTAAGGGCTTATTTTCTTTGGAAAAGTGTCAGCTATACGTAAAAAAATTAAAATCGCTGTTAACATTGCGTTTTACATTTTAAATGAATTTTTATATGAATTTTTCAGCCACATTTTTACTAAAAAAACGCAGTTTTTTAACCTTTTTAAGCCGCCAACATCAAAACTACTAACCCGATTTGAAAATTTTCTGAGAATAAGTTGTAGACGGCTCAATTGTCTTTAATTTGAGTAGTAGTAGGATAAAATAGGTCAAAGAAGACTAAAGATATGCTCAAAATAGTAAGTGTACCTCCAAAAATTAAAAAAAAAAAATTAAAAAATTTGTATCTCGCAAACCAATCGACAGAAAAATTTTTAAAATTCATTTTCGTGTTCAGTAGGTCCAAATCCATGAGAAAAAGTATGCTAGAAACAAATAACAGACAAAAGTTTGTTATTTGTGACCTAGTGTAATCAGTGTGTCACCCTTGAAGGCAACTATGTTGAATAAAAAAAACGAATTTTGCCAAAAAAAATGTGTTTTAGTATGATAGGCCTGGGTTTTTTCAATTGACCTGTTACATCTCTTTTATTTTGGACAAAAAACGTTTGTAATCATCGCACGGAAGCGCCCGCCATTCGTCTTTGAAAAAATACGTGCATTTTTCGGGATGCAATGGCAGTTCTTGCAATGCTTCTGGCTGCTCTTCACAGCAAATTCAGCTGTTCTGTTTGTTGACGTACCGATTGAGCCAAAAAAGAGCTTTGTCGCTGGAGAAAATTTTCGATGGAAATGCATTTTTCACACAGCACGAATTTTTATAATTAACTTCAATAATTTGCAAAAGTTGTTCGTTTGTAAGTCGATTCATGGTTGAATTATAAATCAAACTGAATATGTTTGACAGTAACATGTTACACAAAAACAGCTGAGCTAACAAAAACAGTGTTTCCAAGAAGAAAGTTGCTAAAAAATCACCCTTTATTGTAAAATGAATTATGTAAAAGATAAGAAAACCTTGTAAAATATTTCTGCTTAATATTTTACAAGAATCTTCATATTCCATATCGGCCAGTTGTAATTTATTGTATTGTATTTGGTTCTACCAATCAGCTTGTAGTAACTTGTAAATAATTACAAATTTTCCGTTCGCGTACTTCTTTAGAAAATTTTTATTTGTTACTGAATAATTCTTACTAGACTAAACTGAGAAAAGTAAACGAATAGACCTATTGACTACTATCGATAACTGTCAACATATTTTTTGTATTCTTTAAGAAAATTTGACGTCTTTATGTCGAGTTCAATTTTTTAGTGTAGTTTTTTACAAAAAAAAAATAAATAAAATGGAAAATATTAAAATAAAAGTAACAAACTCAAGCCAATTGAAAACATAAAAACTTCTTGTTATTTTTTTGTAACTTCCTTTTTATTTTTAAATTTTTTTTTTTAAATAACAATTTAGAAACATTTCAAACAAAAAATTGTTAGAAATCGAATTTAAATTTACTTAATATTTTATAATACATTTTTTTTATGTAGAATACAACGAAAATAAATTACAAAGTTACAATCATAGCATTTAAGCTAAAATATCTTTTACGATAAGGTTTCACAGGAAAATCCTATTTTTTTAGAAAAGATTTAGTTTGACTATAGTTTTTTCGGCCTCTGTAATTTCAATCTGTATTCATTGTGGACAAACTGTCACAGACAGAATCTTCGACCAGCCAGTCGTCTGTGATAGTCCCAAGTTAAAATTATTTTCGAGACAGCTTGTAAAATCCCTGGGCTAAAAAGCGTAACGTTGCTGCAAATTTTTTGGCATTCGGAATAAACGTTGATCTGTCTCCAGCACATACCTAAATGTCGCTTTGTTCAGCCGAAAATAGCTTTCAAACCTTTAAAAGATATAATAAAATGTATTTCCTGCAAATATAGGACTTCGAATTTAACACATTTCATCAGGAAATTTAAAGATGTTACATATCTGCTGAGAAAAAAAAAAATCTTCTTTGCACTATTAATTTTTTTTTTATTTTCGTCATTATTCGATTCAGAATTATAATCGAGAAGAAAAAACATTTTATATTAAAATATACAAATGTATTTATTTTTTCCAAACAATATTTTTTCAACGAAAATTGTAAATAAAATTATCCAGCAGACGCAAATATTAGCTGTGTTCCCTTACTTTCTGGGAAAAGTTCGGTAAAATGAAAGTAAGCACAAAATACTCTCATAAAATGACAAAATTACCCAAAAGTACGGGAACGCAAAAAACCACTTTTCTAGCCCAAAAAAAAAAATGTCAAATGCATCAGTGATGCCAAATTTTTAGGTGCAATAAATGTAACACGGCAAGTGAAAACGCGCTAATGGAGAAATACGAAAATTGAAATAAAAGACTCAAAAAAATATATTAAAATTGACCGCTGCTTACAGTGGCACGAAATTTCGAGATTTTGATATTTTCCTCTTTGAAAAAACACACATAGTTATTTCTAATAAAAAAATATTTCTCATAATTTAATGTCTATGAGCTTTTTTTCATTGTTTTTTCAAAGTGGTGTATATCAAAAATCTCGAGATTTCGTGCCAATGTAAAAGAGGGGGGTTACAATTTTCAAAAAAAAAACGGTAAGAAAAATTAAAAGGTGCCGATATGTCCCTTTTTTATAAACAGAAAATATTTGCAGTTTTTAGAAAGTAAAAAACCGCTTATTGTAACACGAAAAGGGCTAAATTAGCATCGCTGAAGTTCCTTACTTTTATTTTTTACAATTATAAAACAGCTGTTTTTGTTTATCAACTGTTCTTTTGACAATTTACTCAAAGAAAAAGTCTGGGTAACTTTCGGTAAAAAGAGGAACACTAATACACTCTCATAAACGCTCTTATTAACCCAATTTTCGAGTACGGGAACGCTTTTGGGTAAATTTGGGTAAGTTTGGGAACCCGCGGTAACGTACGGGAACAGACTTATAACTGTGTATTGCATATTATTAAAATTATCGATAAACAGTCATAGGAGTCCTAAGACTGTTAGGGAGTTCCAAATTGGTGTTGACGTTGAGTTAAAGTGATGTTGGCTCAAAATTGATGATGATGATGTTGACGACGCCAAATAGAATAAGGGTGAATACAACAAAAACATGTCAATATAAAACATTCAGATCTGTTTGAAATATCTTAAATAATTTCGATTAAAATTTTGTGTTCAAAAGTCTAAAATTGTTCGTGTAAAATATTTTATATTGCACACAGATGTATTTAACGCAAATTAAGTTTAAATATATATATTTTGGCAAAGTTGTTTTGTTGAGTATCCATAATCTGGTAAAGTTGTGATTGTTGTAAAAATTTAGCATTTTATTTTTATTTTTTTGTTTTAATACAATTTTTTGTTTTGTTTTAATACAATTTTTGTTTTTTTTTTTGCAAAATTATTTAATTTTCAAAAAAGTTGCAAACATCATTAAATTGCAAAAATAATTATCGTTTTAAATAATTGTTATATTAAATAATTTAAATAATTTTGAAATTTATAATTCATCTATCAAATTAAAAGAGGACAATTTTGAATTAATTCCTTGACAATAAATTTATTTTTTGTTTTGAATTAATTTATATAATTTTAGTTGCAATCATTTGTTCTTATAATAAAAACTTTGTAAAATATTTTTTGCACAGAAAAAATTCTCATGTATTTAATATGTAATATAACAAATATTGAGATAAAAACAAAAAAGAAATTGTCATACCAGGGTAGTTCGAAATGTTGTTAGCCTAACAATGAAAAATAAGAATTCAATTTTTAACCTTAAAGAATGGTAAACATATTTTTTAACTCTTTAATGGCACATTTCACATTTAAAAACCAAATATTTGTTAAAACAAAAACATATTTATTTCATGTTTGGTAAGAAAACTAAACAAAAAACAATTTATTTTTTTGGATATATCGCAAAAAAAAATTGCCTCGCCTCACAGGTTGTTTACCATTCTAGGGTTAAAATTATATATTTTTTTTTTCAATATAATCTTCTGAAATTTCAATACACTTAGTCTAGCGCCTTTCTGAAGCTCTGCAAAATAATCGTTTATAGATGCAATTGCATTTTCATTCTAAGTAAAACGCTTGCCAGCAAGGAGTTTTTTTAGTTTTGGGAACAGGTAGAAGTCACATGCAGAAAATTCAGGAAAAAAGTGTCTGATCAAGCACTTCATACTTCAATTCGTTGAATTTTACCATTGCTAAAACGCTTTTGGTTGCTGGTGCGTTATCTTGATGAAACATTATTTTTTGTGTTGTAAACCAAGTCGCTTTTCTCGAATTTTCAAATTCACTTGATCCAAAATGGTACAATAATATTCTGAATTCATTGTTTGAAGTTAGTCGATAAAATACCTTTGTAATTCCAGAAAACCGTTGGCATAATCTAACCAGCCGATTGAATCGAAATGAAATTTAACATGAGTTCATAAAACATATGGAGTATACCACAACACTTCTATATTTTTGCTGCCTCTATCGCAATGTCAGGCTTAGAACACTTCGAACGGCACTCTAAAGGCTACAGTAGGTTTTGAGCCCAGGTCTTTAAAACACAAAATGTTTGTATACAACAGATCTTCCATTTAAGCTACGTATTAAGGCATTGGAAATTTATTGTTTAAATTAAAATGTATGAAAAAAAGTTTTTAGTACAATAAAATCTTGAGAAAACTTAATTTTTTATTAAGAGCTGTAAGACCTATGTGACAACTTTGCCAGAATAAGGATAATAATCTTAAATCAAATGTGATTTCCGTAATTTTGTTTTGTTTAATTTTGCCTTAAAAATATCGATAAATCTTCTCCTCTTTTTCTCTTTTAGTAATATTACAATGTGTATTTTCGCTATCATTGGCCATTGGTTGCATTCGTTGTGCCCAATCCTTACATAAGGCATTATTAACCAGTACCATGCACTGGCCTATGGAGTTGTTTGATATCACACCATTGGGTAGAATTGTAAATCGATTTTCAAAAGATATTGATACAATTGATACAGTTTTACCACATAATTGGCGTGTTGTCATTACACAAGTTTTTGCGGTAATTAATCAATACAAAAAAAAAAGAACATCAAAATTTCTACATAAAATACTATACACAGAAAATGTTTGAAACAAATGGGTTAAATAGCTTTATTGACATTTCTTTGTAAGAACTTTACAAAACTTATCAAGTTTGCTAATTTCTTTAATCTAAAAACTTGGTAAATGTTTGCAAGTTTTTGTTTTAATTATACAAACGAATTTGAATAGAACTATTTACATTTTTTTTTAATTTTTGCGTATATGTTATACTAATCACTAAATCATACTAAACAATATTTTCCATTCTTTTATTTAATTTTTATTATTAACACCACCAGTTATAATTATTTTCTGTTGGAAACATTTATGTTAACTTCGAAATTTGCGATTTCTACAGTTATTTTGAATATGATTATTTCTAAAATTTACCCTTTTTTTTTTAAATACATAAAAATACAGTGATGTTTGAAATGTTATAATAGGAACATTTTACATTTTCTCAGCTTTGAGTAGAGCGCCTCGGTAGGTTAGTTGGTACAGGGTTTGATTCCCACCAGATGCTCTTGTCTGTTTACGCTATATCGATCCGATAGTCTTTGTTGCTTGTGCTCGGTCAGGGTATTAGGATATTATTTGTAAATATGTAATAATATGTATATAGTAGTTATGGTGATGCAAACTGTACATATTGGTATTATGTTTAAAACAGGGACCGTAACTGTTATGACTTTTATTTTTTTTATTTCTGCCTTAAAAAATAAAAATAAATTTTTGCCTTTAAATATTAAAAGTTAAAAAATAACTTTTATTTTTTGAGTAAAATAATAAAAGTCAAAAATAACTTTTAATTTTTGCCTTAAAAAATAAAAGTCAAAATTAAAAGTTATTTTTTGACTTTTATCAAAAAAGGCACAAAAAAGTCATACAAAAATTTGCATGTACATCACCTATGTATCATAATGATAAGAACCAACATTTTCTACGATCATTTTTTATGTGTGCTTTTTTGATGTAAATTTTTAAAAATAACAGTTATTTTCTGTCCCTGGTTTAAAACACCATCATAAATACACGTAATTTACTAATTTTTTTATTTATTAAATTAAATTTTTCTATATTATTTCTATTCACAATTTTTATATATATAAACATTTTTGGCGCTCCTTGTTTCACGTACAGTAACGCACATATTTATTGGCACAGCCAGAATTTTTAACTTTACACCTGAATCACAGCCATTTCGAGCATTGTACTACACTCAGAAATAAAAAATTAGTAGAAAAATTTGTAAACGGTTTTCAATCCCACTTTACTATTTTCGTACTGATTTTTAGTAAAAAATTATTATTTAGCAAATCTTTTTGCTATTTACATTTTACAAATTACAGAATTTTTACAGAATATTTACAAATTTTCGTTGCTAATTTCAGAAATCATTTTACAAATTTTTGAAAACCGATTTGCTAAAATTAGCAAAAAAAAAAGTACTAATTTTAAAAAAGTCGATATTGAACGAAATGTTATTTCTAATTAAAACTTATACATACAAACATAAATTGCCCTAAAATGTTACATAGGATTAAAAAATGGATCGAAAGTGAAGATACCGACTCATGTCTGAAAATAGGACATCCACTTAAAATAGCACTAAAAAGGGTTTTTTAGTTCTAAAAATCAGCCCTAAAAACAATTAAATTTAACCTTAAAAGTAAAGTAAAAGTAAAAAAAAAATTGACTAAAATATTTTTCAAAAAGGAAATTACCAAATTAAAACAAAATAATAAATTCGTTTATGTTTTAACAATTTTTAAGATTTTTAAGCCTTTGATTTTTTTTATTTTGTATAAAATATTTTTTAAAAAATATAATCAAAATTTTTGATGCTCGATAAAAAAAAATAATCTAAAACTTTGTACTAATATTATTAGTATTTAGTAATTTTTTTGCTGATTTTAGCAAACAGATTTTAAATTCCACTTTACAAAAAGTCTACTAAAATTTAGTAGCGGCTACTAATTTTTCTACTAATTTCATTGTACTACACGTCAGCAGACATGTGTTGATAAGATTAGCAAAAAATACTACTGGGCTCAAATTAGCAGAATTTCCCGTAGTAACAGCAAAATTTTCAGTTGCCATTACAGACTTTTTTTGGTGAGTGTAGTAAAAAAAATGTTTGCATATAGATTTTTTGATTTAATAACTTATGTATATGATTTTTATTTAACATTTATTTTAAGAACGTATTTATAAAGTATTAAACAAAAAAATATACCGATTCTAGGGCACAAAACTATTTTGGCATAATATATTCAAATGCTTATGAAACTTAAAAATTCTGATATAATATTGTAGATTTAATATTTTTTTTGCTTTATAACAGCTTATAGACGTTTTGGCATGGAATGCACTAATTTTTTGGTTGTTTTTTTGTTTTGCAATTTTTTGCCATTCATCCAATAATGCCTACTTTAATAAGAAATCAGTCGAAATTCTTCACTTTTTCACTCGTTTATCGAGATCCTCCCACAAATGCTCAGTTGGATTGAGGTCTGGAGATTGTGGTGGGTGCGGTAGACCATGTGCGATTTTATGTATTAACCACATAAGCACGTCATTGGCTGAATGCTTCGGGTCGTTGTCTTGTTGAAACGTAAAAGAATTTGGCAAATTTAACTTGTCAGCACTTTTTTTAACATTTTTCTTTAAAATATTTAAATAAACTGATTTGTCCATAATGCCATCTATGAAAATCAGCTCACCAACATTCGAAGTCGACATGCAACCCCACACCATAACTCTTCCTCCGAATGTTTTACTGTTGGCACAAGGTTTGCTTTTTCGTATGCCATATTAGGTTTTCTCCACATTTCAATGCGACCATCATTGCGGAATATGTTGAGCTTGCTCTCATTCGAGAAGAGCACTTGGTCCCAATAATTGATATGTTTGCTTATGTATTCTTATAGACTAAACGCTTCATTTAATTTGGTTTACGTCTGGCAATTCGAGCATTATAATCGGCCTAATACAGCACTCTTCTGATCGTCATGGGATGAATATCCTCTCCAAAGTCTTCTTTAACTTTACAGACAATCTTTGTTGATGTTTCTGTTTCTACTTTTCGCATTATATGGTTACACTCACGATCACTTAAAACTCTGGGACGGCCTGTTCGTTTAACATTTTCGAAGCTTGGCTGTCCTTTAAATCGATTTACAATAATTCGGATTGTGAAATGGCTCCTGTCTAATATTTCACCTATCTCGGCGTAAGATTTGCATTGATTGTGCAGGTGCAGTTTTATTTTTCGTTGAGATACATTAGTTTCTTATTGTTTTGGGCTCATTTTATGATTTCGTGAGTTAATTTCTTTATTTTTAAAACAAGCTGTCACATTAACTGAGTATGGTTAAGGAAATGTTTAGAAGTCATGGACGATTTTGTATGGACACTTTTTCGATATTTTGACGTTTTTGCCAATTTTTATGACGTCATATTTCGAAAACCGAAAGGGTTTGGGGTCAAAAGGTTAATGATTTGATAAAAACTACACATTTACAATATTTGTGGCGAATTTCATTAAAATCGGAGATGACAAATCCGAATGCTGTGCAGTTTGACATGGAATGGCCCAAAAAGATTTATTTAGTGGCAAACGTTTTTGCAGCAATAGACTATTTAGAATGGTTCTAAATGAAAATGAAAAAGCTTGTTGTGCCAATAAATATGTGCGGTGCTGTATATGAAAGATAAACAATGCATAAATCATCTTACACAGTTGTATTTTTTGTGTGTCATTTAAGGGTTGCATACGAGGGCGGATCAATAAGTCCGTGACTTTTCGAACTTCCCTCGTAGTTATATAAAATGCAACACTGCTCCCATCAAGTACCACCCGTTAATAGACTACTGAGCAAGTTCCGTCATTTACTTTGCGTTTAACAGCAGGATTTTTCGTGGTCCATAAAATAGCATTTGTTTAATCAATAATTTCATCGTTAGAGCTAAATCTCATTCCACCGAGCCATTTCTTTAGGTTTCGAAATAGGAAATAGTCACTGGGGGCTTAATCCGGAGATTACGGCCCAATTCATGGATTTTTGCTGTCACACGATTCCGTTGGTGGTCGATTGTGAGCAAACGCGGAAGCCATCTTGCGGAAAGCTTTGTCATACCCAAGTGATCGTGCAAAATTGAAACCACTGAGCCATGTGAGATGCCTATGTCTTACACAATCTATCGCACATTCAATCTCCGATCGGCTAACACCATATCGTGAATTTTTTAAATTGTTTTGGGGGAAGAGACCTCAACTGGGCGTCCAGAACGTTCGCCATCTTTCGTGATTGTAAGGCCACAACGAAAGTCAGTAAAACATTTTTTTACCATTGAAATCGATGGTGCAGAGCCCCCATAGTATAATCATGAGTATGCCCATTTATGAACATATACAAGCATATGTACGATCATATATATTTCGAATTTCACATCAGACACCATATTTTATATATTTTTATAAACTTTGGTCAAGCTTTTTCGAAGTTATTGGCCTTTTGTGCTCCTGCTTACGGCAATCTAAAAAAAACATGTTTTCGCTTTTAATTAATTTTTAACTGATTTATTAGTAAATATTATTTCTGATAAATAATTAATTTTTTATTGCATGCTAGTTAAGCTCCTAATACAAATAATGCAAAATCTTAAAACGAGTTATATAATTTTCTTTCAAAATATTTTCATATATTTTTAGTTTCCTCCAAAACAAACAAACAAAAAAAATCTTCTTTCTCTCTCTTTCTTTTAGTATTTATTCATTTAATATTTTCCATATCATTTGCCATTGGTTGCATTCGTTGTGCCCAATACCTTCACGAGATGTTATTAAAAAATATGTTGCACTGGCCGATGGAGCTATTTGATACTACACCTTTGGGTAGAATTGTTAATCGATTTTCAAAAGATATTGATACTGTGGATACAGTTTTACCATTAAATTTTCGAATTGCCATTAATCATATTTTTTCGGTAATTTCAAAAGTATTAAGAAGACATCATTTCACAGTGAATGGAACCCATAGAAAAAGGAATAAAAGTAGCTGGAGGATCGATTATATTTTAAATTCACATTATCTAAAATATAAACTTTTAAAATCCACGACCGATAGTTTGGATCTGCCATTTTGAATAATTCGGATCTCAGAGCAACCTCTAAAACTTTTTATGTGATCTTTTCATTTTGCATATGACACCTTATCGATCCTCCTGCTATTTTTGTACCCTTTTTCTATGGGCTCGATTCACTGTAAATTTTCAAACTTCTATTAATGATTTAATTTTGGACAATTTAATTATTAACCCCTTCAGTAATGTTTTGTGTTAATCCCTTTTGTTTAAAACAATTTTTACTAATACTGCGACTTCTACAGTTTATTTCAGTTTTGTTAAATATGTTTGAAAATTAGCATATATTATTTTTCAAAATACACAAATGCAGTGGTGTTACTTACTTTAAGTGTGGTTTAGACCGAAATCAACGAAAAATTGGTTAAAGTGCTGCCAACTTGGACGTTGTTTGGTGCAGTCACTCCTAATCGCTGTATCTAAAAAAGTAAAGGTACGATTGGTCCGAACTATATTAAATACTGCGATTTAACAGAACTACACCAAATGACGTTTAAATTGGAGACGCTATAAATCGATCTATTGTCAGAGATTTGCATATATTAACTCAATTTGAACTTAATGCTCTCAAAATTTAATTAAGCTTTATTAATTCAGTCCTCAAGAATTAAATGTAAATGAGAATTTATCAAATAAATTACTTCTTAAGGTGCGGTCACATTAGGCAAATATTTGACGAAAACCGTCAAATATTTGTTTGCCATAGTCTGACCACAAAATATTTTTGAGGGGCAAACAACAAAACAGCTGATTTTGGGAAAATAAAATTATTTGCCATCAAACAAAAATGTGCCTAATGTGAACATAGTGTGAACACTAAAGGGCAAATATTTTCCTCATTTTTGGGCAAACAATTATTTGATCTTACAAAATGTTTGTAAGAGCAAACAATGTCAAATAACAGCCGTTTCAACAGTTTTGTCAAATATTAATACTTAAATCATTAAAATCTGAGAAAAATCGTCTAAATATCTAAAATCTTAAAACTGAAATGATTTTATTTGTTTGAAACTTGTATATTTATTAGTGTTTCCAATTCGGTTAATAAATTACCCGATTCATCGATTATTTGGCTCTATTTTGGTTAATGTCAAAACAAATAATTTAAACTTAAAAAGAAGATAGTGTTGTCAAAAATATTTAGGAATTCGCTTATTCGCATCACTAGATGAAGATCAAAATGGATGAAGATCAAAATGGAATTTCCGTTTTAATAACTACAATATTCTTGGAAATTTTTCGACTTAATTGCTTTTTGTGCAAAAATCAAACTTGGATATTTTAAAAATAGAAACACGCAGATTTTCATACCTTTTTTTACTAAAAAACATCTTTAACTCTAAAGCCCAAAACAAATAGTGAAATTGCCTTAGTTCGTGATTTTCGCAAAACCTGTATAATATTTTTAAGAACTTCTTATTGAATTTTGTTTGAAAGCTGATTTTGTTTGTTAAGAAAATTTTTTATATTCAATTTTACCCAGCGGCTATAGAATGGCTACACTGAATTTATCAGTTTTAGGCTTTAGGGATTATTTCCACTGATCAAGATTCTACCAAGATTCTATGGCAATATTTCTTCGGAATACTTTAAATTTAACTAGGTATTTTACAAAAAGCAGCTCTTTGTGTTTTTATTGATAAAATAAAAACATTTATATTGCATTAATCAATTAATTACAAATTTTCCGATTAATCAACCCGGATAACCGATTAATCAATTTTCTTCATTTTTCGAATAATGCCCTAACCGGTTAACCGGCAGTGTCGAATAATTGGAAACACTAACATTTATAAAAGTTTTAGAGGGGTTTAATTAAATTGTTTAAAACCTATCTGAACTTAAAAAAAAATATTTTGATTTAAAATCTAAAAAATAAGGGTTCTAAAGAACAAAGTGAGATGAATTTTAAAATTTTTGTAAGTTTTTTTATTAAAGTTAATTTTATTAAATCACTTTCATTCAAGTTCGGTTTACTTAATTTTTGACAGACCAATTTTCCGAATTTCAAAAATCTGTTTTTTTGCAAGTAACATCGTATGCTTTTGAGACAATCAACAAAATCAAATAGGAAATTTCTGATCAAATTAAAAAATTAGAAGCAAACTAAACAAAATTCAAACATTTTTGAAACATATGTTATTTTAAAAATCGTATGCAATTGTATGTACACTATAATAGATGCAAAGAAAAAATCATTTTATGTATATTACCCAGTTACTTAAAAATGTTTGCTAAGAAAACTTCAGCGTTTGATATACAATCTATTACTATGTAAAGATTTTTTTCTGTGTACAAGAATTTTCGAAAGATAATATTACATGATTTTGCAATAGCTGTTTTTATGCGTCGGTTTGTGTCATTCGCATACTAATTTGACTTAAGTAACGCTAAGCGTTGGCTTATGCCAAATATATATGGTAGTGACTTATGCCAACTTTAATAGCTAATGTAGGATTCAGCAGTTAATTTATATTTCAGAATATATTGTTAAAAGTAAAATATTTGTGCTTTTGCCGTTAAAATTAACATCTAGATGTCAACACTTAAATAAAACAAACACATAATCATATGTTTCGTCACTTTGTTTACAAAATAAAATATTAAATAAAAACTTCGGCTGAAGTTTACATTTTTAGCCACCCTCTTATAAGATATATAACCCCTTGGGAATTAAAAAAGAAAATTTAATTTATATATGTTGTTAAGGTGGCAGGAGCTTCTAGGACGCGCTTGGTCCAAAAAACCGAAACACACCCAAAAGTTAAAGGAAATTTTCTCACGATTCCAAATATGGATTTTGTTCCAAAATCCAGCAAATAGAATTGGCGTTAGGTGCATTTCAATTAAACTTTAGATGGTACAAAAGGAAAAGTGAAGTTTTCGCTTTGAAATAAACTGAAATTTATTGTTCATATTAAACGGAATGGCATTTAGTAAAAAAAAATGAAAAGTTTTGAGAAATAATTGCGCGATTTAAAAAAAATATATTCGTCTGCGGCGCTACGTGCCGCAATGCACCTAAAATTTAAATTTCGTAAAAAAATCGAGCGGTTTTTAAAAAAATTTTCGACTGCGGTGCTATCTTCCACATTGTACCATTTTGTAAAATGGGCGATTTTCAGTTTCTGCTATCACCACCCTAAGGTAATCCCTGGGTAACGCCAACGATAGCAACTACAAAACACTAGTATTTTTTAACATCTAAAAACCTAACGCTAATTCTGTTTCACGGATTCTGAAGAAAATTTCCTTTAATTCAAGTTATCACACTTACCATTTTTGGTGTGTTTTGTTTTTTTGGAAATATCGCGTCTAGGGTCCCCGACCCCCTTAACACCAAAAAAAGTATTTTTTCATTCCAGAGGGGGTCATATCTTTTTTCCGCAATTCTATTTCCCGGATCTTAAACAAAATGCATGTTGGGAATCGTAAGAAAATTTTCTTTAATAAAAGCCGTCACACTTACGATTTTTGGTGTGTTTTGTTGTTTTTTGAACCGACACACTTAACTCCATAGAGATTTTTTTCTAATTCCAGAGGGGGTGATATTTTTATATTTTTTTGAGGGTGTCCGAAAAAGTTAACTTTTGCCAAAACTTCTTTTTAACGTTTTTCTCCTCTTCCATAAGAACCGATACGGCTTCAAAGCACAACTCAAAAAAACTTGTACCATCCTTTATCAGATTTTAAGTTTTTATAGTTTTTAATTTTTGAGAAAATAAATCTATGTTTTATTATAGTTTGATCAAACAATTTTTATTGTCAAATATTTGTTCAAGTGTGACCATAGGGCAAACATGTTTTCCCCATTTTTGTTTTTCACTATTTGAAAGTTGTTTGATCAAACAAAAAGAGGCAAATAAATGTGTGTAGTGTGACCAAAAAAAAACTCTATATTGCTTTGACAAAATTTTGGGAAAATATGATAAAACATTTTTGCGGAAAATATTTGCCCAATGTGACCGTAGCTTTAAAGAATGATATGTTAACGTATTTTAAATCTGAATTAAATTTTTGGTGATAAAAAAAACTCAAATTTAATTTTTTTTGTGAAAATCTGTTATCGCTGCGTAAAAATCTCACAAATTGTGTATTCTTAAATTTTTGCAAAAATAGTTCCAATAAAAACTTTCAACATCACTGTTATTTATGTAGTTTCTATTACAAAAAAAATCACTACGTCCTAACTGTAAATATGTTTCTGTAATTAAATGTAGTGTTTTTAAGTTTAAAACAAAATTTTTAGTTTTTTTTTTCAGCTTGTGCTTGAATTTAACCCTTAGTCCATACTAATTTGGGCTTTTTTTTTAAATATTAAAATAACATATATTATGTTTTGCATGTAAATTTTCAAACTTATGTTTAGTTTAGTTTTTTAGTTTAATTTTCTGTTTTAAATTATTGACTTTTTTCGGCTTGAAAATTTCAACGAAAAATATAAAATCAAAAAATTTTCCTATTCCACCCTACTTTCTACAGTTATAACACGTTATTTATCGGGTCTATTTTTGGCATTGGGTTGTCTACATAGTTCCTTGAATGTATTTATTAAACTATTGGCAATGGTCTTGAAATGGCCAATGGAACTATTCGATACAACACCATCGGGCCGTATTTTAAGTCGTTTCTCCAAAGATATTGATACTTGTGATACAGTTTTACCATCAGTTTTTCAACAATTTTTATCAACATGCTTTGCGGTAAAAAACAAAATTAATTTTTAGAAAATTTTTTTAAAACAATTTTTCTTTACGCTTTTATTGAAATTTTGTAAAAAAAAAATATTTTTAAGTTGGCCTTTTATTGAAGCTCGTTTTTATTTACGTTTAAGAACCAACTAAAATATATTAAACTGTAGTTTTTGCAGCAGCTTTAATTTCTTTTTCACATTATAATCATTTTTTTACATAACTCATTATTAATTTACATTTAATTTAGTATACATTTTATCATTACTTGATTATTTCTTTAATATTGAATATTCTTCTTCTCGGCAATTTGGTAACTAATTATCTTTTTAGTTTTTTATAAATTTTTACAAATTAAGAAATTAAAAAAAAAAAATGCGATGCACCATATAATAATTTCTGATTCCTGGAAAAGTTTCGAAACTTTGTGTAGAAATTGTTTCAGAATATCATTGGTTTTTAGCCGTTCGTTAACATTTAGTTACATTCCTGAATTTACCTAATATTTTTCTCTTATACCCCCAGTCTAGGAGACATATTGAAAATAGTGTCCTCCTCTCTTCTGTATTACTCTCTCTATAAAATTCTCTCTCATATTTTCTCGCTTATACTGTAACAACATAATTTTTTTATTTTTTTTAAGATATTTCCTATATAGAAATTAATTAATATTACTGCTAATCATTTTACTAATATTTACAACAATCTTATTTAATTGCGGTCAGTTTATTAATATCACAAAAAGTGTTGCCAGAAAAGTTTTAGCTCATATCCCCAATTTGCAAGTTTAAATTCTCCAAAAAAATTTGTTAAGTCTCCAACTCAATAAAAAAAAAAATTTAAAATACCTCTGTAAAAAGATTATATCTCATTATATCAAACTAAATCTAAAAATTGGAGACAGATTTGAAATTTAATTACATCTAAACAAATATAGAGAGATCTGGCGCACCATATATTAAATTTTTTCTGAACATATCTAATCAGATTCATTAAGAAAATGAGAAATTAAAAAATTCCATTATTTTTATATTAATTTATTTTTTGTAGCCTTCGGTTCAAATGGTTTAAATGTATACGATCTGGTACTAGATCTGATATCAGATATGGATATATCTGGGACCAGATATGATCCCATACGATCACATCTGCTCATACCTGGCCACAAAAATATACAAATTTTTCAAATCTCTTTTGATATAAAAAGACGTGGCACTAGATCTAATCAAATACGTCTATAAAATGTATCACATATACCATATCTTATCAGATTTGGCAGCAGATGTAATTAGATTCAATCATATCCAATTAGATTTTAGCAGATCTGATCATATCTAACCTTTTTTACACGGATAGAAAATTATTTTGCAAAGCTCTGAAATTATAATTCATAACAAGAGAAGACAAAAATGGCTCCAAAAATATTGGAAAAAGCTGCAAAAAAAAACAAAAGTAGAAAAGATAAAAAATAACGCTTTTAAAGAAAAAAAAATTACCCATGTAAAAAAGATCAGATCTGAACATGAACTCAAAATTAGATACACATTTGAGATCTAATTACATCTGATGCGACGCACTATATATAATTTGCTCTGGACATATAATATCTAATCAGATTCAATAAGTAATTAAAAGACACCTTTACGTTTATTTTTGCATTTATTTTTATTTTGGTGTCTTTGAAAATGGGTAAAATTGATAAGATATGGTATTAAAAATGAACAGGTCTTCTCATATCTGACCAAAAAAAAAAAAAAAATCACCAAATTCTCCAAATCTCTTTAGATATGTTCAGATCTGGCCATAAAGTGTCTCACATATGCCCTATCTTATCATATATGATCATATCTGCCCTTAGATCCAATTAGATGCAATCATATTTTATTGGATCAGATCTTAAGAAGAAAACTCGTTTAAAACTTTAAAATGGATAAAGCGAAGTAGTTGGTTTTATAGAGGTTTCTTTTTTGATATTTCAAAATTGTTTTCACAACGTTATTAAAAAGAAATGCTTTGAACGAAATTATTAAATCCAAAAAATTTCATTTAGTAATGATGCAGAAAAGTACTCGTATAAAGGCTCCACACTCATTTTTCAATCCATATACATTTTTTTCTGAGTCTTGTGAGTGCGCCAATTTTATAGAAAATTTTAACTTTTCGTAATATTATTTTTATTTCAAGATTTTTAAAAATGTAGTCAAAACTTATTTAACAACTGAAGTTTTTTGAATAAACTTTGTAATTTTAAAAATTTAATCAGATTCATTACGTTTGTAATTTGTTCGAAATTTCCCCTGATTTTCGGCCTAACATAAAATCTGTTAAAATTTAAAATTTTCAAGTTAAAAACTAGTACTTAAAAAAAATATATATATAAAATATTTGAAATCCTTAAAAATACTTAAAAATAGGTTTTAAAGTCCCCAAATCCCTCCCCTCATAAATATGTCTCCAAACCGAAGTTGAAATTCCGAATTTGGGGCCAAATTCTCTTATCTGGCAACACTGATTACAATCATAGTTTAAATAGAAACCTAATCGTAGATTATATGATAGTATTTTAAAGACGAGGAAATTTTTGGCTACTTCAGCACATTCAATTAATAAAATTTGATAAAAAGACTTCTTTATTGAAAAGTTTCATGCGGTGAATTCCAACAAAATTTCATCGATAATTCTCTCAGTGTAGGATCTTATAAGATATCTTTGGAAACCCTAGTCGGCAGTTTTTTCCGCCAGATTTATAATATTGGCTTTCTAAAGACTTGTAGTTCATATTGGTTTGACAGAATCTATATCTTTTTAGTTGTTCTTTAAAAGATTTTGAAATCGCCCAGTGTACAAATGAAGTCCGAAGAGACTGATTAAGGCGCCGTAAAATATTCTGAAATCATAGCTACTCGTGTATAAGTGTGTTTATTTACTGATTTTTAAATTTTAATCAAGAACTTTCATTTTTCAAGATCTGCCATCGAAAGTTCTATTCGAACCTTAACAAAAGTCAAAAGGAATTTTTGAACTTTAAAGAAATTTTGAACAAAAACCAAAATTGCTGTTGTTTTGTCAAATGTATGAAATTCCTGTAGGCTTTTTTGTAAGGTCTTTTAAATCGTCTGCCAGAATTGTATTCCAAAATTAGTTTAGGAATACAATTCTGTGCGTTTAGACCGTAAATTTAATATAGTAAAAAGTAGATTAACTGCTTAATTTATAGGGTTATTCTGTAACTTCAGAATGAGACTTAATATATATTTCTATTTCTCGAAGTTTTGATAAAAATCCACTACCATCATATAATATTCATATAAAAAGTTCTTTTATAAATGATTCCTTTTTATAATTTTTTATTTTTAACGAAAATTTAAGTTAAGGTACTAAACCTAACAAGCATTGCCAGCTTTAAACTTTCATTAGTAGTTAAAAAACATTGCTACAAAAAGGACTTTTAAAAAGTCTTTCATAATATCTTCCCAAACCCAATACTACTTTTGAATTAATCTTTTAAGGTGTGGTAATAAAATATTTTCAAAATATATAATTTAATAAATTATTGTTAGTTAAGTAAAACAAATCATTTTCTTAAATATATTAAAATATTTACATTTCTCTTAAGAGTTTTGTTAAAAAAAAGCATTGCCATCATTAAACGTTAACTTACAATTCACTCTCTCGCAGAATTTTGGTAAAAGGCATTACCATCATTAAACGTTAAATCCTAATATGTTAAAAGATTAAACATTTTCTCAAATAAATTCACTTACATTTCCCTTTCTTTCTGCCGAAGTTCAGAAAACATTGCCATTATATATATTTTTTTTTGGATGATTACAAAAATACTTCAAATATTCAAAAACACTGCTTATAAAATGGGAAATCATCCTAAAAAATTCCCTTCCTCATTTAAAAAACCTAACTTGTTATTTTTTAATCTTCCACCAGGTTTGGTAACAAAACATTATCCTCATTCCCATATCCCATCAATATTTATCAATTGAATACAATATTAATCCACAATTTTTTTCCTTTTTTCCCCAAACATTTCCTTTTTTTATATAACTTCCCTTCCCCCAACAATAAAAAACAGGTGTTTTTGCCTATTTTGCTGTAGTTGTTATTTACTATGGTACTTTCGAAGCTGCCAAAAGGATACACAACGATTTTTTGAAAATTATAATGCGTAATTCGATATGTCGATTCTTTGATATAACACCGATTGGTCGTCTACTCAATAACTTCAGTGGTGATATGGAAATTATTGATGGTGATCTTCCTGAAACATTGGATAGTTTTTTGACATTTATTTTTATGGTATTTAATATTTTTTATTTATATATATTTTTTTCTATAATTTCAACAATGGTTTGTATTTGTTTTTAATTTTAAATAATTTGTCCACCATTCTCGCATTTATGATAAATATTAATGATTTTGATAACATTTCGTTTTAGCATTAATTCCATTATATCATTATTCTATAACTGTTTAATACTCTCTTTTCTCTCTTTTTTGAATTTCCACCCAAAAAAAAAATTGTTTATCACAGGTCTTTGCAATTTCGGTGCCTCCTTATGTTTATGGATGGCCACACTTCATGCTTCATTTAAAATTTTCCATACTTTATATTCTCAACTAATGCACTGTTCATCGGAATTTTATGATACTACACCAAAAGGTCGTATTTTAGATCGTTGTTCAAGTGATATTAATATTATAGATTTAGTAATACCCATGAATGTTCGTATGTTTATGTCAACTGCTTTTCAGGTAATTTGAAACAGCTAGAAAGAATATATAAGTTGAACATCACTTTTGAGTGAAATAATTTTTTTTTATAACTTAAAAATGTGGGATTCACAACAGATGGCGTATCTTTTACAAACGGTTTGTGTCTGTAATAACATATATGGCATTTTGGAGGCTAAACATCTGTCATTTATTCCCTCTCAGTGATTAAACGTAATAGTGTAAACAACAGTTTTTTTTCTTTTTTGCTTCGAAAATTTAGAATTTTTTGCCGAATGTCGAAATTTCAGCGGGTTTAATTTTTTGCGTGATATTTTACTTTACCTCTTCAATTCGAAAAATAGTTTAGCTAAAGCATATCGATTGCTCACCGACGCTTATTCTGAATATGTTTCATCGACTTAAACGTGCGAGAGAAGTGGTGATTTTGAAACGGTTCAGAAGTGGCGGTTTTTACACAGAAGGCAAATACTGCCAAGGTAATCCAAAAAATTTCCAAGATGATGTTTTGGAGGCATTACTCGGTGAAGATTATTGTCAAACCCAAAAATAACTTGCAAAATCATTGGGATTCACTCAAAATGTTTGTAAGCAGCATGATTCATCCAAAAGCAAGGAATTTAGGTACCACACGACTTGAAGCCGAGAGACGAATACAATTAATTCGTTTGAAGAAAGCATTGGCCGAAAAACGCCCGGTATATGCGACCAGACAGGAATCCCTAATATTCCATCATGACAACGCTCTGCCACATGTTGCAAGACCGGTTGAAAACTATTTAGAAAATAGTGATTGAGAAGTTTTGCCTCATCCGCCTTATAGTCCTAGACTCGTCCGACTACCTTTTGTTTCGATCGATGCAGAAAATTGTTACTGTAGTACGCATCACTTTAGAACAAGGTATCCGAAATTACCTTGATTCGTTCTTGGCCTCAAAAAATGAGAAGTTCTTTTGGCGTGGAATCCATATTTTGCCAGCAATATGAGATGGCCAATACTTTGAATAAATTTGTATTTTACCAATGTTTCACAATAAACGGCCAAAATTTTGGTAAAAAATCCCGCATTTTCAAGTTATACATTAACAAAAATTTAATATTACTACTTCTTATAATTTCACTCTAACTGAATATAGGAAGAATTAAAGGGAACTTATTACAAGAGTTCAAGAAAACATAAACTTTCGGGATCACAGACGCTTTCATATATGGCCTTATGAGTTAAAAAAAAAAAACGTTAAAATTTTACAGAACTTGATTATAAACTACACGAAATTCGGCTTGGTGTCATTTTACCATGTAAATGTCAAAGTTAATTTTTAGGATTTTTAATTGCGCAAGCAAGGTTAAATTTGAGCTCGCCAAACGGCAAGTTTTCTCGGAAGCCATAAGGCCTAATGCGATGCGTCCAATCTCCCTCACACTTACATGAAAATCTTTGACCTGAGATTCTTTCAAAAAGTCCGTGAGATGGGACATAGATTCATCCCGCAGACTGTCCAGGTTATGGAAGAAACTGTCATTCGGATATCTGAGTTGCTGCTTCTTTTGTGCCCGATACTGGTAAAGTCGATGCTGCCTTGTCTTCTCTCCATCACATCCCATACAGTTATCCGCACATTCATTCGGTCCATCGAGCAGTACATCGGGAAAATTCCTATAAGCTCAACAAAACCATTAATGATTTTTATTCTCCTTGGATTAGGCAACTGTCATAGTTTCCGAAATATCCTACAATCGGTCAAGACAACCCAACTCTTTCCCGTTTTCCAATTCGGTTCGTCCTCTATCACAACTCTTTCAAAGGAACTGGAACATCCGACTCTGAGCCATTCTTCGCACACTCATCAGCTAATTCGTTCCCCATAACCCCAACGTGTTCTTGTACCCATGTTTGCTTGACTGAGTGCCAGTGAATCCGGCCAAGAAATTCAATACCATTTTTCCACGCACTTAGACTTAAGTGCATCTGATTTCAGGAATCTTAAAGCAGCAATTCTGTCAACGCAGATGCTTGTAAATGATGGATCTATATTCCGTTCCATTATTATTCGCGCATAAATTTCTGCCTGGAAGCGCTACAATCGTCTAGAAGTTGCATGGAGATTTGAATGTAAAGATCGGCAGAATAAATTCCTGGCCCTATCCCCCTCCCCATATTCGAAACGTCCGGAACGACCGAGTTTTTACTAAATAACAGAGTCCTCCTTGGTCCTTCGGAAGTTCGCAATGAGGAACATGTCCTCCGGATCCATTTGCTAACCAACAAACTCACGCAGAATGGTACTGTGCCCCGAAGTTAAAAAGCTGCATTGCCCAACATCCCCTCCTAACCCGTTTGGAATCCTAAGCGGGTCCGGCAGTAATGAGAACATTTCTGAACTAAAATACTTCGCCACTTAAAAGGCGTAAGAAGGCGGTAAAAGTAAAAATTTAATTACAAATGGGTAATGTGTGACCTCACTTCTTAATCTGTAATCGTGAGAAAGGGTCGCTAAAAATTACGCATTTCTTATTATTTCTTATTACATATCCGAATTTCATTACGAACGGAGAGAACCATCAGGATACCTTCCTTGTAAGTAATTCTATTGCAAATTTTTTTTTTGCTAAAAATCGCTAAATGAAAACGAAATAAATTTATAGAAAACGCTCAAGAAAACGTCAAGAATGACTTGCAAAAAATCAGTAGATTTCCTGCTAATAGCTTAATCAAATTTTATACCGTAAATACGTTACAAATCGCTAGATTTAACGAGAAAATAGCTAAATTTGCAGGAGAGGTCTTAAATTCGAAATCCCATATCTTAAGAAAAGGTATATTTTTGAAAATTATTATGTATTTTTAAGAGATAATGCGAATGGGAAAGAATAAACGATTTTCATAAAAATGTGAAAATTGTGTCGCTTACTCTTTTTTTGGCGATTAAATCTCGATATTTTAAGACATTTTGTAAGGACACTTTAGTGAAAGTTTTTTTTTTGCATTTTTTATGACGTCATATTTTGGATAGCGAAAATGTTTCGAATATTTATGTTTTTATGATGATTTTCTTAAAATCGATAATGGTAAATCCGAATTGGATAATTTTGGGAATGTAATACAATTTTACTTATAGTTTTAGTAGATTCAAACACAAATTCTTAATTTCCTTGGAACTTTCTTAATTTTAATTGCATTAAGATGCCATTTGAAATTGGCAACTTGGAACAATTATTTGATTGGATCATTACTTTATTTGGTTTGCGTTTTGGTTAAATGCTGGTATAAATCAGCCATAAATCTATTTTTATTATAAATTTAACGAAAAATTATAACAAAAATTAATACCTTTGTGTTGTAGACCATGTTTTCTTAACACTGTGTCAAGTCCTTGTATTGTAAATTAACAAAAGCAAAATTATAAATAATGAATTAAAAAATTATCCTCTAGTAATTGGTTATATGGGTGCTACCCTAAGTGTTGAACTGGGTGCTTTACAGAGTGCTCATAAAATTTTTACATATCTTTTTGTGCAAATAATACGAGCTCCACAATGGTTTTTCGATATAACACCCACCGGACGTATATTAGATCGCTTAGCTAATGATATTTATATATTGGATATGTTATTGCCACAAAATTTAAGAGTTTGTTGTTCACTAATGTTTAGGGTACGTTTTAAATATGCATCAAATTTTAAACTTTTTTTTTTTAAATATAAACTTCATCGAATGAAAATAACTAACACCAGCATTATTATAAAGAAAATCAATTTTTTTTTAATAAGACGTCTCAGAAATATTGTAAATGTGAAAACATGCAGATTTTCATTAGGTGCAACCAGTGATGCTAATTGCATATTTACTTTGAAAGACTGGATACCACTAAATGTGTTTTTGTAACAAATTTCAATTACAATATTTCTAGACCTCTTAACTGAAAAATTATTTCCATTCAGTATGTATTTACTAATTTCAAAATAACTCATACAACTAACCTTCAATTGTAGTAAATTTGGCATCCATCTGTAGTAAATTTTTTCTTTATAAAATATAGAAAACAAGGGCATGTTTTCTTAAAATTTTATCTTACACTATTTATATGTGGTAACGCCGCTTTAGGAAAAGTAAACCAAGTTTTAAGTAATTTTACTGAATTCAAAAAGATTGGAGATTAATTAAAAATCAAAAAATATATATGAGATTACATGATCATACATGGGCCTGTATATGATCATACATGGGCATACATGGTCATATACGTCCATACATTGTTCAATATATGACCATACATGATCTCATATATAATCATATATCTTCGGATCTGAAATTCGAGGGTAAATGGACGTATATGATCATATACGAGCATACATGAATAATATATGAGCATGTATGATAATATATGCACATATATCATTATATACCCTCAAATTTCGGATCCGAAGATATATGGTCATATATGAGATCATGTATGGACGTATATGACCATGTATGCCCATGTATGATCATATACAAGCCCATGTATGTTCATATATATTTCGATTTTTACATGGGTCCAAAGGAATTTTTACCTTAAATCAGGTATTAGCAGTTTAATTAAATTAATTAACAGTTTTTTAGTTAATTTTTGCCTAAATTTTTTTAATTTAACTAAAATTTTGTGTTATTTTCTTTAAATTTGGTAAAATCTTAACTTAAATTTAGTAAATACTTTACCTAAGTTTAGTAAAATCTTTACCTAAATTTAGTAAAATCTTTACTTTAGTTTAAAAATTTGTCTTAAACTTAAATATGCTTTTTTCGATTTTAGTTTAAAATAAACTCAATTAAAATTATACCAAAAACTTTTTTGCTGAAAAAGTTCAAAATATTCAAATAAATTTTCCCAAGTTTTAAAGCTATTTCAAAATTTTTTTTCTTTATAGATTTTTGAACTAAATTCAAGAAAAACCAATAGATCTAGATTTTAGTTAGTTACTAAATTTTTTAAGAAGTTTTCGGCTTCATGAAAGTCTATTGATTTTGATTAAAAGATCCAAAAGACGGCTTTTGAGTTCGATTCTTTTATTTGTTACTTAATTCTGGTAATGGAGCGTTTATTCAGCTCAAACAAAGAAAAATATACTTTATGCTTTTGCCTTATTTTTTTTTCTTAACATTGTGTCAAGTCCTTGTATTGTAAATAAAAACAAATATGATTTTTTCTAAGCTAATAAACTTTATAATTCTAATCTAGTTATGTGTCATATGGGTGGTGCCATAAGCGTTGAAGTTGGTACTGTACTGGGGGCTCATAAAATTTTTAACATATTTTTTATGAGAATAATGCGAGCACCACAATCTTTTTTCGATATAACACTGACAGGACGTTTATTAAATCGTTTGTCTTATGATATTTATGTATTGGATCGTGTATTGCCACAAACTTTAAGAGCTTGTGTCTCACAAATATTTAGGGTACGTTTTAAATATACACCGAAATCAAAACTATGTTTAAAAGAAAAGGTGAATTTTAATTTTTCTCAAAGTATTCCTCCTTAGATATAATACACTTGTACCAGCGTTTTTTGCAATCCTCGGAGCAGTTCTGGTATGCACTTTTTTGGTATGGCCTTGAGCTCTTTCAGCGATTCAGTTTTTATTTCCTCAATTGCCGCAAAACGTCGTCCTTTTATGGGTCTCTTCAGGACAGGAAAAAGTCGCAGGGTCCAAATTTGGTGAATACGGTGGCTGGGGCAAGATTACGGCAGGTGCATTTTCGTAATGCAAAACCCATGAATTGTTTTTCCACAATTCCGGACGTTTTCTTCGTATTGCTTCATCAATTTCTATTTGGTCCCCTTCAAAGTATTCTTCCTTAGATATAATACACTTGTACCAGCGTTTTTTCCAATCCTCGGAGCCGTTCTGATATGCACTTTTTTGTTATAGCCTTGAGCTCTTTCATCGATTCAGTTTTTATCTCCTCAATCGTCGCAAAGCGCCGTCCTTTCATGGGTCTCTTCAGAACAGGAAAAAATCGCAGGGGGCCAAATTTGGTGAATACGGTGGCTGGGGCAAGATTACGGCAGGTGCATTTTTGTAATGCAAAACCCATAAATTTTTTTCCACAATTCCGGGCGTTTTCTTCGTATTGCTTTTCGCAAGCGACGCATAACTTTAGGATAATACTCTTTACTAACCGTACGTCCATGGGGCAAGAACTCACGATGCACTGCGCCAAGGTAATCGAAGAAAACATTGAGCAAAACCTTGATATTTGATCGAACTTGGCGTGCTTTTTTTGGTATTGGCTCTTCTATTAGACTTTGGTTTCGATGTCACAACCATATACCCATGATTCGTCACCAGTTATGACCCTTTAAAGCAAATCTGGATTGTCGTTAACGTCATTCAACATTTCCTAAGCGATTCCCATGCGACGGTTTTTTGTTCAAAATTTAGCAATTTTGGAACGAACTTCGCTGCCACACGCTTAATGTCCAAAATTAATTAATTAAATTAATGTCGAAAACAAATTTCTCAGCGAAATTTGGAGCGTTTTCAGCCGAATAAAACCGACTTCTTGCATCGTTTTATAACTATGGATAAGACTTGGATCTACCACCATGATCCTAAATTGAAACAACAACGTTTACAGTGGACTGAAGCGGGTTGTTCAGCTCCAAAGCAGGTGAAGTCACAACGATCAGCAAAGAAGGTTATGGCATCAGTTTTTTGGGATGCAAAAGGAATTTTGTTGATTGATTATCTTCAGAAAGGAAAAACAATCAACTCTGAATATTATTGCAACCTTTTGGGTCAGCTGGATAAAAAAATTCTTGAGAAAAGACCTGGTTTAAAGCAGAAAAAAAATCATTTTTCATCAAGACAATGCACCTGCTCACAAAAGTGTTTTGACGATGGCTAAATTCAAAGAATTAAAGTACGAATTGCTTGAACATCCACCGTATTCACCAGATTAGGCTCCCAGTAACTACTATCTCTTCAGAAATCTCAAACAATTCCTTCGTGGAAAGCATTTTTTGTCGAATGAAGAGGCCATAGCGGCCGTAGACGGTTATTTTGCAGAGCTTCCGGAAAACCATTATAAAATTATTGGAAGATCATTTCAAGCGCAGGAACTTTTCAACCAACCTGTAATTTCATTTTTTACACAAAATCCACAGCAGCAAAAAGCCCAACAAGCAAAACACTTCTAACTGTTATGTCTCTCACAAAGAAACTAAACTTAACACAAACTCGAGAGAAGTGTGCCAACATAAAAAAAATCGCTAATCGAATGCACTTAGCTTGAGAAATTGCAAAATTCACCTTTTCTATTGAACAGATCTCGTATATATATATGAATGAACTATACTGAGGTTATTCAGCATTATAATAAAAGAAAATCATTTATTAAGCTACGACCATGAAGTGCAATTTATGACTTTTACAAATTTTTGACATATACAACCAATGATGCCAAATGTCTGCAAGCAAAAATCGTTCTCTACTTCAAAAGAGTAAAAAGAGAATACAGATTTGTGCTGGCAAACGTGTTGTCGCCCATCGAATGATTTGGTCGTGGTAATCTAACTTTTCGGTTATATTTGTAATTTGATATAAGAATTACCGTTGTTGAAAAAACACAAATTCGGGTTTCAGCACGTATCTGAGCACCACTGATTGTTTATGTTAAAAATAACAATATCACTAGTACCATTTAGTAGTAATTATTTTCATCAAAATTTACTAATTAAAAAAAAAAAAAACTCATACAACTAACCTTAAAATGTAGTTAAACTGGGATCATTAAATTTAAAATCTACTTCTTTTGTAAATAAAATCTTAATATTGTATATGAAATTTTTAAAAAATGGGGCATGTTGTCTAAATTAAGAATAACGCATCATGTTTTTTTTGAGCAATTTTTTTATTTTTTTTTTGTTTTCTTACACGCCTTATTGTGTTTTGTTGTTAATGGCTCGTTGCTGTATTTCAGAACACACTAAACCAAATATTTATTTTAGCAATTTTAAATATTTAATAACTTTAGTTCATTTTTTTTTTATACATTTTTGTTTATATAAAACCATTCTTAATTTTGCAGCTTTATTATCATATGGCGTTGGCTTAGTGCCGCATTTGGGTGCCTTACGGGCTGCTTGTATTTTACATTTTGTTCTTTTGAAAAATGTTTTCAAATTACCAATGGAATTTTTCGAGACCACACCCCAGGGTCGTGTATTATCGCGTTTTTCCAAAGATATTGATGCTATTGATGTGGTTATACCACGTTTATTAGGTGGCCTTTGGTGTGGATTTGAGGTAAATTTTTCGAAAAATAAAAAATTCATTCAAAATTTTGGATTCAGTTGGTTTTTATAGGCTTTTTCCACTGACCTACATCTTACGTCTTTCATCAATTTGCAAAGATGTTAACATCTTCCCATAACAATTATACAATTACAATTATACAGGCCAAAAATTCTAAATCTTTCTACATCCGCAAAAGATAATCCTTTGTCATTTAGTTCCATCTTCTATTTTTCGTTATTTTAGGTGCCATCACTAAAAAATGGCGAAAAAATCGATTATCTTTGTGCCATCACTAGCAAACTGACATTGCAGAAAATAAACAAAACAAATTTATTTAATATTTCAATGTACTTCATTAAAATTCCGGTTTGTTCTTGCAAAGCAACAACTACTTCAATGATTATTGCATTCTCTAAATCCATTTTTTAATATTTTTTTTTTATTTTTAACAAAAATTATGCGTCTTCTTCTTTTTTGGCTGCTGAATAAATGACAGATGAAAATATCAATGCAAATTCATGTTTAACGTTTTCAACATCTTCCAAAGATGTTATTCAGTGTAAAAAGCCTATTAAAGTGTGAAATATATGGAATGTTGAATATAAAACTAAAAATAGTTTTCTAATGAGAGCTAGGAGTTAAACGTATGGTCAAAAACTATGCCAACTTTAGACTTACAAAGAGGTCTGCTGTATGCTTCAATCCGATTTCGATGAAATTTGGATATGTGATAGAGGGAACAGAAATAATAAGCATGTTTATATTTTTAGCAGCCCAATCTTACGTTTAAAAGCTAAAACGTGGAGTAAAAAATTTCTCTTTTTTCTTCTTCACAAATTAGGTACCAAATGAAACTTATTTTAAAGACCTATTCAATGAATAACTAAAAGAAAAAGTTAAAACGAAAAAGTTTCAATCAACTTTGAAACTCATTCTTAACACCTAAATATTAACTTGGGCCGATGAGTTTAGTACCAAAAGTTTCTTAATTTTTTACCCGTTATCACATATGCAAATTTTAGTGAAATCTGAGGGAACCCTCAAACACTCTCCTTGTTAGATTCATTCATACATAGAGTTTTAGAGAAATCGAAAAAAGAATATTTTTTAAAACAACTTAATTTCTACCCAAACAATTTAAACCGTTTAAGTTGGTACTTTTCGATAAGATTTCGATTTTGATAAAATTTGGATGAGTTATAGAGAAAAGAAATTTAAGAAATATCTATATCTCACTTTTTCGGCTAAAATCCAAAATAGCACGAATATATATAAAAAGCCAAAAATACGTGTCCGCTTAAATTTAATAAGGAATAAAATATGTGAACTGAATACTCCTCCATACAAAGTACACAAAATTTTTGAAATTGCAAATTCACAAAAGGAAAAAAGTGTCAAATTCTTACCAGTAAAAAACGATAATACACTTGCATAAAAATCCCAATTTGAACCCCTTTTTTAAATTTCCTAAGTTTTATCACATATCCAAATTTCATCAAAATATAAGAGTTTAGTTTGGGGAACTTTCCTTTTAAGTATAATAAACAATTTGTGAATTATATTTTTTAGAGATCATAGAAAATTATAATATTATCGAAAATGTACCAAAAGGTACCAGCAACAAGCCCTTTTAAGCTATTAAATCCCTTAAAAAGCTAAAATACCAAAAAAGAACCAATTTTAAACTCCTTTTTGAAGATTCCGAAGTGCTTTCACTTTTTCAGAAAACTATAGGAACATTTTTACTATTTCTGTAATAAATTATAGTTGGTCATTATAGATCATTTCAATCAGTTCCATTTAGTTCATTTGTTTATTTGAATTTTTTTATTATTCAGTAGATTATATTGGTCAATGGTTTGTTTGACAAACTCTTTGCATAAAAAAATAACGTTACTGACTGGCACATTCACTGAACATCCCCTGGCCTATACCGCTGGGGATAAGAACGTGACATTTAACATGGAGGCTCCTCCTCCGACGTATATGTTCGATAAGGTGGGATTTTTGGAAATTCCTACAGAAGGGACAAAAAGGGGAAAGTCTTACCCTTGACGGCCTGACTGAACGAACCTTTTTGGCTGGAAATTTTAAATATGTGTTTTCTAAAGTATGGGCTAATTTACTGATTGGTACTTTTTGGAATTTTTGGCAGAAACGGGTAAAAAGTTAGGATTCAAAAGTGCCCCTAAACGGCCTGCTCAAACTCTTTTTGTCTAGATGCCTGAAATTTAAGACATATGTGTGAAGTATAGGCTCATTCAATGACAAGGTATTTTTTGGAATTTCAACCAGGAACGTGGAAAAATGAGGGTTTTAAAGTTGGCAAAGACTTGCAGGCTAAAGACGTGAAATTTGAAACATGTGTTCTCTTGAGTATGGGTTATTTCGATAGTAACGTGATAAGGCACTTTTTGGAGTTTGGCTGGAATTTAGTCGTGCAAAAGGGAAAAAGTCTCTTGCAATAATCTTGGCAATAATTTAAAAACATTTTTGAATAAACTAATGAATAGGAATAATGAACTTGTTCAATAAATTGAAATAAAACTCTAAACTATAATGGCCAACCCAATTTAAATTGATATTATCACTACTTTAATTGATAAAAATAATTAATGCTATCATTTTCATGGTGGATTAAATATTAAATACAATACCAATTGTTTCAATCAATTTAGTAATTGATTTTTTTTTTAATTTTTTTCCTGTGTATATTTCATTAGTAATTCTGAAATTTATAAATCTGACATCAGTTATGAAAAGAACAACACAAAAGACGTGTAAAAATAAGAATTTCTTGAAATAAAGGAGTTTTAGAAAACAGTTATTGATTTCATTAAATGATCATTTTCAACTTTGAGCTATAACTGGAAAACTACACTCAGAAAAAAAAGTTAGTAGAAAAATTTGTAAACGGTTTTCAATCCCACTCTACTATTTTTGTACTGATTTTTAGTAAAAAATTATTATTCAGCAAATCTTTTTGCTATTTACATTTTACAAATTACAGAATTTTTTACAGAATATTTACAAATTTTTGTTGCTAATTTCAGAAATCATTTTACAAATTTTTGAAAACCGATTTGCTAAAATTAGCAAAAAATTTTACTAATTTTAAAAAAGTGGATATTGAGGGAAATGTTATTTCTAATTAAAACTTATCCGCCCTAAAAACAATTAAAATTAAACCTTAAAAGTAAAAAAAAAAAATTGACCAAAATATTTTTCAAAACAGAATTTACCAAATTAAAACAAAATGATTAATTCGTTTTTTAAAAAATATAATCAAAATTTTTGATGCTCGATAAGAAAAATAAATTCAAAGCTTTTTACTAATATTAATAATATTTAGTAATTTTTTGCTGATTTTAGCAAACAGGTTTTAAATTCCACGTTACAAAAAGTCTACAAAATTTAGTAGCGGCTACTAATTTTTCTACTAATTTCAATTTGTTGAATATTGCTTAAAATATTTACGATATTGAACTTCTCTTTGAAATCTGTAATTTATAAATTCAAAGTTTATATTAAATTGAGAGAAGTCCAAATAAAATTGTGATTTTGTATTTTAAAGGGAAAACATTTAAAAAAAAATAAAAATTGAATTAAAATTTTCAACAGAATTAAAGAAATTAATTTATAATATCATATTTTTCAGGGGTTGCCCCCTATAAATGCTGTGCATTGTGTTCGTCAGAAATATAAATTATGGGAAGGAGGGAAAAAGGGAGTAGTGTTTATGGATATAGGACTTAAATGTCTCTATATTATAGGTGTCGGAGAAGATCTCTGCAGGCAATTTATTCCACATACGACTAGTCCGATTTATGAACGATTTTTCCCTGTGATTTTTCCGGCTGAAATCTACTGGATAAGCGAATATTCTGGACGAAAACCCGTGGTCGAGGGATAAGTTCTCTTATCTCAACAGAGCACCTCTCATGGTAATGTCGATAGAACAGTGTCACGCAGCTTTTATTCTGATGATTGCAGCTTTTTTATTAAACAATTCATTAATAATTTTTTTTTTGTAGTAATTGAAACCATTTTAATAATTCAGAAAGTTCTTTTAGTTTAAAATTTCCTTCTTGAAATGTATAACATCAAATGTAAATATAACATTAATTGAATTTAAACATTTCAATTAATGTTAAATAGCGCCGCATGTTGGGCGACAACTTGAAATTAAATATCGAATCACTGTTATCTACACCATTTGCAAAACATTAAAGAAAAATTACCATATAAGTGTGATTTTCTATTTAAAATTGAGAAAATTGATAGTAATCAATTGAGTCCCATATTGGGCGTCAAAATATAAATTTTGACAATATGTCTTTTATTTTACTATTTTTGTAATGGAAAGATTGAATTTAAAATTTACATAACTTTCAATAAAATTAAAATTTCACCCCTTATGGAGGTCCATATCTGAAATTGTTAAAATTTCAATGTACAAATAGATTTTTCCTAATTTTAAAAGAAAAATATACATAACTTTTAAATTTTTTTATTTGCAATTAAAAGTTATTAAATTTTAAATGCTCGCAATATTACACGCAGGAAAAACACATCTTCGAATATGTTTACAGGCAATTATATATTTGTTTAGAAACTACCATATGTATATTTGAAGTAGATTTCCAAGTATTTTGCATTTCTGGTTATTATACATATGTTTCCAGGCAAACATTGTAATATTTCTATTTTCCCTTCCAAATAAACACATATTTGCAATTGTAATTTTATCATTATTATACTTGTGGGATGTAAACATAATAATGATAAACATATATATATTTGCAGGCAAACATATATATATTTGCCGGTGGATGCATTTCATATGATCCAAACATATATATATTTACAAGCAATCATATTATATTTGCAGGCAAGCATATTGTATTAGAAATGCAGCAAATATAATTTATAACGTTTTCAAATATATGTATATTACCAGCATATTATATTTCCAGCACGGCGTTTTTTTCAGCGTGTAGTTTCAGATAAAGCAATTCATATATTTAAACACCTTTATACTACACTGCTTGACTATTTTTTATATTTTTGTTAATTTTTATCAATTAAAATTTTTTCGAATGTCCGATTCACTCATTGTATCTCAAACATTTTAAAGGTTTAAGTTTTTTTATGTATATATTTTTTCTCCTCTTAGACCTTTTTATTATTCTTTTGATTTAGGTAAAGGTTTATTAATTAACTAACAAAATTGTAGTTTATATTGCATTCGCTGCCATGCATAATTTAGCAATTTGCTTATCAAATATTGAGCAAACAGAAAACAAAATTATTAACCTAAAATACATAATTACAGATTTATTTAAAATAAAATTTGTTTATAAACAAATATTTAGTTGAATAAATTAATATTTTAATTGACTTTTATAAGTAGGTAATGCTATCATTTGCAAGATAGGTAAAAGACTCAATTAAAATATTAATTGATATTAAAAATTTCGTAAAAAAAAGGATGTCTTTTTCCGTTTTTCAGGCATATTTTCATTTGGCCTAACTTTAGCACCTTGGCTTGGTACTTTACAAGCTGCTCGTCTTATACATCAACGTTTTTTATTGCATATTTTTCGTCTGCCCCAACAATTTTTCGATACAACACCATTGGGCCGTATTTTATCACGTTTTTCTAAAGATATTGAATCATTAGATAAAACTCTGCCTGATGTATTTGATGGTGCTATTTGGTGTGTATTTGAGGTAATTTTAACATTCAATTAAATAGATTTTTCATAAAAAAAAAATTTTGGAAAAAATTAACACGCAAAATACACATTTTCACAAAGTATAATCCAATTTGTAAAGACCTCAATTTCATTTAGAATTTTCTCAATCAAAATTACTTAAATCAAGACAAGTCAAATATTTTAGATTTCACATAAAAAATATACACAAATTAAAAAAAAAAAAATTTTTTGAAAATTCAATGGAAAGTGCTGTAATTAATGCTTTCTAAATTTTAGATAATATGTTTGAAATTTTTGGAAACTTATTTTATTTTACAAAACCTACACTCAAATATAAAATTTCATGATATTTATTAAATGTTTCAGTATATTGATAAAGTTTTGTTGAAATCCAGCCAATGAAACTTTTCATAATAATAGTAAAATTTGTATAAGATGTTCCTCGTTCAGTTTCATGCTCATTAAAGTTTTCTCTTCTAAATGAAAAAGAAAAATTATATTTTGTAGTTATGAAGAATATAAAGGAAAAGTTTATAGACACCAGCCAAATGAAATCTATTTTCTGATGAGCTACGACCTTCGCATCTTATTGTGTTAATTGTAAATCTCTCTTATTTAACTAACATTTTTTTAAGAAAAAAGCTAATGAAAGCTAATTCCACGTTGATTTATTGAGTTAAGATGAAATTTATTTACGAAGTCTAGTTAAATCAGCTGTCAGCTGATATCGAAAGCCATGTGTTTCTTTTTCTCTTCGCTTTGTTGCAATAGTAAGTAGAAATGTCAAACTGAGTTGCCATCTTCGATATGGATCCATACAGTTTTAATGTATGAGTTCGTGTATGGTCATAAACATGCATGCATGTCAATTAAGGGTTCTCCAATCTTGTATGTAAGCGATTGACCGCCCCTAGAAATGTTCGCGCCCCTAGAAATGTTCATTTGGTTGTAAAACTACGTCCTGCAAAAAATTAGGAAAATCTTACATCAGAAAGAGGTGCCCTATCGGCCCTAAAGTTTGAAAAAGTGATTACAAGGGGAAAATATGACTTTATTAAATTTCTCAAAAAATTTTATATTTTAAAATGTGTTTGAAACAAAATGATTAAAGAATTATATTTGCAGTACAGGTTGGTTGAATACTGTTTTTGTTACGAAATATATTTTTTTTTATCAATATAATCTCCTAGAAGCTCAATACACTTGTTCCAATGATATTCCAATAATTTTATCCCATCCTTATAATGGTTTTCCGGAAGCTCTGCAAAATAACCGTCTACGGCTGATATGGCCTCTTCATTCGACGAAAAATGCTTTCCACGAAGGAATTGTTTGAGATTTTTTGAAGAGATAGTAGTCACTGGGAGCCAAATCTGGTGAATAAGGTGGATGTTCAAGCAATTCATACTTTAATTCTTTGAATTTAGCCATCGTCAAAACACTTTTGTGAGCAGGTGCATTGTCTTGATGAAAAATCATTGTTTTCTTCTTTAAACCAGGTCTTTTCTCACGAATTTTTTCATCCAGCTGATCCAAAAGGCTGCAATAATATTCAGAGTTGATTGTTTTACCTTTCTGAAGATAATCAATCAACAAAATTCCTTTTGCATCCCAAAAAATTGATGCCATAACCATCTTTGCTGATCGTTGTGACTTCACCTGCTTTGGAGCTGAACAACCAGCTTCAGTCCACTGTAAACGTTCTTGTTCCAATTTAGGATCATGGTGGTAGATCAAAATCTCATCCATAGTTATAAAACGACGCAAGAAGTCGGTTTTGTTCGGCTTAAAACGCTCCAAATTACGCTGAGAAATTTATTTTCGATACAGTTTTTGTTGAATTGTTAATGTGTGCGGCACTAACTTTCCTAACAGTTTTTTCATACGTAATTCTTCATGTAAAATATGGAGTACTCGTTCGTCTGAGATGCCTATGGCATTAGCAATTTCACGCTTAGTCAAACTTGGATCTTCACTAACCATATTATGTACCTGCTCAATGATTTCTGCTGTGGTTGCAGTCTTTAAGGCTGATACCACCACGTTTAAATTCGCCAGCCCAAAATTCAACGGTGCGTTTTGAAGGTGAGGACTCCTTATACACTTCTAACAATGGTTCATAAATTTCCTTTGCTCTTAAACCCTTCAAAACAAAGAAGCTAATGACTGCACGATATTCAATTTTTTCCATATTAAAATAAATCAATGACACGTCAACTTCAAATGGCTTGTAAACAAAGAAAGAATTGACAGAGTGACTTGCAACTTTGCATGTGTTCTCAGGACAGTTATACCAACTTGAGAACAAAAGTTTGGAGCTAGCAGAGCCATGTCTTGGTGAGCGCAGGAACTTTTCAACCAACCTGTAAATTATCTTTCTAATAAGACAATAAAAACCAAAATCGGCTGAAACCTCATGACACCCTATCGCGAATAACAGAAATGTTTTCCGCAGAACGAACTGGGCGAGCATGCACAGCTGTTTTTACAGACCCGGTTTGCTGAAATATGTGCACAAGTATCCCGATTGTGGACACATTTGGTCGATTATGCTGACCAAAAAAATCACATAGTGCATTTTGATTTGAACGCCCATTTTCATAATAAGCCTGAAAAACTTTAACGCGTTGCTCGATTGTGTATCTTTCCATGGTTCAAATTGAGTTAGTCTGAAATTGAGAAATGTCAAATGAAATGCAGAAAAAAACTTTACGTTTAGGTGTGGTTCACATTCAACATCGGCCCTTAAAATTAAACCAACCTTTACTTATGTGAGAAGTATTTTTCATCTTGTGTTTTGCTAACTTGTCTTAAATTAATGCCGTATAGGTCAGATTTTTTAAACACTGGTTTCAAATCTTCAATTATAAACATTTTTTTTAAAGAAATATCAAAAAATCAACGATTGGACTTAAAGGTTTTATTAAGCACATATAAGGTATTCTCTTTTTTGCTTGTTGAGAGCAGCGTTTTTATTTCAGTGGATTTGAAGAAAACAGTGATTTTTGTCACTTATTTAGCTTTTAGTCAAGTTTTCTATTTGTTTTTACAAATTCCACAGTTTTTTTTGGCGGAATATTTTAAAACAATATAAAATACATCAATCCTTTAAATTATGGCGAAATGGAGACATATTAACTTTCCACTGTTTAAGATCAAATGTCAAATTTTAGGAGTTTTTAATTTTTTTTTAATATATTAATATAACAGATGTTTCTGAAGGGATATTGATGAAACTGCGTGATACAATTTTCCTAAGTCTTAAAATAATATTCTTATTTTATTTCAGAAAATTAACCCTTGAGTTCTCTTGTGTCTCGCATTTGTTTCAAAGTTGTACCCGCCCCAAAAGTTTGCATTTGTTTGCTGACAAATTTAGCCGCCAAGAAGTTTTTAGCGTTAATTGACTTGCTTTTTAGAAAGCATTGCAATTTATTGTTTTGGATAAATTTTTAATTAATTTTTTTTTAGAATCGCTCTTTAAGTATGTATGTAAGGTAAATATATGTGAAGTAAGCAAACATGTTAAGCACCTTTTGTTTTAAATCATTGTGTCTGAAAGTGCTCCCAAGATTATAATGGTGTTCCCATTAAGACGTTCGTCACGAGACGAATGAGTAACTACATGTATTTTGTTTTTGTATTGCATGTACGTATTTTTTTATTATGTTTTCGTTTATTTAAATCAAAACGTAATCTGGAAACACCACGTTAATAAAAAAGGACACACAACAAATATGTTGCAATATAATTTTACCGAAAACGACTAAATTTTAAAATATTTTTTTTTGTTTGACATGTGTAATGAATTATCTGATTTTGCGAGTCATTGTTTTTGAAGAACATGGGTGGAAGGCATTCAACGATTCTACACTGCCGAATTTAGTACTTTTTTTGACTTGTTTTATATTGTTTAATTAGTAGTAGTTTAATTTGTAGTAGCTTAATTTTGGCCCGATTACCGGAACAAAGTAGTTTAAACATTTTAATTTTCTTTTAATTTTTAGCTAAAAAAACTTTTTTAGTTTTTATTTTTATCAATTTAACTGTAACAAATTACTATTCAATTAAACTGTGCTTGCAGCTTTAATTTCATATGGCAATGCCTTAGCTCCATGGCTCGGTGCTATGCGAGCTGTCCTATTTTTTCGTCTAACATTATTGAGGGATTTATTTCATCTACCGAAAAGTTTTTTCGATACTGCACCTACGCGTCGTTTATTATATCGTTATTCAATAGATCTTCATTCATTAGATACAACATTGCCACTTAAGTTTGATGATGCTTTTGGGTGTGCTATTGAGGTAAATTTTGATTTTTATTATTGTAAATATTCGATATTAGTGCGATTGATAAGCTTATGGTTTAGGTTTTAACTAAAGTTAATTTTATAAATTTTGTTGTAAAGGGTGGTTGCATTTTAAGGGCCGATGTTAATTTTGAATAAAACAGAAATTATGTAGGAAATTATTGTCATTTCTTTTTATTATGATAATATGGAATGGTTTAATTATGTATGGAAGAAAATATCGGCCAAATGGCCGATTGTGTGCCGTTAATGTGCCGAATTATTTCATCCTTTAGCACTTGAATTGTTGCTGGCTTATCGACGTACATCTTTTCTTTCAAATAACCCCAAAGAAAGAAGTCCAACGGTGTCAAATCACATGATCTTGGCTGCCAATTGGCATTGTTTCGTTAGCTGTGTGGCAAGTGGCACCGTCCTGTTGAAACCACATATCGTCCAGGGTCATATCCTCAATTCCTGAACACAATAAGTTCGTTATCATCTCGCGATAGCAAACACCATTCACGGTAAATGCTTGGCCGACCTCATGATACACTATCGCGAAAAACAGAAATGTTTTCCGCAGAACGAACTGGGCGAGCATGCACAGGTGTATTCACAGACCCGGTTTGCTGAAATTTGCCCACAATTCTCTCGATTGTGTACACATTTGGTCGATTATGCTGACCAAAAAAATCACGCCCATTTTCATAATAAGCCTGAATAACTTTAACGCGTTGCTCGATTGTGTATACAGGTTGGCTGAAAAGTTCCTGCGCTCGAAATGAAAGAATACTGTTTTTGTTACGAAATATATTTTTTTTCAATATAATCTCCTAGAAGCGCAATACACTTGTTCCAATGATCTTCCAATAATTTTATCCCATCCTTATAATGGTTTTCCGGAAGCTCTGCAAAATAACCGTCTACGGCTGCTATGGCCTCTTCATGCGACGAAAAATGCTTTCCACGAAGGAATTGTTTGAGATTTCTGAAGAGATAGTAGTCACTGGGAGCCAAATCTGGTGAAGGTGCAGGTGCATTGTCTTGATGAAAAATGATTTTTTTCTTCTTTAAACCAGGTCTTTTCTCACGACTTTTTTCATCCAGCTGATCCAAAAGGCTGCAATAATATTCAGAGTTGATTGTTTTACCTTTCTAAAGATAATCAATCAACAAAATTCCTTTTGCATCCCAAAAAACTGATGCCATAACCTTCTTTGCTGATCGTTGTGACTTCACCTGCTTTGGAGCTGAACAACCAGCTTCAGTCCACTCTAAACGCTCTTGTTTCAATTTAGGATCATGGTGGTAGATCCAAGTCTAATCCATAGTTATAAAACGACGCAAGAAGTCGGTTTTAATCGGCTTAAAACGCTCCAAATTACGCTGAGAAATTTTTTTTCGATCCAGTTTTTGTTGAATTGTTAATGCGTTCGGCACTAACTTTCCAAACAGTTTTTTCATACGTAATTCTTCATGTAAAATATGGAGTACTCGTTCGTCTGAGATGCCTATGGCATTAGCAATTTCACGCTTAGTCAAACTTGGATCTTCACTAACCATATTATGTACCTGCTCAATGATTTCTGCTGTGGTTGCAGTTTTTGGTCGTCCTTTGCGTGGATCGTCTTTAAGGCTGGTACGACCACGTTTAAATTCACCAGCCCAAAATTCAACGGTGCGTTTTGAAGGTGAGGACTCCTTATACACTTCTTACAATTGTTCATAAATTTCCTCTGCTTTTAAACCCTTCAAAACAAAGAATCTAATGACTGCACGATATTCAATTTTTTCCATATTAAAAAAAATCAATGACACGTCAACTTCAAAAGGCTTGTAAACAAAGAAAGAATTGACAGAATGACTCGCAAATTTGCATGTGTTCTCAGGACAGTTATACCAACTTGAGAAAAAAAAAGTTCTGGGTCTGTGCTATGATTTCAGAAGGCTTAAGGGTTCTTTTATGAGTGTTTTCGAACCATAATTGTAGTAAAAACAATTGACTAGTGCGGTAAAATTTTCCAACATTAGGGTTTTTTTTTAATTTTTTGGGAGAAAATATATAAACGAAATACAAATAAAAAGAAGACGAGTATTATAAATCAATTAATATACAAATAAAAATGCTACTAAAATGAAGTTTTCGTTAGTGAGATTTTAAAATAACGGTTGTTTCACATTTCTGTAGTTACAGTTAAAAATAACTATGTACTACCGATTATGCGGAATAACTGATATGTACACTAATTAAACAACCTTTATGATAATAAATTTTTTCGAAAAAGCAATGATTGAAACACGTCCATTGAGATTTTTTAAATAGTTAATGCAGGTTTTCATAAAGTGTAACAAAAAAAACAAAAATTTATTTAAAGTTTTACATGAGTCATTCCAACAACTTTCGAAACGATTTTAGTCGTTTTTTGGATGGGTGTCTTGGACTTCGAAACAAAATTAAAAATTTTACTAATTTTTAAGAAAATAATATATCTTCATACTAAAATATGAACATTTCTTAAATCCCATAAATATCCCAGTTTTGGATATGTTATACACACAACACGGCCTATCAATAAATACTTTTTTAAAATTATATATGTGTTTTTTTTTTAAATATTTGTGAATAAATAACGTTTTGGAATTTGTGCAATATTTCCGCAAAGAGACTCTTATAAACCGGATAATTGCTTAAAAAGTTAGAGCAGTTTAAACATTATGTATTTTACTCACCTTTGCCAAAAGAAGTCAAATTTAAGTCACGATACTCTGTAAACTACACCGAATTTTGAAAAATAACACAAATATTGTAGCAATGTGGAATATCAACTTGCAAGTTTAATTGAAATATAAAGACACGTTTCCGAAATCCGTTTAAAAACTATTGAAATGACTTATACTTATTTTAAATGAAGAAACTTTTCATAAAACTAATACAATTTTCCTTGCCGTTGTGATCGCCCATTCCAAAGATCCCTGTGCATGTTGGTGGACTGTATAGCTCTATTCTCTTCATCCGAAAAGTCCGCGGATTTTGAAGGCTTACAGAGAACAGGTAAGGTCCACCATGACCAGCTCGTCAGCCCTCTCATTCCCCTCTACTCTCGAGTGTTCGGGAATTAACGTTCATCACCCCCTTGCAGCTCAAAACCGTCTTCAATTTTACAAACTCCACTGACAGCACCCTAACTGCAGCCAGACTATCAGTGCAGATGACTGCATCGCCAGAATAATCAGTCGCAATTAAAAACTGAATGCACTCTGTAATAGAAGCCGAAAGCACATTCTTAGATCTGCACAAAGGAAATCCTATCCAGTTATCCCGTCCAGTTTGAAACCATCAGTGTAGAAATTAGTTCTATTTGTATCATCCAAAATTTCTTCATCCCTCCACCGCTCCCTGTCCGAAATAAAAAAATCGCAGTCCGTCAAAATACGTTGTTCCGCCACCCTATCACATTCCATATTTATAATGTAAAATTTTTAAGGACTCTCTGATGCTGGATACGCCGGCCTCCAAGAGACCAATCGCCGAGTCCTACACTCAGAATATTATGTAGTTAACTGTTTGTAGTTTAATAAAAAAGTTTTCCGTTACATTTAAAAATAAAGGAACATACATTTATTTTTCAACGAAATATCTATATTAACTTTTTTATACATTTATTCGAAATAATTTACTATCATTAACCATTTTTTTCAGTTTCATTTATTTTTTTCATTTGTTTGAAATTTAATTAAAATTTACCCACAAAACGGAAACTTGTGGTTTATTTCTGTCCGTAACAGTTGTTACAAATTTAAATTTTGTTTGCTGTCTGTTTCAAAAAAAAATATTCAAAAAATTTCAATTTGTTTTTTTATTTAAATTGGTTGTATATATACAAAAATTTTCAATACAAATTACAAGAACTTCATAAACACACATACATATACAAACAAATTCATACAATAAGTGTTTATAGCTTCATATGCATACATACATTTTGTATTGTACGAGTATATTAAAAAAAAATACAAAAACGGAAATAATTTCAAATAAATGAAAAAAACATTTATTTTTTAAGGATTGGTAGGTAAAATTTTGACATTTATTTTAACTGATTATATCATTTGTTTCTTACGGATGTGTTAGTTGATTAATCAACAGTTAACAATAAATAACAAATGACATTTAATTTAAATGAAAATTAAGTAGACCGGTTTTTAAATGAAATATCATTTCTTTTAAATGATATTTTCAGTTATTTTAACTTACAAACTATTTTAAGTGTATCAGTCTAGAAGTTGCAAGTTTATCCTCATACTTAAGCTAAACATCTATCGGTCTGGTGGAGAGTGATTGCATTGCCTTTGTAGATGTCGACCTAATCGAGTTGCTAATGCCCAGACAACATAGCCACTGAACCCTTTGAAGTTTCTCGACATTGCATTTCCCCAGGATCGAAGGACACCTCACAATAACGGCATATGTCTTTATCGCTCTAACGACTCTTGAGCCAAAGGGTTATTCTTGGCTTCAATTCCCATTTAGAGCCCACTGTTTTTATACACATTGCCCACATACGGTATGCCTTAGTAATTTTATTCTCGATATGGTCGCCCATGCAGAGTTTCCTATCTAGGACAACTCCCAAGTATTTGACAAGGATACACTCTGAAAAAAAAGTTAGTAGAAAAATTTGTTTGCGGTTTTCAATCCCACTTTACAATTTTTGTACTAATTTTTAGTAAAAAAAATATTATTTAGCAAATCTTTTTGCTATTTACATTTTACAAATTACAGAATATTAACAAATTTTTGTTGCTAATTTCAGAAATCATTTTACAAATTTTTGAAAACCGATTTGCTTAAATTAACAAAAAAATTACTCATTTTAAAGAAGTGGATATTGAGGGAAATGTTATTTCTAATTAAAACTACACCTACAAACTTAAACTGCCATAAAATGTTACATGTATTAAAAAACATCCATTTAAAATAGTACTAAAAAGTTTTTTTAGTTCTAAAAATTAGCCCTAAAAACAATTAAAATATGATCTTAGAAGTAAAAAAAAATTGACAAATATTTTTCAAAAAAGAAATTACCAAATTAAAACAAAATAATAAATTCGTTTATGTTTTAACAACTTTTAAGATTTTTAAGCCTTTGATTTTTTTTTAATTTTGTCTAAAATATTTTTTGAAAAAAAAAATAAATAAAATAAAAAAAAATTTTAGTAATTCTCTTTGCTGATTTTAGCAAACAGGTTTTAAGTTCCACTTCGCAAAAAGTTTACTAAAATTTTGTAGCGGCTACTAATTTTTCTACTAATTTTATTGTACTACAGGTCAGCAGACACGTGTTGCTAAGATTAGCAAAAAATACCGCTGGGCTCAAATTAGCAAAATTTTCTGTAATAACAGCAAAATTTTCAGTTGCCATTACAGACTTTTTTTGGTGAGTGTAGTGTCATTACATTACATTGTTATAACCCCGGAAATCAGGAGGGGTAATAGTAACCCGACTCCTTTTCTTATTGAACAGACAAATTTCGGTCTTATTCGGGTTCTTATTCAGTTCCCTAGATGTTGCCCAGTCAACATAATTTTAGTGCCCTGGAGGCCCTCCTACATAAATAATTCGGATCTTTTCCCCTCAGCAGCATTTATACTACATCTTAGAATTATTGTTATATGGTGCACTTACCCAGCGGGAAAAAAGGGGTCAGTTCGGAATTGGTACCTGGTAGGAAAAGCCCATGTTAAAATATTATATCCCAGCATAGGTCCTGGGACCATTTTGTATTATTTTTTTTTTATTCTTAAACTGATCATAATTTTATCTGTCAACAAAATCTCATGGAAGATTTTGTAAATAGATTAATAAATTCAAGTTGTAAATGGGAAACAACAACAAATGTGCCAGTTAAAGTCCCAATTAATAACTAACGGGACATTGTGAATTATACTGCACAGAAAGTTTTTTAATATTTTGTGATTGTAAATATAAAAAAAGGTTTTTATAAATTGAAATATTATTTCAGCCTGTAATATTTGTAAATTTGTTTGAATTAAGTTTAATAAATACACCCAGAGAATTATATCGGTAACAATGCATTCAAAAAAGTGTACACTGCTAATATTATTTTAAATTAACTGATATTGTTTGCCGTATATGCAAAGTTTCGTATGGAAGTCAAAAGACAAAAAGTGTAATTAGGTGTTAGAAAAAAGATTCCTTTTTATTTTATATTTTTATTTTCTTTTGTATTTTAATATTACAGTAATGTTTAATTAATTACTAACAATTACATTTAAAATTTATCTCAAATTTGATAATATTAAAATCGACTGCAAATTTATAGTTAATATAATTTGTTGCTAATTCACTAATAGCAACAAATTTAGTTTTATTATGGCATGGTTCAATATTAATATAGTTCTTTTTTTTTGTTTTAAACCTCTTTGAATTATACGTGTTCCAATCCATATTGGGAAATCACTATCCTTATCAAAATTGTTATCCGTTTTTTTTTTAAATATGTTTACAGCTTTATTTTCATATGGCAAAGGCATATTACCATGGCTTGGTACCTTACACGCTGCCCTTTTATTACATCGAAAATTATTGTCCAATATTATGCGTCTGCCATTGACATTTTTTGATACCACACCAGCGGGTCGTATATTATCACGTTTTTCAAAAGATCTTGACTCATTAGATACGACATTACCACATATATTTGATGATTTTATTTGGTGTGGTTTTGAGGTAAATTTTCTTTTAAAATTATAATTTTGGAGCTGATTTTGTAGTTCGCCGTTAAGTACTTTCTAACTTCTTTAAATATAACTTAAAATAGGTACATATTTCATTATTGCATAATTTTACATTTTGCACTCCTTTAATACTTTAAAATTTTTAGAATTTTTCATTCAAATTTTAAAGAAATTTTCAATATAAACATAGAATTTTAATTACATTTTTGATTACGTGAGTATTTAAGCGCAAACTATCAAATCTGTCCTTAAAATTATGTTTATTTAACCTAGAATAAGAATAACTTTACCGTTCAGATAATCCTAAGATTTTGGTAATAAATTATATCTTGGTAAAAGTTATAATTTGAGCACAAATCCAAGTTTCTTTAAGCATTTGGTTTGGGAATATATATTTATATTCAGCCTAATTACGGTTGTCGAATTTGTAGACAAAATTTACAAAATGGTTTTGCGTAAATTGAAAATTATAAAGAAATTAAATTCTGATTATAAATTTTTTTTTAATCCGATTGTTATTTATGCTAAATTTAGTGGTAACATTTTTTAAAAATTGTGTTTTTAACGACTTTTCAGCAAATTCGACTTACTGCCGAATTCGACTACGAGAATCATAATAAGTGCTATTATTCGACCATTACCTTCTAAATTAAGCGAAATAATGGAACTTTAAAAAGCCTTTGGTTTTTTTATTTATTTTTCGTTTGAATTTCATTGCAAACCAAAATTAGTGCATTACAGTGTTAACAGTTCTAAAAATTCTGAATGGTCGGTCCTTTATCGAAAGATTTTTGTGTCTAAATGTGAAATAATTACACAAAAATCCGTAGTTTGGTAGTAAAAATTTCATATTTTGCAATTTTTAAAAATCCACAGTAAAATTTTAAAAGAAAAAAAAAACCTTGAAAAGCATAATTTTTATTATAAATAGTACCATTAGCACCAAGTTGACATTACTGCAAGTAACTTCAAGCAGTTTATGTCAAATTAAAGTTGAAAATTTTTGGATTGAAAGTAACATTTTCCTTCTTTATTGATAAATAAATGTAAAGATTTTAAGTTTCTTTTATTTTTTTTTACAAATATTCTTGTGTTCTTTACACTTATTCAAAATTCTCATTAGCATATACTCGGGCTCTTGTCATAAAAAAATATGAATGCAGTATTTCTCATGAGTTGAGGGGTGTGCAACACATACAGTTCACTACAGAGGGTCAATTCTCGTTCTGTGATAATGTGAAGTGAAAAAAAACTTTTCATTTTCGTTTTCATAAGCACTTTTCACTCGAACTTTTCACAAATACATAAATTGCGATTCTCGTATGTATTATGAAAAAAATGTTTCATTCGCACTGTACCCATGAAACTTTTGTAACTGTGTTATCCAAAATTTAAAGCAAATGTCAAAACAGAGAAAAACGTAAACAAAAGTGAATTAAGTTCGTAAAATTTATTTTAAATAATTATATAGAAATATCTGGATTAATTGTATTATTGGATATTACTCAAAGAATTCCGGATGAAAAAAGGTAAGACAATGATGTTACAAGCATTTCATTGCAGTAAATAATTTAATAATTTATAGGAATTTTTTGAGAGTGCTGAGACGCATACTTCGTGCTGACCACAATCCATTCAAGATGACAACCGACAAGCACTTCATGTATTTATATCGGCTTACTTTAAGTGAACTATATTTGGTGCGCGTATGAAGTCTACTTAAAAAAAAAATTTCATAAAGAATATAAATAAACTATAAATAAATATGCCATACTTTTGCCATTTTTCACTGTCCTTTTGGGTCGCACTAAAACTGTTAAGGCTCGCCGCTAATTCGTTACACTTTTCGTCTCTTAATTTGGCACCATCTGCGGTTACAAATCTGTAAATATGGAATTAATAAAAGTGTGATTATGGTTATTAAGCTACTTACTTATCGTTTGCAATGTCCACATGCTTTTCTCAATAATTAATTAAATACTCCTTTTGGCTTTCGCTGCACGCTTTCCTCTTACAATCTTCTCCATGTTTTTTCACTTATATATAGTCTGTGTAAACAATTTTTTCATATGAAAATATTTTGACAGTTGTTTGCACTGTTACACAAAACAAGAATCGCCAGTGCTGTGCAATCGTGAAAAAATCTTGTTTCGTTCCACTTTTTTTTTTCATATGAAAACGTTTTGATATTTCTTTACATTTTTTCACAGAACGCGAATCAAAAGTACTATGAAAACGTGAAAAAACTTTTCATTTCACCGTTTCACAGAACGAGAATTGACCCTCAGATCTTTCTTCGTACAATTCGTATTGATACAATCTGTACCAATACCGTTATTTGTTTCGTTTGCCAATCTTGTTTTTTACCTATACATGGACAGTATTTATGACTCAGAGGTTTTTACAGCGTAATAGGCAATTTTAAAAATATTTCATTCTCATGTGTGTTTCAAGTATTAAACAATCCACTGTGTAAGTGGACTATAATCGTCCTGTCAGCATCCCAGGAAAACCACACATTACCAAATAATGGGTAAAGTAATGTATGGCCATAAGGGCCGATGGATTACTTTACACCTTACTTCATTGATGAATTTTATAGGCGATGAGCCTCAAAGTAATGTATATACCCATTACTTTATGATAATGTGATAATGTAAGGGGTTACTTATATGGTTACGAGAATGGAAAAAGTAATCTGTCTAAAAATAGATTTTTAAAAAAGAAGAATTTTTATTAAAAAAGATTATTACAAATATTTTATTTAAAATATTTGTAAGGGAAATCTGGTTGCCAGCCAAGAACTCTACCCACTGAGCTATCGACGCATACAGTATTTGATTGCTTTTAATTTAAATGAATTGAAATGTAATGTATCTAAAAATATATTTTCAAAAATATTTCAATTATTACTTTACATTTTTAAATCATATATTACGTAATCAATAATGAGTAACTTATTACTTTATGCTTGCAAATAATGAAAAAGGTAACGAGCTATCATTACAAGGTAGCGTATGAGAATACCGCACCCATTACCAAAGTTTTGCTGGGATATAAAAAACAAACAAAAAAAATGCATTTCGTTAGCTTATTGTTGGTTTGACCCATACACCAAAAAGACATTATCGAAAAAAATTATAAAGTATTAATATTTGTATGTCAAATTGGGAGACAGATCAAAGTATATACTGGATATCTTAGATATGATACAATATTTAAAGAAACGGGTTTCGCAATCAGAAAGAGGATATTAACGTTATATATAATCCATTCCTAACTCAATTTTTTCGAAAATGGTCTGGGGCTAAATCAATAATAAACTGAAGATTTGTTAAAATGCAATTTGTTATAATACGGTTTCCCCTGAATGCGAAGATATTTGGATATGCAATTAAGAGGACAAAATTAATATGGCTTAGGTTTTAGCGGCCAAATATTACGTTTAAGGGTTAAAATGTAGGGTGGAAATTAGTCAATTGTTTATGTTTGTTGGAAAGAAACGATATACGAAAGTTGTTCTGATGACATTCTTAATACGTAGTAAATAAAATATAATAAATAAATAAATTTAAATAAATAAAAAGAATAAACATAGAGGAAGAATAGTATAGAGGATGCAACGCCGTCAGCGGCCAAATAAAATATTATACAGAATACAAAGGTTCGGAAACTTGGAGAAAACAGGGGAAAATTGAGCAAATTTCCCTGATTTCTGCAAAAATTTGAGAAAATATTCCCTGTTTTTAAACCTTTTTTTTTAAATCCAATTGGGAAATCTGCTAAAACTAATTAGATTTGCAAAGAAATTCAATTGGAATCGCAAAAAAAAACAATTTGAAAAGATGCTGAACCTTTGAAATCTGCACATACAAAAGAAAGAGAACGTTTTTTACGACGTGAGAGACATCGTCATGGTGTGGAATAAATAACCGAACTTTAGGCTGAAAATTGCTTTCACTTATAATAAAAAACTTTAAAAAGAAAACAAGTTTTCGAACAACTTTGAAAACCAATTTTATCCCCCCTAAATATGTTGTTAGGCCGCTCTGTTTCTTACAAATGTTTTATTACTATTGCCTGTGTCGTTAAAATTCAATTTAACTTTTTTTTGAGTGGTTCAGTTTTGTCACAGATTTCAAGCAGGGTAGACACAATACAACTTGTTGGTCGTAAGCTCAATTTTCATGGTGTACGAACATGTCGAACAACAATCAAATATTTTTGATTTTTCAATTGGGCAAACAGACATGCGTTTTGATAAGTCCGTCAGGCCAATTGTCAAAAAGCTGTCAATTTCTCATTTTTAATAGTTTTGCCAATTTAGCTCAGTATTTTTGTTGTTTTTTTAATGCCCTGTGCGAGGTGGCAAAATAAATTCTAAACTAAATACAAATTGACAAAAGGTTTTAAAATTCATATGAAAAATATTTTTTAATTACAAAGAAATCTAGAACCTGAATTTAGCTTAGATTTTAGTTAGCCAGTTCGCACTCACTCTAAATACAATATTTTCATAATTTTGTAGAAAAAGGTTCATAAGAAATGGGTTTTTGTAGGTCGGATTGCTGTAGTGTTTTAAAAGTTGACACTGTTTTTAGTTTAGATCACGTCAAAATCTTCAAAATCTTTTTTTTTCAAATGGCAAATTGTAGAAAATCATTTTCCGGTCTGACAACAAGTTGTACCGTGACAAATTAGGGCACCGCGAGGTAACTAAAATTTTTTGCAGTGGGCAATGGTTATTTTCAACTTAACACAAAAGATAAAAAAGTTATTTAAACTAACAAATTTTAAGTCAAGATCCAATATATCCAATTCTACATTTGCAAAAAAAAATAATTTTGTAAAACACACAAATTTGAATTTTCTAAATTGTTAGAATTTTTTTTGACTTGTTGCCAAATTGCTACATTTTTTTTTACTTTTAACACTCCATCATTGAATTTCCTAAACACAATATGAATTAAACACATTATTTTTTCGAATTTATCTAATCATACACTGAGAGAAATACACATATTTGTATATCAAGTAATGGTAAAAAAAAATCACATTTATTTTTATTACTAATTTGATTTTAAACTATTTTCTTAAAATATTAATAAATTCTCTTTTTGTTTCTTTCTTTAATTTCAAATTTTAACTTTTTTTTAAAAAACTATAGGTTTTAGCTACTATTGTGGTTATTAGTATGTCCACGCCCATTTTCTTGGCCGTTATTATACCTATAGCATTTTTATATTACTTTGCTCAACGTTTCTATGTTGCCACCTCAAGACAATTGATGCGTTTGGAGTCAGTTTCAAGATCACCAATTTATTCACATTTCAGCGAAACGGTAACGGGTGTATCGACTATTAGGGCATACAATGTACAAGATAGGTAAGTGAAGATTAATAAATTTTTCGGAGATTTTCCGTGCACATCAAAAAAATATTTGCAAACAGTTTGGTAAAATTGTCTCTGGCCAAAATTTTGTGTGTAATTCTGTAAAACCTTGGTAAAAATTGCCAAGTTCAGTTATTTTGCCAATGATATACACTCTGAAAACAAACGTCACATAAGCAAAGTTCTATGTAATTATAAAGGGTGGTCCAACCATAATGCACGATGTTAACTTTGAGTCACACCTAAACGTTAAGTTTTTTGTCCAACTTAATTCTTTGTGTCAGTGTTAGACAAATTTAACCATGGAAAGGTACACAATTAAACAGCGTGTTAAGATTGTTAAAGCCTTTTATGAAAATGGGCGTTCAAATCAAAATGCACTTCGTGAATTTTTTGGTCAGCATAATCGACCAAATGTGTTCACAATTGGGAGAATTGTTCGCAAATTTCAGCAAACCGGGTCTGTAGGAAATGTGAAAACACCTGTGCATGCTCGCCCAGTTCGTTCGGCGGAAAACATTGCTGTTGTTCGCGATAGTGTGGCAGAAAAGCTGTCAACCTCGACTCGTCGACACTCGACATGATAACGGACTTATTGTGGCCAGAAATTGAGAATATAAACATGGACGATATGGGGTTCCAACAGGATGGTGCCACTTGCCACACAGCCAACGAAACAATGGCACGTCGTAGCGATGTTAATTGGCCGCCACTATCATGTGATTTGACACCGTTGGACTTCTTTCTTTGGGAATATTTAAAAGAAAAACTGTACGTCAATAAGCCAAGAACAATTCAAAAGCTAAAGGATTTGATAATTCAGCACATTAACGACACTGAACCTTAATTATGGACCATCGGATAGAGGTATGCCACCGAAGCCGCGGCGAGCATTTGGCCGATATTATGTTTTACACATAATTGTCATAGATCCTTCTATCATAATGAAAACTATTAAGACAATCCTCTGAAATTTTTTTATTTTATTTACAATTAACAGCGTGCATTATGGTTGAACCACCCTTTATATACTAGATTATCATGTGTAGCGTTAATTTAAATATTTTATTTTTATAAATTCATTATTTTTTCTTTTAGATTTGTTAATGAATCCGATGCTAAAGTTGATAAAAATCAAGTCTGCAAATATCCATCTGTAATTGCCAATCGTTGGTTGGCCATACGTCTTGAAATGGTTGGTAATTTAATAATTCTCTTCGCTTCATTATTCGCCGTTTTGGGTGGTCAAACAAATCCCGGTTTAGTAGGTCTCTCTGTAAGTTATGCTCTACAAGTTACTCAAACATTAAATTGGTTGGTGCGTATGTCCTCGGATATTGAAACAAATATTGTGGCGGTAGAACGTATCAAGGAATATGGTGAAACTAAACAAGAAGCTCCCTGGGAATTACATAATTCTAAGGTACCCAGAGATTGGCCGGTTGAGGGAAAAGTGGTATTTGATAATTTTAAAGTACGCTATCGTGAAGGCTTGGATTTGGTATTGCGTGGTGTAAGCTTTGAGATAGCTGGTGGTGAAAAAGTTGGTATTGTTGGTCGTACTGGTGCTGGTAAATCTAGTTTGACATTGGCATTGTTCCGGTAAGTTTTAGAAGCGAAAAAAATCTATTATAAATAATATTCTTTTAACGCTGTTTTTTTGTAATTTTTGCTATAGTATCATTGAAGCTGCTGGTGGTCGCATTCTTATCGATGACATCGATATTGCCTCTTTAGGCTTACATATGTTACGTTCTCGTCTTACTATTATCCCTCAAGATCCTGTCCTTTTCTCCGGTTCTTTACGTATCAATTTGGATCCGTTCGAAGTTATGAGTGATGCTGATATTTGGAAAGCATTAGAATTATCTCACTTAAAGACTTTTGTTAGCTCATTAACAGCTGGTTTGAATCATGAAATTTCTGAAGGTGGTGAAAATTTGTCCGTCGGCCAACGTCAATTAGTGTGTCTGGCTCGTGCCTTATTACGTAAAACTAAAGTATTGGTATTGGATGAAGCTACGGCTGCTGTTGATTTAGAAACTGATGATTTAATTCAGGTAAGTTTAAACGAACATAATCATGCACATGAGGGTTTCCCTGTGGTTCTAGAGTTCTCATAATTTTCATCAGAAAAAAAATCTCGTAGAATCTGTGTTTTTCTGTACAAATTCAATATCATAATTTTAGAAATTTTTATATCAGAAAATTAAAATACCAAAATTATAAGAAAATTTCGAAATTACTCAAATCTTGGAATTTTTCAGAAATTTAAAATTTTTTATTAAAACGGCATAGGATGGCAAGATTTTTCCCGTGGACGAATTACGCCATTTCTAAACGTAATTTTTCTAGCGAAATTAGTTTTTTATTTTTAAAAATAAAACAGTTAAATTTTTTCCATTAGAAATGTTGTAGGTCGGTGCTTCATTGGAAATAAAAATTACAGTTCCCAGCAAAATCACACATTACCAAATAATGGGTTAAGTAATGTATAGCCATAGGGGCCGATGGATTACTTTACACCATACTTCATTGATGAATTTTACAGGCGATGAGCCTCAAAGAAATGTATATACTCATTACTTTGGAGGTGATAATGTAAGGGGTTACTTATATGGTTACGATAATGGAAAAAGTAATGTGTGTAAAAATAGATTTTTAAAAAAGATTATTAAATATTTTATTTAAAATATTTGTAATTAAAAATAATGTGGTCAAGACGGGAATTAAAAATAATGTTTTCAAGGTGGGAATCGAACCAGGGAAACCTGGTTGCCATCCAAGAACTCTACCCACTGAGCTATCGACGCATACAGTATTTGACTGCTTTAAACTTAAATAAATTGCTGCGCTTCGTTTTTTCGCTAGTGTTATCAAAACAAACATACATTACCCTTTTGCTTACAAAAACACAAAGTAATGTATCTAAAAATAGGTTTTTTAAAAATATTTCAATTCCCATGTAAAAATCGAAATATATATGAACATACATGATCATACATGGGCTTGTATATGATCATACATGGGCATACATGGTCATATACGTCCATACATGATCTCATATATGACCATATATCTTCGGATCCGAAATTTGAGGGTATATGGTGATATATGTGCATATATTCTCATACATGCTCATATATTATTCATGTATGCTCGTATATGATCATATACGTCCATATACCCTCAAATTTCAGATCCGGAGATATATGATCATATATGAGATCATGTATGGTCATATATTGAACAATGTATGGACGTATATGACCATGTATGCCCATGTATGCTCATATATATTTCGATTTTTACATGGGTTATTACTTTACATTTATAAATCATATATTACGTAATCAATAATGAGTAACTTATTACTTTATGCTTGCAAATAATGAAAAAGATAACGAGCTATCATTACAAGGTAACACATGAAAATATCGCATCCATTACCAAAGTTTTGCTGGGATATTTGTTATTATTGACACAAACTATATGTGATTGTTATGCCATCTGTTGTCCAAATCGACATTATTAACTTGTATACCCAATATTAAGGAAAAAATTGCTAGTTTTTGAAAAGTTCATGTTAAAAACAGGAAAATTATAAAAAAATTAGTTTCGTTTAAACCGAGGGTTTGTCACAAGCACCAAAGCCTATTGATTTTGGTTAAAATCGTTTAAATGTTTAAACCTAGTGGCCATATAAAGGTCCCGTAAAAATGGGTTTGTTCACACGATACAAGTCGCGAATAATAATAATAAGATATTTTGATGAAATTTAGTACACTGACTCATATGGTCCCAGTGACGAAGTCTCTTAATATTTGGTTAAAATCGGTCACTGTTTAGATTTAGTTGCTCTAAAAATTGGCTTTTATACTTTTCCTCACGCTACAGTTTACAAATATAAAGATATTTTAATGAAATTTGGTACGCTGACTCATATGGCCCAATTGAAGAAGCCTCTGAATCGATAATGGTATTTTAGCGGTATTGTTTGCCAACCCTGGTTTCCGTTTATTTTAGTGTTATTTCTGCTTGATTTTAAAATATTATTTCCTATGTGAAGAAGGGCTTTGTTTGGTCCATATAAAGCACTGCTCAAAATTATAGCGCACTTTAAAATATAAGGTTTAGCATGAATTTTCTAAAAGCTTTACGTAGGAAATATTTTTTTTTCTATTTTACTTATATACTTAACTGTATTGCAAATGTATATAACAAGAAAAAAATTGTAGCATTAAAAGTAAAAGAGTAGAAACTAATTTAAAATGGTATGTCATAATTGAATGTGTCAAAATTATAGCGCACTCTTTATGTTCAAGATATAACTGGACTTTTTGCTCTTATAATTTTACTTAAAACAATAAATTACATTTAGTTCTACTTAAAACCACGTCTTTTGAGTTACATTTTTACATCGCGATCATGATTTTTCAACATTTTTTGGTTATAATTTTATTTGAAGTTATGGGTAGAAAGAGGGTCACTTTGGAACAAACGATTTCTACAAAGACGTTACTTTCAGAAAATCTGTCTTATACATAAATTTTTAAGAGACTTGGATTTTCACGAACGCTATTTAATACAATTGTGTAAGCGAAATCGCTCTGCTAGTGGTCGTCAGTTAGTGTCTGAGTTAGAGTATTCAAAAAACCGGCCTTTTGAAAAAACCGGTTTCGGTTTTCTTCAAAAAATCGAATTAAAAAAAAAAACCGGTTTCGGTTTCGGTTTTTGCAGAAAAAACCGGTCAACCGGTTTTTTTCGGTTTTTTTTTAATTTGAATAAAAAGCTTATATAATTTGTTAATTATGTAAAAACAACAGAAATTTAATATATAAAGTAATAAAAATAAAAAAATACATTCTTTGAAAAAAAAAAATAATTTTTTTATTGTATTTCATTTCAACATTTCATTTATTGGTTTTAATATTTTTTAATATAATATCTTAAAAATTAATATTATAAAACTATATCAAATGAATAGAGGTCATTAAGTTTGTAAATTGGGTAAAATAAGTACGTTAGTAATTTGAACGTTTAAAACGTTTTTCATTAAATAATTTTTTTTAATATTACATTTTAAATATGTAAAAAGAAAATCTATTTTTCAGTTATAAAATAATATTTTAAAAATAATATGCTATTTAAATGTTTCGTTTTAACGATTTTTTTTGTTTGCTTTTAATAAAGCTAAAAGTGGAAAATACTCTTTCACTAATAGTAGATGTTGGACAAATAAATAGTCAAAAGACAATTATATAAATTTTCCAACTTTTCTTTTGTCTTTCTTTTGTCGCATTTATCAAGATATATGAAATCATCATATAATGATGAATGATTTTGTACAGTCTCTTTTTTACGATTTTGAATACTGTTTATTGTGTTATTTAGATCAGAAATAAAACTATTTGAATTTGGTATATCCAAAGTTAAGTCTTCATCGGAATCTATCAGACTTACATCTAAATCTTCATAACCAAACAAACGATTATAAGTCTTCGGAAAAAATAAAAGAGACCAAGTAACCCAGTTGGTGATGTAATTAAAAAAACCGGTTAACCGAACAAAAAAGACCGGTTTTCGGTTTTCTTCGAATTTACGAAATATTCGAAACCGATCGGTTTTTAAAAATAAAGAAACCGGTTGACCGGTTGACCGGTTTTCGGTTTCGGTTTTTGAATACTCTAGTCTGAGTGGTCATCCTCGCTTGGAGTCAAAAAACGCTAGTACGACCCGTGGCCGTCTTTACAACCACGGCCTCAAGAGATATACCAAAAAAACGTCGCCCATTCCGTAACAAGTGCCAACGTCACAAGAGATTATATTGGTGCAAAAAATATATGAATTGGACTCTATAAGAATGGAATCATGTTGTTTTTTGTGATGAGTCCCACTTCGTGTTGATCAATCGGAAAAATCGATCATTTGTCCGGCGTACAAAGGAGGAAAAGGATCAACCATTTTGCTTCAAACCAAGTATACAGGGTGGTGGTGGATCTGTCAGCGTATGGGGGTGTTTTACGGCACATGGAATTGGCTTGTTATACTTTTATGAAGGACGGCTTAATGATAGAAGCTATATTGATTTAATTTCTGAAAAGTTTCCGTCATATTACGACCAAGTTTTAGGCTCTGGAACGGCACAAAGCTATTTTCAGCAAGATAATGCCCAGTGTCATAATTTTTGATGACCTGGTTTTAAAACAACAATAAAGCCTTATTAGATTGGCCCCCAACATCTGATCTTAATGCGATAGAAAATATTTGGTCTATTATAGATCGTCATATCCAAAAGTGTAAAATATCAACAACAGAGGAGTTAAAAAATAGATGAGTGCAATAAGTTGATAAAATCAATTCCAAATAGAATCAATTACATTATTAAAGTCAACGGAGGAAGTGTTTCATCATATTAAGTAATATATATTTTTTTTAATTTTCATTCAATGAATTAAGGTTTTAATTTGCATTGTATGTGCGCTACAATTTTGAACCATGATTTTTTGATTTGTTTCTAACTGAAATGTTATATTATTTTTTAATAAATTTGATTTGTTAGAATCAAAAAAAAAAAAAAAAATAATTTTTGATTTTATTAAAAGGATAAATTAAAACCTTAAAATTTATTTAGAAGTGCGCTATATTTTTGAGCAGTACTTATATATTATACTAATAATTTGTTTATATATATTTTTTTATATTTATTTACAGAAAACTATTCGCTCTGAATTTAAGGATTGTACCGTCTTAACGATTGCGCATCGTTTAAATACAATTATGGACTCAGACAAAGTTATTGTTTTGGATAAGGGTAAAATTTCTGAATTCGATTCACCTGAAAATCTATTAAAAAATCCACAATCAGCCTTTTATAGTATGGCCAAGGATGCCAATTTAGTGTAATTTTAATTGATTTTAAATTATTTACCTTAAAATCCCCGCTAACAAAAAAAAAACGCGAATTCCCTTTTAAAACAACACACAAATTAGCTTGCCAAAACACACATGTACACGATTTTATCAACAAAAACAAACATATTAAGCTAAATGGTTCAAAACCTATAAATTAGAATAGAGTTCAATTTTTATATAAGCTTGATTTGTTTTTTTATATTTATGTTATTTTTTATTTGTTATGTTTTATATGTTATTTTTTATATTTTACTTTTTATTTTGCCTTTTTTTTATTTTTATTTTTTTAAGAATGTTTTCTTAAATGTTTTTGTTTGAAATTTTTGTTTTTGTTTTTTTTAGTTTCGATTTCAATTTTTTTTATTTATTTTAAAATTCTAAAGGATTTTTTTAAATTGGAAACCTTAATTTTTTTTTTTATCAACAAATTATCTCTGTGTATTTTATATAACAATAAATTGGAACTGCCTTAATAATTAAGTACTTAAAAGCGAATTTTTATAAGAAATTATTAAAAAAAAATACGCTCCTTTTTTCGAAATCCTTTAAAAGCTTTTGTTTTAATTAGTTGTCTAATTTATAAATTTCTTTTAATAATTTTTTCTTACTATTTACTCTTTTTCTCTCTTAAAGTCAACGTAAACGTTTTACAGGATTGTCTGAAAGTATAGCATAATAATAATTGAAACTAAATCAAGTCTTTTTTATTTTTATTTTAAATGACTCAAATTTGCTTAAAAAAAAACTTAAAATTATGTATAAACAAATTCTAAAAAATTAGCTTAAAAGTTCGTAAAAAATGCTACCTCAACATCTGAAGTATGTAACATTTAGATATACATACTTTGTACTAAAATTTGTAAATTATAATCAAACCAACTTAAACTTATAAAATTTGAATGGATTTTCTTAAAGAATCCAAGTTTTTGAGAACGTACTTAAAGTTTATCTACAAAAGTGTACTTAAACTTGTAATATTTTTTTCGAACGTGTAGTAACATTATAATTTTTTTGAAAGAAGTACTTAAAATAATGGGGTTACTAAAATCGGATTACTTTTGTGATATTAACTTAAAAAAGTAATTTTTTTCAAAAATGTACTAAAAACTATAAGGACATATCAAAACTAGAATATATATAAAAGTCCTCAAGAAAGTACTTTTTAAAATTTAATTTAATTGGTTCCTTTTGGGAAAAGTTCTAAAATCTTATTTTTTTCCTAACATCAAATAATTTTTTTTTCCAAGAGAATATAAAAATAGTACTAAAACATCTTAAGGAAAAAGTACTTTTTTCCAAAAATATATTAAAGATAGTACTTTTTCACACAAATATGTACTGACATTAGTACTTTTTCTCTGAAAGTCTTAAATATTTTTACAGATACTTAAATTGGATGAAGTACTAAAAATTAGTATTTTTTTTTGTCTAAAATTGACTTAAAAAAATACATTTTGGAAAAAGTACTTAAAATTGTTTGTTTTTTAACTAAATAACATTTCCAACTTTTCTTTAAAAAAAAAAAAAGTACTTAAAATAGTATGAAAAACTAAAAATTTAAATAAATTATATTAAAACGTTATAATTGAAAATGTACTAAAAAAAATTGAAAATGTACTAAAAGAATTAAATTTTTCTACAAAAACATAGTTAAATTAATAATATCTCTCTCAAACTGTAGTTCAACTTTAAAAGTTAGACATTTTTTTTAAATTTAGTTAAAATATCCTTTTTGAAAGAAGTGCTACAAATTGTTTTTGTTTTTAAATTTAATAAAAAAATTAAATTTTCTTTAAAAAAGTCTTAAAAATAATATAATTTCGTAAAAAAATCACAATATGTATTTAAATCTTTTAATTTTCGAAAATGTAGGAAAAATTTTAGTTTTTCCATAGAAGCGTACTTAAAATAGTACTATAAATTAAAAAATGTATTAAAAGATTAAAATCACTGCAATGAAGAATTAGTACTTCTATTAAAATTTAATTAAAAACAATTTTTGTAAAAAATATTAAATAAATTTTTTTAATTAATAAAAATTGTTCTAAAAACATGATTTTAATGAAAAAAGGTACTTTTTGTTTGGAGAATGTACTAAAATGGGTACTTTTTTCACCAAAATATAGCTAAATAAGTACTATTTACGCAAAGGTGTATTAAAATTCTTACAATTTCTTAAACGAATTATTTAGAGAATCATTTTTAAAACAAAACGTTAAAAGGTTTAAAAAAAATTTTATGATGAATATTGAGAATTTTTAATTTATCCGTAGAAATTTTTTAAACGCTTAAAAGTTTCGTTTTACAAAATGGCACCCATTAAATTAAAAGAAGAGCTTTGCAGTTTAGACTTTTTATATTAAATTCACTTCAAAAAAGTCCATGAAAAAATTACAAAAATTTAAACTTTTCTCTTTAGAAAAAAAAAACTAAAAATTAAACCAATTAGAGTTTATAAGAAATTTTACAAATGTATCAAAAAATTATATTTTTTCAAAAAAGAACTTAAACCAATGTCTTTAAGTTCACTCTTAACATATTAAAAAAAATGCTAAACAATAAAATAATGCTAAACAATAATAATTCTATAAAATCGTAAAGTAAAAAATTTCAAGGTTTTGGTTAAAAATAAATCTATTTATGACAATGGAAGTGTTGTTGTTTAAATAATATATACATTCTAAAAATAAACAAAAATCATGTAAAAATATATAAAAATGATGTAAAATTTACTTAAACTAAAAAAACAAATTTACGTAACTAAAAGAAACAAAATTATAATACTTTAAAAAAACTCATTTTTTATATACAAAAACTTAATACTTTAATACCTACAATAGAAAATCTATTTATAACAAATTTAATCCCGAATGGAACTTATGTGTAATATTTAATTTTACAAAAAAAAAAAAAAATGCATGTGTAATATTCCTTTGTCTTTATTATTTTTAAAATTTTAATGTCTGTAATGTTTATTTTTTAATAAAATGCAATTAAATAATGGTAGTTTATGTTAGAAAACAATTTAAAAAAAACTGTATTGTCTTGTGTTCATTGAGCTCTAAATTTAGTGTAATTTATATAATTTTGTCTATGTTAATAAAGAACGCAAAGAAATAAAAAAAACTAAATGCATTTAATCCACAAAGATCTAGGATTGAATAATTATACATTATTGTAATAGTTTTATTAACAAATTCTTTTAATATATCGAGGTTTTTTGTAAACAAACTATAAATAAAAAAGTGTTTCTAATGAGGCCGTTGCAATAGTGAATAGTGTTAAAAAAAACTACTGTGCCGTTCAGTATGAAATCTGTATGTTTTTAACAAAATAATATTAAAAAACAATTAAAAAAAGGTTTAAATTCGGCCGAGCCGATTCTTTGAATACCCTCCACCAATATCCTAAAAAAATGTTCTCTACTGTTTTTGATACAAATAATGTAAAAAACTGTAGAAGTAAAATTATAGGGGTGAAAAAAATCTTTAAAGTGAAAAACTTTCTTGCACGTTAAAAAAAATTTTTTTGGTGAAAAAAAAAAATTTGAGGTAAAAAAAATTTTTGAGGTTAAAAAAATTTTTGGTGGTGATAAAAAATTTTAATGGTAAAAAAATTTTTTTGAGATGAATACAAAATATTATTTACTTCTGAGCGAAATTGTACTAAAATACAACAATTTGTATGGAAAATTTAAAGAGGTACCTTCACATTTTGCTCGTTTTCAATACCAAACTGCTCGTGAGGATGTACATACATTAGTCTAGGTAAAAATGAGCACCTTTGCTTGCGTCTTCTTAATTGACTTAAAATTGCATAAGGATCACTATATATACTTTGTGGCGTGGATTGAAACCCTAAAAAAATGGGTTCAGGTTATACATGTGTCCGTCGTTTCTATAAGGAGCATAGGGCCTCTCGGTTTCTGTAATCGTTTTTGTTTAGGATGTAGTAGCTGATTGGACTTCTCCACCCGATCCTGGTGCTGGGGCTGCCAGTATATCTCGCCGACGTTCGACAGAGCCTCGTTGGCGTTAACAGGGGTCACCAAGTCCATTCTGGACAGTGGGTGAGGTTGTCAATTGAAAAGGATTGGCTATGTGTACAAATATACGTTTTATTTGTATTCGCTTCACTTGCCCATTAATCGAAAAAAAGTTTGGGTTCGGGATCAACATTAAAAAAAAAAAATACAAATCGATGGCTTAATATAAAAAGGCCCTAACTCGATTTTTTGTTACTTGATAAGAGAAGGAAAAAACTTAATAAAATACGTAAAATTTTAATTTTAATAAAAGAAAGAAAGAAGTTTTAATGCCATTTCCAAAAATGTGTTGCCTCTTTTTATTAAAAATTGCATTTAAACTTTTTTTGTATCTAAAATTTTACGTATTTTATTTCTCATGTCAAGTAACAAAAAATCGAGTTAGGGCCTTTTTATATTAAGCCATCGAAATGTTTTATTAATAGGAAATTTATTTATTTTTCAAAAAAATTTTGCTTTAATTTTATAATTAATGTATTTTTTAAGTTTTCCTTTTTTTAAATTTGTTCTTTTTGGCGTCAAAATTAATTTCAATGTTGAAAGGCCCTCTCATTTTAAGAATTTGATTTAGAAAATCGTTTCTGCTTTTTTAGATCTTGTTCGAGCATATCTTCATCATCTTCTGAAGAACAAGATATTAGGTCTGTACGAGGTAATTTTGGGTAAAGTCTGGTAAAATGATAGTAAGCAAAAAATTCTCTCACAAAACCATAAAAATGTCCAAAATACTGCGAACGCACAAAACCACATATCATACCCAAAAATAAACGTCAAATTGTTCATATTGAAAAACAGCTTAAATAATAAATATATTTGAAATGGCAAATATCTATTTACATTTTCAAATATATTTTTCATTATTAAGAAGGAAAAGTTCTTTATAGTAAAATTTTATTTAACTTTAGTTAATTAGCAGCAGCTGATGATTTGACAATTTTACCATTTTACCCAAACAAAAAGTACGGGTAAAATGAGAAACACAGTTACTCTCTCATGAACGCTCTCATTTACCCAATTTTTGTTACAAGAAACGCTTTCTGGTAAGATTGGGTTCCCGCGGGCACCCGTGGTAACGTACGTCGAACACACCTATTGATTCTCTCATAAAATTTCCTTCTTCTCATTCCATTTGCAAATTTTAATTGTTTTTAAAATATGATTTTTTTTTTTGCATTTTCAACATCTTCGGGACATAGCATTAACTTAAGATATAATACTGCCATCGAAAGTGGATTATTCGGCCAGATTACGATTGTCGTATTTGTAGTTGAAATTTTCGACTCCATACAAAATCGTTTTGCGTAAATTGAAAATTATAAAGAAATTAAATTCGAATTATATATTTTTTTATAATTTGATTGTTATTTATGATAAATTCAGTGGTAAAATTTTTAAAAAGCTGTGTTTTTTTACGACTATTCAGCAAATTCGACTACGACAATCGTAATAAGGCCAATTAATTAAGTAGTTTTCTTATTTAAATATAATTCTTGTGAAAATATTTTTTTGTTGTCATCTTTTGTTAGCTCTAGATTTTATAAAAATCGCCTAAAATCATCTGTTCTTCTTGTAGTTTCAGCGTTAATTTTTAAACGGTTGCAAAAACTTCTATGAATTCTTCACAAATATTCCCAATATTATCATTCATAGTTAATGTAGCATCCAGTAATTCCGAACAAAAACTCATGTATTCCTTGACATGAGTCTTACTCATGTAAGACTTGAACCATGTCATAACAGAAATTCCATCTAGTTTGATAGTCCTAGTACGGCTTTTTTCAAGTTAAGCTTTTTAGCTAAAGAAGATATTTTTTGGTGTTCGCAACTTTTTGCAAATAGCTCTGCATTGATCAAGTATTTGCTTAAAAGGACTAGATATAGTGCCAAGCACTGCAAACTGGATCGCAAGAAATGTAATGTTGTTTATGATTTTTCTATCAAACATTTCTCTCACCATGAACAGCAAAAATATTTTTTTATATTTTTCAACCCGAACGTGGTTAAACTTTTGGGTTCAGGTTTGTTCGGGTTCAAACTTATTATAAACAGCGAACCTGAACCCGTTTGGGCTAAGGGTCGGTTTTAGTCCCTGCTTTGTGGGTTCTTAGACCTATATTTCGACATGTTACAAACGGATGACAAAACTCACCATATATGGTTGAGGCTGATATTATACATACAATTTTATGATCTCTTAAAAAGCTTAAGCAACAAGTGTTTATTCTAGCACTAATTCTGTAGACTTTTGGCAAATGGACTTAACTAGACTTGGACTTTGTGTAGCCTATAAAACTTTTCAATACATGAGACCCCTTCAAATCAACTGATTTCAAAATTTTATTAATTTCTCTTTGACAAATGAACTTAATTTTATTTATAACATTTGGGGCTTTTACTTGGGCAATTTTTTTTTTCTTTACAAAATGTTTTCTACAACGGTAAATGTGTTTTCTGCTCATCTAGGATATTTGTGTTGTTGAAATTAGAGCTTATGCCAAAATTTTACAGAATTGTAGATGAGAAGAAAAAAAAAACATTTTTTATGACAGTTAAACCAACGAAAACTACAGCATTTCATTACCCAGCAAAAATGAAGCTGCCAAAGAAGCAATAAAAGCATCACTACTATGGCAAAGGCATCACTTCTTTTCTAATGGTTTCATCGATGAATTTAACAAAAGCGTGTCATAGGATGGAAGTATACAAATGTAGCTACTAGCATTACTCATACTTTACTCTAAAGAAGCAATGATAATACAATGATTAGGTATTCTGATGCATGAGTGGAAAATGTTTAAGTGTTGATAAAAATGTTATTCATAAGAATGCAGAAAAATAAGTTTAAAGAAGCGAAATTTGTGCATTGATATACAAATACTCTTTATTAAAACAAATAGATTAATAATTCTGCATTAGTGAAAAAGCATTTTCGAAACATTTTTCAAAAACTTTAATGAATGCTTAGACAAGTTTTGGATAATTTAAAAACTGGTTGAACAATTTTAAAACATTTTTGGGCAATTTAAAATAATTTTTACACAATTTTAAGATTATTTTGATATATTCTGAATTAATACTGGAAATGATGTAATATACACAATGCAAAAAATGCACAGATTGCGTCGTCATAAATATTTAAGGCTGGAGAAATACAAATGATAGGCCAGCTAGTTTCAAGTAAAGGTGAACAAAATCTGGGGTCTAATCGCCGCTTTCGTGATCGAACAACTTTGATCGAATATTTTTATTTTGAGATTATGGCATTCGTTATCGAACAAAAATTAACGTATTTTGAGATGATAAGATTCGATAACGAGCAATCGATCGAGTGCAATCTTTTACAATATTGTTCGATACAGCAATTGGTGTCGAAATTAAAAAAAAAAATGTTTTAAAGTGTTTTCATATAAAAAAGTGAACAAAATTTAAGTTTTATTTAATTTTAATTAAAAAAAGTATTAAATGTTAAGTTTTTAGGACAAGTGCAAATTTATGTAATTCGGACACACTGTCTCTTCTATGTCCTTTGCCACATTATTCACAGTTTTGCTAACAGTGCTTTGACACATACCAACTAAATAATCGTTTCCAATCGCATGTTGGAAGCTACCGGTAGCAAACAGAGACAGTGTTGCTGCTAACTGAAGCGTTGGCGTCACCGCAGTTGACATGTGCCCAACAAAATCAATCTGGGAAAGAACATAATTAAACGCCTCCTTCGACAGTCTAATTCGCTGTTTAAATCTGCAAATAAATCCATAGTGAAGTATTTTTTGGTTTTATAAATAAATTAATTACGCTTTAGCAGGCAAGGAAAGAGGGTCGCTTTTATCCCGCATTTGTCTTCTTATGCGCATTACGTCCTGTTCATCTTCTGATTCCGATGAGGACATGTGCATTATTAATAGTAATTGTTGACTCATTGTCTATACAAAATGTTTTAATTAAATAAATTAACTAAAAAGCACAATTGTTACTTACTCTGTTTTAAATTTGCTGTTTTTGTTTTTCTTTTTTTTGTTTACATTTGTGTGAAACATATGTCAGGACTCAATTACAATTAAAATAAAATCTTTTACAATTCGCAAAATTTTCGATTCGTTACCAATCGAATGCCGTAATTAGGCAATTCGATACCTATCGAATTTATTTTTTGTACGATATCAAATTCGATCACGAATGCGGCGATTAGAGCTCTGTTTTTCTTGATAAAAATTTCTTATAAAAATTGCAAAACTGAATAAATTCTAGCCCTCATGAAATTTTGAACTAAAATACAAAAAATGATTTAGTAAATAAATTAAAAAAGTTCATCAGAACTATTTTTTCAATTTGAATAAATGCTTTAGATTCAAAAAATATACGATATACTATAACCTATGCTTTAGAAGTAATGAAAAGTGATTTTTTAAGATATGCATCGCGTATATATCCAGATCACTGCATTTGAAATATGAACACATGAATTCTTTTGGAAGTGCCTTAGAATAACACCAAAAAATCATAAAAGAATGTCAACTGAAGTTAAGGAAGCAATGAAAGAAGTTGTAGTCACAGAATGACTACCTTTTTTTTGCTGGGTAATATTTAAAATCTGTAGTTTATTTTAAATTGCTTAATAGTTCTCGTTTTCTTTTTGAAAAATATACATTTTGTCTAAAGCATACAGTGGGGCAAAATCCATCATCTGATTATATTTCGCTATAAGTTTTATTTTAACTGAAAATTTATTTGGGTTGTAACTGATAATGTTTATTCGCAGTTATAAATGGCCGCCAACGGCGTTGATGCAAATTTGGCCTCTTTCGTTTACATTTTGCATAATTGTGAGCTGCATTTGTGGTTTCACGTTGTTAATTTCGGCTCGAATGTTGTTCTTTAACTCTTCCAAGAAAATCGGGAGATCTGGCTAGCCAAATCATCGAAACACGAAATTACACGCGCTACAAGGGATTCCTTCAAAATACACAATGTGACGCATTGATTAAAGGACAGGGTGACCCATAAACACTCACGAGATGTTGTTTTGCTATATTTTTAAAATGCAACATTATTTTTTTTTTGAATGCTTATTTGGCTCCTCGTTTTTTTGGTTAATATTTGAAGATTATATCGGTCAAGTAGTCACTTTATATCGGCAAAACGACACATTAGCGACCTGAAAACGCGTCTTTCACAATGTCCATTGTCGCGTGAGCTGTCCTGGTGGAATCACATGACCTAATAAATTTATTTACGGCAATAAAAACTCATTAATCATGGATCTGCAGCGCAGACCAGTCACACAAACCGTGTTGCGCATGGTGTAATACATATTTTTGTGGCTATAAAGATTATCAATATTTACTTTTAGAATTTTTAATCCACTTGGTCCAAAAAAAAACTCAATTCTACCGTTTTTAATTCGAGATAAAAATTTGTCAAAGAACTAATTTTTACACTTTTGAAAACTTCTTTGATCAATTGAACGAACCACAAAACGTTAAAATTTCCACCAACGACCCATTTGTACGGTTGGTTTTTAGAACTTTTCGGAAATTTTGATTTGTGAAATTTAATTAAAAAATTGTAACAAACTTTTAAAAAAATGAAAGGAGGAAGAACTTGAAGAAGTTAATTGAATAAGAATTCTGTATTCTTTCCACTGTGAATTTCTATTTCAATAAATTCGCATAAAAATTTAGTTCTTTAAAATCAAATTAAATCAATGATTTCATACAAAAAATATAAAAAAAAAATTAATCAATAGGTCTGATTATTAATCTTTTTTATTTATAAAAAGAATCAACAAAAGTCAAATTGATTTTTTGAGTTTGATATTAGTCGTAGTCGTGTACATACTAGTTTTACTATTTTTACCAGTTTTACTTAAAAATCCGTTTGAGTAAAATAAAAAACAAAATATTAAAAATTTTAAGAGGAAATTTTACTAGTTCTTACGCTAAAAATTTCTTTTAGCAAAAACTATTAAAATGTTTTGTAAATTGTGTATATATTATTCGATCTGTTCAGTGGCGTAAGTTAATGGTCGCTGGGTGGTGCACTGCACAAGGGCCCATGGCCGACAGGGGGCGGCCCTTTGTTGAGAGTAGTACATAGTTTTTTTTATGAATTTATTTATTTGTATACTTTAGTAGTTCCAAATAATAATCACAGCATTACAGTGTAAAAAGACAAATCTTTATTGAAGTAATTCGCGAAAAAAATAATTTCCTTTGTAATCCAGCGAGTTGATTCAATATTTTATAAATCAATTCATTAAGTCCGATTTAAATCATAATTGATTAATCAATTTCATTTGAATCTTTTTTAATTCAATTGAATCAAATTATTTCAAATATAATTCTATAATTGATTTCACTGGCGAATTCAAACAAAATAAAAAAAAACATTAAAATTGACTTGCAAATCTTGCTTATTTTTTTTTTTTTTATTTATTCGCAATTTTGTAAAATGGTAATTTTTTAAAATGACCGGTATCTTGTGAACTAGGCTAGGCAAAACTGAAGAAATGCAGTGTGTTAATTTATATTATCATATTAATTGATAGTCACCTTGTGTCTGTTTTATAAAAACCGAATCGAAGGGTAACCTTTGACGAACTTTGCAAAAATTTGCGCAATCTCCGAATATAATTCGGAGATATTCGCTATTTTGCAAAATGGCCATTTTTTGAAATTACCGGTATCTCGAAAACTAACGAGATAGGGCAAAACGGGCTAAATTTTTGCTCTACCATTACAAGTGCGTTAATAAATATAGACCAGGTTCGGGAGATATCCCGAGTGACCCATTTTATAAAACACCCTATGTAAAGCAATTTAAATATCCAGAAAATTTCATTGTACTTTTGGCATTAGCATTATTCAACTAATGCTAGTGAAAATATACCAACTATGGTAAACAAGCTAAAATATAAATTAGTCGTGATTTAAAAAAAAAAATACTTCATGATTTTTTGTACTTGTTAGTGATTTTAAAATATTTTTGTTAGGAGCACAATATATGATGTTTTGCACACGGGCTCAGCTACGCCACTGGATCTGTGTTAATTATATATATATATATATATATATATATATATATATATATATATATATATATATATATATATATATATATATACATATATATATATATATATATATATTTTAATTTTATCAGGCTCAAGATAATAATTTTAATGTTCTTAACGAATAACGAAACACTAATTTTTTTTATTAAATGTTAAAAATTGTGAGGATTAGCGCTAGAGGGAGTGCACACTTTCGACCTGAGCGACCAGGTCATTCTCAGCCTCCTTATGCACTACCCAACCCACAAAGAACTTATGATTTTGAACAGACTTATATATCACAGTCCAGCAAAAAAATGGTAGTCATTCTGTGACTATAACTTCTGTCATTGCTTCCTAAACTTCAGTTAACATTCTTTTATGATTTTTTGGTGTTATTCTAAGGCACTTCCAAAAGAATTCATGTGTTCATATTTCAAATGCAGTGATCTGGATATATACGCGATGCATATCTTAAAAAATCACTTTTCATTACTTCTAAAGCATAGGTTATAGTATATCGTATATTTTTTGAATCTAAAGCATTTATTCAAATTGAAAAAAATAGTTCTGAAGAACTTTTTTAATTTTTTTATTAAATCATTTTTTATATTTTAGTTTAAAATTGTATGAGGGTTAGAATTAATGCAGTTTTGCAATATGTTAATGAAGTTTTGAAATATCAAAAAAAAAACAGATTTTTTTTAACCTTTAATTGAAACTAACTGGCCTGACATTTGCATTTTTTCAGACTTAAATATTTGTGACGACGCAATCTGTGCATTTTTGCATTATTTTTAATATTTAACACTACACCATTTCCAGTTTTAATTCAGAATTTATCAAAATAATTTTAAAATTGTGTAAAAATTATTTTAAATTGCTCAAAAATGTTTGAAAATTGGGCAAAAATTATTTTAAATTGTTCAAAAATATTTTAAAATTGTCTAAAAATGTTTCAAAATTGTACAACGAGTTTTTAAATTATCTAAAAATATTTTAAAATTTGTCTAAAAATTCATACAAATTTTTGAAAATTGTTTCAAAAATGCTTTTTCACTAATGCAGAATTATTAATCTATTTGTTTTAATAAAGAGTATTTGTATATCAATGCACAAATTTCGCTTCTTTAAACTTATTTTTCTGCATTCTTATGAATAACATTTTTATCAACACTTAAACATTTTCCACTCATGCATCAGAATACCTAATCATTGTATTATCATTGCTTCCTTAGAGTAAAGTATAAGTAATGCTAGTAGCTACATTTGTATACTTCCATCCTATGACACGCTTTTGTTAAATTCATCGATGAAACCATTAGAAAAGAAGTGATGCCTTTGCCATAGAAGTGATGCTTTTATTACTTCTTTGACAGCTTCATTTTTGCTGGGAGACTCTAAGGAAAACGACTATGCGAAATACCTTTTTTCACAGTTAGTGAATGATTACCCGTACAAATGAGCATTTTTTTCCCATCTATTTATAGAATTAATTGACAGGGTTACCATTCCAACTGTTAATGTTTGTTAAAATGTTTTTTTTATTTAACAAATGATAAACATTCAACACGTTTTTATGCACAGCGGTATTGAATTAATTACTTTTAATGATTCGCTTTATAGTTTCGCACTCCGCGTATGTTTTACCGGGTTTATGTAAACAATTTTTTCGTTTGAATACTTTTTAATATTTTGACACCTTTTTCTAGTTTTTGCTTTTGTAGTTTTACTAGAAATCTATTCATACAAACATCTTGATTGAGTAAAGTGGAAAATTAAGCCGATTTCAAAATACAGAGTGAAATTACTTGATATTTTTTGCTTTAAATAAGATTTTTTTTTGCTTTAAATAAGTGTTTTTATTACAAATAATATTGAAAAAATTACAACTTATGTATTTATTTAATTTGTTGATAACTGTTGAGTAAAAAAAATCTTGACTTTGGAGTGGTTTAAAAAGAAAAGAGTAAAATTGAAAAATGTGTTAGGGAGAAAGAAAAAAAAAAATTAGTGGAGTACTTCACAATTGTGAATGCACGTTAAGTTTCAAAAATTTAATTTTAATTACATTAATTCGTTAAAGCTTTGAATACGAGTGTTATCCAAGATATTCCATTATAATTATTAATGATCATAACGCATAAATGCCAAACAGCCATCTTCGTCAACAGCATTGTTGAAGCAATAGTTAACAAAATCATTCTGACCAGCACTGCTGACCGTTCTCATTCTATATGAAAGCATAAATCCTGTTGGTCTTAGACTGTCATTATTATCATAAAGGACAATAGCTTGCCAATCGACTCGATTATCCGCACTTGCTTGTAAATATCGTGATAATTCCCGTTCAATTGTGAGCCATACAGACAAGTCCTGGCTAGTGTTACGATTTACACGCCTGTATTGCGGAACATAGTTAAATTCATTAGTCATACCACCACCAAGTGAGTAAGCTAAAATATGTCCAGCATCGTCGGCATCATTACGATCCAACAATCGCATTCGCTGATATATACTTTGAGGAATAGGTGGTCGACCGCCAGAAGGCATGTTAGCTCGCGATAGTTCCGCTCTCAACATAACTGGAACGCTAATATCTGCTCCAGCACTTGTCCTAGTGTTTCTCACGACAACATGTTGAAAAGGTGCCTGCACAGAAATTGCATCATATTCATTTTCGGTCGGATGATCACCTAAAAATTCAAAAATTTCGGCTAATTGATCAACTCCAACACTGGGAAAGTTATGTAACCATTGAAAGACATCGTTATCTCTTTTATTGCGATGCTTTTGATCAGCATGAGTTGGACATTTTGCCAGGGTATTGTCACGGACATAGTTCATTTCACAAACTTCCAAAGTTCTATTGTGAAATAATTCGTCAACCTTCTTATTGTAGGTATGCATAAATTCAGGATTTTTTAAATTCACGTTAGCATTCCATTTATCAACTGCCATTTGGTGAAATTCCGTATCGACATTAGTTATTTTAACTGGATAAGACTGTCCATCTGATTTCAGGTAATGAGTATAAAGTATACTTCCTAATGTAGTAATTCCAGCGTATGCAACTATAGCGGCAAATAGTAATATTTCTACAAAATTCCAAAGATATCGATTAAAATAAAGAAATTTATTATAAGCAGAAAAATGTAAGCTTACGTCTTTTGTTACGAAAATAATCAATCGATGTATCGTCCTCATCATCGGACAAGGTATTTAGTTCCTTGCCATTGGATATTGCAATACTTAGGATTGCTATAGCTCCGAAAAATATCAAAATTCTTTTATTCATTTTTACTTACAAATGAAAACTGTTGATATTAATAAAAGCATTCGGCCTATTTATATGAAATGGCAAGAATTTATGTACCAATTAAATGATTCACGATTGATATGTGTTGTTTTTGGGGGATTTCTAACATTTCTATTATATAGCTTACGAGTATATATAACGAACTTTTCGTCACGTGCCATATGGAGTAGCAAATGAGCAAGCATGAATGATGCTGCCGCCCCTCCTCTCAAATGATTTCGAAATTTATAACTTTCTATTGTTTTTTCTTCTTCGGTACTAAACATAAATAAATATTGATAAAATTAGTCGTTTTTGAAATGTATGGATGTCTTTGGATTTCATTCTAAAATTATCTATAGTTCACCCTGTATTGTGGGCAAAAGTGAGAAAAATCTTTCCGATCCGATTTTTGTAAACCATATCTTTCATGTAAAAGCTTAGATCTGGTACAATTGCAGAGAAAGTGCCCAAAAAGGAATAACTTTTGAAGCAGTTGACGTATTTTATTGCGGTCTTTTAGCTTTAATTTAAGATATCAATTATGAAAATCGAGTATCAAAAACGGTTATAAATTAAGGGTTAGACTTATAATATAACACAATTTATTTTTTTTTTTTAAATTTTTAGTGTAAAATTCAAATTTAAAAGAATAAAAGGAACATATTAAATAATTAAGAAAAATTAATGAAAAAAAAACTATAAAGAAATGTATTAAAATAATAAAAATGAAATACTATTCTTTGTCAATTTCAAATTCATACACTCAAAAAATTTTTTTAAAATTCATCTTGTTGATTTTCAGCAGACTTATTTTGCCGTTATTATCAACTTTTCTGCAAGCAGCTTCTTGATTAAAAATTTTCAAACACACCAAGCTTGTTTGCTGACTTTACTGTTTTTTTCTGGGTGTACGCCTAAAATAATAGGTCTGTAATTGAACAAAAATATTCCTAATTTTCGGCTTAGAATCAAATTGCTGAAATAACGTTAACATGTTATTTTTAGTTCAAAAAACATGTTCTTTAATGAAGGACACGCAGAGAAAACCATGGTTAGGGCAATCATATTCGAAGAGCTTGATATATATTTGGGATTATGATTGTGCCAACCAAAGTCGTACTATAATATAGTTATCATATTTTGATAACAAAATAACTATAATTTTACCATAATATGTTCGCTAGAGTTACAGTATGATTTGAAACTATGAAATATTTATTTAGATTGAAAAATATTTCTTTAAAAAAAATTTTTTTTTTAAATAAAAAATTTGATATTAAGGACTTTTTCAAGAAAACTTTTTGATTTAAAGAAAAAAACATAAAATATTTTTTTTTTAATTCTAAGGACTTTTTTTTTAATAAAAAAAATATATTCTATGGAATTTTTCTAATAGAAAAATTCTTAGATTTTAAGGACATTTTTAAGATCTTTTTTTAGATAGTTCTTAGAGTCTCAGACTTTTAGAAAAAGTCCTTAGAATCTAAGAATATTTATATTAGAAAAAGTCCTTATTTTACATACACTAAGCCTCATTTGTCACAACTGCAATAAAGGCGAATAATGGTATCAATTTTTTTTTTTTTTGGTTTTGGTACACTTAAAAAAAATTTTGTAGAAAAATTTGTAAACGGTTTTCAATACCACTTAACTATGTACTGATTTTTAGTAAAAAAAATTATTATTTAGTATTTTTTTTTTTTTTTGCTATTTACATTTCACAAATTACAGAATTTTTGCAGAATAATTACAAATTTTTGAAAACTGATTTGCTAAAATTAGCAACAATATTTACTAATTTTAAAATAGTGTGTATTAAAGCAAATTTTAATTATAATAAATAAAACTTTTACTTACAAACTTAAATTGCCTTATAAAGGTATCGGAAGTGAAGATACTTTTCACAACCGAATCATGTCTAAAAGTAGGACATCCACTTAAATTTTTTTTTTATTCTAAACATCAGCCCTTATAATAATTAAAATTTGATCTAATGATCCAAATAAATTATTAAAAATATTTTTTAAAACAAAAATTAGCAAATAAAAATAAAATAATAAATAAGTTTATGTTTTTACTATTTTTAATTTTCTCTTAAATATTTTTTGAAAAAACAAATAAATAAAAAATGTTGCTGCTCGCTAAAAAAATACAAATTTGTTTATTTTTTTCGTAAGACAATTTCAAAAGAAATTAGCGGCTTTAAATTTTTTTTTATAAAATAAGTTTTCTATAATTTACAATTCTTTGAGTTTAGTTCACTATAATTTATCAAAAATTTTGGTTTATTAGAGCAAATTTATTTAAATAAACTTTGTACAAATTTAACCAGTGCCCAGCAAAAATTAAGCTGCCAAAGAAGCAATAATAGCATTACTACTATAGCAAAGGCATCACTTCTTTTCTAATGGTTTCATCGATGAATTTAACATTAGCGTGTCATAGGATGGAAGTATACAAATGTAGCTACTAGCATTACTCATACTTTACTCTAAGGAAGCAATGATAATACAATGATTAGGTATTCTGATGCATGAGTGGAAAAATGTTCATATACTTTGTAGTATTTAAGAAACCAGAAAAATTAGTTTAAAGAAGCGAAATGTATGCATTGATATACAAATACTCTTTATTAAAACAAATAAATAATTCTGCATTATGGAAAAAGCATTTTTGAAACATTTTTCAAAAATTTTAATGAATTTTTAGACAAATTTTAAAATATTTTTGGATAATTTAAAAACTGGTTGTACAATTTTGAAACATTTTTAGACAATTTTAAAATATTTTTTAACATTTTTAAATAATTTTTGCACAATTTTAAAATATTTTTTTTGGCAATTTAAAATAATTTTTACATAATTTTAAAATTATTTTGGTAAATTCTGAATTAAAACTGCAAATGATGTAGTGTTAAATTAAATACATAATGTAAAAATGCACAGATTGCGTCGTCAAAAATATTTGAGGCTGAAAAAAATGCAAATGGCAGGCTAACTAGTTTCAAATTAAAGGTCAAAAAATCTGTTTTTCTTGATTTTTCAAAACTTTTATAAAAATTGCAAAACTGCATAAATTCTAACCCTCATGAAATTTTAAACTAAAATATAAAAAATGATTTAATAAAAAACTAAAAAAGTGCATCAGAACTATTTTCCAATTTGAATAAATGCTTAATATTCAAAAAATATATACGATATAGAAGTAATGCAGAGTGATTTTTTGAGATATGCATTGCGTTTATATCCAGATCACTGCATTTGAAATATGAACACATGAATGCTTTTGGAAGTGCCTTAGAATAACACCAAAAATCATAAAAGAATGTTAACTGAAGTTTAGGAAGCAATGAAAGAAGTTATAGTTACAGAATGACTACCGTTTTTTTTGCTGGGGTGTTTATTATCTTTTCCTGCTATTTTAATTTCAAAATTTGTTGCTGATTTTAGCAGATCTATTTTTAATTTTAAATTAAGTACCACTTACTAATTTTTTTACACTATTTCATTGCACTTATATTAATAATATTTAGTAATTTTTTTTTGCTGATTTTACCAAACCGATTTAAAATTTTACTTTAAAAAAACTTTACTAAAACTTAGTAACGGCTACTATTTTTTTTTTTGCTAAGATTAGCAAAAAAATATTTTTAATTGCAATTTACAGCAATTTCTAATTTTTTATACTATTTTTTTGCACTAATATTAATAATATTTAGTAAAATTTTTTCTGCTGATTTTAGCAAACCGATTTTAAATTTTACTTTACAAAAACTTTACTATTTTTTTTGCTAAGATTAGCAAAAAAATATCGCTGGGCTTAAATTAGTAAAATTTCCCGTAATAACAGCAAAATTTTTAGTTGCCATTATAGACTTAATTTCGTAAGTGTATCGGTGCATTTTTTGTGTTATAGTAAGAGAAAAGATTTTTACTACAATATAAAAATAGGAAAAAATTACATGAAAATTTATTAGAGTGTATAAATATAGTTATTAACAATAGCTAGCAGATAGTACAAAGAACTTTAACTTTAAAATACATCTTTGATAATAAGTACATATATTTAAAACGTGCTCATTGTTTAAAATATGTTTACTATTATAAAAAACTACAAAACATATTTAAACATAAAAATAACACTACTTAACCAAAGCTGACTTTTGTGCACAAACTTAAATCGACAGTCCAACACGTTGTTTTTTAGTTTCTTTCATGGGTTAATATTTAATATTTTTTTATGGATTTGAATTCCACTTTTTATCTGAGTGTTTTAAGGACCTAGAAATTGTGCTTTTCTAGGGATTGTCATTAAGCTCTAAAATTTTCTAAAAAGATTATTAAAATTATACTCATACAAGTCACTTTAAAAAATAAATAGGATGATGTACTTGCTTTCTTTATTAAAAAAAAAATAAAAATGGTTTAAAATTTTTAACTATTTTTCAAATATTTTTATATATTTTGTTTTTATTGAAGTGTAATATTTGAAAATGGATTAAGTCCAAACTTTTAAGCAAATTTTGAAGCTTTAAGGTTAAGTCCAAAAAATAAAACAACTTCCTTAAAACACCCTTGAACGACAGGATTACATTCAATTGAAAGATACGTAATTTTAACACGTTCACTCCTCGACGATATAACTATGTGACATAATATTTTTTGTTCACAAGTTTCCACATGTTACTTAAAAAGGGCAAACATGTTAAAAGGTTTTAAAGCATTAATTAGTTTTCCTTGCCTTCGGGGTCAAAAAATAGAAAGGTTCACAATTCTGAAAGGCGATTTGATGAAACTATTTTGACTTTAAAATTGTGTTTTGTACGTTACTTTGAAAAAGTTTAACTAAAAGTCTGTGAATAAAAACTTTGTGGAGTAGTGTAATTAATAATGTTTATTTTTTTTTCTAATATTTACTTTTGTATTCGAAATAGTTTTTTTTGTTAAAGATATTTAAATAAATTTAAAGAAAAATTAAGTTTATAATTTACTTTCAAGTCGGTTTTCTTTTGCATATGTTTGGCGTTTGGTACATTATGATCAGGGCAACCAGAAATATACATTTTCTTGTTTTTTTCTATGCGTTGTATTGAAAAATGTTTAAGTTATTTATCCATTTTAGAACAATTGACGAGTTCTGACATCGATTTTTTAGGGCACCGTTTGTGCAAATTTTGCTTTTAATAGCACATTGTGTTCTAAAGAGCATATTTTTTAAGCACATATTTGCATTTTTTTTTTTTTTTTAGAACAAAATCATATTTTACAACATATTCTTTCAATCTTCCTTTATCAAACTTTTATTTACAATTTTTTTTTTAATCTAATCTAAGTTATTTTAAATCCGTCGTTTACACTGGATTTTTTTTTTAGGAATGCCACATTGTGGTGTTGATTAAATATTTGTCGATCAAATATTGGTTGTGTAACTATTTATTGGATATTGAGGTAACACTGCAAAATATAACATACTTGGTATATAATCAACGTTAAGGTCTGAATTGTTTTTTTAAATTATTTATTTTTATACAAATTTAAGTTTTTTTTTTTATATAAATGAAGTCTAAAAATTTCCATCAAATCTTCCGAGTTGTGAGTTTTTTTTCTTAACACCTGACCCTAGTAAAAATAATTTATGGGCCAAAATTTGGTGAGAAATACTTCCAACACTTTTAAATTTTTTTATGGTTTTGAATTGCACCTTTCATTTAGGTATAATCATGTCGGGAAAATGCCATAAAATTGTCATTTGGAATTATTATTATTTTTTTATTTGTTCTTTATTTGTTTAAGCTTACTCTACCAAGAATACACTTTAATAAATAAATCTAAAGGTCAAAATTACAAATCTATTCAGTAGATTTAAAATTGTTTGAAATATGAATTAAAATAATCAAAATTTTGTTGAAATTTAAAAATGCCACACTTCGGAAGATTTATTTGACACATATTTTCTAAAGAATTCAATCCTTCTTTAAATTTTTAATTCTGAATGACAAACTACTAATTTTTAAATTGATATGAATTCTTAGTTGGTATCAATCGATTCAATTTTGAAAGACTTCATTCGTTTTTCATCATTCGATTTGTCAATCACTGAATTCATTCGTTTTGCAAATTTGGGATTTATTGTTCACTTGATTTTATTTCACGCGATTGAGTAATGATATTCGACTTTTTTCATTCGATTTTAGAATTTAGAAAATAAATAACTACGTTATTAGGAGTTAACTATTTCTGAAATACAATTAATTGACTATTTCTGAAATACAATTGACAATTTCTGAAATACAATTGACTATTTCTGAAATACAATTGACAATTTCTGAAATACAATTGACTATTTCTGAAATACAATTGACAATTTCTGAAATACAATTGACTATTCTGAAATACCAATGACAATTTCTGAAATACAATTGACTATTCTGAAATACAATTGACAATTTCTGAAATACAATTGACTATTTCTGAAATATAGTTGACAATTTCTGAAATACAATTGACTATTCTGAAATACAATTGACTATTTCTGAAATACAATTGACTATTTCTGAAATACAGTTGACAATTTCTGAAATACAATTGACTATTTCTGAAATACAATTAACAATTTCTGAAATACAATTGACTATTTCTGAAATATAGTTGACTATTTCTGAAACACAATTGACTATTCTGAAATACAATTGACTATTTCTGAAATACAATTGACTATTTCTGAAATATAGTTGACAATTTCTGAAATACAATTGACTATTCTGAAATACAATTGACTATTTCTGAAATACAATTGACTATTCTGAAATACATTTGACAATTTCTGAAATACAATTGACTATTTCTGAAATACAGTTGACAATTTCTGAAATACAATTGACTATTCTTAAATACAATTGACTATTTCTGAAACACAATTGACTATTCTGAAATACAATTGACAATTTCTGAAATACAATTGACTATTCTGAAATACCAATGACTATTTCTGAAATACAATTGACTATTCTGAAATACAATTGACAATTTCTGAAATACAATTGACTATTTCTGAAATATAGTTGACAATTTCTGAAATGCAATTGACTATTCTGAAATACCAATGACTATTTCTGAAATACAATTGACTATTCTGAAATACAATTGACAATTTCTGAAATACAATTGACTATTTCTGAAATATAGTTGACAATTTCTGAAATACAATTGACTATTCTGAAATACAATTGACTATTTCTGAAATACAGTTGACAATTTCTGAAATACAATTGACTATTCTGAAATACAATTGACTATTTCTGAAATACAATTGACTATTCTGAAATACAATTGACAATTTCTGAAATACAATTGACTATTCTTAAATACAATTGACTATTTCTGAAACACAATTGACTATTCTGAAATACCATTGACAATTTCTGAAATACAATTGACTATTCTGAAATACCAATGACTATTTCTGAAATACAATTAACTATTCTGAAATACAATTGACAATTTCAGAAATACAATTGACTATTTCTGAAATATAGTTGACAATTTTTGAAATGCAATTGACTATTCTTAAATACAATTGATTATTCTGAAATACAATTGACTATTTCTGAAATACAATTGACTATTCTGAAATACAATTGGAAAAGTTGTAGTTCGACCGTTTGCTACTGGGAAATGATAAAATTGAAAACATTTTAATGCAAATCGCTATTAAGTTAATTAATTTTAAAGGATCGCTTTAAAATTTTGCACTCCCCGTAATTTTTTCCGGGTTCATGTAAACAATTTTTTGGTTCGAATACTTTTTAATATTTTGACAACTTTTTCAAATTTTTCCTTTGTCACTAGTTTTACTACATAGAAATGTATTCATACAAATCTATTGATTGAGTAAAGTGGAAAATTAAGCCGAGTTTAAAATGCAAAGTGGAGTTATTTGATATTTTAATACTTCGTATTTTCGTGATATATATTTTTTTGTTTATTAAAAGTGCTTTTAGTTTTTATTTTTTTAATAATACTGAAAAAATTACAAATTACAAAAAAAATCTGCACTCCAGAGTCAAACATGTTGTAGTCTAAAGTGGATAGTTAAATAATAAAAGTATATTAAAATAATAAAAGTATATTAGAGAGAAAGAGAAAAAATTTTGCTACACCGTGAAGTACTCCTTGTAAACGCACGTTAAGTTTTAAAAATTGTCAATTTAATTATATTAATTCGTCAAAGCTTTGTATCGAGTGTTATCCAAGATATCCCATTATAATTATGGTCTATCATAACGCATAAATGCCAAACAGCCATCTTCATCAACAGCATTGTTGAAGCAATAATTAACAAAATCATCCTGACCAGCACTGCTGACCGTTCTCATTCTATATGAAAGCATAAATCCTGTTGGTCTTAGACTGTCATTATTATCATAAAGGACAATAGCTTGCCAATCGACTCGATTATCCGCACTTTCTTGTAAATATCGTGATATTTCCCGTTCAATTGTGAGCCATACAGACAAGTCCTGCCTAGTGTTACGATTTACACGCCTGTATTGCGGAACATAGTTAAATTCATTAGTCATACCACCACCAAGTGAGTAAGCTAAAATATGTCCAGCATCGTCGGCATCATTACGGTCCAACAATCGCATTCGCTGATATATACTTTGAGGAATAGCTGGTCGACCGCCAGAAGGCATGTTAGCTCGCGATAGTTCCGCTCTCAACATAACTGGAACGCTTATATCTGCTCCAGCACTTGTCCTCGTGTTTCTCACGACAACATGTTGAAAAGGTGCCGGAACAGAAATTGCTTCATATTCATTTTCGGTCGGATGGTCACCTAAAAATTCAAAAATTTCGGCTAATTGATCAACTCCAACACTGGGAAAGTTATGTAACCATTGCAAGGCATCATTATCTCTTTTCCTGCGATGCGTTTCGTCAGCATGAGTTGGACATTTTGCCAGGGTATTGTCACGTACATAGTTCATTTCACAAACTTCTATAGTTCTATTGTGAATTACTTCCTCAACCTTCTTATTATAATTATGAATAAATGCAGGATTTTTTAAATTCTCGTTAGCATTCCATTTATCAACTGCCATTTGGTGAAATTCCGTATCGACATTAGTTATTTTAACTGGATAAGACTGTCCATCTGATTTCAGGTAATGGGTATAAAGTATACTTCCTAAAGTAGTTAATCCAGCGTATGCAGCTAAAGCGAATAGGAAAAATTCTACAAAGATATCCAAAGATATCGATTATAATAAAGAAGCTTATACTAAGCAGAAAAATGTAAGCTTACGTCTTTTGTTACGAGAATGATCAATCGTTGTATCGTCCTCATCATCGGACAAGGTATTTAGCTCCTTGCCATTGGATATTGCAATACTTAGGATTGCTATAGCTCCGAAAAATATCAAAATTTTTTTATTCATTTTCACTTACAAATAAAAACTGTTGATATTAATAAAAACATTCGGCCTATTTATATGAAATGGCAAGAATTTATGTACCAGTTAAATGATTCAATATTGATATTTATGTGTTGTTTTTGGGCTATTTCTTACATTTCTATTACATAGCTTACGAGTATATACATATGTATAACAAAGTTATCGCCACGCGCCATGTTGAGTATCAAATGATCAAGCATAAAAGATGTCGCCCGTCCTCTCAAATGATTTAAAAATCTTTAGCTTTCTAGTGGTTTTTCTTCGGTACTAAACATAATTAAATTTTGATCAAATTAGCCGTTTTCGGAATGGATGTCTTTGGATTTCATTTCAAAATTCTGTATAGATCATGCTGTATCGTGGGCAAAAGTGAGAACAATACCTCATGTTTAAATTGATCCATATATCTGACCCGATTTTTACAAACCATATTTCATATAAATGCTTAGGTCTTCGGAGCACTATGGTACTTCTTCACAGAAAGCAGCCAAAAATCTTTAACTTTTGAAGGAATAAATGTTTTTTAGCTTTAAAAAACTAAACTTTAAGCTTAATCGAGTAACAAAAACGATTATAAATTAAGGGTTAAACTTATATAACACCTGGTTTTGTTAAATTTTAGTAGAAATTTCAAATTTATCCTAATTAAAAATCCTTTTGTTTGTCTGTCTGCATGTATGTTCCATCATCAGGCCCAAACGACTGAACCAATTTCCCTGAAATTTTCTCAGCATATTCTGCCTACTTCAGGAAAAAATTAAAGGCCACACTAAATCGCAATTGGACAAAGGAGCGTGGCACCTCCCATATATAAATCAAATATTCTGCGGCTTCTTTTGAACGTTTCAAATAAAATTTTGCGAGATATCTTACAAAATTTTTCTTAGTCACTGCACCAAAATCGGAGGGGTTAGGTCAAAGGTACGTGGCAACTACTATATAACTCAAAATTTTAAATTGTTTTGTATCGGCTTCTGTAGCACATATTTGATCAATATCTTTACAAGCATTTTCCAATTATGTTTTTCAACTCTGCACCTACAAAACAATCTGAAATCCTCTTTATTTTTTTATTTTTCCTCCTGCAAAACGTATTAAAACGTGTTAAGCCGATAGCACAAAGGGGCGTGCACCATACAGTACGTATTTGAGCCGAGGTTGTTACCACGTTTTTTAACAAAAACGCAAAGTTGTAAGTTGAAGTGAAGGAAAGAGGAGGCCTTTTTATATTCCAACTTTTCGGCTCGTATTGTTAACAAAATTTTAAGCTAAGTGAGTTGTGATAGGGTAAGGGGCGTGGCACTTATTATACAACCCACAAAATATTTTTTTTACGTTAAGTCCTGCTAAAAGTTTATATAAAATTTAGTACGGCATCTTAAAAAACTTTCTTAGTAGGCGAAAATTAACAAGAGGAGTGGCACATTCGAAATTTAAAAATGTCTTTACCCTAGCTACCGTTAAATACATGAATGTTAAGGAATAACGTTACTGACTGTTTATCTGACGCACTCATTTAACACCGCCCAGTCGAAAACGCTGGAGCTAGAGAGCTGAATGTAGATGTATGTAGATTCCTTCTCCGGTGTAGACGGAAGACGGAATTTTTGGAAATTCCTACGGGGAGAAGCAAATCGCTTTGGATTTAAAATATGTTCCCTGGAGAATGGGCTACCTCACTGATAAGATGTATTTTTGAATTTTCGCCAGGTACGTGGCAAAAATGGGAGTTCAAAAGGCCTAAGATTCTCCCTCTTAACGGCCTGTATGGAGGTTTCTTCTACTACTATAATATACTTGCTACATTCCTGTATGGTTGCCACAATCGCTACCATCATTATTTTATTTCATGATTTACACTTTCTGTTTTATAACATGATTGGCTGAAACCATACTTTGGTAATATTATGACTATAAAAAAATATGATCATTATGCAACTATAAAATACTGTTAACAATCAATGAACAATTATAAATCAATAAAAACATGACTTTGACATTTACTGTTTTGTTTTCACAAAAAAAAAAGAAAAATGTAGAACCCAAGAGTTGTACGAAAAAGTTTCTTATACAAAATACTAGATTTTTAGAAATTTGTCTGATAGAAACATTTTTAGATTCCATGGATTTTCCCTTAAAGTAAAATTCTTAGATTCTGCCTTTTCTTAAATAAAAATTCAAATATTCTGAAAAAAACTTAGATTCTAGGCCTTTTTTTAAATAAAAAAATCTTAGATTCTGATTTGATTTTAAGAACTATTTCTAGTAGAAATATTCTTTAGATTCTAAGGACTTTTTCTAAAATAAAAATTCTGAGACTCTTCTATCTAAAAAATCTTAAAATTTGTCCTGAGAAACTAAGAATTTTTCTATTGAAAAAGTCCAGAGAATCTATGCTTTTTATTATTAAAAAAGTCCCTAGAACCAAAAGAATTTTCTTAAAAAATTTTAAGTAGAATATGTATATGAGTTTTAACTCATATACATAACGAACGTCCTCCTTCGGTGTTCCAATAGCACTTTAACTCCTCCGAAGTAAAATAACAAAATAGGGCTATGAACTCTTCAGCAGATGGCGGGCAACAACTGTTCAAGAATAATCATCTCGCACAACTACAGTGTTGCCATATTTGAAGCCATTTATCTTTCATTCCTTCTCTATTATCCCCTTTCCGAAGAAAGTAACACATTATATAGTAGGAAGAATTTCTTGAGTGTTGCTTTTCCTTACAAAAAAAAGGATCGAATCGAGGAAATTTTTTTGAAAAAGTCCTTCATATCAAATTTTTTCTCAGGGAAAAATTTTCTTCAGAAAATATTCTTAAATTGAAATAACTATTTCGAATCATAATATAACTGTAGGGACTATATTATGGTAAAATATGCAAAAAAGGAATTTTTGAAAACCAAATCGCTAAAATACGATTTAGCTGGATTACTCGTATAAAGGGTGGTTAAATTTGTTGAATTAAATTGAATGTGAACCACACCTAAACGTCAAGTCATTTTTTGCATTTCATTTGACTTTTCTCAATTTCTGACTAACTCAATTTGAACCATGAAAAGATACACAATCGTGCAACGCGTTAAAGTTAATCAGGCTTATTATGAAAATGGACGTTCAAATCAAAATGCATTTCGTGCACTTCTTGATTTTTTTTGGTCAGCATAATCGACCAAATATGTCCACAATCGGGAGAATTATGAGCAAATTTCAGCAAACCGGGTCTATAAAAACACCTGTGCATGCTCGCCCAGTTCGATCTGCTTAAAACATTGCTGTTGTTCGCGATAGTGTGTCATGAGGTCGGCCAAGCATTTACCGTGAATGGTGTTCGCTATCACGAGATGATAACGAACTTATTGTGGCCAGGAATTGAGGATATGACCCTTGACGATATGTGGTTTCAACAGGACGGTGCCACTTGCCACACAGCTAACGAAACAATGGCTCTTTTGCGCGACAAATTCAATGGCCGTGGTGGCGATGTCAATTGGCCGCCAAGATCATGTGATTTGACACCGTTGACGGGGTTATTTGAAAGAAAAGGTTATTTGAAAAAAAAGGTGTACGTCGATAAGCCAGCAACAATTCAAGAGCTAAAGGATGAGATAATTCGGCACATTAATAGAACCTCAATTATGCCTCAGCTCCATCGAAAATTTGGACCATCGGATGGAGGTGTGCCGCCAAGGTCGCGGCGGCCATTTGGCCGATATTTTGTTCCATACACAATTGAACCATACCATATTATCATAATAAAAATAAATGACAGTAATTTCCTAAATAATTTGTATTTTATTCAAAATCAACATCGGCCCTTAAAATTTAACCACCCTTTATAAAAAATTTGTGTTTACTGAAATTAAATTAAAAATAGGATACGCACGCCCTCTATCTTTTTCATTTGACCCTGATAACTGAAATTATATATATTATTGCTATCGAATAACGATAACCCGTGTTCACTTTATGTGAAACTTTAAACATAAACTTCATGCAAGGTTGGCAATCGGTATCAAATTTTTTCGGTTTTGGTATTGCTATCGGAGTGTTATAGTAAGAGAAAAGATTTATACTACAATATAAAAAAGGGAAAATTAGAGTGTATAAATAGTTATTAACAAGAGTACAAAAAGCATTAACTTTGAAATCCATCTTTGATAATATGTTTATTTTAAATGTGCTTATTTGAAAAATATTTACTATTAAAAAAAAATACCAAAACATATTTAACATAAAAATAACACCATTCAACAAAAATTGACTTTTGTGCACAAACTCGAATCGAAAGTCAAAAAAGTTCTATTTTAGTTTCTTTCCAAATTGTGGGCCTATCTTTGTTCAACCCCTGATGCAGGGAAAAATAATTCATTGGTAAATATTTAATATTTTTTTATGGATTTGAATTCCACATAAAATTACCCTTCATCTGAGTGTCTTTAACCCCGTTAGGATACCGAAATCATTAAAGCTCTAAAATTTTTTAAAAAGATTAAACTTATTAAAATTATACACTCGGAAAAAAAGTTAGTAGAAAAATTCGTAAACGGTTTTCAATCCCACTTAACTATTTTTGTACTGATTTTTAGTAAAAAAATTATTATTAAGCAAATCTTTTTGCTATTTACATTTTACGATTTAAAGAGTTTTTACAGAATATTTACAAATTGTTTTTGAAAACCGATTTGCTAAAATTAGCAGAAAAAATAACTAATTTAAAAAAAGGGAATATTGAAGGATATGTAATTTCTAATTAAAACTTACACCTACAAACTTAAATTGCCTTAAAGTGTTACATAGATAAAAAAATGGATCGAAAGTGAGTATACCGACTCATGTCTGAAAATAGGACATCCACTTAAAATAGCACTAAAAAGTTTTTTTAGTTCTAAAAATCAGCCCTAAAATCAATTAAAATTTGACCTTAAAAGTAAAAAAAAAAATTGACTAAAATATTTTTCAAAACAGAAATTACCAAATTAAAACAAAATGATTAATTCGTTTATATTTTAACAAATTTTAAGATTTTTAGGCTACTAATTTTTCTACTAATTTCATTGTACTACAAGTCAGCAGACAAGTGTTGCTTAGATTAGCAAAAAATACCGCTGGGCTCAAATTAGCAAAATTTCCCGAAATAACAGCAACATTTTCAGTTGCCATAACAGACTTTTTTTGGTGAGTTTACTCATACAACAAGTATTCCCCGAATTTGCTTCCTTTGTTAAAAAAAAAAAAAAATGGTTCAAAAATATTAGAAAAATAGTTAATATTTTTCAAATATTTTAATTTATTTTGTTTTTATTGAAGTGTACTATTTGAAAATGGTTTAAGACCAACAAATTAAGCAAATTTTTAAGTTTTAAAAGTAAGTCTAAAAAAGGCTATTTTCAAGATCCCAACGGAGCTCTTGAAACACCCTTTAACGACATGATAATACTTAATTGAAAGATACGTAGTTTTATGTGGAATTCTTATCCATAAAAATTTATTATGTTCATCCCTCGATTAGTTTTCCCTGGCTTTAGAGTTAGAAAAAAAGGTTCACAATTCAGAAAAGCGATTTGATGAAACTATTCTAACTTTAAATTTGGGTTTACAAGACCAAAGTATTTTAAAAAAGTTTTATTAGAATGCTGTAAAAAACCTTCTCGAGTAGTGAAATTATTAATGAGAGTATTCACTCTTGGTAGTAAACTACCCTTGTAGACCTTGTAGATATAGTAAAAGTACTACCATTTAATACACCACAACAACAAAATGTATAGAACTAAAATTTACTAGGGTGTGGTCAAAATAAAAGACCAAAAGGTATAGTAAATACATGTTGTACATTTACAAGACTAAAACAGCTGATCGTTTAGCAACCAAAACTATTGTTTGATTTTTTTGTTTTTCATTTTGTGGTCATTATGTAAATAAAGTTAAATAATGGATCAAAATAATGAAAAACCCAACTTAAAACAAAAGCGTTAAAAAATAAGTAATAAAAGATGGACCGATAGTGAAATTCAAAAGCTATTGGTTTTTATTATTACAAGTAATACCGTATCTTCAACCCCAGAATCTCTGCAAATTCTATTTGGTTAATTGCATTTTGCCCTAAAAAATGTATAATTTTATATTTTTCCGTAATTATAGGCATTTTTGTTAACTTTAAATTCTTTTTGATATTTTTAGTTTCCAAATAGATGAAAAACAAAACAAAAATCAGCTGATTGATTAATTTACAATAGCTGTATTTATGCGGGAATTAAATAGACGAAAAAGTCGTTCACGCTTTGTAGTATAAAATCGTTGTAAATATACTACCAAGAGTGAAAACCCTTAATGTTTGTTTTTTTTTTTTCTAATATTGATTTTTGTATTCAAAATATTGTTTTTGTTGAAGATATTTAAAAAAATTTGAAGAAAAACTTAGTTTATAACGTGTTTTTCTTTTGCTAACAGAAATATACATTTTCATGTTTTTTCCTGTGCTTTGTATTAAAAAATCGTTAAAATATTTATTAATTTCAGAACAATTGATGAATTCTGGCATCGACTTGTTAGAGCATATTTTTTGCAAATTTTGCTTTTGATAGCACATTTTGTTCTTAGGAGCAAATTTTTGAAAGTCTTATTTTTAAGCATTTTTTTAGAACAAAATCATACTTTACAGCATATTTTTTCATTTTTCTTTTAAAAAACTTAAAAATACAATTTTTTCAATTATTATTACGTATTAGCATATCTAAGTTGATTTGAATCCGTAGTTTACACTGGAGTTTTTTTTTCGGAATTCCACATAGTATTCTTGATTAAATATTTGTCGTTCAAATATTAGTTGTATAACTATTTATTGAATAACACTGCAAAATATTACATATTTGTTATATAATCAAGCTTGAGTTCTGAATTGTTTTTTTAAGTTTTTTATTTATATAATAATAATAATAATAATCCGGACGGGAGTATATTGAATGTTTACACACAAAAATTTTAAACAAACCTAAGCTGTGCTTGCTTAGACACAAAAATTTATTACATCTAAGCTATTGGTCTGATCTTAATAAGATTTATGTGAAATATCTCAGAAGGCTCCGGACTTCAAAAGAAAATTATCCTAAAAGTCATGATGTATAAACACTACAAAGTGCCAAAAAGTGTTTGAAGGCGTGTAGGTTTTTTTTTTGTACACTACTCGACAAGGTTTTTGCAGAGACTTCTACTAAAAATTTTTCGATTTTCTAAAGCCGAATTTGAAGTTAAAAAAATTTCCATCAAATATTCTTTTACTTAACCCTTGAAATTGGTAAAAATAATTTATTGATAAAAATTGTGGAGAAATACTTCCAATTGATTTACATTTTTTATGTTTTTGAATTACACATAAAATTACCTTCCATTTAATTATTAACATGTCGGGAAATGTTCAAGGGTGTTTTTAGGCCCCACTAGGAATTATTTTCTTTATTGTTCTTAAAGCTCTACAATTTGCTTAAACTTACTCAAACAAGACGTTTTGATCTAGGGGTCAAAATATCAAAAACATTCAGTGGTACGAAAATATTTGAAATCATAATTTTGAACAAAAATTTTTTTTTGTCCACCGCATTTCAGAAGATTGATTTTACAGAGATTTTTTACTTCAGATTCTTTATACTTCAGATTCAATATAATTTGAAAACATTTTATTATAAGTCTGTGCAAAAACTTTGTACACAAGTGTAATTTAAAAGATTAGCTCAAAGTGGGAGTCAACAGTAGTTTTATTGCACTCCTATAAAAAATGATCCACAAGCTTTTAAGATAGCTTTTAAAGTGTTTTTTTACCTCCTAAATACGAAAACAAGTAAAAAAGGCTTAAATTCGGCTGTGCCAAATCTTTGAATACCCTCCAACAATATACTAAAAACATGTTCTCTACTGTTTTTGATACAAATAATGTAAAAAACATTTGAAGTAAAATTATGGAGGTAAAAAAAATTTTTGTGGTGAAAAAAATTTGAGTGGTGAGAAAAAATTTTTGAGGAAAAATATTTGAGGTGAATACAAAATATTATTAACCTCTGAGACCTGTGAAAAAATATGAGAAAATATATTATTGTATGTAAAATTTAGAGTTACCTTCACATTTTCACCCATAACTTTAAAACCGCTTGAACGATTTTGCTCATTTTCAATACCAAGCTGCTCGGGAGGATGTCCAATAATCTGGGTAAAAATAGGCACCCCGCTTGCGTCGTGATCGCCATTTCAACAGACAGATGGACATCGCTAAATCGACTTAAAATTGCATAAGGATCACAAGTATATATACTTTATCTGTGTTTAGACCTATATTTCGACATGTTACAAACAGAATGACAAACTGATATGTGCTGGAGGGTATAAAAACGTTCTGTCAAATCAATTTTCCCAGAACAAAAAAGCATTCTTTATTTCAAAAATTTTGAACCATTTTTCAAATATTTATTTATTGAAGTGACTGAAACGAGACCAAAATTTTAAACAAAATTTTAGAGCTTTTAGAACACTTTTTACACATTTTCCTTAAAAAAAACCTTTGATTGTAATCAAAATCATTGACTGATATTTAAAAAAAATTTATATAAAAAAAATTGAATGCATTCCGAGACTCCATTTTTTAATTTTATTAAAATAAAACAAATTTTAAAATCGATTAAACGCGAATGATATTAAAAGAATTCATACATATAACAAGTTTCATCATGATTGTCAATCAACATTGTCCTTGCAATAACCCATATGAATTTGAATCACATTCAACTTAAAAATTAAGAAAAATGCACTTTTTCATTTTAAAATTAAAACACGTAGTTTTTGAGATAATTGTGATTTTTTATTGGATTGTAAAGAAGACATGTTCCGATTAAGTTTGAAATAAAATATCCGTCAAATGGCCCCCAAGACTCTGATGACAGGCCATTACTCCTTTAATTAAATTTTCAATGATTATTTCACAAAGATGTGGCTCGAGATTCAACAAATCCCCAAAGAAATCGCAGGGCAATTTTTTATTCGCGAAGCCATTCAGATGGAAATGCGCTTCATCGGAGAAGACTTTTTTTGAAAAATTGGCATTGACTTCACTTTGCTCCTTTACCCATTGAACGAATTGCCGGCGCTTTCCATGGTCTGCTGGTTTCAGCTCGTTAAGCGCTCCATTTTTTAATAAACGGAATAAACATATGTGAAAGCTGCCAAATTTCAGAGTTGCCACTTGCACAAAAAAATTACACTAGGGGTGTGTGTGAAACGGTAGCAAAGTATGTTTCTTGCTAAATTTTTGACAGTTTTGAGGTGAATAAACTTTCAATAGGCCATCGGGTTGGTAGAATTTTTGACATTTGAATAGAAATTTTTAAAATTTAAAAATTTGAAAGCTTCTAAAAGCAAAATGAAAACAAATAAATAAATTTAATTTTTTTCACACATAAAAATTTAAAACTTTTTCACCATAGAAAAAATATTTTTTACCATGCTATTTTGCTACCGTTTTACACACACCCTAAATTTAAAAAGTGCACTGTTACTGAGACACTGTATATAAGATACCAATTTAAAAAATTCAACTTAAGAAAATTCAGTTTAGATTGAAAAAGAGAAATCGAAAGTGAAGATACTCTTCACCACCGACTCATGTCCAAAACTAGGACTTACGGCCAAAGGTCTGCTTGTTGTGCGTTTACACGTGGGATCATATTTTTACTAAAGATCGAACGAACCACTCCCTTACCTATCGAGTTTGCGACCGGCTGACTTCAGTTAAGATAAGATTTCATAAGAAAACCTTTTGAAGTTTTAAAATTTGAAAGCTTCTTAAAGTAAAATGAAAATAAAACAAATAAATAAATTTGACTCTTTTACACATATAAATTAAATTTAAATTTTTAAAACTTTTTCACCATAGGAAAAATGTTTTTGGCGGCCTGGGGCTTAAAAGGCTTTATTGTTCGTAAAAATTAAATGGGATTTTTATCAATAGGAAGTTATTATAGAGAAATTACTAAGGAGTGCTACTCGCAAGGTGTTTTGTCTTCTACTTTTTTGAAAAATATCAAAACAATATTTGCGAATTTTCAATAGAAAATAATATAACTTTGTCTGCATTTGTCTTGAATTCACACTTTAACATTTTGTTTTGGAAAAAAACCGGAATAGTTTTCAAAATATATATTCAAATCAATCAATGTTGATCGAAATTTTATTTTAGGAGTAAAATCTCTTTATTCATGATATTTTTAAAAGGTTTAAATGACGCCAAATGATTCAATACATGTAAGGAAAATTTTAGTCGTTTTTGCAGACTTCTATTGATTTTGAAAACGTGAGTTTTGTTATTGCTCTGGTTTGCATCATAAAAAAGGTATAAATTATGGTATAAACTATATCATTATGGTATAAACTATATCATCCCCGAATATTTTATTTTCTATAAAACAGCATTTAAAAGAAATTACATACATCACAAAAGATGTCATAAATTAAAAGTACCAAATAAGTCAAAGAGTACCATAGTAATATTATGGTTATAATGTTAGCACAAAAAGTACTTAGGTACAATTTTATCATCCCTGTACACCACATTGTTTTAGAAAGTTTTAAATTTTTATTTGTTTTGTTTTATATTCTTTTGTCAAAAATTCTGCTAGCCCTATGGGCTAGTGAAATTTTATTCACCTCAAAACTGTCAAAAATTTACCAAGAAGCATACTTTACTACCTTTTTACACACACATCCACAGATCCGAAAAAAAAATGTTTCAAGTTAAAAAATTTATTTTAGGTGAACAAATATTTTTGAGGTGAAAATATATTTTTGAGGTGGAAAAAATATTTTTGAGGTAAAATATATTTTTGAGGTGAAAAAATATTTTTGAGGTAAAATTTTTTTTTCAGGTGAAAAAATATTTTTAATGTGAAAATATATTTTTCAGTGAAAAATATTTTTGAGGTAAAAAATATTTTTGAGTTAAATTTTTTTAGTTGAAAAATATTTTTGTGGTGAAAAAATGTTAGTGGTGACAAAAATTTTTTGAGGTGAGAAATATTTGATCGGGTTTCACGTGAAAAAACTTTTATACTCCATTTCAAGATAATAAATTTAGAGGTATTTTCACTCAAAGTTTCAACCGCTGGACCGAGTTTCCTCATTTTCAATACAAAACTGCTTGGGAGGATGTACATTAATCCAGATAAAGATAAACATCACCGCTTGCGTTTTCGCGACGTGATCGCAATTTCAACAGATTTTAAACATTGCAATCTTAGCAAGAACTGCATATTTTGAAAGATTATTTTCACAGAAAATTAGTGTCGATTGGTCACTATTATAGTGATAATTATAGTTCTTGGAATATTTTGATATTAAAATCATTCTTTCACTGAAAGAATTCCTTAAAATATAAATATTTTTGTAACAAACAGTTTTTAGAATCTAATCAAATTTGAAAGAATATGTAAGAAATTTCCAGTTTCATTATTTTACACTTAAAAACTCGTATTCGTAACAATCAAACGCAATTGCAATTAAAAATAATTGTACAATGCAATTGTATTTAAAATTAACTGGCATTTCAGTTAATTTCTGCTAACTAAGCAAACAATTAAAAATTACTGTAATAGGATAAGTATTTCAAGCTTAATCTGGAGTAGAAATATGTTGGTGAATAGTTTTTTGAATATACACAAATTTATTGTTTCTTTTTTTTTAATTTCATTTAGAGAAATTTCTTATTTAAAAAATAATTTTTTAAAATAAATAAACGAACTCAGGATAAATGAAAGGAGATAAAAACGCAAATGAGAATTTTGAAGAAAATATAAGCATACAAATCTACATACAATACAAAAGTTAAAAAATTAACCTTTTTGTTTGTTGGCTGTTTAATGCATAAGTAATTGAGCCATTAAATTATTATCATCAGCTGCTGAAGAGGAGGATGTGGCATGCAAACCAGGGCCACTTTCTAAAAATTCACGTAATTCATTTTCCAAATCACCGCCCACAGTGGTTGAAACATCTTCCTCCATATCCATGGAAAGGGAAGAACCTAAATTTGTGGCATCTTGGTGGGATGTAGATAAAGAAGTATGAGGTGCAGCACCGGAAGATGTAGCTGGATGAGATTGCGTAAAGGGTATATTGGGTAACGAGACTGATTGTTGTATAAGTGCCGGCACTTGTAAACGTTGTTGATGCTCTGGTGGTGGTGGTAGACCAACTGTTAATAGAGGAATTTGTTATGAGTTCAGTTTTAAATTAAATTATTTTTTTTTACTTACCAAAAGATAAGCCCATAGCTTTTCTTAGAGTGTAAGGATCGGTTATGGCCGAGGGTGGCAATTTCTTTACAACATCTGTCAATTGTTGTGATATCTGTTGGGCCAATTGTGTTTCCTCTTGTGATGGCTGTGGCACTAAGGCCAAATGTTGTGGCATTGGTTGTGATAAACGCTCATGCTGTGTATTTCGTAATTTATCGATCAAATTTAGATTATTGCTCAAATGCTCCTGCAGTCTTCGTGTCAATTCAAAGTTTTTCATTTCTTTTTCAACATCATCCAAAAAGTTCACTTCAATACCCAAGTCATTGAGAGTTCTTAAACGATTAAAATCAATTCTAGTATTTTTATATTTTTCATATTCTCTTTCAATTTCAGCTCGTGTCTCACTACTGGCTGAACTGTCGACAATAGGACCAGCATTGTTGAAACATTTCAACGCCTCCTGTTGTTCATAGTTTTGTACTTGAAGATCGTAAAGATCTTGCATACACTTGGAATGCTCTCCATTGCTTAATATGTCAAGTAAACCATTGGCCAACATGGTGGCATAAGAGGAATCTTTGGTAAATTGTAAAATACTTTCAGCATATTCGGTGCTGGTGGCATCACCATAAGTTTCCATAACCAATTGCGTTTCATCTTTGTTTAGAGTAGAAAAACGTGAATCGAATGTAGGCGCAAATGAGGCAAAGGGTCCATAATTTAAGGGTTTAACCAACTTGGCTATGTTGCGTTTATCTTCACGATAGCCCTGCACTTGCCCCGTACCAGTTTTAAGTTTTCCCACTAGTTCACCTAAAGTGACCACTTTTTCGGGTCCTTCATTTTCATCTTTGATGAGTAAATTCAACGAAGTTGAACCATCTTTATTTTGTCTTAAGAAACCCATTCGATGGGCCCTTTCTTTAGCCGATAAGCGTTTTTTAGCTGCTTTAGCTGCTCCCTGCACTTGTTCTAAAATTTCCTCCGATGTCAAATCGTCGACATAAGGTTCAAAACGTGTCTTGGGTTGATTTTCCAAACGTATGGCCTTACGTTTTTTCCCTTCGTCAATTTGGGCTTGAGTCATAGGTTCTTCGGTTCCCGTTGAGGCGCCCTCATCTGCAGAATCAGCCATAGCATGATCATATGCTGGGAAATCACCATGATTTTGTACCAATTCAAAACCTAATTCTTTAACCGTCAATTCACGCATATACCCCGATAACGGCTTTAGACTTCTCATTAAACTATCGGGTGCCAAATGTTTCATACCAACTTGAAGCAAACGTTTTGCGGCCTTATGATAAACTGTATCCACATGATTGTAACGTATGGCATTTTCACACATTAAACGAAAATCATCGGTGAACTCTGTTAACGTTAGATAATCATTGTCATCTATTTTTTGGCGTATTGTTGAAAAGTCCATTGGTATCCTAATGATTTTAGAATAACCCGGTGCTATGTCATCAGTTACAGGCCAAGCGAAAAAATGATGAGGATCGCGTTTTTCCAAAATACGTAAAAGATGTTCCAGTAACTTATTTAGCGGCGACTTTTGTTGTTTCATTTTAATTACACAAGTTCGTGGTTCTCGTCCCGATTCACTTGAAGAACTAGGAGTTTTGGGTGCCTCGAGTTGTTTGGGTGTTAAAGCTGCTAGTGAACTTGTACCGCCGGGTGTAGAAGCCGGTGTAGAAGGCGAAGGTGATGATGGTATCATTAACTAAAAGGGAACATAGTTGTATATTTTAAATAAAAAGTAATAAAATTCAAAATGGTGATAAAAATTTTGAATAGATAAATTTCGAAAACTACTAACAATACTTTTACACTGAACCCCAAAATATGTATTTTCGTTTTATTCTAGTTTGTAAATTCAAAATGGTTTGACCTTTTTTTAAGCAGGTGAAATTCAAAAACTCCGAAGTTGATTTTTTCTTATGTGTTTACAATTACATAATATATTTTTATCTTTTATTTAATCTTTTCTTGGCGTTTTAATATTTCACTACTCCATTGTGTAGCATCTTCAGGACTGAAGATGTGTAGTATTGTTAATAATAAGTAGCGTTTGGAAAAATTAAACAGCTGACGAAACTGGGAAACAATTTTAATATCTATTGATTTATAACAACTTTTTGATTATTTTTGTGTTTTTGATTGCTAGTTTAAACATATGGAAATAGTAAATGACATCTTACCTCAGCTAGTGGTTTTGTAGGACTAATACCGCCAATGGCTATAGGCGACGTTACAATAGCAGCAACAGAAGCAGCACCACTACCTCCACCAATAACACCACATGATGTTGCTCCCATCGAAATGCTTTGTATAGATGAAGAACCCGGTGAATCGACTATCATATTATCTTCAGATTTAAGGGGTACAATAGGTTTTGAAACTGGTCTACATGACGGAGAATTATCTGTTGTCATATTAGCATAGAATAATACATTTTCTGGTAGAGGTTGTGAATTATCATCATCCATAAAACTAAAACCGTCTTGACTGCTATCACCATCTACGGCCAAGGCAATATTTGTAGTCGGCCCTGACGTTACGCTAACACCCCCACCTTTGGGACTACGTTGTATTTGAAATGATGAACAACCAGGCAGTGATTGTGAATCTTGGCTAGCTATTAAAGTTAAATCTTCAATTTGCTCTACGGAAGAAGCATTACGTCGAGGACTTTCACTTATATGACGTTCACCCTTGTCACGTTTCTTTTCCTTGTGATGTTTATGTTTCTTTTCACGATCTTTTTTCTTCTTCTTTTTCTTTGATTTCTTATGTTTTTCACGGTATTCTTCTAGATCTTCCAACATAAAGGGGCTGCTGCACATGGCCTCTGCTGCTGTAGGTGGACCGGCCACGGTGGAAGTTAATGAATTGCCATCTCCATATTCTGGTGTATTATTCGGGCCAACTTTTAATATTAACTTTAAACCTCTTTGTAGATTGGTAGGATCCATATTATGACTATATTCTATTAAAAAAAAGGGGAAACGAATATACCATTTCTGTTGGGTGAAAACAACACAATTTACTAACCTTCATATTTTTCTCTTCTCTCCAGTTTGTGTTTTTTATGTTTCTTTGAGGAGCCCATGTTGCTTTGCGAATAAATAAATTTACAATTATTGTTAGTCTTTTAGTTTTAATTAAAAAGGTAAAAGTTTTTAAAATTTTCCACAAAGCAAGCAGTGCAAATGACGCTAAGAGAGACCTGCGCCGAGCAAATTAAGACTTGCCGGCGACAATTTGTAAAATATTGCGTCGGCGATATATAGATGTCTGCAAGCCGAAAATTAATCGGCTTGCCTACATTTCAGTGATTAAAGCCTAGTTTTGGAATGTAGATTAGTTAATTGATTTCTAAAATACGTATTTTTTTATGATTTCTGCTTTTTTGTAATTAAATATTGTTTTTGTATTATAGTCTGTAAGGATTTAAATCTATTGACAACATAAAAAAGTGACAAAACAATATCATAAAAAGTCATTATGGAAAATTTCGTTTTTTTATTTGATATTCTAGGGTTTTTTGTATGCATTTTTGACCTTTTTTGGTTCAATCGAGAAAACATATTTCTAATGTGTCTACCGATATGTCATGATTGGCTTTGTTTATTACTGCCTGATAGGCCAGTTAAACTTAAAATTATAAATTAAAAAATAGCTGTTGAATAACAATTTGTTAAAATGATGGCATACAGCCAAGAAAAATATCAAATGTAACCGTCTTTTTAGGAAGACTCCAATTGGAATTAAATAATTTGTTCACAACATCACGTAATTTAACATTTTTTTTAAACTAGAACTGAAATAATAGTTTGCTCAGTTAAACTTAGTTTAAATTTATTCTGCGATTAACTAAACTGCTCAATAAACTAGGTTAAACTGGCAGCCCAAAAAATGGTTCTAAAATGCCGTGTTTATGAGGCAAGTTGGCCTCTGTCATTCCCATGTATATTTGACATAAGCCAACGTTTAGTGATAACGGTTAACGTTACTTATGTTTAATTTGTATGGAAATTACACTAACCAACGTTCATAGCTTACCGCATAAGCATAGCTAATATACAACGCAAAAAAACGTTTCACCAAATAAAAAGTTAAAGGTTTCGTCTCCGCTAAAAGCTCCAAATTTCAGCAAACTACACACTTTTCTTTTGCGCTGAATTACATAGAAAAGCAAAATAAAAGCGGAGAAAAATGTAAAACACTGCTTAATAAATATTAGTAAAAAAATGCATAAAAGTTATATAAATTAAATTAAAGGTATGATATAAAAATAAAATAATATATCGGAAGCTTATTTTAAGCCGGCACAGGTCTTGTACACTATAATGACACTTTTACTACATATTTTTGATGGTATGGAAAAATACAACTCTATAGAGTGATTTCTAAAAAGAATTGCCAATCATCTTAAAGATTTTGAAAATAAGCTTTTATAAAGCTTTTTTTTTTTGCAACGCTGCCACACAGAAATTTAAAATTGACCGAAAACTGACAAAATTACCAAAAAAAAAAAAATATGAGATTCAATTAAAGTTTTATTATATTTTGAAATTATGCCAACGAATATAACACATATAAAACCCTTCAGAGTGGGTATATACCACCTGAAGCTTTTGTATACCCAGATAATAAAGGATGTATCCAAAATGAATTCGGCATTCCTGTATTTTATCATATATGTATATAGGAGAACCAATTAAAAATGTATAAGTTGCAACCAAATCAGTATTGAAAATAGTAGATTCGACACAAGTCTATTCACAGGTGATAAGAACATGTTTCCAAACATAAATAAAAATAAATATTGGTGGCTCGCATATATACGTTACAGTAATACACTTGCAAACCATCCCTGTCCAACCATATTTTGGGGATACGGGATACGTCATTTTCAAAAGGGAATTTACAAAAGTTTCAAAATTCGTATCCTCAATACTGGGTAATAGTAGATACAGGTAGTCGACCTGGGAATTGCTCTTTATATTATAACCGAGGAAACCGCATATATGCAATATCATGTTTTTTCCTGTGCGTCGTATAGACCCATGGATAAACTACCCAGCAAACATGAAGCTGCTTAAGAAGCAATAAAAGCATAATTACTATGGCAAAGGCATCACTTCTTTTCTAATGGTTTCATCGATGAATTTAACATTAGCGTGTCATAGGATGGATTATAGCTACTAGCATTACTCATACTTTACTCTAAGGAAGCAATGACAATACAATGATTAGGTATTCTGATGCATGAGTGGAAAATGTTCAATTTAATTCATAAGAATGCAGAAAAATAAGTTTATAGAAGCGAAATTTATGCATTGATATACAAATACTCTTTATTAAATCAAATAAATAATTCTGCATTAGTAAAAAAGCATTTTTGGAATATTTTTCAAAAATTTTAATGAATTTTTAGACAAATTTTAAAATATTTTCGGATAATTTAAAAACTGGTTGTACAATTTTGAAACATTTTTCGACCATTTGAACTATTTTAAATAATTTTTGCACAATTTAAAAAAAATTTTTGGGCAATTTGAAATAATTTTTATACAACTTTAAAATAATTTTGGTAAATTCTGAATTAAAACTGGAAATGGTGTATAAATACATAATGTATTAAATACATAATGCAAAAATGCACAGATTGCGTCGTCATAATTATTTAAGGCTGAAAAAATGCATATGACAGGCCAGCTAGTTTCAATTAAAGGTCCAAAAAAATTTGTTTTTCTTGATTTTTCAAAACTTGTATAAAAATTGCAAAACTGTATAAATTCTAACCCTCATGAAATTTTAAACTAAAATATAAAAAATGATTTAATAAAAAAATTAAAAAAGTTTATCAGAACTATTTTCTCAATTTGAATAAATGATTTAGATTCAAATAATATACGATATACTATAACTTACATATGCTTTAGAAGTAATGAAGAGTGATATTTTAAGATATTCATCGGGTTTATATCCATATCACTGCATTTGAAATGTGAACACATGAATTCTTTTGGAAGTGCCTTAGAATAACACCAAAAAATCATAAAGAATGTTAACTGAAGTTTAGGAAGCAATGAAAGAAGTTATAGTCACAGAATGACTACCATTTTTTTTGCTGGGTATTTATCAGATTCAGAACAATTTAAGGATTCGGGCATCGATTTGTTAGAGCATAATTTAGCATATTTTGTCATTAAGAGCATACTTTTGCATATTTCAGCATAAAGAGCATATTTTGAGGTAAAAGCATATTTTTAGGGCATATTTCTAGATTTTTAGAGTATATTTGTGTCTTTTAGGGTATATTTTGACTTCTTTATGCATTCTTTTTTTATTTTAATATACGATATACTAATATTTGTTATTTTTTGTACTACGCAAATTTTTTGTGTATATTAAATTGAATAGTTTTGATTTTTCAATAAAAAATATTTTTTTTTGATTAAAAAAATATATATTTTTTTGTTTAAAAATATATATAAATTTTTTTATTTTAGAGCATATTTTTTAAATTTTAAGTGCATATTTCTGTCCTTAGTGCATATTTTATGCGCATAAAACACTTTTTTTAGAGCATATTTGCGGTTTCCCTGATGATTAGAATTTATTTTGCCCTGATAATGGACCATCCTAATCGTCTTTAACATCCCTGTAGGAAGCCTGGGGTCAAGGGTCTACATGTCACCACTTTTGTCGACTATTTTGGGTGACTTTTTGGTGACATGTCAACAAAGCGTATATACTTTTTACATTCGTTTTTTGCAGGTGCAAAGCTGTGTTTGTTCTTGATTTTTTTATTCTTTTATTTTGTTAAAAATACATGTGCATATCTGCATGCAAAATTAAAGTGTTTAATAATATTGTAAAGAAACATGAATTTAAGAGGTAAATATACAAATTCGAACAAAATATATAATGAGCAAAAGAAATTACAAAAGACTTGTGAACAAAAATCAATTTTGTTTAAAAATAAAAATAACGAGAAAGAGGCAACAATTTTTAGTGAAAATTGCAACTCTAGAGATTTTGTGGAGCCTGGTGAAGCTTTAACGGAGCCTGTGGATGATTTTGTGCAGTCTATTGAAGATTTGTCTACTCCAAAATTAAATTTGCACGAATTTTTTTTTTTACTTTTATGAAATTTGTAAAAAAAATTTATTAATAAAATATCTAATTTAACAAAATAAATGCACCTCTTTAAACTTATTTCCTTCCTAGTGTGGAAATCTAGTAAAAAGTTCTAAAAGTGTAAACTAGAATTACTAAAATGTTTTAGTGAATCTCTAGTTCCAATGTCTACACCTAGTCAATAGTTGTGTAGATTCGCAAAGACAAGCACATGGTAAATGTCTACAGCAGATAGCTTTGACTGGTGTATAAATAGTCAGTAGTACTGGTGACAAAGTCAATAGTGAATCAATACAGTTTCACTATTGACATTTCTTACAGGTATGGGCTGCAGCTGAAAAAAAGTAAGTTTTGAAATTATTTTAAAATTGAAAGAATTTGTTTAAAATTGATTAATTAATTTGATATTAATATAAGGTGATCAATTATTCGACATTTTTTAAAAATTAATTTTTAAATTTTTCGGAAAAGGTTAAATTTTTCAAAATTCGGTTTTGGTTAGGCTAATTTTTTTTTATTTTAAATAACGGATGTAAAATTTTAATTTACATTTTATCTAAAAAAAATCGAAAAAACGCCCCATTAAGTACAGACAATTTTTAAGACTCAGATATATTTTCTCCCTTTTTCCTAACGCATTTGAATAATTTTAGGGTCCTAAACAGCCTTTTGTATTTTTAGAAGGGTAAAGGAATAACAATCATGTTTATTAATAATTGAAAAATCTTTTTATGAGCGCTCCGAAGTTGCTGGTTGGAAACACACACATGTATAATATTTTATTTCAACAATTTATTTTTCAGTTCAATACAAATTTTAATGATCAGTATGAGTCGAAAATGGTATTTTTTATAAAAGGTACTTTTCATAAAAGATACTCTCTCTTTAAACAGATCGGATTTGACCGACTTTATACTTTTTAAAATCAAAGATTTTTAATTAATTTTTCTTTTTTTTTATTAAAAAATAAACAAAAAACATTATTAAAACATAATATATAAAAATTAACATTTAACAATTACAACGTAAATTAAAACAAAAACATTTTAAATCCATATTTCCTCTTCAATAAACTGGATATCATCGGGGCCAACCATTAACATTTTATTTATACAATTTGTGCAGCCACATATCTCCGCATCTTGCAAAAAATGGATGTCATCAGGCCCCACAGATATTAAAGTATGTATGCAGTCAATACAACAACACCATTTATTAAAATTTTCATTTAATTCATTACTATAAAAAAAAAAACAAAACATTAGTATTTAAAAAATTAAAAATAATAATTTAAATTATAAGAAATAATAAATAATAAATCATTAACTACCTATATTGTGCATTATTATATATATGAGGAGGATATGGTAAAATATTGAAAATATATGTCGTATCATACAAATATGGATATGGATTGGAATTGAAAGGCATGTTGCAATAATATATTGTAGTGTAATAAGTGTCATTATAATAAAAATCAATTCCATAACAGTAATACAAATTGTTTACAGAATTCATTTTACTATATTCTAAATTTTAAACAATTATATTAATATGTTTAAGCAAATAAAAATTAATAAACTTACTGCTTCTAAATATATTGATATTTATTTATTTATTTATATGCGTATGTATCTTCTTTAAATATTATGGTTCAATTCGTCTAAAAAAAAAGAAAAATATTATTTATATTTTTTTATTCAATTAAATTTTCATATTTTACAAATATATTTCTTACATTTTCTTTTTCAAATTCTCGAAACTTGCTTCTTTATTAAATTTGCTTCTTTAGTTTTTCTTGCTTTGTAGGTTTTTAATCTGCAAGGAAAAAAATAAAATAAAAAAAATATTATAAATATATTTATAACATCAACAAAAATAATTCAAAATATATTTTTTAATTTAAAATAAATTTCACAATTTTATTTTTTATCTGTGTGCAAAAAAACAATTAATTATCCAAAATTTTCACAAATTTTCACTATTATAAATGTCAAATTATTTTCATAAAATTTCCAAATATGTATTTTTATCAATTTTCATATTCATAACATTTCATCCAAAATATCACAAATTTCACAAAAATTTAATTTTTTTCACATATGACATTTGTATTATTTTACAAAGAAATTTTTAAAAATTTAGCATTTTTTGCAAATACATTATTTAACAAACACACTATTTTCACAAAAACACAATTTTTAAATTTTTTATTCAATTTTTTATTATATTTCATATTTTCTCCAAAATGTCACAATTTTCACAAAATTTTAATTTTTTTCACATTTGACATTTATATATTACAAAAAAAATTTTCAAAATTTTGCATTTTTTTGCAAATACATTTTGTACAAACACATATTTTTCCACAAAAACTAAATTTTTTATTATTTTTTTGCATATTTTTATATATTTAACATTTTTTCCAAAATGTCACAATTTTCACATAATTTTAATTTTTTTTTATTTGACATTTATAACACAAAATTTTTGCATTTTTTAGCAAACACATATTTTTTAAACACATTTTTTTTACACAAAACACATTTTTTTATACAAAACACAATTTTTTAAATTTTTAAAATTTTTTTTATTTTTATATTTTTAGCTTACCGTACACTTCTATTTCCAAATGGATACTGAAAAATTTTTCAATTTGAGCTTTCAATTATGAAGCACAGCCCAGCAAACAATTTGGATGGGGGTTTCCACATAAACAAAAATTCATATATAAACTAAAGTGCATACGCTGAATAGATTAGTACGATTAATTTTTTCCGCGGACGTCCCATTTTGAGTGGGTGTGACCGTAAAGTCAAAGGAGCATTTTTTTTAAACTTCTACAATTAATACGTTTGATATGCACATTATTGGAAAACTTATGTCAGTGGCCTTCGAATAGCATATTTTCAGGCAAGAGATTTTAATTTGCATTTGTCATATAAGGGCGCTCGATCACCTTAATCTTAATAAACAAAATAAAAATATATTTATAAAATTTCAATTAAATCGGTATTTCAATTTAATCTTTCCCAATATATAAAATTTATTCAGTTTTTAGTTTTGAAAAGATCTTACTAAAAAACTAAAATTATTCTTTTGTGCGTTATTCGTATTCGTACGGATTTTTTCAACAAAAACGGATTTGTGTAAATGCATACATTTTTTAATTTTAAATAACAAATTTTATTTTATTTTCTTTAAACTTATTTATAAAGATATTAAATATTATTTTTTTTTTAATATATTAAATAAATAAATTTAATTAAGTAATATCTTCATCTCCAGCACAACGATCATCTCTATCCATCACTGGCCGTTACGGCCCATTGAAAATCATGAACAAATAAAACAAAATTTTAATTTAGGTTTAATTGGTGGTGTTTATGAAATAATGTAACACACAATGCAAATTTGCACATTTTTTGCAAAATCTATTATTAACTGTTAGACAATAATTTTATTTGCAAACCGGAATAAATTTTCACAAATCACCGTAAAACTTGTTTTAAATTTTATAAATATTTACCTCATAGACGTCACTTTAATTTATCTTCGCTGTGTGATGTCAGAGAGCTTACTCTAATTTTTAGCTAGCGTTCCGTATAATGATCACAGACATTTTTTAATTATTCGAAAACGAATTCAAAAGCAACGAAAGAAAAACTGATGAAAATCGGGGATGTCCGTATTTGCCGGTACAGAAACGGATACACCAAAACGTAGTCAAAACGTATTGTTTTTGAAAATTCAATTATACGGTCCGTTCTAATAACGTACAAGCTTCGACGGATACGTATTTATGGACCGTAAACCTTCAGTAGAAGCCGGATTCATGAATCCGTATAATATTTTTTTAGAAACTCTAATTTTTCAGCTTCAAAACGATAGCTTGGTCGGGTAGATACCCAAATAAAAAATTTTAGATGTAAGATATATTTACATATGCCATATGTATTTATATATTACATTACTTTTTTAAATTACTTTATATTGTGCCATATATAGATAGATAGATTATACATTTATACGGACTCTCCGATACGTACGGATTCTTGAATCCGGATTCTACTGTACGTTTACGGTCCGAAAATGTTTATCCGTCAAAGCTTGTACGTAAACGGATCATTAACGTATAATTTAATTTTCGAAAACAATACGTTTTGACTCCGTCAAATACGGACCACTGTTTTTCATCAGTTTCTCTTCCGTTGTTTTTGGATCTGGTTAGTTATAAAAAACGAATACTTAAATATCCATGAGGTAAATTTTTATTAAATTAAAAACAAGTTTTACGATGATGTGTGCAAATTTGTGTAGATTTGCAATAGTTTATAATAGATTTTGGGAAAAACTTTGCAAATTTGCACTGTGTGCTACATCATATCGTAAGTACTACAATTTAAACCATAATTGAATTTTTGTTTCAATTCTTTCATGATTTTTAATGGGCCACAATCGCAGTGATTAATAGATTTTATTGTGCTGGAGATAAATATGGTATTTGTTTGTATGTTTGTTTGGTATTTGTTGTATTTAGTTTGTAAAAGTTTTGTTATTTTATTTTAAATATATTTGTTAATAAATTTAAAGAAAAAAAAAAATAAAAATTTGCTATTAAAAATTTTTTCAACACAAATCCGTTTCTTGTTGAAAAAAACGGTACGAATACGGACCGAATACAAATCCGTAAACGGTCCGTCATTGACGAACTTTTAACGGACAACTCCGTTTTTCATCCAAAAATCGATCCGTCATTGACGGACTTTTAACGAATTCGAATCAGTGTCGATGTTCCTTCAAATCCGTTTCTGGTCCGTTTACCGACCCTGAAGACGGTACGTAAACGGATTTCGATTCCGTTTATGACGGACCGAGACCGGTACGTAAACGGAACGTACTGTTTATTGGGTAGGGTTGTGTACCATGATGAAGTACACTTCCACTCGGAGACCCATAGGAGCCATTGTGATACCATTAGGAAAAAAATAATAAAGAAAAGAAATCAAAAGATAAAGAATTGAGAGCCTCCGGCTTAAAAAGCAGACAACAATTATAGATCGGGGTGACCCCAATATAATCCATATATAACCACATCTAGTTATATATTGATCTTTATAAAATTATATATTATATCATATAAAGTTGTATATAACACTATATATATTATATATGGCTTACACGGAACCATTTTATTTACCCGAATAAATATAGTTTTATATAATTATATATAGTTCTATATGGCATCATAATAATTGATTAATATGGTGCCATAGATGTATTCCTCATAAAATTATTTTTTTGTTTTAGCTTTTGCGATTCTGCATTAAATAACAACAATTTTACCACAATTGTAGCTTATTTCAAAATAATTTTTGAGAAAAAAATAGGTAATCATTTTTGCAAGTATGTCAATTACAATTCTGCCATATTTGCAGACCTTCATCTTTCACCAACTTTTATCTCTTTTCAATCCCCTTCAAGGAAAGGAATAATTTCCTGAGTGCTCCTTTGACTTTACGGTCACGCCCACTCAAAATGCGATGCCCGCGGAAAAAATTAATCGTACTACACCATGTCGTTGCAATCTCTATACTATTCTTACTCTATGGTATTACTGTTATCATAGAGTAAGAATAGTATAGAGAATGCAACGCCGGCAGCGGCCAAACAAAATTGTATACAAAATACAAAGGTTCGGAAGCTGAGAGAAAACAGGGAAAAATGAGCAAATTTCCCTGATTTTTGCAAAAATTTGGGCAAATTTCCCTGTTTTTCAAACCCTTTTTTTTAAATACAATTGGAAAATCTGTACAAAACTAATTGGATTTGCAAAGAAAATCAATTGGAATCTCAAAAAACCACGTTGAAAAGATGCCGAACCTTTGTAATTTGCCCATATAAAACCAAGAGAACGTTTTTTACTACGTGAGCGGCATCGACATGGTGTGCTATAATGACAATTATTACACTACAATATATTATTGCTACATGCTTTTCAATTCCAATCCATATCCATATTTGTATGATACAACATATAATTTAAATATTTTACTTATATATTTTTTTTAAACATTAACATTTGGAATGGCAACCCTGTCAATTTGTGCTTCGAAAATCGAAGATGGTTGCTAGATTGTATTTCTATAAATAGATGGAAAAAGCTCATTTGTACGGGTAATCATTCCCTAACTGAAAAATGTAATTTCGCATAGTCATTTTCCTTAGAGTGTGTGATATAAATGCCTGTTCAAAACCATGGGTTATTTGTGTTGGGTGGTTCAGAAGGAGGCTGAAGATGACATGGTCGCTCGGGTCGAAAGTGTGCACTCCCTCTAGCGCTGATCCTTATAATTTTTTCCATTTAATTAAAAAATTAGTGTTTACTATTCGTTAGTAACATTAAAAAATTATGATCTTCAGCCTGATAAAATCAAAAAATATATAATTAAAACGGTTTCAAATAATATAAAAAATTTACATTAAATATTTTACTATATCCTCCTCAATCAATCAATAAAGATAAGCTTTTTGAAAAACATTAAAATTTAGATAAACTTCTGAGATGGAGAGAAACATTAAAATCTAAAAAATATAGTGAAATCGAAAAGCAACACCAAAATCTAGTCTCGCACCATTATAATTAATACCTTCCCGGAATATTTTGCTTCAATTGTACTCGTCCGCTGTTCTATTCTATAATTCAAAATATTGCATTACAAATATGTAGTTTTCACTAATTTAATTATTTTATTTTTGTATAAGTTAGATACGGAGAGTTTCGATTGGAAATTAACGAAATTAATAGAGATATAACTTTTAAAATTAGACCACCTCGAGTATATTAAAAATTTTAGAAATCGATTTGAGGATGTTAAGAAAATATGTGCTCGTAGTACTATGACGACAAAAATTACATTATTACAAAAATTTTATTAGGGCAAAAAATTTCAATTGATTGGTACTTGTTATATTATCAATTTCTGATTTTGGGCTTATATGCTGAAAGTTTTCGAGCATAATCGCAAAACATGAAATTGTCATTATGACCAAAACATTTTCGGTATTAATCCCATGAAGAAAATCGATTTTAGGTCCCCATCGTAATTTCCACTTCACAGAAGTCCACCGACGACTTTAATGAATAAAAGTATAGTGCATTAGCCTTCTTCTCCTCTGAGGTATATGCAACACCGGTTCAAGGACATTACCCTAATGGAAACTATTCCAATATATGGTTTTGGGAATATGTACGAAAAACTTTACAGTTAATAATAAACAGGGAAATCGCAGATATGCAATTTTATGTTTTTTTCCTGTGCGTCGTATGGACCCATGGATAAACTATTTATCCGATTCAGAACAGTTTAAGAATTCTGGCAACGATTTGTTAGAGCATATTTTAACCTTAAGAGCATATTTCTGCATTTTTAGAGCAATATACGTTAAACTTATATTTGTTAGCGTTCCCCCTACCCCTACCCCTCCCCCTCCCCCTCCCATACAGCCAATTGTTGAGAAATATGGGTTAGTAACAGAAACAATCAAAAATGCTACACCAAAAAAAGATATTAAGAACAAACTTGAACAGATTGTAACAAAAAACGTAATAAAAATAATAAGCAAACAGCTGACTGGATCTTCAATAAAATCAGTGTTGCCATATAATGTTAAAGAAGTACTATTTTTTAATTTCGCCCCCATTACATCAGTTGATGTTAAAAGAACTTTTTAAATGTACAATAATATGCTAAGATGTAACACACAAAGTTTTTATTTGAAAGTTTAACCCTCCATTACTAACCTCTGGGTCGAATCGACCCAGACACGCAAACTTTTTAAATTAAAAAAAAACATGACGATATTTTAAATCAAGATATATGTGTAATCTAAATTTGTTTATATTTAAACGTTTATAAACAATAAACATAAGAAAAATTTATGATATTATATATATAAAATTATTTTAAAAAACAGCCTGGGTCGACTAGACCCATAGTTAGCAATAATGTAACAAAGATTATGGGTCGACTAGACCCATAGTTAGCAATAATGTAACAAACAATACACATGTGTGTGAGCTTCAGAAGCTTGTGAATTTTCAATCGGAGTGGTAATTCGCGGTTATTTGTCGAAAATATAAGATTATCATTAGTTCTTGTGCAAAATTTTAAAATGAGTTCTTATGAAAGAGAACAAGAGCGAGTGCTCTTTCGAGCTGCCTACGAAACAATTGTAAAGAAGCCGCTGCCAGATTTGTGATTACAAACAAGATCGTAAAACCAAAACCACGTGCTCTAAATGTGGAAAATATATTTGCCAGAAGCACTGTTGTATATTGTGCTCAAATTGCATTGCTTTTGCACAAGAGAATCCATTTATGACGATATGTTCGATGATGAAAATTCCGAATAAAAGGTAACATTTACAGTACATAACTGAAAAATGTTTGCTTTAGCCATACCAATTTTTCTTTCTAACATTTTACTATTATATTTCAGGTTTCAAATGCACTTTATTTGACGTCAATATCTTAAAAACTCATAATTTTACGCGCAATTCGGCTGGATAACTTTTTTTTCACTTTTTTTTTTAGCTATATTGTAATGAATTCATACTTATTTTTAATTTAAATATTTTTTTTAATTTACACCATTGTATACTAAAATTAAACAATAAAAAACTAAAATCTACCAAAAGAAGTATACGTTTTATCAATTTATAAGTTGAGACGATTTCAATGGATAATACAATTGAGGGTCGATAAGACCCATGGTTAGTAACCATGCGACATGATTTAAGGTTAGTAATGCAGGGTTAAGTCAAAATGTTGTAGTTTATTGCAACAACAACCTTTATTGAAAATAGTATTTTTTTTATAAAAAAACATTTTTTTAAACATTTTCCTGTTCCTTTATTCTACTTATTGTTTTAATCAAAGAAAAAACCGTTTAAAAAAAAGATTTATAAAAAAACTAAAGACGCGAAAATCAGACACGAAAGACTACTGATTTTTCATTATTTTCAGCCCATCTTGTTGTTTATTTTTAATCATTATTTAATAATCAACAAAAGTAGTAAAAACAATCGAAAGTAGTTTAAAATAACCATCGATTTTTATGGTTTATTTTTCAAATTGAAAGTTTTTTTATATGTGTAAAATTACAAAACATAACACACACACAGATGTATATATTTTGATTTTCTGTACGTGTATGTATATTTGAATAATTTCTTGTAATGTTTATTGAAATAAATTTATATTTAAACAAACTCCTTTCACCAAAAAAAAAAAAAAAAATAGGAATTATTTGAATTTCGATTTTTAGAAACAGAAAACAAAAAAAAAATTTACGTTTAACGTTTAAAACATCAACTTCTACTGAATGTCTATATTTTTTATAGTTTGGTTTTTAAATGACTGATTCAAATAGTCAAAAGATATATTTAAATGAATTTCTATTGATTCTTCATTTATTACTTTTTAAATATACTACACTTAGTAACAAAAAATATATTGTGAGTGTGTATATTAAATTGAATTTTGATTGTTTAACAAAAATTTTTTTTGTTTAAAAAAATATATAATTATTTTTTTATTTTTAGAGCATATTTTTTAAATTTTAAAGACATATTTCTATATTTTTAGTGCATATTTTATGCGCATAAAACACTTATTTAATGCGGTTTCCCTGATAATAAGAAAAAATCCGTTCAGCAGCTTTTTTTCCTTTTTTTTATTTTATTTAATTGTGATTGTTTGAACATTTAAAGAAAACAGTGAACATTGTGGTGTATTGGTTAGCGCATTGGACTGTTACACATAACTTCAAGAACTGATGTATTTGGATCGGAATTGATACTACAGACCAGTAAAAAACATAAGATAGAATAAAAGTTTGCCTGCAAAAACACAAATTAAAAAAAAAATAGTTGTCCTTCTAGGGTTGCACAGTTTGATTTAAAAAGTTCAATACTTTAATTTTTTTAAAAAGAATAAAAATGTTTATTTAAAATTTAATTTTAGTATTTTTTTAAATCAAATTAAAAAATTTAATTTTTAAAGTTTGTTTGGCAATAATAATAATAATAAATAATCCATAATAAAAAATCCAGAAATATTTTATTTCAGAAGAATATGGGTTTAATTAAAAAATAATAAAAGCCAATATTCAATTATATAATTTACTAAAATATTCCACGTAAATATTATTACGTTTCACAAAATTTTATTTTTCGATTTGTCCGGTATCGAACAACTACAACAAAACTACTTTTATTTTTTTTGTTTGCTATATTCGCCATTTAACCATTTGAATATTTTATTTAAAATGAAAAATATATTTTTCGGAATACTAGGCTGCATCTTTACCCACTGCACCACATAAAGAAATATGTTTTATATTAGTATATCGTATATTAAAATAAAAAAAAAAAAATAATGCATAAAGAAGTCAAAATATGATCTAAAAGACACAAACATGCTCTAAAAATTTAGAAATATGCCCTAAAAATATGCTTTTACCTCAAAATATGCTCTTAATGCTGAAATATGCAAAAATATGCTCTCAATGATAAAATATGCTAAAATATGCTCTAACAAATCGATTCCAGAATTCTTAAAATGTTCTGAATCGGATAAATAAATTATCCATGGGTCCATTGGATGCACAGAAAAAAAACATGATATTGGATATTTGCAATATGTAGTTTTTACAGCATATTTGTGTCTTTTAGGGTATATTTTGACTTTATGCATTCTTTTTTTATTTTAATATACGATTAACTAATATTTGTTGGCGCTCCCGCTCCCCTTACAAATATTTGTAGTTTATTGCAACAACAATCTTTATTGAAAATCGTAATTATTTAAAAAATAAACCGTCCAAAAATTTAAAAGTTATTACGAGGGCGGATCAATTAGTCCGTGACTTTCGAACTTCCCTCGTAGTTATATGAAATGCAACACTGCTCCCATCAAGGACCCACCTGTTAATAAAATTACTGTGAAATTTTGAGCAAGTTCCGTCATTTACTTTGCGCTTAACAGCTGTTCAAAACATACATACAACCTCGTGGATTTTTTAAAAAAGGAAAAAAGTGAATTTCGAGTGCTCATCAAACATTATTTTTTGCGAAAAAAAACCGTCAGTCAAACCAGGAAAAGCTTGTAAATACTATGGGGGCTCTGCACCATCGATTTCAAAAAAGTGGTTTACTGACTTTCGTTGTGGTCGCACAAGTACAAATGACGCTGAATGTTCTGGACGGCCAATTGAGGACAATACACCCGAAAATGTCGAAAAAATCCACGATATGGTGGTAGCCTATCGAAGAGTAAAAGTGCGTGAAATTGTTGATGCCATTAGGCATTTCATATGGCAGTGTAATTTCGATTTTAAATGATCAGTTGAATTTAAGAAAGCTGTCTGCAAGATGGGTGCCGGGTTTGCTCTCAATTGACCCTAAACGTAATCGTGTGACAACTTCAAAGGATTGGCAAAATTCCATTAATTGGGCTACGAATTTTGGTACCTTATCCGCCATATTTTCTGGACTAAGCCCCCAGTGACTATTTCCTATTTCCAAGCCTAAAGAAAGAGTCCGGAAGAGACATCTAACCAAATAAAAAAAATTATATATTTTTTTACTTAATATGGAAAAATTTACAGTTTTCCGTAACACATTTTAAAAACTAAAGTTCCTATTGTGTTGCATTCCTTTATTTTTTCGTTGTAGTTGTTATGTTTATCTTATTTTTTTAATACGCAAATTTTATGTGTATATTAAATTGAATTGTTATGATTATTTAATAAAAAATAGTTTTTTGTTTAAAAAAATATATAATTTCTGCATATTTCTATTTTTAGTGCATATTTTATGCGAATAAAACACTTTTTTTAGAGCATATTTGCGGTTTCCCTGATGATTAGAATTTATTTTTACTAAATATTTTCCCTGATAATGGACCCTCCTAATCGTCTATAACATGGGCTGCAGCTAAAAAAAGAAAGTAAGTTTTGGTTAAACAAAGTTGAAAGATTTTGTTTAAAATTGATTAATTAATTTGATATTAATATAAGGTGATCGATTATTCGAAATTTTTTAAATATTAATTTTTAAATTTTTCGGAAAAGGTTAAATTTTTTAACAAACCGGATGTAAAAATGTAATTTACATTTTATCTAAAAAAAATCGAAAAAACACTTCATTAAGCACAGAAAATTTTTAAGACTCAGATATATTTTCTTCATTTTTCCTAACTATTATGGTGTAATCGAAATTTAAATAATTTTAGGGTCTTAAACAGCCTTTTGTATTTTTAGATGGGTAAAGGAATAACAATCATGTTTATAAATCATTGAAAAATCTTATTATGAGCGCTCCGAAGTTGCCGGTTGGAAACACACACATGTATAATATTTCATTTCAACAATTTATTTTTCAGTTCAATACAAATTTTAAAGATCAGTATAATCGTAGTATTATTTTATGAGTCGAAAATGGTATTTTTTATAAAAGGTACATTTTATAAAAGATACTTATACATGTATACTCCTCTCTTTAAACAGATCGGACTTGACCGACTTTATTCTTTTTTAAATCAAAGATTTTTAATTAATTTTTATTTTTTTTTATTAAAAAATAAACAAAAAACATTATTAAAACATAATATATAAAAATTAACATTTAACAATTACAACGTAAATTAAAACAAAAACATTTTAAATTCATATTTCCTCTTCAATAAACTGGATATCATCGGGGCCAACCATTAACATTTTATTTATACAATTTGTGCAGCCACATATCTCCGCATCTTGCAAAAAATGGATGTCATCCGGCCCCACAGATATTAAAGTATGTATGCAGTCAATACAACAACAGCATTTATTAAAATTTTCATTTAATTCATAACTATAAATACAAAACAAAACATTAGTATTTAAAAAATTAAAAATAATAATTTAAATTATAAGAAATAATAAATAATAAATCATTAACTACCTATATTGTGCATTATTATATATATGAGGAGGATATGGTAAAATATTTAAATTATATGTTGTATCATACAAATATGGATATGGATATGGATTGGAATTGAAAGGCATGTTGCAATAATATATTGTAGTGTAATAAGTGTCATTATAATAAAAATCAATTCCATAACAGTAATACAAATTGTTTACAGAATTCATTTTACTATATTCTAAATTTTAAACAATTATATTAATATGTTTAAGCAAATAAAAATTAATAAACTTACTGCTTTTAAATATATTTATATTTATTTATTTATATGCGTATGTATCTTCTTTATATATTATGGTTCAATTCGTCTAAAAAAAAGAAAAATATTATTTATATTTTTTTATTCAATTAAATTTTTATAATTAACATTTTAAAAATATATTTCTTACATTTTCTTTTTCAAACTCTCTAAACTTGCTTCTTTATTAAATTTGCTTCTTTAGTTTTTCTTGCTTTGTAGGTTTTTAATCTGCAAGGAAAAAAAATATAAATATAAATATATTTATAACTTATCAACGAAAATAATTCAAAATACATTTTTTAATTTAAAATAAATTGTTTGCAAAAAAAAATAATTATCCAAAATTTTCACTATTATAAATGTCAAATAATTTTTATAAAATTTCCAAATATTTTTATTAATTTTCATATTCATAACATTTCATCCAAAATATCATAAATTTCACAAAAATTTTATTTTTTTTTTTACATTTGACATTTGTAATATTTTACAAGAAAATTTTTAAAAATTTAGCATTTTTTGCAAATACATTATTTAACAAACACACTATTTTCACAAAAACACAATTTTTAAATTTTTTATTAAATTTTTTATTATATTTCATATTTTCTCCAAAATGTCACAATTTTCACAAAATTTTCATATATTTCACATTTATATATTACAAAAAAAATTTTGAAAATTTTGCATTTTTTTGCAAATACATTTTGTACAAACACATATTTTTCCACAAAAACTAAATTTTTTATTATTTTTTTGCATATTTTTTATATATTTAACATTTATTTTCCAATATGTCACAATTTTCACAAAATTTTAATTTTTTTTATTTGACATTTATAACACAAAATTTTTGCATTTTTTTGCAAACACATATTTTTTAAACACATTTTTTTTACACAAAACACATTTTTTTACAAAAACACAATTTTTTTATTTTTTTTTTATTTTTTTATTTTTAGCTTACCGTACACTTCTATTTCCAAATGGATACTGAAAATTTTTTCAATTTGAGCTTTCAATTATGAAGCACAGCCCAGCAAACAATTTGAATGGGGGCTTCCACATGATCAAAAATTCGTATATAAACTAATGTGCATACGCTGAATCGATTAGTACGATTCATTTTTTCCGCGGACATCCCATTTCGAATGGGCGTGACCGTAAAGTCAAAGGAGCACTCAGGCAATTATTCCTTTCCTTGAAGGGGATAGAAGAGAGATAAAAGTTGGTGAATGATGAAGGTCTGCAAATATGGCAGAATTGTAATTATTTTTGAATAAGCTACAATTGTGCTAAAATTGTTGTTATTTAATGCAGAATCGCAAAAGCTAAAACAAAAAAATAATTTTATGTGGAATACATCTGCCTTACATAATCATATCTAACTATATAAGGGAAATATATTTATATATTGGACCATATATAATTATATATAATTATATATGGTGCCATATACAACTAAATATAATTACATAAAACTATATATTATTATATATTAACTTTTTTACTTGGGTAAAAAAATGGTTCCGTGTAAGCCATATATAATTATATATAGTGTTATATATAACTTTATATGATATAATATATACCATATCTTATCATATAAAACATATCTAACTTTATAAAGATCAATATATAACTAGATATGGGTTATATCGTGGTCACCCCGACCTATAATTGTTCTCCGCTTTTTAAACCGGGGGCTCTCAATTCTTTATCTTTTGCTTTATTTTCTTTATTATTTTTTTCATAATGGTATCACAATGGATCCTATAGGTCTCCGAGTGGTAGTGTACTTCATTATGTTGCACAACCCTAATAATCTATCTATCTATATATGGCACAATATAAAGTAATTAAAAAAAATAATATAATATATGAATATATATGGTAATGCATACTGACATATGTAAATATATATGACTAGCGAGCAAAGCCCGCTTTGTTGTTAGCGTAGGAAATGGTTGCCTGGCTAAAGCCCGGGATTACGGAGTTCCCAGATAATTACCCGGAGTCCCCGATTTTCATCATGTCCCATATCAAAATTCTAATATGTACCTCAATAATGAGTTAGTCCATACTCCAGGTAAGACATATTTCAAATTTCAGATTTTTTCCCTTTGACCCCCATTTTTAACATGCACCTGGCTAAAATTCTAAAATATAGCTGATCAATGAGTTAGCACATACTCCAGTTAACACATATTTAAAATTTCAGCTTTCTGGCTAAATCGGTGGAAGCAGCTCGTTAAGTAGGAGACTGTTCCTCGTACAAATTTCCAAAAATCCGACCTAGGTGAATGTCTACACCGGAGGAGGAACCTACGCACCAAATTGCAACTTCCCAGCTCCAGCGGTTTTGTCAGGATGTCAAGGGTGAGAATTTTTCCCACAGGGAGAACCTACATACCAAATTTCAGCGTCCCATATCCTGAGCTTTGGGCTGGGCGATGTAGAATGAAATAAATAAATAAATATTTACACATCTTTACATTTACAAATTTGCATATTTTCCCATTTGCACATTTACCCATTTGCACATTAGCACATGTGCATATTAACACATTTGCATATGTGCACATTTACATTACCATCAATCCATCAAACCATCGATCCATCAAACCATCAATCTATCAAATCATCAATCCATCAAGCAATCAAATTTTCACTTTTGAACATTTGCACTTCGCACATTTTCAATTAGCACTTTTACACTTTTTACATTGGAGAAGAAATCTATGTACCAAATATAAACTTCCCAGCTCAGGCGGTTTTGGCAGGCAGTCAAGGGGGAGAATTTTCGCTTTTCTGCCCCTCCGCGTTAGATTCTCCAAAAGTCACGACTAACCTGTTATCTACACTGAAGGAGGAACCTGTATACCAAATTTTAACTTTAAAGTTTCAGCGGTTTGGGCAGGCCGTTCGGGGGGCGACTTTTTCCCTTATTGCACCTCCCAGTAGGAATTTCCAGAAATCCAACTTGGGTTCATGTCAACGCTGGAGTGGGAACCTATATACTAAATTTTATCTTCACAGCTCTAGCGGTTTTGGCAAGTCGTCAAAGGTGAGAATTTTCCTCTTTTTTGCCCTCCCCGTTGGATTTTCGAAAATTGACATCTTAGCTGTTATCTACACTGCAGGCTCCTGCATACCAAATTTTGAACTTTCTTAGTGAGTTAGTCAGTCAGTCAGTAATGTTATTCCTTTATATATAGAGATAATATATTATTAGATTATGCCAGTTATGATTACATTTAAACTTTTTTACTCGGATATCTACCCGACCAAGGTATCGTTTTGAAGCTGAAAAATTATAGTTTCTAAAAAAAATATTTAAAATTACTTAGTTCATATGTTATATCTGAAAAATAACATTTTTACGGACTCTCCGACACGTACGGATTCATGAATCTGGCTTCTACTGAAGGTTTACAGTCCGTAAATACGTATCCGTCAAAGGTTGTACGTTATTGGAACATTAACGGACCGTATACCTGAATTTTCAAAAACTAAACGTTTTTACTACGTTTTGGTATATCCGTTTCTGTACCGTCAAATACAGGCATCCCCGATTTTCATCAGTTTTTCTTTCGTTGCTTTTGAATTCGTTTTCGAATAATTAAAAAATGTCTGTGATCATTATACGGATCGCTCGCTAAAAATTAGAGTAAGCGAAGATAAATTAAAGTGACATCTATGAGGTAAATATTTATAAAATTTAAGACAGGTTTTACGGTGATTTGTCAAAATTTATTCCGGTTTGCAAATAAAATTATTGTCTGACAGTTAATAATAGATTTTGTAAAAAATGTGCAAATTTGCATTGTGTGTTACATCATTTCATAAACACCACCAATTAAACCTAAATTAAAATTTTGTTTTATTTTGTCATGATTTTCAACGGGCCGTAACGGACAGTGATGAATAGAGATGATCGTTGTGCTGGAGATGAAGATATAATTTAATTAAATTTAATATATTTAAAAAAAATAATATTTAATATCTTCCCAACAAACAATACGTTCCGTTTACGTACCCTTTTCGGCCCGTCATAAACGGAATCCAACTCCGTTAAGGAACATCGAAACTGATACGAATCCGTTGAAATACCGCCAATGACGGACTGTTTACGGAGTTATCTGTTGAAAGTCCGTCAATGACGGATGGTTTACGGATCCGTATTCCCTCCGTATTGGTACCGTTTTTTCAACAAAAAACGGATTTGTGTAAATATCTATTATTTTGATTTTTGATAGCAAATTTAATTTTTTTTGTTTTAAATTTATTTACAAAGATATTTTAATTAAATTTTTTACAAACTTAATACAACAAATATGAAATAAAATTACAAACAAATATCATATTTATCTCCAGCACAAATAGCATCCACCAATTACTGCGATTGCGGCCCATTAAAAATCATGAAAAAAATAAATCAAAAATCTAATTTTGGTTCAAATGGTGGTACTTACGACATGATGTAGAACACAATGCAAATTTGCAAATTTTTTCACAAAACCTATTATAAACTTTCAGGCAATATTTTTATTTGCAAATCTACATAAATTTCCACACATCGTAAAACTTGTTTTAAATTTGATAAATATTTACCTCATGGATATTTCAGTATTCTTTTATGATAACTAAACAAATCCAAAAGCAACGGAAGAAAAAATGATGAAAAACAGTGGTCCGTATTTGACGGTACAGAAACGGATACACCAAAACGGGGTCAAAACGTATTGTTTTCGAATTTTCAATTATACGGTCCGTTAATGTTCCGTTTACGTACAAGCTTTGACGGATACGTATTTTCGGACCGTAAACGTACAGTAGAAGCCGGATTCATGAATCCGTACGTATCGGAGGTCCGTAAAAATGTTTCTTGGGTTTGTTATTTAAAATTAAAAAATTTATGCATTTACACAAATCCGTTTTTGTTGAAAAAAACCCGCACGAATACGGACCATATACTTATCCTTCATGGACGGACTTTCACCGGACAACTCCGTTTTTCACACGACATATCGGTCCGTAAACGGTCCGTCATTCAACGTATTTCAACGGGTTCTAATCCGGGGAAATTTTAACGTTGTAAAGTGTTTGTATCCGCCATATAGACCATTGTATTACTAATTGTATTAAAATTAATTACTAAAGATAGTACTTTTCGTTAGTTGTTTTCTTAAATAACTGTCATTATAGTTGTTTTGTATTTTTCCACAGAAAATCTATTGCAATTACTGTCATGTATAAACTGTCAAAATTGTTTGTATCGTAAAGTAGTTTTATGATAACGCACAAAAGAATAATTTTAGATTTTTAGTAAGACCTTTTCAAAACTAAAAACTGAATAAATTTTATATATTGGGAATGATTATCGATTTAATTGAAATTTTATAAATATATTTTTATTTTATTTATTAAGATTAAGGTGATCGAGCGCCCTTATATGACAAATGCAAATTAAAATCTCTTGCCTGAAAATATGCTACTCGAAGGCCACTGACATAAGTTTTCCAATAATGTGCATATCAAACGTATTAATTGAAAAAGCTTAAAAAGCGGACAAAAAATGCTCCTTTGACTTTACGGTCACGCCCACTCAAAATGGGACGTCAGCGGAAAAAATTAATCGTACTAATCGATTCAGCGTATGCACATTAGTTTATATACGAATTTTTGTTTATGTGGAAACCCCCATCCAAATTGTTTGCTGGGCTGTGCTTCATAATTGAAAGTTCAAATTGAAAAATTTTTTAGTATCCATTTGGAAATAGAAGTGTACGGTAAGCTAAAAATTAAAAAATAAAAAATAAATTAAAAAATTAAAAAAATTTAAAAAATTGTGTTTTGTGTAAAAATATGTGTTTAAAAAATATGTGTTTGCAAAAAAATGCAAAATTTTTTGGTGTTATAAATGTCAAATAAAAAAAAATAAAATTTTGTGAAAATTGTGACATTTTGGAAAATAAATGCTAAATATATAAAAAATATGCAAAAAATAATAAAAAATTTAGTTTTTGTCGAAAAATATGTGTTTGTACAAAATGCATTTGCAAAAAAATGCAAAATTTTGAAAATTTTTTTTGTAATATATAAATGTCAAATGTGAAAAAAATTAAAATTATAAATAATAAATATAATAAAAAATTGAATAAAAAATTTAAAAATTGTGTTTTTGTGAAAATAGTGTGTTTGTTAAATAATGTATTTGCAAAAAATGCTAAATTTTTAAAAATTTTCTTGTAAAATATTACAAATGTCAAATGTAAAAAAAAAAATAAAATTTTTGTGAAATTTATGATATTTTGGATGAAATGTTATGAATATGAAAATTAATAAAAAATATTTGGAAATTTTATAAAAATTATTTGACATTTATAATAGTGAAAATTTTGGATAATTATTTTTTTTTGCAAACAATTTATTTTAAATAAAAAATGTATTTTGAATTATTTTTGTTGATAAGTTATAAATATATTTATATTTTTATTTTTTTTCCTTGCAGATTAAAAACCTACAAAGCAAGAAAAACTAAACAAGCAAATTTAATAAAGAAGCAAGTTTAGAGAATTTGAAAAAGAAAATGTAAGAAATATATTTGTAAAATATGAAAATTTAATTGAATAAAAATATATAAATAATATTTTTCTTTTTTTTTAGACGAATTGAACCATAATATTTAAAGAAGATACATACACATATAAATAAATAAAAATATATTAAAAAGCAGTAAGTTTATTAATTTTTATTTGCTTAAACATATTAATATAATTGTTTAAAATTTAAAATATAGTAAAATGAATTCTGTAAACAATTTGTATTACTGTTATGTAATTGATTTTTATTATAATGACACTTATTACACTACAATATATTATTGCAACATGCCTTTCAATTCCAATCCATATCCATATTTGTATGATACAACATATAATTTAAATATTTTACCATATCCTCCTCATATATATAATAATGCACAATATAGGTAGTTAATGATTTATTATTTATTATTTCTTATAATTTAAATTATTATTTTTAATTTTTTAAATACTAATGTTTTGTTTTTTTTTTATAGTAATGAATTAAATGAAAATTTTAATAAATGCTGTTGTTGTATTGACTGCATACATACTTTAATATCTGTGGGGCCGGATGACATCCATTTTTTGCAAGATGCGGAGATATGTGGCTGCACAAATTGTATAAATAAAATGTTAATGGTTGGCCCCGATGATATCCAGTTTATTGAAGAGGAAATATGAATTTAAAATGTTTTTGTTTTAATTTACGTTGTAATTGTTAAATGTTAATTTTTATATATTATGTATTAATAATGTTTTTTGTTTATTTTTTAATAAAAAAATAAATAAAAATTAATTAAAAATCTTTGATTTAAAAAAGAATAAAGTCGGTCAAGTCCGATCTGTTTAAAGAGAGGAGTATACATGTATAAGTATCTTTTATAAAAAGTACCTTTTATAAAAATGTACCATTTTCGACTCATAAAATAATACTACGATTATACTGATCTTTAAAATTTGTATTGAACTGAAAAATAAATTGTTGAAATAAAATATTATACATGTGTGTGTTTCCAACCGGCAACTTCGGAGCGCTCATAATAAGATTTTTCAATGATTTATAAACATGATTATTATTCCTTTACCCATCTAAAAATACAAAAGGCTGTTTAAGTCCCTAAAATTATTCAAATTTGGATTACACCATAATATGTTAGGAAAAAGGGAGAAAATATATCTGAGTCTTAAAAATTTTCTGTGCTTAATGGGGTGTTTTTTCGATTGTTTTTTAGATAAAATGTAAATTAAATTTTTACTTCCGGTTTTTTAAAAAATTTAACCTTTTCCGAAAAATTTAAAAATTAATTTTTAAAAAATGTAGAATAATCGATCACCTTATATTAATATCAAATTAATTAATCAATTTTAAACAAAATCTTTCAATTTTGTTTAACAAAAACTTACTTTCTTTTTTCAGCTGCAGCCCATGTTATAGACGATTAGGAGGGTCCATTATCAGGGAAAATATTTAGTAAAAATAAAATCTAATCATCAGGGAAACCGCAAAAACAGAAATATGCAGAAATTATAAATATTTTTAAACCAAAAACTATTTTTTATTAAAAAATCATAACAATTCAATTTAATATACACATAAAGTTTGCGTATTACAAAAATAAGACAAAATAACAACGAAAACGAAAAAATAAAGGAATGCAACACAATAGGAACTTTTGTTTTTATGTAAAAGGTGTTACGAAAAACTGTAAATTTTTCCATATTTAGTAAAAAAATACATAATTTTTTTTTTTATTTGGTTAGATGTCTCTTCCGGACTCTTTCGTGTTTGTCTTTCGCATTTTTATTTTATTATAACTCTTTTTTTTTAAACGGTTTGAAAAATTTCATCATACGAGGCGGACAATAAGTCCGTGACTTTTTGAATGAAACATAGTTTTTTTTGCAAAATAAAAATAAATTTTTCAAAATAATCTCCTTTTGGCTCAATACATTTAGTCCAACGTTTCTCCAATTTTTATATCCCTTCCACCGAGCCATTTCTTTAGGCTTGGAAATAGGAAATAGTCACTAGGGGGCTAAGTCCGGAGAATATGGCGGATGAGGTACCCAAATTCGTAGCCCAATTTATGGAATTTTGCCAATCCTTTGAATTTGTCACACGATTACATTTATGGCCAATTGAGAGCAAACCCGGCACCCATCTTGCAGACAGCTTTCTTAAATTCAACTGATCATTTAAAATCGAAATCACACTGCCATACGAAATGCCTATGGCATATACAATCTCACGTACTTTTTGGTTGGATAAGTGGAAAATTAAGGTGAATGAACAGAAATGTATCCACATTACTTTCACACTGAGAAAAGAGACGTGTCCACCCATTAAAATTAATAATCTGAATATACCCCAACACACGTGTGTGAAATATCTCGGTATTCACCTTGACCGTCGACTCACGTGGAAAAATTATATAGATGCGAAAATAACTCAGACGAGGCTAAAAACTGCTCAACTCGCTTGGCTTACTGGCAAAAACTCTAAACTTGGCCTGGACTGCAAAGTACTCATTTACAATTCGATCATGAAACCCATATGGTGCTACGGAATTCAGCTCTGGGGTACTGCCTCTGCGTCCAATATGGGGAAAATTCAGAGAATGCAAAATAAATTCTTGAGGACGATCACGAACGCACCCTGGTATGTTAGGAATTATAACATACATAAAGATCTGAATGTACCCCTGGTCAAAGATGAAATTATTAGACACTGTCAACGCTTTTTAACAAAACTGGAAACACACCCCAACATACTAGCCCGTAACTTGACTGATAATCACGGCCACCAGCGTCTTAGAAGGAGGGACACTGCGGACCTGGTCCGCTTATAAATAGGGGAGGATAATGGTCCCAGTTGAACCACATATTATCAGTCTGGCACTGGCTGGACTTAATAATTAATATTTAATTTTAAGATTTGGATAATTATTGTTAGTTCACAGTTTTTAAAAGTGAAGATCCAATAAATAATATGAAATATGGAAAAAAAACTTTTACTCTTCGATAGGCTACCACCATATCGTGGATTTTTTCGACATTTTCGGGTGTATTGTCCTCAATTGGCCGTCCAGAACGTTCAGCGTCATTTGTACTTGTGCGACCCCAACGTAAGTCAGTAAACTTTTTTGAAATCGATGGTGCAGAGCCCCAATAGTATTTATAAAGCTTTTCCCTGGTTTGACTGACGGTTTTTTTTTCGCAAAAAATAATGTTTAATGAGCACTTGAAATTCACTTTTTTCCATTTTTGAAAAAATCCACGAGGTTGTATGTTTTGAACAGCTGTTAAGCGCAAAGTAAATGACGGAACTTGTTCAAAATTTCACAATAGCTTATTAACAGGTGGTCCTTGATGGGAGCAGTGTTGCATTTCATATAACTACGAGGGAAGTTCGAAAAGTTACGGACTAATTGATCCGCCCTCGTAATAACTTTTAAATTTTTGGACGGTTTATTTTTTAAATAATTACGATTTTCAATAAAGATTGTTGTTGCAATAAACTACAAATATTTGTAAGGGGAGCGGGAGCGCTAACAAATATTAGTTAATCGTATATTAAATTAAAAAAAAAGGATGCATAAAGTCAAAATATACCCTAAAAGACACAAATATGCTGTAAAAACTGCATATTGGAAATATGCAATATTATGTTTTTTTCTGTGCGTCGTATGGACCCATGGATAAACTATTTAAGAATTCTGAAATCGATTTGTTAGAGCATATTTTAGCATATTTTATCTTTGAGAGCATATTTTTGCATATTTCAGCATTAAGAGCATATTTTGTGGTAAAAGCATATTTTTAGGGCATATTTCTACATTTTTAGAGCATATTTGTGTCTGCCCTAAATATTATGCCCTAAATATTTTGACTTCTTTATGCATTCTTTTTTTATTTTTTTATTTACGATAAACTTATATTTGTTAGCGCACCCCTCCCCCACGCAAACCCCCATTTGTTGAGCAAGATGGGTTAGTAACCGAAACAATAAAAAATATTGACAAGGTACCAGAATGCTATAACAAAAAATACATTAAGAACAAACTTAAACAAAAAACGATGGCCTGCAAGTAATAAAAAGAATAAGGAAACAGCTGACTGGATCTTCAATAAAATCAGTTTTGGCATATGATGTAAAAGAAGTACTAGCTTTTGAATTCACCCCTATTACATCAGTTGATGTTGAAAGAACTTTTTCAATATGCTTAGATGTAACAGAAAACGTTTTTTATTTGATAATTAAAGTCAAAATTTTGTATTTTATTGCACCAACAACCTTTATTAAAAATCGTATTAAAAAATACAGCCAAAAATTTAAAAGCTGGTACGAGTAGTTATATGAAATGCAACACTGCTCCCATTAAGTACCACCTGTTAATAGACTACTATCAAATTTTGATAACTCACAATATTATTTCATTCAAAAAAATCTTAACAAAATATTAAATTAAGCGAAAATGTAATCAAAATGAGTACTACTGAGTTTTCATTATTTTCATCCCATTTTGTTGTTTATTTTTAATCATTATTTAATAATCGACGAAAGCAGTAAAAACAATCGAAAGTGGTTTAAATAACCATAAATTTTTAACAGACAAAACGGTAGAAAAAACGGTTTTTGTGGTTTGTTTTTCAAATTGAAAGTTTTTTTATTTGTATGAAATTACAAAACACAACACACACATATGTATATATTTTGATTTTCTATACGTGTAAGTATATTTGAATAATTTCCTGTAATTTTTATCGAAATAAATTTGTATTTAAAAAAACTCCTTTCACAAAAAACCAAAAGGGAATTATTTGACTTTCTATTTTTAGAAACAGAAAACAAAAAATTTTACTGATTGATTAAAATAGTAAAAAGATATATTTCTATGAATTTGAATTGATTCTTTATTTAAAAACAAACTCTACGTAATACTTTTTAAATATACTACAGTATATTTTGTTTAAAAAAATATATAAACTTTTTTTATTTTTAGAGAATATTTTTTAAATTTTAAGGGCATATTTTTAGTGCATATTTTATGCGCATAAAACACTTTTTTAGAGCATAATTACGGTTTCCCTGGTCATAACAATTAATATCAACGCAATACTAATGTTTTTAGTCGACTACATTAATTATTTCCATGTATGATAAATTAATCCCATGTATGATAAAATAATAAATTTTAATGAACTTACTTCTTCTTAGCTACTTACTAACTGGGCCTTTACGTGACATATTTGTTATTGTTTCCCATATAAAATTTGTATTCAGCTGTTAGTTAAATTTTGGTTGGATATTCCGTAATCGAGAAAAGAAGAATAATACAGTTTTTTTACACATATTAATTTATTTATTTGTTTACATTTATTTATATAAATAACATAAATATATTACACTTTTTACACAATAGCCTTAATTAAATAACAATTATCTAAATTACAAAGTAAAAGTAAAGGTATACCATTTGAATTATGAGATATAACAAAATTATTATCTTTACCCGACAGTTGTGATAATGGAACAGACATTTGTAAATTAGGAAAATAACCATAAGTTAAATGTAACCAACCTTGTATGTAAGAATATTTATAAATATTATAAAAATTTGAATCTTTATGGGATACAACTAACATATATTGATTACTTTCAAAGTAGAATATCACCAATTTATCGATTAATGATTTGAGAGTGATTATTTGAAATATTTGATAATTTGGTAGAGTTTGTAAAGTATAATCATATATAAATATACGATGACATTTACGACATGAAATAATCATTTGTTTTTGTGACGGTGTGCTAGACAATTCTACCATTTCAATTATATCATAATCACCATCAATAATTTGTTGTAATTTAAAGAGCTTAGTGGTGGTATTAAAATGATATATCGTTAAGCCGGGATGGTTATCGATAATACCATTTGTTATGATGGTAGTTAGTGATTCAAATTCATATAATTTTAATTTTTCTCCTATATTTTGTGTTAAATCTTGCCAATCTTGTATGGTATTGTTGTTATCATCTATTTTAAATATTCTTACCTCATTACGTTTTAGTGATGGCAAATCTAAAGCATGTAGTAGAACATAATTTTGATTGTTATCTGTTTGCTTTAGTGTATAAATATTTTCTATATATCTTTTCATACCAAATACTTTGAGTAACTTATTTTTAATTATGGTAATTTTTGATTTTACTTTACGATATTTAAATTTACAATAATTTTCTACTTTTATCGATATTTTATTAGAGATCATTGATAAACGATTAGAGGTAATATTTTGTAAATAAATTTCTTGTAATTGAGAATTAAAAGATATTTTCAAATAGTACTTTTCACAGTAAGATACGCGTGATATTTCATAAAAAATTGTTTGATTTATGTTGGCATTTTTTGGATTTTCCCATTTTATAATAGAATTTAAATCATAATCTAAATAAAGTATTTGTTTTTGATTTTTTTCAATTGTTTGCTTTATATCTTTTAAGAACTCTTTAAATTCTTGGCGTTTTTCTTGGGATGATGTTTCAATATCTGAAAATGATCTTTGCTTGAAGTTAGAATTTAAATTTCTAACAACTTGCAAACCCCGTTCAAAAGTAGCTTTATCGATTTGTAAATTATCGAATTGATAGTTATGTTCCGATAGCAAGGAGTTACGATATAATTCCATTAAATCTTTATTATTTATACGCAAAATATGAGCTGGTCCAGCCAGTTCTAAAGACTTTTGTATAGTTTTATGACCGGTTATGGTTTGCAGATATGGACTATGTTTAAATATCAAGTTATCGATGTGTATATTATTGATATTTTGTAGTAAAGCCTCTTTTTGGATTATTAAATGTTCAAATGTTAAAGTACCAAATTGTTCTAAGGCAGGACCCTGTAAAGTTATACGATTATCTAGAAAATATTCTACACTCATATCATTGATATTTTTAATGTTAACTTCGTTATCGATATATAATTCATCTGCTGTTAGAGCAGGTAAAGCTGAATTTTGATCAATTTGATATATTAAAGAAGTATTTAAACCATTTATTAAACCTAGCACAGTTAAATGGCCTACAGATAAAGGTTTTAAAAATTTCAATGGACCCAGTAAAGGAGTTTCACTTGATAATCTATATAGGGAATTATTAAAACGTAAAATATCGATATTATTTATTAATCGGGTATTTAATACTTGTACTTTTAAACTTTCCACATACAGGGGTTTTAAAAATTCTTTCCTGCCTTTTATTATCTGTAAGATAGAAGAATTCTTTAATAAACCATCTCTATTAATAAAATTTATATCGATATCTGTGGGAAATTGCAAACGTGTTTGCATTTTTCTTATCAACGGTTTAGAAAATTTAACATTACCGGTTATTACTTGATTTTGATTAGATTTTACAGAATTTTTGTATAAATATTTTAAAAGTTCACCCTGAGTATTATCATTTATCGATTTAGGCCATTTAACATTATTTAAAACGATTAAATTTTTCCATGGTTTTGACACTAAAACCTGCAGTTGTTGTGTTAGATTTTTAAATTTTATACAATTATCTAAAATACCTTTTAAGTCTCGGTTAATAATTAAATTTTCAACAATTATATCTCCTTTTATTTCAGTATGATTTTTCGATAAATTAATAAATTCTTTCACCTTTACATTATTAATCGATAACACATCTAAATTGCTAACATTTAAATTATCAAATGTATATGAACCCGTTATAAATTGGGGTTTAGATTTCATTAGTGTATTCTTTAAAATATCCTCTAAATCGTAACCATTTATATCACTGCCATCAAAATCTTTTGTTATCGTTAAATCTTCATAAAAATATACATCACCTTCTAATTCCGCATCTTCATGTATGCGCACCAAATTGGCAACATAATCATTCCAATTAATATCATTAATTTGTTTCAATTCCAAAGGTTCCGCAAACAATATATTACCCTCAACTATTAAATCTTTGTGTAAAATCAACTGTTCATTTTTAATATTGATTTTTTTGAAAAACTCATCAAATGGTATACCATTAATTTTATGAAATACAATATTAGAAGTTTCCAAAGTATGGGGAACATTTAAACGTTGCATATAATAATCATAATTTAATAAATCTTCTAAAGGTAAATTATTTAAATAAGAAGCCTGTAATTCATTGTCAACTATTGCTGGATTTTTAACTTCTATCTTATTGAATATTTTTGAATCTTGAAACTTTGAATTTTCCAATAGTGTTTTAAATCCCAAGTCATCTACTGGCAATTTATTCAAAAATTCTGCATTTAAATCATCAACTATCAAAGGAGCTTCAAATATTTTTTTACCCGTAATATTTACACTATCACCTGGATGTATAAGATTTTCTTTAATTTCCACAATTTTAGATTTATAATCACGACATTTCAGATTTCCTTTAACATGAGCATTCATAAAGACCAACAACATTGGCCTGGTACTATTAATATTATTATTCACCATCATGTGCTGTTGCGTCAAGTGATCATTTAAATATTTAGTCTCCAGATAGGGGGCCGATACTTTGGCATTATTAAATATTATAGGAAATGTGAAATTCTATAAAGAAAAATATTTTAAATAAAAACTTTTATAATTATTTGTATGCTTGAGAAAGTTTGTTAGAATTTAAGACACTAAGATTAGAGAAGGTATACTTTTTCTTAAAAGTCTTTGCTGAGCTGAATCCGAAATGTTTCAAAATATATGTTTCTTTGTTCAAAAAATGTTCTGGAAAAAATGTCTGAACATTTTTTATGGAGGCCAGTAAAATCGTTTAATTCGGCTTTAAGCTTATGTGATACTAGCTTTTAATTTAACTTTGTTAAACATTTCGATATCAGTTACGGTTACGGTTTTTGCCAAATAAGCATTACGGAGCTTCAAACGGTTTCGTTTTTCAATCTGAAACGAGCTTTAAGCGCGATATCCTAATAATGATAGCGGTTTCAGTTACACTTACGCTTTTTGTGAATAACGGTTGCGGTATTTAAAACGATTTCTAATCAGTTACGGTTTTATATCAATAACGGTTGCCATCTCAGAAAATATGACTTAAGATTAGAGGATTTTTCACAATAGTTCCCAACGGATTTCAATCTAAAAAAAAATGTGCCACTGGAAAGTTTATATTTATATCGGGTTTATTTCAGTGTTGGCAGGCAATACTGCTAAAATACCGTTATCGATTCAAAACCTTTTCAACTGACTATGGTTATCACCAAAATACCGCTAGCGAAATAACTGAAAAATCGTTACCCTAAAATAAACTATCACACCGTTATCATTAAAATACCGTTACATAAATAGTTAAAAAACGGTTACCCGTGAAATATCGTTACCGAAATAGCTAAAATATCGTTACCCTTAAAATACCGTCACGTCATAACTTCATCGTCTCTGTTACCATCCATTGTTTATTCACCAATCCTCTAATGGATTTTTATAGAATCGATATTTACACAGATCAGGATATTTCAGACGATTGCCATGAAAACAAAACATTTGACTTTTACAGTACCATTTGCCCGCTTCTTTTAAACTGAAAATATCTTTAAAAAATGTTTTTACTTAATTTAAATTTACCAACATTAAAGGTAAGTACATTAACCCTTAATTGCACATTGTTCCATATATGGTACATGCCCTTTATCATCTGATAATCTAAACAATAAAACTGAAGAGTAATCCCCGTAGTTTTCCTGCGGGAAAAAGGGGTCAGTTGGGAATTGGGACCTGTACCGTGGTAGATGAAAACTAGACCGGTTCTGAAGAAACATATTATGAGATAGGTGAAAAGAGGACCGGTTACTAAAGTACCTATCACGTAACCGGTTTAAAAGTCGTGACATATTATATTAGACCAGTCCTGTGGCATGACACAAAAGTCAGTTGACCCCTCCTAGTTTAAGTGTCTAGTTTCGTGAACGGTCCCTATCATAATGAAGCGGTTACCTGACGTGTCCTTGGATAAGTCCTTTTCCCGCAGGGTTAGTCCCCATAGCGGCGGCTGATCTCATGCATTGAACGGGTACGTAGGTACTGATTTTAAATATTTTGTGGGTTTTGAAGGAGGCTTCGAAGAAAAAGCCCAGTAGCCAATTTTTTATATTTGAAAATTAATGTGAAAATTGTCCAGAAATATTATTCGGAGAAACTTTAAACCACAGACTACCCAGATAGGAAACAGCTGATTGAATTAAAATAGTGACTAGAAAATAAATAAAAGAAAGAGATACACAGAAAGGGATAGAAACAAAAAAATATGTACCGTACAGTTTATATGGAGTTTATTTTTACTATCTCATTTTGCAAATCTGTGCAATTTCAAATGACATTGTTTGACATATCTTATTGGTATCCTGTCTGTGTAGTCCGTGCGTTAAACATAAAACAACATTGGAATCACTGTAATAATTTGAAAATGGAATCACCGTTATAATCTTTAATTTAAGCAAGTAATTGATCACAATTTTTTGTTTATATAAGAATTACAAAATTTACTCTAAAACACAGCGTTTTTCTTAACAAAACTTTTGCGGAAACTAATAAATTTTTCAATGTCTTTTTAAAAGGCGGGGGTAGCGAATTTTGATCCGATTTTAATTTATTGTGTTCTACATATTGAGCTGTTTTCAATGTTAAGCCCTATAAGATCCGCTAGATTTTAATTACTTGAAACCCTGATGTTATGGAGCAATTCTCGGATTCTGCATGACAAATATCTTCTGGGGAATAATCTCGAATCGCAAACCTTAAATTGCAAAAAAAAAAGATCGATTTGAGTTTTTATATCTTACCTGTGGTTCCTGTTTTAGTAAATATTTTTCTTTAATTTCCTGCTCCTCAAATTCCATTTCTCCAATAATAATTTTAGTTTTATTACTTTCACGTTTTATATTATTAACGATTAACGAACCATTGATGACGACTTTGTTGGTATAAATCTGTTTGAATTCCATATCATCGGGATCGGTTGAAAAGCGTTCAAATTTATTATTCTTTGCGAGTAGAATATCGCCAGATATACTTAAATGATGCATCTTAACTGGAGCTGCAATGAAAATGTTTATGATTAGGAACGATATGAAGTTGAAACAATAATGGCATTCACGGTACGTATTATTTAAATTGAGCATCTTACTAATTTACAACAATAAAAACAGAGTGTGTATTTTAAAGAGAGATGTAATCACGGTTCTTTCTATTTAACTGTCCCCTAAAAGATAAACACATAAGAAAACCTATTCATAATCTAGCTAAGGGAAGCATGCAGAGAGTCTGATAGAACTAAGTCACTTTTAATTACAATAAACAATTCTGTGTTGCCAGAAGGGAAGTTCAAATTTACAAATTACTTTCCTGGAACTTTTTGAGAATGTTGGAACTTTATATACAGGTTGGTTGAAAAGTTCCTACGCTCGCCAAGAGATGGCACTGCTAGCTCCAAACTTTTTTTTCTCAAGCTGGTATAACTGTCCTTAGAACACATGCAAAGTTGCAAGTCATTCTGTCAATTCTTTCTTTGTTTAGAAGCCATTTGAAATTGACGTGTCATTGATTTTTTTTAATATGGAAAAAATTGAATATCGTGCAGTCATTAGATTCTATGTTTTGAGGGGTTTAAAAGCAAAGGAAATTTATGAACAATTGTTAGAAGTGTATAAGGAGTCCTCACCTTGAAAACGCACCGTTGAATTTTGGGCTGGTGAATTTAAACGTGGTCGTACCAGCCTTGAAGACGATCCACGCGAAGGACAACCAAAAACTGCAACCACAGCAGAAATCATTGAGCAGGTACATAATATGGTTAGTGAAGATCCAAGTTTGACTAAGCTTGAAATTGCTAATGCCATAGGCATCTCAGACGAACGAGTACTCCATATTTTACATGAAGAATTACGTATGAAAAAACTGTTTGGAAAGTTAGTGCCGCACACATTAACAATTCAACAAAAACTGGATCGAAGACAAATTTCTCAGCGTAATTTGGAGCGTTTTAAGCCGAATAAAACCGACTTCTGGCGTCGTTTTATAACTATGGATGAGACTTGGATCTACCACCATGATCCTAAATTGAAACAAGAACGTTTATAGTGGACTGGTTGTTCAGCTCCAAAGCAGGTGAAGTCACAATGCAAAGAAGGTTATGGCATCAGTTTTTTGGGATACAAAAGGAATTTTGTTGATTTATTATCTTCAGAAGGTAAAACAATCAACTCTGAATATTATTGCAGCCTTTTGGATCAGCTGGATGAAAAAATTCGTAAGAAAAGACCTGGTTTAAAGAAGAAAAAATCATTTTTTATCAAGACAATGCACCTGCTCACAAAAGTGTTTTGAGGATGGCTAAATTCAAAGAATTAAAGTACGAATTGCTCGAACCTCCACCGTATTCACCAGATTTGGCTCCCAGTGACTACTATCTCTTCAGAAATCTTAAACAATTCCTTCGTGGAAAGCATTTTTCGTCGAATGAAGAGGCCATTGCAGCCGTAGACGGTTATTTTGCAGAGCTTCCGGAAAACCATTATAAGGATGGGATAAAATTATTGGAAGATCATTGGAACAAGTGTATTGAGCTTCTAGGAGATTATATTGAATAAAAAAATATATTTTATAACAAAAACAGTATTCTTTCATTTCGAGCGCAGGAACTTTTCAACCAACCTGTATATAGAAAAAAGTCCTTGAGAATATCAGAATCTTATTATTTTTCTAGATGAAAAAGTTACATAAATCTAAAAGTTTTGCATATGAAATGTTTTTTAGAGTCTCGAGGTTTTTGTAGAATAAAAAGCACCCAGAATGTAAATACTTCCACTTGGAAAATTTTATTCCAATTTAAAAAGACTTTTACATAATAAAGTCCTCAAAATAAAGTATTATTTTTATAGAATATATTCTTGGAATATTTCAGGTTTTCTATAGCAATATTTTCTTAGAAATTCCTCCAAATCTAAAAGTTTTTTGAAGACGCTAGTCGTTAGAAATTAAAATATTTACAAGGAATCTATATAGTGTTTTAACTAACCGTAGGTCTTAATGAGACTGAGATATGTTTTATAAAATAAATACCTATTTTTTGGTGCTCAATCCCATGTTTAAGGTTAAGGAAAGCATTCAAAAATGACCCCATTTTTGGCTTATTTTGGTGCCAAAAAACCATGTACAAATTAGGTATCAAAAGAAAGGAATTTTGATGATATATCCAATTAAGAAGTTCTCAAACAAGCTTCAAACATATTTAAAACCCTAATTTGTATCCCTGAAAATGCGACTGTGTAACTATGATTCTCTATACCCTCTGTTTTTATAAAGATCTGCGGTTTAGACCACTGTCTAGTTTTCTTATTAGTTGGAAATAGTTGTCGATATCATACTTACATGCAACAAAGGTATCTTGGCCACTGTACACAGTATCTTCTTCAAATTTTAAACCATTAATTTTTTCAGCTTTTAAATCATTTACAAACAATCTTGATATAACTAAATTGGAATGCACAATTTGCGGATCACGTAAATTGAAAAGATTGGCTGCAATTAAACCATTTAAAAGGGTCGTGTTCAGATGAATTACATCTACTTGAGATTGTAATACTAAACGTCCTTGTATAGTAGAATCACGATTTTTTAAAAAAATACTTTCATAAAACTCTTGCCAAGGAATGCCGTTAACAGAGTCCACTTTTAAATGGTTGACTTTTAAAATAGGTATAAAATCAAAATATAATTCCGGTATATACTGACGTATACCACGTTTACTTTCAGGCCGTATCAATTCCGTGGTATTTAGCGTGTGTGTTTTTACTTTCGGTTTAATGGTCAAAATTGGCCAGGGTTTAGCAGATTGATTTAAATAGAAACCTAGAAAGAAAGAAGTGTTTTAAATGAAATTGCTGTAAGAAATTTTTATTTAAAATGTCACCTTGTATTAAATCTCCAGGAAATATTAAATTTTAAACTTTTATTTTATTAACCTTTATACGATTTGTTATTTCCAGTGTTATATTTAAAGTTTCTGAAGTTTGAGAACGTTTCGATCGTTGTTGTGATAAATATTTTTGTCTAATATTTTCAATCTTATCCAATATTTGTTTGGGACTTTTTAAATATTTTCCCATCACTCTGACTATGCCCACATTTCCTGATTGTACTGTTATGGCTTCTTTTGTTTTAAGCTCACTCATTTTTGGTGTCAATACTGTCGTAACTTTACGCAACACGTCCATATCAATTTTGCGTTGTAAAAGTAAGCTACGCAATCGGCCAATGACGGATTCGAATAAATGTTGATGATGGGTTGAAGCTAATATATCTGTGGAAAGTATTTTTAAAAATTATTAAATATATTATATTTATTTCTCTTTATAGAATAGATCAGAAAATCGTCAGAAAGGTTCAGAAAATCGCCGTTATTTGCTGTTTACCTTGCTCTATAGAGAAACCGTACACAGAGAGGTTTCGGTCAATGAGATTATTGAACATTTTAAGTATCATTTCTTCACAAAATGAATGAAATATTTTTAATCATTTAAAGCAGCTCACTTTTTGATAACCATATTCATTAATTTGCTTTTTCCAAATGATATTTTAAATCCCGAATATTTGTAAATAGACATACTAAACAGGGATGTTTGGCATGAGAATCAAGCTTTACTAAGCCGCTTTGTTTTTTATACCCCACTTGAAACTACCAAATAGAAGAATTCAAGTTAAAACTACTGCAGCTACAGGACTCCCAATTTCGAATTCAGTGTAAAAACATTGGAATTATTCTGGGCTTTAAACTATCATGAAAACTTAATACTGAGTATTGAGTAAGACAACAATTCATTTATAATTATATAGGAAGATGTTTCTTTTAAAATAGGGACTGCGTAGGAAAATGGTTTTATGGAAGTACACGGCCATTGTAGACCTAATTTTCGATAGAGAATCCATGGATTATAAGACTAATACAATCCCATCATAGACTGCGGTAGGCGAATTTTGGTAATTTTTAAACTCCTTCCATAAAGAAATTGGAAATGGAGGGCGACAGGATCCAACATTGGTATTTGATATGCGGCTATAAACCGAAGACTGATAAATACACGACTCTGGTGTTTTCTTTGATGAATGCGATATAGGTTTCTTTGGCAAGTGTCCTTTAGGCGGATATTTAATCTATCAGGGATGCTGCATGTAATTGGGTCTTAAGAAAACAAAGGAATTTTCTTCGACTGGCAAATGGCACTGGCAGTCAAGGTCTAAAGTGTTTGTAGTGGGGATCAGAGTTGTCTTGGAGCATAATATAAAAGCCCATGCAAAGTTCTTTGTATAGTTTTTGGGTGGACATTTTTTTGAAAATTTTTTAAATGTGTTCCGCCAATTTTTGGTTAGGTTGATGTGGTCACTAGCGTTGCCAGATAGAAACGATAACCCGCATTAAAGATCAGTCAGTAAGATGACATCCAGGGTGCCCCACATTCTCTTAGCAATTGCCTGGAGTCTCAGATTTCGATTCAACAGATTTCATTCAGATCACGGAACAGATAATCTCCCAAGCAACTTGTCATAAAGCTCGCAAGAGCCGGCCAGTGGCTCTTTCCCCCGGTACCCCTCAAAACCTGACGCCTCAGGTACCCTTACCAGAATTTTACAATCGCTTCTGTTTAGGAATAACATATGAGCCTTGGACTTAGGATCGCAAGACTTCCACGTAATCCTCGAAACCTTGCACGTTCCGCTATTCCATCAAACCACCTCAGATCTGCCCATTACAGTAGAGTCTACGTACCGTTTCAATAACTGCAGTGGCACGCTCTTCGTCAGCCACGCGCTTCGCTAGCTGGTCCGCAATCTTCTAGTGACCAGGAACCCAGTTCACTTTCCTGCTGGCGAAAAGTCTACCTAAATAGCCCTTGCAATCTTGGTAGTCGATGAGATCGCCCTAATAGCCGCTTGACTATCAGTATAGAAATTAACGTAAGAACACATTTCTTCAAGGACAGCAGCCATTTTGGCCGCCAAAACTTCCGCCTGAAAATGCTGCAGTAATCGTGAAGTTTATTAGACTCCTCGATAGAAGGCCGCAGCACCAACTGTCTCACCCATCTTAGAACCATCTGTGAAAAAATTAAAGTTTCTATGGTCAGGGCGAAGACCTGCCAACCATCCATACTCCCATATAGTGACGCGTAGTCCCTCCCAGTTTTGGGGCCACACTTTTTTGTCAAGTTTGAAAATATATTAGATTCTGCACTGTGAGAACTTTGTAGAACCAATTAAACGTTTCATTAAATTATAAAAAATTTACACACAAATTTATTAAAGCTGGAATCTGTGCTATACAGTAAGATTTTTGTGCGATATGTACCAGATGCTTAAAATATGCGTAAAATAAAACAACGGTTAAAAAACTAAATTTTCATTGCTCACCTTCCGGTTCAGTTATATTTGCAACTTCCTTCAAATTTAACTCCAGTTCAACAACACGTATTAAAACCTTGAAAGGTCTCTTATAAATAATCACCACATAATCCTCTTTAGCCTCATTATGATGGCCCATTAATTTAGAAACGTCCATTTGATCAGATAGAAAACTTCCATAACAATCCAAACGATAATTGGTAAAAATCATAATTTGATTTTGTCGTGAAGCCATTATAAATCTTGATGACGAGGAGAGCAAGTCAAAAGCCAATTCCTTTGGCGTTCTCTGTTTATAGACATTAAAGTTGCCATCGGACATTTGACGAAATGAATTACATTTACGTTGTTTACTGGAACATGCAACAATTAGATTACGATTACGATAGTTGATTATATGGACCACACGGGACTGCACTGTTAAAGTTTGTTTAACACGAAATTGCAGTGTGGGTGGAGTTATTTCATAAACCGTCAAAATAGTCTGAAATTTTAATAGAATAGGTAAAATCATATACCCATTTTCTTTTAGATTTTTTTAAGTGCCTTTACCTTTGCTTGATGTTTTATGGTCCTACCAGCAATCAAATATTTCGCTCGAGTTCCTACAACATTAACCACATGTATGGTGGGAACTGTAAACTCTTCAACAGGATCAAAATATGTTTTAAACCATTCAAATGTTCTAAAATTGTTTATAAGAGTTGGAATACATAGTGCGATAGTTAAAAAAATTACTTTACCTAAATTTTCCATATAATTTGGTAAAATTAATCGCTGCCACTATCATTACTCTTTTCTCGGTAGGTGTAAATAAAAATAACTTTTGATATTTTCCCGTTAAAGTCAACTGTTGTATGGCTTCAAATGTGGGTGCTGGTTCATGAGCTCTTCTTGGATCTTTAGCTACATCCGCGCGCATTTTTAAGACCTCTTGTGATAACTGATATACCTCTAAATGTTCATCTAAGGCTATAACCAATAAAAGATTACCTTGCCAATAGATAATCTGAAAAATAAGGAAATTTTTACGACTCTTAGAAATTGTTCCAAAATTTTTTTTTACGAAAATTTTTTTATACTGTTAATGTTAAATATAAACTGTCAGATTAATTTTTTACCAAGTAAACTGTTATTTACCCTTAGTACATAGAGAAAAAAAAATCAATTACACGGTGTTACAAAATAGAGGGAATTGAGTATACTTTTCGAATGGCCCAGTATAGGTTGTATGTCTGGTGAGTAGACCACACTACAATTTTTAGAAATTTTTATACACACTAAAAATCTAAAGTTATTGTCAAAACACGCTTTTTAAAACCAAGAAGAAACATCATTTTAATTTCAATATCCTTCTACTACTTATTTTTAAAATTTGAAAAGAATATCTAAAATATTTAAATATTTATTTAAACACGAAGAAATTAATTTGAACTAGAATCATAATTATCTTGATAAGATTAATATCCAGCAAAAAAAAAAAAAAAATGGAAGTCATTCTTCTTTCATTGCCCTTAGTATATTTTTTTTTTAATTTCGATACAGTTTATATTCAGACATATGGTCGTGGGTTCGATTACTGGCGTTACCAATATTTTTATAATTTGTTTACAAATTTGTATTTATTTTTAATGTTTATAATTAATTTGGTTAAATTCAATATTTTGAAAATAAATAAAATAGATATTATGAATAAATGCTTTTATTGTTAAAAAAATATTTATTTGTTTAAAGTTTTTTTTTTATTTAAATTTGTGTTTCCTATTCGGTTAAAGTCTAAGCAAATAATTTAAAACTCAAATAATTATTCGACCCGAATAATCGGTTAAAATAGATCAATTAACCGGTTCAATTTTTAATATAATTTTTTTTCCGTTATTTTTCTTAAAACTTCCTAACTTTGTAACATTGAGTAAAAAATTAAAAAGAAATTCTTACGATAAAAAAAAACAAGAACTAAAGTACAATAAATTTGACTTTTTAAATCTTCCTTTTCTTCTCCCAAAAAATTGTTTACAATCGGTTTCAACCACATCAATTCTACAGCATATACCACTGGAACCAACTTCATTGCACCCAAACCCATTTACATAAACATAATTGTAAGATATAGCTAACAAAGACTAGTTCCAGAAGTGGTTTTAGGAGCAATATAACAGATTACTTTTGAAATAATTTTAAATAAAAATCATCGGTGTTAAAACCGACAGAAAATCATATTAATAAAGGACAAAAAGTTTTTCTACAAGTCGTTCTTTGGAACAGAAAATTTAGCTGTTTAATTATTGATCTAGATTATGAGAAATAATGAACTTTCAAAAATCTTATTCTGAAGCTATTTCATCCTTATGAGAATATAAGAATATTTTTTTGAGTAGTCTGAGCTTGAACAAAAAACAACGTTTATTTTAGCTTCACAGCAATCAAGCCGTGGCTAGGTATTTTCCTAACAAGCTCTATGACGTTACTTATGTTCTAAATTGCTTTCATTTAATTAATTCCGTAAAAATTACAAAAAAAAAGAGACAAACACGAAAAAAATTACATGTCATTTTTGACTTAATAAAAAATTTAAAAAGTTTAAGAACTTTAGTAGAAACATGTTGTTTCGTGAAAACTATTTAAGATTAATCAATTTTTCCGATTAATCGACTCGAATAACCGATTAATTAATTTTCGTAATTTTTCGAATAATGCCCTAATCGCTTAACTGGCAGTGAGTTTAAACTGATGAAAAAAGTACTGAAAAATGTTGAGGAGTTCTCCCACGCCTATGACAACTCAATATTAAATTAGAGTTTCTGTTTTCTATATTTTTAATTGTATGTTAGTGTTTTTTACTGCGTTTGCATCGCTTTTTTGCTGGGTTTTTAATTTAAAAATGTTCTAAGAATTTTTCTCTGTGTATCTATTTTAGTGTTGTCAAAATTGATCATGATTTTTTTAAGAATAATATATATATATTTTTTTTAATTTTTTAAAATTTGGCAGTTTTTATTTATAAATACCCTACGGGAAATGGACTAGTCACAGAGTTGGTCACGTTACCGGATCTTTGTTACAGAAACCGATCCTCGAGTTGATTTTCTCATATAAAAATAACCGGTAACTTTAACATGGGCTTGTCATAGAAGGTGGTAATTTCAATCTTTTAAGCTTCATGCGATATATCGCTGACCTTGTTTAGGGTACCATATTACTGCATTGGTGTAAGTGAATGCGCACCAGGTTAGAATTATCTTACACATAACTAGCCTCATGTTAGACCCCTGCGGGAAATGAAACAATCCCAGGAGACATCACAATGAACCGGTCACGGGACCAGTATTTTTTTATATGAAAAGGACCGGTCACTTTAACTGGGGGGAGGGGGGGAGGTTTAATTGCCCTCTGTGACGTGGCTAAAAAAACATGTCACACAACTAACCCCAAAGAACATATCACAGAACCAACGCAAAAGGTATTTTAAGGTTAACGATATTTTAGTTACTTCGGTAGGAGTATTTTGCGGGTAATGGTTTTTTAATTGTTTCGGTAACAGTATTTTAGCGATAACGGTATCTTAGTTGTTTCGGGTAACGATATTTTAGTTATTTTGGTAACGCTATTTTAAGGGTAACGATTTTTTAAGAGTAACGACATTTAAGGTATTTTGGTAAGGGTATTTATCGGGTAAAAGTATTTAAGCGATAACGGTATTTTATTTATTTCGAGAACGGTATTTTAAGAGTAAAACTTTTTCTTTTCGTTACGGTATTTTATTTATTTTTTTGGTAGTTCAATTTTAACGATAACAGTTTTAGCTATTTCGGTAACGGTATTTTAGGGGTAAAGGTAGTCAGTTGAAATGATCTTTAATCGATGACAGTATTATTTAATCAATTACATAATTAATTGATTATTCCTTTAGTATTAAGCAAAATTTTTAATTTGAGAAATTTAGAATCGGTTTACTTATGTTCCAATAAATGTACAGTATTATGAATAGATGTTTTTTGCTTTGCCAAACTCACCTCAGCTCCCAATGGTTCAATTTGTTGTACACTTCCCTTTAAATAACCCATTAAACTTAAACGTCTCTCTTGGCGACTGACAAACAGTTGATATAATTCATGACCATGTAATACGAATATATGTTGTTGCACCACCTCCTGCATTACATGAATATTACGATCATATTGCAATTCAATATCCATAAATGGCAATAAAAATTTCATATTTTCATTGGGCTTGTCAGTCGCAGTGGTTAAATTTGTTATCGCAGGTGGACATTTTGGTAATTGCGGCAATGCTGATGGATTGAATGGACGAAATTGTACGAATTCTGCATGATTCTGAAATTGTTGTAAATCGATTTTTTTTATTATCTAGTCTTTTTTTTTTAATTGCACTTACTGTTTTAATGATCAAAAATATTATAAATATTTTATAAATTATCATGTTTTTAATATATATTTTTTTTAACATTAATAATATTTTAAAATCATGTGGACTTTTTTTGTTCTCTTCTTTATCTCTTCCTCATTCGTTTTGTTAAAAAGAATAATCCAATTGATATAGTAAAACCTATAGTAAATTGAAATAACGGTTTATTTTATAAAATGCAGCGAATATACTACACACAGTGCTTACACATTTGAGTAGGGACATTAAAATATTTTTCTTCATGAGCTTACCACAATTAAAGGAGAAACTACAAATAAATTAAAATCTATATTAACAAAATATATTTTTTTACAAAAATATTGAAGATACGAGGGCGGATCAATAAGTCCGTGACTCTTTGAATGAAACACAGTTTTTGTTGCAAACAAAATTTATTTTTCAACATAATCTCCTTTTAGCTCAATACACTTAGTCCAACGTGTCTCCAATTTTTGTATCCCTTTCAAAAAAATAGGATTTTTCGAGGTCCATAAAATAGGCATTTGAAAGATCAATAATTTCATCGTTGGAACTAAATCTCTTTCCACCGAGCCCTTTCTTTAGGTTTGGAAATCGAAAATAGTTACTGGGGGCTAAATCCGGAGAATATGGCGGATGAGGTACCAATTCGTAGCCCAATTCATGGAATTTTCCCATTCAGACTACACACGTAACACGATTACGTTTATGGTCAATTGAGAGCAAACCCGGCACCCATCTTGCAGACAGCTTCCTAAAATCCAACTGATCATTTAAAATCGAAACCACACTGCCATATGAAATGCCTATGGTATCAACAATCTTACACACTTTTACTCTTCCATCGGCCAACACCATATCGTGGATTTTTTCGACATTTTCGGGTGTATTGTACTCAATTGGCCGTACAGAACGTTCAGCGTCATTTGTACTTGTGCGACCACAACGAAAGTCAGTTAACCACTTTTTTGAAATCGATGGTGTAGAGTCCCCATAGTATTTATCAAGTTTTTACTTGGTTTGATTGACGGTTTTTTCGCAAAAAATAATGTTTAATGAGCACTCGAAATTCAGTTTTTTCCATTTTTTAAAAAATCCACGAGGTTGTATGTTTTGAACAGCTGTTAAACGCAAAGTAAATGACAGAACTTGCTCAAAATTTGACAGTAGACTATTAACAGGTGGTACTTGATGGCAGCAGTGTTGCATTTTACATACCAACAAGGGAAGTTCGAAAAGTCACTGACTTATTGATCCGCCCTCGTATGTATGAACCTCCATTATTGGGGAATATTTCAACAAAAAAAAGTTTGCAATTATTAATACAAATAAATTACAATTTAGAACATATTTATTCAATGTTTCAAATTGCTGGTATCATTAAAGAAAAGTCAATGCCTTAAAATTAAGGAACAGAATTTAAATATAATTTTTAGAGAAAATGTTGAAATTCGGTTAAAAAATTTTAGTATCAAAATATTTTTTAATGCTTACCAGTCCGTCCTATTATGTGACATGAATTATATTTGAAATTTCGGGTTGAACCTCTTGACAACTTTGTCCACACTGAAAAAAATTGATCAGTAGCTAAGTTAGATAAAAATTCAGTGAACAAAAAAAATATTTTAAAATAACTGCCCCAACAATACGGAGCAGAAAACGGATTTTAAGGAACATTGAAACTGATTCGAATCTGTTGAAATAGCGTCAATGATGGACCTTTTACGGAGCGATATATCAGATGAAAAACGGAGTTGTCCGTTTAAAGTCCGTCAATGACGGGCCGTTTACGGATCCGTATTCGTACCGTTTTTTTTTAACAAAAAACGGATTTGTGTAAATGCCTATTTTTTAATCTTTAATAGCAAATTTTACTTTTTTTCCTAAAAATTATTTACAAAGATATTTAAAATAAAATAACAAAACTTTTACGAACTAAATACAACAAATACCAAAAAAAAAAAATACAAACAAATACCATTTTTATGTCCAGCACAATTTGCATCCATCAATCACTGCGGTGGTGGCCCTTTAAAAATAATGAAAAAATAAAACAAAAATTTAATTTTGGTTTAAATAGTGGTATTTACGATATGATGTAGCACACAATGTAAATTTTCAATTTTTTTTCACAAATTCTATTATAAACTGTCAGGCAATATTTTTATGTGAAAATCTGCATTAATTTGCGCACATCATCGTAAAACTTGTTTTAAATTTCAATAACTCAAATGTTTACCTCATGGATATTTAAGTATTCGGTTTTGATAACTAAACAAATTAAAAAGCAACGGAAGAAAAACTGTTGAAAAACGGTTTTTCGTATTTGACGGTATAGAAACGTATTGTTTTCGAAAATTCAATTATACGGTATATTAATGTTCCGTTTACGTACAAGTTTTGACAGATACGTATTTTCGGACCGTAAACGTACAGTAGAAGTCAGATTCATTAATCCGTATGTGTCGGAAAGTCTGTAAAAATGTTTCTTGAGTGAAATAATTATTTTCAACTTTCCGATATACAGATTTTTCTGTGCAGTTATTTTAACTGTCAAAAACAACTAACAAAAGCAGGAAACTTACAATGTCGTAAAAATACCAAACAATATTTAACTACAAAAATTTATAAACAACTGGCAAAATTGGTAAAAAAAAGTATAATTTTACAGTTAATTCGGCATTATAAAAATACATTTTAATATAAAAAATAAGATTTTTCTTTTAATTACAGAAAAAATGTGTAATTACTTTAAATTTAAAGTCAAAATGTTAATGGAGACATAATAAATTTTCAAATTTTATTTGAGAATATGTCAATAACAACAAATATAAACTAAACAAGAATTTTTAAAACTTCAACATAGTTTATTTTTTTTTAAATCACTTAATTAAACTTAGTTTGTTTCCTTTTTAATTTAAATATGTTTCTAATTTTTTTAAAATGCGAAAAAAAATTTAAAGGCATATTAATATTAAATCGATGGATTTTTATCAAGAGATTACTTTAATTTTATAATTTCATCAAGGGATTACTTTAATTTCATCAAGGAATTACTTTAATTTTGAGTTAATTATAACATTTTTTTTACTGTTCATTATTGAACCCCAAAATATGTATTTAAATTTTTTTTCTTCAAATTTTCGATTTAAATTTGAATGGAATTTAAAAACAAAAAATACTGACAATTTTGTACTTCCGAGAATTAACAAAAAAAAATTTATTACGGAAGAATTAAAGACTAGTTTAACTAATATTATAAGCGGAAAAGCTGATCACTTACGATACAAACCGAAATTTGACTTTAACTGGATTGACTTGAACTGAATTTTGCTCATTGTATACTACGAGTATCTGACCTAGTTTGGGTATCTTCCCCTGAAAATGTTTTGATATTATTTTATCAATAACAATTTTTTAATTTTTTCATTCAAATTCAATTTGGCAAGAAGCAAAATTTTCAATAAATTTATAAAAACTAAATTAATAATATATTCAGAATTAATTTTCAATAAACTAACTAAATTTTAAGTTGTTAAGTTAATTTAAAAACTCAGTAAAAAAAATAAGATAAAATGAATCGTTTAGATTTAACAAAAATGGTTAATAAAAATATACGCAATCAAAAAGAAACAAATTTCTTAAATGCCACTCAAATCAATACGAAAGATTTGTATGATTATAAGAGATATAAAGCTAAACTCACAGAAGATCATATTAATATAGCTGCACAAATTAATAATATAGTGACTCACGTACATAGACAACTAAAAAGTAAGTTTATTTAAAAACTAAGCCGATATACCTGGCAAAATCTAAATTGAAGTTTTACCTTTTAGATCGTAAACCTTCTGCTACGAAACACTCTACAAAATTTGATATGTTAAAGGAAAATTCCATTGTGAAATTTCCAGAAAGGAAAGAAAAAGTTAGGGAGGATAAAGATAATATAGCCCAAATAAAACAAAAAGAGAATAAAAAAAAACTAATTATTGTTGACAACATTGACAACATAAAGATCAGTATACCTCGTATGAAAGCTTTGTGTAATCGTAAAAATCAAAAACGTACCCATCAGGCGATGTCAGCACCCTCAAATCCTAAGAGTTTGGTAAATCATAAGGGAATTCAAGAGGTGCTTCAACAAAAAGTTTTATTGGAAAAAATGTTACAAGATCACAAACAGTTGCAACATGATCGCCAGACTATTGCACAGGAAATCTTTATGATGCGTAGTTATTTAGATAATATACGAGGACGTTTAAATTTTTCTCTTAAGAAATTGGATAATAATAAGACATATTGTGAATGTCACGGACTGACGAGTTGTAAATCCTGTCAAAAGAGTGTTTAGTGTAAACAGTTTGAGTTATCGCCAACAAATTTGGTGGCAATAAAATTCTGGCGATAAGGGCAACCATCTTCATTATAACCCTTATTATCCTAGCATACTCATATGATGACAGAACTTCAAGAACTGATGTATTTGGATCGGAATTGATACTACAGACCAGTAAAAACCATAAGATAGAATAAAAGTTTGCCTGCAAACACAAATTAAAAAAAATAGTTGTCCTTCCAGGGTTGCACAATTTGATTTAAAAAGTTCAATACTTTAATTTTTTTTAAAAAGAATAAAAATGTTTACTTAAAATTAAGTTTTATTTTTTTTTAAATCAAATTGAAAATTTTATTTTAAAAGTTTGTTTGACAATAATAATAATAAATAATCCATAATAAAAAATAAAGAAATATTTTATTTCAGAAGAATATGGGTTAAATAAAAGCCAATATTCAATTTTATAATTTATTAAAATATTCCACATAAATATTATTACGTTTCACAAAATTTTATTTTTCGATTTGTCCGGTATCGAACTAGAGCATTCACTCTTATTATACCACAACTACTTTAATTTTTTTTGTTAGCTATATTCGCCATTTAACTATTTGAATATTTTATTTAAAATGAAAAATATATTTTTCGGAATACTAGGCTGTATCTCTACCCACTGCACCACATAAAGAAATATGTAGTATATCGTATATTAAAATTAAAAAAAAAGAATGCTTAAAGAAGTCAAAATATGCCCTAAAAGACACAAATATACTTTAAAAATGTAGAAATATGCCCTAAAAATATGATTTTACCTCAAAATATGCTCTTAATGCTGAAATATGCAAAAATATGCTCTCAAAGATAATATATGCTAAAATATGCTCTAACAAATCGATTCCAGAATTCTTAAATTGTTCTGAATCGGATAAATAAATTATCCATGGGTCCATTGGATGCACAGAAAAAAAAACATGATATTGCATATTTGCAATATGCAGCTTTTACAGCATATTTGTGTCTTTTAGGGTATATTTTGACTTTATGCATTCTTTTTTTTTAATTTAATATACGATTAACTAATATTTGTTAGCGCTCCCGCTCCCCTTACAAATATTTGTAGTTTACTGCAACAACAATGTTTATTGAAAATTGTAATTATTTAAAAAATAAACCGTCCAAAACTTCAAAAGTTATTACGAGGGCGGAACAATAAGTCCGTGACTTTTCGAACTTCCCTCTTAGTTATATGAAATGCAACACTGCTCCCATCAAGGACCACTTGTTAATAAACTACTGTGAAATTTTGAGCAAGTTCCGTCATTTACTTTGCGCTTAACAGCTGTTCAAAACATACATACAACCTCGTGGATTTTTTTAGAAATGAAAAAAGTGAATTTCGAGTGCTCATTAAACATTATTTTTTGCGAAAAAAAACCGTCAGTCAAACCAAGGAAAATCTTGATAAATACTATGGAACTCTGCACCATCGATTTCAAAAAAGTGGTTTACTGACTTCCGTTGGGGTCGATGACGCTGAACGTTCTGGACGGCCAATTGAGGACAATACACCCGAAAATGACGAAAAAATCCGTGAGAAAATGCGTGAGATTGTTGATGCCATTAGGCATTTCATATGGCAGTGTAATTTCGATTTTAAATGATCAGTTGAATTTAAGAAAGCTGTCTGCAAGATGGGTGCCGGGTTTGCTCTCAATTGACCATAAACGTTACGAAGTATATATTTTTATTCAATATAATCCCCTAGAAGCTCAATACACTTGTTCCAATGATCTTCCAATAATTTTATCCCATTCTTACAATGGTTTTCCGGAAGCTCTGCAAAATAACCGTCTACGGCTGCTATGGCCTCTTCATTCGACGAAAAATGCTTTCCACGAAGGAATTGTTTAAGATTTCTGAAGAGATATTAGTCACTGGGAGCCAAATCTGGTGTATACGGTTCATGTTCAAGCAATTCGTTATTTAATTCTTTGAATTTAGCCATCGGCAAAATACTTTTGTGAGCAGGTGCATTGTCTTGATGAAAAATGATTTTTTTCTTCTTTAAACCAGGTCTTTTCTCACGAATTTTTTCATCCAGCTGATCCAAAAGGCTGTAATAATATTCAGAGTTGATTGTTTTACCTTTCTGAAGATAATCAATCAACAAAATTCCTTTTGCATCCCAAAAAACTGATGCCATAACCTTCTTTGCTGATCGTTGTGACTTCACCTTCTTTGGAGCTGAACAACCAGCTTCAGTCCACTGTAAACGTTCTTGTTTCAATTTAGGATCATGGTGGTAGATCCAAGTCTCATCCATAGTTATAAAACGACGCAAGAAGTCGGTTTTATTCGGCTTAAAACGCTCCAAATTACGCTGAGAAATTTGTTTTCGATCCAGTTTTTGTTGAATTGTTAATGTGTGCGGCACTAACTTTCCAAACAGTTTTTTCATACGTAATTCTTCATGTAAAATATGGAGTACTTGTTCGTCTGAGTTGCCTATGGCATTAGCAATTTCACGCTTAGTCAAACTTGGATCTTCACTAACCATATTATGTACCTGCACAATGATTTCTGCTGTGGTTGCAGTTTTTGGTTGTCCTTCGCGTGGATCGTCTTCAAGGCTGGTACGACCACGTTTAAATTCACCAGCCCAAAATTCAACGGTGCGTTTTCAAGGTGAGGACTCCTTATACACTTCTAACAATTGTTCATAAATTTCCTTTGCTTTTAAACCCCTCAAAACATAGAATCTAATGACTGCACGATATTCAATTTTTTCCATATTAAAAAAAATCAATGACACGTCAATTTCAAATGGCTTGTAAACGAAGAAAGAATTGACAGAATGACTTGCAACTTTGCATGTGTTCTCAGGACAGTCATACCAACTTGAGAAAAAAAAGTTTGGAACTAGCAGTGCCATCTCTTGGTGAGCGCAGGAACTTTTCAACCAACCTGTAGCCCGCAGTGACTATTTCTTATTTCCAAACCTAAAGAAATGGCTCGGTGGAAGGGATACAAATATTGGAGGAACGTTGGACTAAATGTATTGAAATAAAAGAGATTATGTTAAAAAATTATTTTTTTTTTTTGCAAAAAAAACTGTGTTTCATTCAAAAAGTCACGGACTTATTGATCCGCCCTCGTATGATATCAGTTTTCAAACATTTTCCTGTTCTTTTTTTCTACTTATTGTTTTAAACAAAAAGAAGAAACCGTTTAAAAAAAGAGTTATAAAAAAAAAATAAAGCAAATAAAAAAAATTATATATTTTTTTTACTAAATATGGAAAAATTTACAGTTTTTCGTAACACCTTTTAAAAACTAAAGTTCCTATTGTGTTGCATTCCTTTATTTTTTCGTTGTAGTTGTTATGTTTATCTTATTTTTTTAATACGCAAATTTTATGTGTATATTAAATTGAATTGTTATGATTTTTTAATAAAAAATAGTTTTTTGCTTAAAAAAATATATAATTTCTGCATATTTCTGTAAAATTTTAATTTACATTTTATCTAAAAAAAAATCGAAAAAACACCCCATTAATCACAGACAATTTTTAAGACTCAGATATATTTTCTCCCTTTCTCCTAAATATTATGGTGTAATCGAAATTTGAATAATTTTAGGGACTTAAACAGCTTTTTATTTTTAGATGGGTAAAGAAATAACAATCATGTTTATAAATCATTGAAAAATCTTATTATGAGCGCTCCGAAGTTGCTGGTTGGAAACACACACATGTATAATATTTTATTTCAACAATTTATTTTTCAGTTCAATACAAATTTTAATGATCAGTATGAGTCGAAAATGGTATTTTTTATAAAAGGTACTTTTCATAAAAGATACTCTCTCTCTAAACAGATCGGATTTGACCGAGGTTATACTTTTTTACATCAAAGATTTTTAATTTATTTTTCTTATTTTTTATTAAAAAATAAACAAAAAACATTATTAATACATAATATATAAAAATTAATATTTAATAATTACAACGTAAATTAAAACAAAAACATTTTAAATCCATATTTCCTCTTCAATAAACTGGATATCATCGGGGCCAACCATTAACATTTTATTTAAACAATTTGTGCAGCCACATATCTCCGCATCTTGCAAAAAATGGATGTCATCCGGCCCCACAGATATTAAAGTATGTATGCAGTCAATACAACAACAGCATTTATTAAAATTTTCATTTAATTCATTACTATAAAAAAAAAAAAACAAAACATTAGTATTCAAAAAATTAAATATAATAATTTAAATTATAAGAAATAATAAATCATTAACTACCTATATTGTGCATTATTATATATATGAGGAGGATATGGTAAAATATTTAAATTATATGTTGTATCATACAAATATGGATATGGATTGGAATTGAAAGGCATGTTGCAATAATATATGGTAGTGTAATAAGTGTCATTAAAATAAAAATCAATTTGATAACAGTAATACAAATTGTTTACAGAATTCATTTTACTATATTCAAAATTTTAAACAATTATATTAATATGTTTAAGCAAATAAAAATTAATAAACTTACAGCTTTTTGATATATTTATATTTGTTTATTTATATGCGTATGTATCTTCTTTAAATATTATGGTTCAATTCGTCTTAAAAAAAAAGAAAAATATTATTTATATCTTTTTATTCAATTAAATTTTCATAATTAACATTTTAAAAATATATTTCTTACATTTTCTTTTTCAAATTCTCTTAATTTGCTTCTTTATTAAATTTGCTTCTTTAGTTTTTCTTGCTTTGTAGGTTTTTAATCTGCAAGGAAAAAAATAAAATAAAAAAAATATTATAAATATATTAATAACATCAACAAAAATAATTCAAAATATATTTTTTAATTTAAAATAAATTTCACAATTTTATTTTTTATCTGTGTGCAAAAAACAATTAATTATCCAAAATTTTCACAAATTTTCACTATTATAAATGTCAAATTATTTTCATAAAATTTCCAAATATGTATTTTTATCAATTTTCATATTCATAACATTTCATCAAAATATCACAAATTTCACAAAAATGTAATTTTTTTCACATTTGACATTTGTAATATTTTACAAAGATATTTTTAAAAATTTAGCATTTTTTGCAAATACATTATTTAACAAACACACTATTTTCACAAAAACACAATTTTTAAATTTTTCATTAAATTTTTTATTATATTTCATATTTTCTCCAAAATGTCACAATTTTCACAAAATTTTCATTTTTTTCACATTTGACATTTATATTTTACAAAAAAAATTTTGAAAATTTTGCATTTTTTTGCAAATACATTTTGTACAAACACATATTTTTCCACAAAAACTAAATTTTTTATTATTTTTTTGCATATTTTTTATATATTTAACATTTTTTCCAAAATGTCACAATTTTCACAAAATTTTAATTTTTTTTATTTGACATTTATAACACAAAATTTTTGCATTTTTTAGCAAACACATATTTTTTAAACACATATTTTTTACACAAAACAAATTTTTTTACACAAAACACAATTTTTTAAATTTTTTAAATTTTTTTTTATTTTTATATTTTTAGCTTACCGTACACTTCTATTTCCAAATGGATACTGAAAAATTTTTCAATTTGAGCTTTCAATTATGAAGCAAAGCCCAGCAAACAATTTGGATGGGGGTTTCCACATAAACAAAAATTCGTATATAAACTAAAGTGCATACGCTGAATAGATTAGTACGATTAATTTTTTCCGCGGACGTCCCATTTTGAGTGGGCGTGACCGTAAAGTCAAAGGAGCATTTTTTGTCCCCTTTTTAAACTTCTTCAATTAATACGTTTGATATGCACATTATTGGAAAACTTATGTCAGTGGCCCTCGAGTAGCATATTTTCAGGCAAGAGATTTTAATTTGCATTTGTCATACAAGGGCGCTCGATCACCTTAATCTTAATAAATAAAATAAAAATATATTTATAAAATTTCAATAAAATCGATATTTTATTCTTTAAAATTATTCTTTTTTGCGTTATCATAAATCTACTTTACGATACAAACAATTTTGACAGTTTATACATGACAGTAATTGCAATAGCTTTTCTGTGGAAAAATACAAAACAACTATAATGACAGTTATTTAAGAAAACAACTAACGAAAAGTACTATCTTTAGTAATTAATTTTAATACAATTAGTAATACAATGGTCTATATGGCGGATACAAACGCTTTACAACGTTAAAATTTGTCCGGATTAGAACCCGTTGAAATACGTTGAATGACGGACGGTTTACGGGCCGATATGTCGTGTGAAAAACGGAGTTGTCCGGTGAAAGTCCGTCCATGAAGGACCGTTTGCGGATAAGTATATGGTCCGTATTCGTGCGGGTTTTTTTCAACAAAAACGGATTTGTGTAAATGCATAAATTTTTTAATTTTAAATAACAAATTTTATTTTCTTTAAACTTATTTATAAACCCAAGAAACATTTTTACGGACCTCCGATACGTACGGATTCATGAATCCGACTTCTACTGTACGTTTACGGTCCGAAAATACGTATCCGTCAAAGCTTGTACGTAAACGGAACATTAACGGACCGTATAATTGAAAATTCGAAAACAATACGTTTTGACCCCGTTTTGGTGTATCCGTTTCTGTACCGTCAAATACGGACCACTGTTTTTCATCAGTTTTTCTTCCGTTGCTTTTGGATTTGTTTAGTTATCAAAAAAGAATACTGAATTATCCATGAGGTAAATATTTATGAAATTTAAAACAAGTTTTACGATGTGTGGAAATTTATGTAGATTTGCAAATAAAAATATTGCCTGAAAGTTTATAATAGGTTTTGTGAAAAAATTTGCAAATTTGCATTGTGTTCTACATCATGTCGTAAGTACCACCATTTAAACCAAAATTAGATTTTTGATTTATTTTTTTCATGATTTTTAATGGGCCGCAATCGCAGTAATTGGTGGATGCTATTTGTGCTGGAGATAAATATGATATTTGTTTGTAATTTTATTTCGTATTTGTTGTATTAAGTTTGTAAACAATTTAATTAAAATATCTTTGTAAATAAATTTAAAACAAAAAAAATTAAATTTGCTATCAAAAATCAAAATAATAGATATTTACACAAATCCGTTTTTTGTTGAAAAAACGGTACCAATACGGAGGGAATACGGATCCGTAAACCATCCGTCATTGACGGACTTTCAACAGATAACTCCGTAAACAGTCCGTCATTGACGGTATTTCAACGGATTCGAATCAGTTTCGATGTTCCTTAACGGAGTTGGATTCCGTTTATGACGGGCCGAAAAGGGTACGTAAACGGAACGTATTGTTTGTTGGGAAGATATTAAATATTATTCTTTTAAATATATTAAATTTAATTAAATTATATCTTCATCTCCAGCACAACGATCATCTCTATTCATCACTGTCCGTTACGGCCCGTTGAAAATCATGACAAAATAAAACAAAATTTTAATTTAGGTTTAATTGGTGGTGTTTATGAAATGATGTAACACACAATGCAAATTTGCACATTTTTTACAAAATCTATTATTAACTGTCAGACAATAATTTTATTTGCAAACCGGAATAAATTTTGACAAATCACCGTAAAACCTGTCTTAAATTTTATAAATATTTACCTCATAGATGTCACTTTAATTTATCTTCGCTTACTCTAATTTTTAGCGAGCGATCCGTATAATGATCACAGACATTTTTTAATTATTCGAAAACGAATTCAAAAGCAACGAAAGAAAAACTGATGAAAATCGGGGATGCCTGTATTTGACGGTACAGAAACGGATATACCAAAACGTAGTAAAAACGTTTAGTTTTTGAAAATTCAATTATACGGTCCGTTAATGTTCCAATAACGTACAACCTTTGACGGATACGTATTTACGGACTGTAAACCTTCAGTAGAAGCCAGATTCATGAATCCGTACGTGTCGGAGAGTCCGTAAAAATGTTATTTTTCAGATATAACATATGAACTAAGTAATTTTAAATATTTTTTTTAGAAACTATAATTTTTCAGCTTCAAAACGATACCTTGGTCGGGTAGATATCCGAGTAAAAAAGTTTAAATGTAATCATAACTGGCATAATCTAATAATATATTATCTCTATATATAAAGGAATAACATTACTGACTGACTGACTAACTCACTAAGAAAGTTCAAAATTTGGTATGCAGGAGCCTGCAATGTAGATAACAGCTAAGATGTCAATTTTCGAAAATCCAACGGGGAGGGAAAAAAAGAGGAAAATTCTCACCTTTGACGACTTGCCAAAACCGCTGGAGCTGGGAAGATAAAATTTAGTATATAGGTTCCCACTCCAGCGTTGACATGAACCCAAGTTGGATTTCTGGAAATTCCTACTGGGAGGTGCAATAAGGAAAAAGTCGCCCCCCAAACGGCCTGCCCAAACCGCTGAAACTTTAAAGTTAAAATTTGGTATGCAGGTTCCTCCTTTAGTGTAGATAACAGGTTAGTCGTGACTTTTGGAGAATCTAACGCGGAGGGGCAGAAAAGCGAAAATTCTCCCCCTTGACTGCCTGCCAAAACCGCCTGAGCTGGGAAGTTTAAATTTGGTACATAGATTCCTTCTCCAATGTAAAAAGTGTAAAAGTGCTAATGTGAAAATGTGCGAAGTGCAAATGTTCAAAAGTGAAAATTTGATGGCTTGATGGATTGATGATTTGATAGATTGATGGTTTGATGGATCAATGGTTTGATGGATTGATGGTAATGTAAATGTGCAAATATGCAAATGTGTAAATATGCACATGTTCTAATGTGCAAATGGGTAAATGTGCAAAATGGAAAATATGCAAATTTGTAAATGTAAAGATGTGTAAATATTTATTTATTTATTTATTTATTTATTTATTTATTTATTTATTTATTTATTTATTTATTTATTTATTTATTTATTTATTTATTTATTTATTTATTTATTTATTTATTTATTTATTTATTTATTTATTTATTTATTTATTTATATCATTCAACATCGCCCAGCCCAAACCTCAGGATGTAGGACGCTGAAATTTGGTATGTAGGTTCTCCCTGCGGGAAAAATGCTCACCCTTGACATCCTGACAAAACCGCTGGAGCTGGGAAGTTGAAATTTGGTGCATAGGTTCCTCCTTCGTTGTAGACATTCACCTAGGTCGGATTTTCGGAAACTTGTACGGGGAGTGGCAAAAAGGTCTCCTACTTAACGAGCTGCTTCCACTGATTTGGCAGAAAGCTGAAATTTTAAATATGTGTTAACTGGAGTATAAGCTTAATCATTGATCAGCTACATTTTAGAATTTTAGCCAGGTGCATGTTAAAAATGGGGGTCAAAGGGAAAAAATCTGAAATTTGAAATATGTCTAACCTGAAGTATGGACTAACTCATTATTGAGGTACATCTTAGAATTTTGATCTGGGACATGGTGAAAAACGGGGACTCTGGGTAATTATCTGGGAACTCCGTAATCCCGGGCTTTAGCCCGGGCAACCATTTCCTGCGCTAACAACAAAGCGGGCTTTGCCGCTAGTCATATATATTTACATATGTCAGTATGCATTACCATATATATTCATATATTGTATTAATTTTTTTTAATTATTTTATATTGCGCCATATATAGATAGATTATTAGGGTTGTGCACCATAATGAAGTACACTACCACTCGGAGACCTATAGGATCCATTGTGATACCATTAGGAAAAATAATAATAAAGAAAATAAAGCAAAAGATAAAGAATTGAGAGCCCCCGGTTTGAAAAGCAGAGAACAATTATAGGTCGGGGTGACCCCAATATAATCCATATATAACCACATCTAGTTATATATTGATCTTTATAAAATTCTATATGGTTGTTTATATGATAAGATATGGTATATATTATATCATATAAAGTTGTCTATAATACTATATATATTATATATGGCTTACACGGAACCATTTTATTAACCCGAATAAATATAGTTTTATATAATTATATATAGTTCTATATGGCATCATATATAATTGTATATAATTAATTAATATGGTGCCATATAAAATAATAATTGATTAATATGGTGCCATAGATATATTCCACCTAAAATTATTTTTTTGTTTTAGCTTTTGCGATTCTGCATTAAATAACAACAATTTTAGCACAACAATTTTTCAAAATAATTTTTGAGAAAAAAATAGGTAATCATTTTTGCAAGTATGTCAATTACAATTCTGCCATATTTGCAGACCTTCATCTTTCACCAACTTTTATCTCTCTTATATCCCCTTCAAGGAAAGGAATAATTGCCTGAGTGCTCCTTTGACTTCAGGCCCACTCGAAATGGGACGTCCGCGGAAAAAATGAATCGTACTAATCGATTCAGCGTATGCACATTAGTTTATATACGAATTTTTGATCATGTGGAAGCCCCCATCCAAATTGTTTGCTGGGCTGTGCTTCATAAGTGAAAGCTCAAATTGAAAATTTTTCAGTATCCATTTGGAAATAGAAGTGTACGGTAAGCTAAAAATAAAAAAATAATAAAAAATTTAAAAAATTGTGTTTTTGTAAAAAAATGTGTTTTGTGTAAAAAAAAATGTGTTTAAAAAATATGTGTTTGCAAAAAAATGCAAAATTTTTTGGTGTTATAAATGTCAAATAAAAAAATTTAAATTTTGTGAAAATTGTGACATTTTGGAAAAAATGTTATATATATAAAAAATATGCAAAAAAAATAATAAAAAATTTAGTTTTTGTGGAAAAATATGTGTTTGTACAAAATGTATTTGCAAAAAAATGCAAAATTTTCAACAATTTTTTTGTGAAATATAAATGTCAAATGTGAAAAAAATGAAAATTTTGTGAAAATTGTGACATTTTGGAGAAAATATGAAATATAATAAAAAATGGAATAAAAAATTTAAAAATTATGTTTTTGTGAAAATAGTGTGTTTGTTAAATAATGTATTTGCAAAAAATGCAAAATTTTTAAAAATTTTCTTGTAAAATATTACAAATGTCAAATGTAAAAAAAACAAATAAAATTTTTGTGAAATTTATGATATTTTGGATGAAATGTTATGAATATGAAAATTAATAAAAAATATTTGGAAATTTTCTAAAAATTATTTGACATTTATAATAGTGAAAATTTGTGAAAATTTTGGATAATTATTTTTTTTTTGCAAACTATTTTAAATTAAAAAGTGTATTTTGAATTATTTTTGTTGATAAGTTATAAATATATTTATATATATATTTTTTTTTCCTTGCAGATTAAAAACCTACAAAGCAAGAAAAACTAAAGAAGCAAATTTAATAAAGAAGCAAGTTTCGAGAATTTAAAAAAGAAAATGTAAGAAATATATTTGTAAAATATGAAAATTTAATTGAATAAAAAAATATAAATAATATTTTTCTTTTTTTTAGACGAATCGAACCATAATATTTAAAGAAGATACATACGCATATAAATAAATAAATATAAATATATTAAAAAGCAGTAAGTTTATTCATTTTTATTTGCTTAAACATATTAATATAATTGTTTAAAATTTTGAATATAGTAAAATGAATTCTGTAAACAATTTGTATTACTGTTATCAAATTGATTTTTATTTTAATGACACTTATTACACTACCATATATTATTGCAACATGCCTTTTAATTCCAATCCATATCCATATTTGTATGATACAACATATAATTTAAATATTTTACCATATCCTCCTCATATATATAATAATGCACAATATAGGTAGTTAATGATTTATTATTTATTATTTCTTATAATTTAAATTATTATATTTAATTTTTTGAATACTAATGTTTTGTTTTTTTTTTTTTTATAGTAATGAATTAAATGAAAATTTTAATAAATGCTGTTGTTGTATTGACTGCATACATACTTTAATATCCGTGGGGCCGGATGACATCCATTTTTTGCAAGATGCGGAGATATGTGGCTGCACAAATTGTATAAATAAAATGTTAATGGTTGGCCCCGATGATATCCAGTTTATTGAAGAGGAAATATGGATTTAAAATGTTTTTGTTTTAATTTACGTTGTAATTGTTAAATGTTAGTTTTTATATATTATGTATAAATAATGTTTTTTGTTTATTTTTTAATAAAAAAAAAAGAAAAATTAATTAAAAATCTTTGATTTAAAAAAGTATAACGTCGGTCAAATCCGATCTGTTTAAAGAGAGAGTATCTTTTATGAAAAGTACCTTTTATAAAAAATACCATTTTCGACTCATACTGATCATTAAAATTTGTATTGAACTGAAAAATAAATTGTTGAAATAAAATATTATAGATGTGTGTGTTTCCAACCAGCAACTTCGGAGCGCTCATAACAAGATTTTTCAATGATTAATAAACATGATTGTTATTCCTTTACCCATCTAAAAATACAAAAGGCTGTTTAGGACCCTAAAATTATTCAAATTTCGATTACACCATAATGCGTTAGGAAAAAGGGAGAAAATATATCTGAGTCTTAAAAATTGTCTGTACTTAATGGGGTGTTTTTTCGATTTTTTTTAGATAAAATGTAAATTAAAATTTTACATCCGTTTTTTAAAATAAGAAAAATTAGCATAACCAAAACCGGATTTTGAAAAATTTAACCTTTTCCGAAAAATTTAAAAATTAATTTTTAAAAAGTGTCGAATAATCGATCACCTTATATTAATATCAAATTTACCAATTTTAAACAAAATCTTTTAACTTCTTTTAACAAAACCTTACTTTCTTTTTTCAGCTGCAGCCCATGTTATAGACGATTAGGAGGGTCCATTATCAGGGAAAATATTTAGTAAAAATACATAAATTCGAATCATCAGGGAAACCGCAAATGTGCTCTAAAACAAGTGTTTTATTTGCATAAAATATGCACTAAAAACAGAAATATGCAGAAATTATATATTTTTTAAACAAAAAACTATTTTTTTATTAAATAATCATAACAATTCAATTTAATATACACATAAAGTTTGCGTATTAAAAAAATAAGATAAACATAACAACTAAAACGAAAAAATAAAGGAATGCAACACAATAGGAACTTTAGTTTTTAAAAGGTGTTACGAAAAACTGTAAATTTTTCCATATTTAGTAAAAAAATATACAATTTTTTTTTATTTGGTTAGATGTCTCTTCCGGACTCTTTCGTGTTTGACTTTCGTGTTTGACTTTCGCATTTTTATTTTTTTTTATAACTCTTTTTTTAAACGGTTTCTTCTTTTTGTTTAAAACAATAAGTAGACAAAAAGAACAGGAAAATGTTTGAAAAATGACATCATACGAGGGCGGATTAGTAAGTCCGTGACTTTTTGAATGAAACACAGTTTATACTATATTATTCTTTAAAATCGAGTTCAAGATTTTTTTATAAAAAATAATAATGATTATTTATTATTTCCTTCCAATATTTCGTCTCCACATTGGGTGACTTCTTCAGGGAAATTATATAATTTTTTCAACAATTAAAACATATATATAAATTTATTTATTTTTTTTTTAATTTTATATATATGTATAAGTTTTAATTGTTGAAAAAATTATATAATTTCCATTAAGAAGTCACACAATGTGGAGACGAAATGTTGGAAGGAAATAATAAAAATCATTATTATTTTTTATAAAAAGATCTTGAACTCGATGTTAAAGAATAATATAGTATAATATTGAAGATCGAATAAAGGAAGATAAATATAGTGAAACACAGTTTTTTTTGCAAAATAAAAATAAATTTTTCAAAATAACCTCCTTTTGGCTCAATACATTTAGTCCAACGTTTCTCCAATTTTTATATCCCTTTCACCGAGCCATTTCTTTAGGTTTGGAAATAGGAAATAGTCACTAGGGGGCTAAGTCCGAAGAATATGGCGGATGAGGTACCCGAATTCGTAGCCTAATTCATGGAATTTTGCCAATCCTTTGAAGTTGTCACACGATTACGTTTATGGTCAATTGAGAGCAAACCCGGCACTCATCTTGCAGACAGCTTTCTTAAATTCAACTGATCATTTAAAATCGAAATCACACTGCCATATGAAATGCCTATGGCATAAAAAATCTCACGCACTTTTACTCTTCGATAGGCTACCACCATATCGTGGATTTTTTCGACATTTTCGGGTGTATTGACCTCAATTGGCCGTACAGAACGTTCAGCGTCATTTGTACTTGTGCGACCCCAACGAAAGTCAGTAAACCACTTTTTTGAAATCGATGTTGCAGAGTCCCCATAGTATTTATCAAGCTTTTCCTTGGTTTGATTGACGGTTTTTTTTCGCAAAAAAAATGTTTAATGAGCACTCGAAATTCATTTTTTTCCATTTTTAAAAAAATCCACGAGGTTGTATGTTTTGAACAGCTGTCAAACGCAAAGTAAATAACGGAACTTGCTCAAAATTTGACAGTAGTCTATTAACAGGTGGTACTTGATGGGAGCAGTGTTGCATATCATATAACTACGAGGGAAGTTCGAAAAGTCACGGACTTATTGATCCGCCCTCGTATTAGCTTTTAAATTTATGGACGGTTTATTTTATAAATAATTACGATTTTCAATAAAGATTGTTGTTGCAATAAACTACAAATATTTGTAAGGGGAGCGGGAGCGCTAACAAATATTAGTTAATCGTATATTAAAATAAAAAAAGAATGCATAAAGTCAAAATATACCCTAAAAGACACAAATATGCTGTAAAAACTGCATATTGCAAATATGCAATATCATGTTTTTTTCTGTGCGTCGTATGGACCTATGGATAAACTATTTAAGAATTCTGAAATCGATTTGTTAGAGCATATTTTAGCATAATTTATCTTTGAGAGCATATTTTTGCATATTTCAGCATTAAGAGCATATTTTGTGGTAAAAGCATATTTTTAGGGCATATTTCTACATTTTTAGAGCATATTTGTGTCTGCCCTAAATATTATGCCCTAAATATTTTGACTTTATGCATTCTTTTTTTATTTTTTTATTTTATAGTTTGGTTTTTGATTCTTTATTTAAAACCGAAGTCTACATAATACTTTTTAAATATACTTCAGTCAGTAACAGAAAATATATTGTGTGTAAATTAAATAGAATTGTGTTGATTTTTTAATAAAAACTATTTTTTTGTTTAAAAATATATATAACATTTTTTTATTTTTAGAGCATATTTTTTAAATTTTAAGGTAATATTTTTATATTTTTATATTTTTAGTGCATATTTTATGAGCATAAAACTGGTCATAACAATTGATATCAACGCAATACTAATGTTTTTAGTTGACAACAGTAATTAATCCCATGTATGATAAATGTACGAGACAATTTTAATGAACTTACTTCTTCTTAGCTACTTACTAACTGGGCCTTTACGTGACATATTTGTTATTCACCCTTATTCTAGTTGTCGTCATCGACACAAGACAATGTCGTCTTGGGATTTTTTTTTTTGAAATTGGTATTCCCGTTGTCGTTATCGAAAATAATTGATTACTGTCGACAAGTATTTGGTATTCTGTAAGAAAATGTGACGACGATATTGTCTTGAAACGACTCTGATTGTGTCGACACAATTTTTAGTAACGACTTGAGGAAAAGTAATGACTGAAAAAAAACGGAAAAAATGGGAAGAAATATCAAATTTATTAAATGCACTTGGCCACCAAAAATAATGTGAGATGGATGGCAGAAGGTAAAGAAAGCATGATCATATAAAGTGCATTATAAAAATATAACAAAATTTATTTATAGGCTTGGCGAGACTTAAAATTTAAAGTTAAAAAGAAAATGGTAGCCAACAAAGCCGAGTGTAATGCTACAGGTGGCGAAAGATTCAAGCAATTTATATTGAGCCCGCTGAAGGAAGCTGTGGCAAATCTTCTACAGTTTCAGAAACAGCTGAACCCTAAGTTAAAGTCGTTTCCAACACTGAGCTGGTACGACACCTGGGCTAAAAATCTTAATTTAGCTGCCAACTTTATTGTTTTGGAAATAAATGTGGACTTGATTCCGGTTTTCAAATTAGGTGCTATTGTTTCCATCTTTGAAGGCTGTTTTATTCAGCCAAAAGTAACTTTCAAACCTTTTAAAAAAATTAGAAGATTGACATTCTTTAAAGTAACAGACTTTGATTTTGCTGCTCACTTGTTATCCGGCAGATTAAAGATATTGGATTTCTGTATGAGAAGTCTTCTTTCCAATACTAGATTTTCTTTATTTTCTTCATCACTGGTATCAGAATTTAAATTACACATAAAAAACATTTTTTCGCAAAAATAATAAACAAAATAAATCTGCTGACTCAATTTTTAGAGATGTGTTTTTGTTTAAATCGATAAACTGTCGACGTCGTTACAACACTGTTTTAGAATACCAATTTGGTGTCGAAGTGATGTCGACGTCGAAGCAAAGTGGTGTTGACTCAAAAACGACGACAACATTGATAACGACAACTAGAATAAGGGTGATTGTTTCCCATATAAAATTTGTATTCAGCCATTAGTTAAATTTTAGCTGAACATTCAGTAATCGAGCCTTAATCTTATTACTTCACCAGGGATGAGAAAAGAAGAATAATACAGCTTTTTAAAACATAATTATTTATTTACATTTATTTATATAAATTACATAAATATATTACACTTTTTACACAATAGCCTTAATTAAATAACAATTATCTAAATTACAAAGTAAAAGTAAAGGTATACCATTTGAATTATGAGATATAACAAAATTATTATCTTTACCCGATAATTGTGATAATGGTACAGACATTTGTAAATTAGGAAAATAACCATAAGTTAAATGTAACCAACCTTGTATGTAAGAATATTTATAAATATTATAAAAATTTGAATCTTTATGGGATACAACCAACATGTATTGATTATTTTCAAAGTAGAATATCACCAATTTATCGATTAATGATTTGAGAGTAATTATTTGAAATATTTGATAATTTGGTAGAGTTTGTAAAGTATAATCATATATAAATATACGATGACATTTACAACATGAAATAATCATTTGTTTTTGTGACGGTGTGCTAGACAATTCCACCATTTCAATTATATCGTAATCACCATCAATAATTTGTTGTAATTTAAAGAGCTTAGTGGTGGTATTAAAATGATATATCGTTAAGCCGGGATGGTTATCGATAATACCATTTGTTATGATGGTAGTTAGTGATTCAAATTCATATAATTTTAATTTTTCTCCTATATTTTGTGTTAAATCTTGCCAATATTGTATGGTATTGTTGTTATCATCTATTTTAAATATTCTTACCTCATTACGTTTTAGTGATGGCAAATCTAAAGCATGTAGTAGAACATAATTTTGATTGTTATCTGTTTGCTTTAGTGTATAAATATTTTCTATATATCTTTTCATACCAAATACTTTGAGTAACTTATTTTTAATTATGGTAATTTTTGATTTTACTTTACGATATTTAAATTTACAATAATTTTCTACTTTTATCGATATTTTATTAGAGATCATTGATAAACGATTAGAGGTAATATTTTGTAAATAAATTTCTTGTAATTGAGAATTAAAAGATATTTTCAAATAGTACTTTTCACAGTAAGATACGCGTGATATTTCATAAAAAATTGTTTGATTTATGTTGGCATTTTTTGGATTTTCCCATTTTATAATAGAATTTAAATCATAATCTAAATAAAGTATTTGTTTTTGATTTTTTTCAATTGTTTGCTTTATATCTTTTAAGAACTCTTTAAATTCTTGGCGTTTTTCTTGGGATGATGTTTCAATATCTGAAAATGATCTTTGCTTGAAGTTAGAATTTAAATTTCTAACAACTTGCAAGCCCCGTTCAAATGTAGCTTTATCGATTTGTAAATTATCGAATTGATAGTTATGTTCCGATAGCAAGGAGTTACGATATAATTCCATTAAATCTTTATTATTTATACGCAAAATATGAGCTGGTCCAGCCAGTTCTAAAGACTTTTGTATAGTTTTATGACCGGTTATGGTTTGCAGATATGGACTATGTTTAAATATCAAGTTATCGATGTGTATATTATTGATATTTTGTAGTAAAGCCTCTTTTTGGATTATTAAATGTTCAAATGTTAAAGTACCAAATTGTTCTAAGGCAGGACCCTGTAAAGTTATACGATTATCTAGAAAATATTCTACACTCATATCATTGATATTTTTAATGTTAACTTCGTTATCGATATATAATTCATCTGCTGTTAGAGCAGGTAAAGCTGAATTTTGATCAATTTGATATATTAAAGAAGTATTTAAACCATTTATTAAACCTAGCACAGTTAAATGGCCTACAGATAAAGGTTTTAAAAATTTCAATGGACCCAGTAAAGGAGTTTTACTTGATAATCTATATAGGGAATTATTAAAACGTAAAATATCGATATTATTTATTAATCGGGTATTTAATACTTGTACTTTTAAACTTTCCACATACAGGGGTTTTAAAAATTCTTTCCTGCCTTTTATTATCTGTAAGATAGAAGAATTCTTTAATAAACCATCTCTATTAATAAAATTTATATCGATATCTGTGGGAAATTGCAAACGTGTTTGCATTTTTCTTATCAACGGTTTAGAAAATTTAACATTACCGGTTATTACTTGATTTTGATTAGATTTTACAGAATTTTTGTATAAATATTTTAAAAGTTCACCCTGAGTATTATCATTTATCGATTTAGGCCATTTAACATTATTTAAAACGATTAAATTTTTCCATGGTTTTGACACTAAAACGTGCAGTTGTTGTGTTAGATTTTTAAATTTTATACAATTATCTAAAATTCCTTTTAAGTCTCGGTTAATAATTAAATTTTCAACAATTATATCTCCTTTTATTTCAGTATGATTTTTCGATAAATCAATAAATTCTTTTACCTTTACATTATTAATCGATAACACATCTAAATTGCTAACATTTAAATTATCAAATGTATATGAACCCGTTATAAATTGGGGTTTAGATTTCATTAGTGTATTCTTTAAAATATCCTCTAAATCGTAACCATTTATATCACTGCCATCAAAATCTTTTGTTATCGTTAAATCTTCATAAAAATATACATCACCTTCTAATTCCGCATCTTCATGTATGCGCACCAAATTGGCAACATAATCATTCCAATTAATATCATTAATTTGTTTCAATTCCAAAGGTTCCGCAAACAATATATTACCCTCAACTATTAAATCTTTGTGTAAAATCAACAGTTCATTTTGTATATTGATTTTTTTGAAAAACTCATCAAATGGTATACCATTAATTTTATGAAATACAATATTAGAAGTTTCCAAAGTATGGGGAACATTTAAACGTTGCATATAATAATCATAATTTAATAAATCTTCTAAAGGTAAATTATTTAAATAAGAAGCCTGTAATTCATTGTCAACTATTGCTGGATTTTTAACTTCTATCTTATTGAATATTTTTAAATCTTGAAACTTTGAATTTTCCAATTGTGTTTTAAATACCAAGTCATCTACTGGCAATTTATTTAAAAATTCTGCATTTAAATCATCAACTATCAAAGGAGCTTGAAATATTTTTTTACCCGTAATATTTACACTATCACCTGGATGTATAAGATTTTCTTTAATTTCCACAATTTTAGATTTATAATCACGACATTTCAGATTTCCTTTAACATGAGCATTCATAAAAACCAACAACATTGGCCTGGTACTATTAATATTATTATTCACCATCATGTGCTGTTGCGTCAAGTGATCATTTAAATATTTAGTCTCCAGATAGGGGGCCGATACTTCGGCATTATTAAATATTATAGGAAATGTGAAATTCTATAAAGAAAAATATTTTAAATAAAAACTTTTATTATTATTATTTGTATGCTTGAGAAAGTTTGTTAGAATTTAAGACACTAAGATTAGAGAAGGTATACTTTTTCTTAAAAGTCTTTGCTGAGCTGAATCCGAAATGTTTCAAAATCTATGTTTCTTTGTTCAAAAAATGTTCTGGAAAAAATGTCTGAACATTTTTTATGGAGGCCAGTAAAATCGTTTAATTCGGCTTTAAGCTTATGTGATACTAGCTTTTAATTTAACTTTGTTAAACATTTCGATATCAGTTACGGTTACGGTTTTTGCCAAATAAGCATTACGGAGCTTCAAACGGTTTCGTTTTTCAATCTGAAACGAGCTTTAAGCGCGATATCCTAATAATGATAGCGGTTTCAGTTACACTTACGCTTTTTGTGAATAACGGTTGCGGTATTTAAAACGATTTCTAATCAGTTACGGTTTTATATCAATAACGGTTGCCATCTCAGAAAATATGACTTAAGATTAGAGGATTTTTCACAATAGTTCCCAACGGATTTCAATCTAAAAAAAAATGTGCCACTGGAAAGTTTATATTTATATCGGGTTTATTTCAGTGTTGGCAGGCAATACTGCTAAAATACCGTTATCGATTCAAAACCTTTTCAACTGACTATGGTTATCACCAAAATACCGCTAGCGAAATAACTGAAAAATCGTTACCCTAAAATAAACTATCACACCGTTATCATTAAAATACCGTTACATAAATAGTTAAAAAACGGTTACCCGTGAAATATCGTTACCGAAATAGCTAAAATATCGTTACCCTTAAAATACCGTCACGTCATAACTTCATCGTCTCTGTTACCATCCATTGTTTATTCACCAATCCTCTAATGGATTTTTATAGAATCGATATTTACACATATCAGGATATTTCAGACGATTGCCATGAAAACAAAACATTTGACTTTTACAGTACCATTTGCCCGCTTCTTTTAAGCTGAAAATATCTTTAAAAAATGTTTTTACTTAATTGAAATTTACCAACATTAAAGGTAAGTACATTAACCCTTAATTGCACATTGTTCCATATATGGTACATGCCCTTTATCATCTGATAATCTAAACAATAAAACTGAAGAGTAATCCCCGTAGTTTTCCTGCGGGAAAAAGGGGTCAGTTGGGAATTGGGACCTGTACCGTGGTAGATGAAAACTAGACCGGTTCTGAAGAAACATATTATGAGATAGGTGAAAAGAGGACCGGTTACTAAAGTACCTATCACGTGACCGGTTTAAAAGTCGTGACATATTATATTAGACCAGTCCTGTGGCATGACACAAAAGTCAATTGACCCCCTCCTAGGACAAGCCCATGTTAAAGTGACTGGTTTCGTGAACGGTCCCTATCATAATGAAGCGGTTACCTGACGTGTCCTTGGATAGGTTCTTTTCCCGCAGGGTTAGTCTCCATAGCGGCGGCTGATCTCATGCATTGAACGGGTACGTAAGTACTGATTTTAAATATTTTGTGGTTTTTGAAGGAGGCTTCTAAAAAATACCGCTATAAAGAAAAGGCCCAGTAACCAATTTTTTATATTTGCAAATTAATGTCAAAATTGTCCAGAAATATTATTCGAAGAAACTTTAAACCACAGACTACCCAGATAGGAAACATCTGATTGAATCAAAATAGTGACTAGAAAATAAATAAAAGAAAATGTCAAAATTGCAGAGATACACAGAAAGGGATAGAAACAAAAAAATGTACAATACAGTTTATATGGAGTTTATTTTTACTATCTCATTTTGCAAATCTGTGCAATTTCAAATGACATCCCAGCAAAATAAAATGGATGTTATTCTTTACGCATCTCTTTTTCAGAACATCCAAAGAAATTATTAGTGCAAATTTTTCGATTTGTAAGAAGTCATTTTAAGCAACTTCCAAAATGTTGATATTAACCCCTACTAGTAAAAAAAACAATTATTTAGTTAGTCCATAAATGGTTAATTCCTGCAGTCATTAAATGTCTTATTGAAAACATATTTTGCATGCCAGTGATATCCACTTTTTTCCTGGTCTAAATAATAATTCTTAACGTGTTTAAATTGCATTTTAACTTTAAAACAAAGCGACTCCCTATATTTATTGTGTATTCCCTATATTTAACAACTTCCGTAAACTAATGAAAAAGTCCATCTGATCATCGATGTTTCATAGCACCGAAACAAACTACTTCCTCCCAATGACACGCCAATGTTAAAATCATTTATGATTCACCGAAATTTTCACAACTTCGGGTTCGGTAGATGTAGTGTTTAACTACTTCTTTCTCAGCTCTTATTTTGCTGGGATTGTTTGACATATCTTACTGGTATCCTGTCTGTGTAGTCCGTGCTTTAAACATAAAACAACATTGGAATCACTGTAATAATTTGAAAATGGAATCACCGTTATAATCTTTAATATAAGCAAGAAATTGGTCACAATTTTTTCTTTATATAAGAATTAGAAAATTTACTCTAAAACACAGCGTTTTTCTTAACAAAACTTTTGCGGAAACTAATAAATTTTTCAATGTCTTTTTAAAAGGCGGGAGTAGCGAATTTTGATCCGATTTTAATTTATTGTGTTCTACATATTGAGCTGTTTTCAATGTTAAGCCCTATAAGATCCGCTAAATTTTAATTACTTGAAACCCTGATGTTATGAAGCGATTTTTCGGATTCTGCATGACAAATATATTCTGGGGAATAATCTCGAATCGCAAATCTTAAATTGCAAAAAAAAGATCGATCTGAGTTTTTATATCTTACCTGTGGTTCCTGTTTTAGTAAATATTTTTCTTTAATTTCCTGCTCCTCAAATTCCATTTCACCAATAATAATTTTAGTTTTATTATTTTCTCGTTTTATATTATTAACGATTAACGAACCATTGATGACGACTTTGTTGGTATAAATCTGTTTGAATTCCATATCATCGGGATCGGTTGAAAAGCGTTCAAATTTATTATTGTTTGCGAGTAGAATATCGCCAGATATACTTAAATGATGCATTTTAACTGGAGCTGCAATGAAAATGTTTATGATTAGGAACGATATGAAGTTGAAACAATAATGGAATTCACGGTACGTATTATTTAAAGTGAGCATCTTATTTACAACAATAGAAACAGAGTGTGTATTTTAAAGAGAGATGTAATCACGGTTCTTTCTATTTAGTCCCCTAAAAGATAAACACATAAGAAAACCTATTCATAAACTAGCTAAGGGAAGCATGTAGAGAGTCTGATAGAACTAAGTAATTTTTACTTACAATAAACAATTCTGTGTTGCCAGAAAGGAAGTTCAAATTTACAAATTACTTTCCTGGAAATTTTTGAGAATGTTGGAACTTTATATACAGGTTGGTTGAAAAGTTCCTACGCACTGCTAGCTCCAAACTTTTTTTTTCTCAAGCTGGTATAACTGTCCTTAGAACACAAGCAAAGTTGCAAGTCATTCTGTCAATTCTTTCTTTGTTTAGAAGCCATTTGAAATTGACGTGTCATTAATTTTTTTTAATATGGAAAAAATTGAATATCGTGCAGTCATTAGATTCTTTGTTTTGAAGGGTTTAAAAGCAAAGGAAGTTTATTAACAATTGTTAGAAGTGTATAAGGAGTCCTCACCTTGAAAACGCACCGTTGAATTTTGGGCTGGTGAATTTAAACGTGGTCGTACCAGCCTTGAAGACGATCCACGCGAAGGACAACCAAAAACTGCAACCACAGCAGAAATCATTGAGCAGGTACATAATATGGTTAGTGAAGATCCAAGTTTGACTAAGCTTGAAATTGCTAATGCCATAGGCATCTCAGACGAACGAGTACTCCATATTTTACATGAAGAATTACGTATGAAAAAACTGTTTGGAAAGTTAGTGCCGCACACATTAACAATTCAACAAAAACTGGATCGAAGACAAATTTCTCAGCGTAATTTGGAGCGTTTTAAGCCGAATAAAACCGACTTCTGGCGTCGTTTTATAACTATGGATGAGACTTGGATCTACCACCATGATCCTAAATTGAAACAAGAACGTTTATAGTGGACTGGGTGTTCAGCTCCAAAGCAGGTGAAGTCACAATGCAAAGAAGGTTATGGCATCAGTTTTTTGGGATACAAAAGGAATTTTGTTGATTTATTATCTTCAGAAGGTAAAGCAATCAACTCTGAATATTATTGCAGCCTTTTGGATCAGCTGGATGAAAAAATTCGTAAGAAAAGACCTGGTTTAAAGAAGAAAAAATCATTTTTCATCAAGACAATGCACCTGCTCACAAAAGTGTTTTGAGGATGGCTAAATTCAAAGAATTAAAGTACGAATTGCTTGAACATCCACCGTATTCACCAGATTTGGCTCCCAGTGACTACTATCTCTTCAGAAATCTTAAACAATTCCTTCGTGGAAAGCATTTTTCGTCGAATGAAGAGGCCATTGCAGCCGTAGACGGTTATTTTGCAGAGCTTCCGGAAAACCATTATAAGGATGGGATAAAATTATTGGAAGATCATTGGAACAAGTGTATTGAGCTTCTAGGAGATTATATTGAATAAAAAAATATATTTTATAACAAAAACAGTATTCTTTCATTTCGAGCGCAGGAACTTTTCAACCAACCTGTATATAGAAAAAAGTCCTTGAGAATATCAGAATCTTATTATTTTTCTAGATGAAAAAGTTACATAAATCTAAAAGTTTTGCATATGAAATGTTTTTTAGAGTCTCGAGGTTTTTGTAGAATAAAAAGCACCCAGAATATAAATACTTCCACTTGGAAAATTTTATTCCAATTTAAAAAGACTTTTACATAATAAAGTCCTCAAAATAAAGTATTATTTTTATAGAATATACTCTTGGAATATTTCAGGTTTTCTATAGGAATATTTTCTTAGAAATTCCTCCAAATCTAAAAGTTTTTTGAAGACGCTAGTCGTTAGAAATTAAAATATTTACAAGGAATCTATATAGTGTTTTAACTAACCGTAGGTCTTAGTCTTAATGAGACTGAGATATGTTTTATAAAATAAATACCTATTTTTTGGTGCTCAATCCCATGTTTAAGGTTAAGGAAAGCATTCAAAAATGACCCCATTTTTGGCTTATTTTGGTGCCAAAAAACCATATACAAATTAGGTATCAAAAGAAAGGAATTTCGATGATATATCCAATTAAGAAGTTCTCAAACAAAAAAGCTTCAAACATATTTGAAACCCTTATTTTTATCCCTGAAAATGCGACTGTGTTACAATGATTCTCTATACCCTCTGTTTTTATAAAGATCTGCGGTTTAGACCACTGTCTAGTTTTCTTATTAGTTGGAAATAGTTGTCGATATCATACTTACATGCAACAAAGGTATCTTGGCCACTGTACACAATATCTTCTTCAAATTTTAAACCATTAATTTTTTCAGCTTTTAAATCATTTACAAACAATCTTGATATAACTAAATTGGAATGCACAATTTGCGGATCACGTAAATTGAAAAGATTGGCTGCAATTAAACCATTTAAAAGGGTCGTGTTCAGATGAATTACATCTACTTGAGATTGTAATACTAAACGTCCTTGCATAGTAGAATCACGATTTTTTAAAAAAATACTTTCATAAAACTCTTGCCAAGGAATGCCGTTTACAGAGTCCACTCTTAAATGGTTGACTTTTAAAATAGGTATAAAATCAAAATATAATTCCGGTATATACTGACGTATACCACGTTTATTTTCAGGCCGTATCAATTCCGTGGTATTTAGCGTGTGTGTTTTTACTTTCGGTTTAATGGTCAAAATTGGCCAGGGTTTAGCAGATTGATTTAAATAGAAACCTAGAAAGAAAGAAGTGTTTTAAATGAAATTGCTGTAAGAAATTTTTATTTAAAATGTCACCTTGTATTAAATCTCCAGGAAATATTAAATTTTAAACTTTTATTTTATTAACCTTTATACGATTTGTTATTTCCAGTGTTATATTTAAAGTTTCTGAAGTTTGAGAACGTTTCGATCGTTGTTGTGATAAATATTTTTGTCTAATATTTTCAATCTTATCCAATATTTGTTTGGGACTTTTTAAATATTTTCCCATCACTCTGACTATGCCCACATTTCCTGATTGTACTGTTATGGCTTCTTTTGTTTTAAGCTCACTCATTTTTGGTGTCAATACTGTCGTAACTTTACGCAATACGTCCATATCAATTTTGCGTTGTAAAAGTAAGCTACGCAATCGGCCAATGACGGATTCGAATAAATGTTGATAATGGGTTGAAGCTAATATATCTGTGGAAAGTATTTTTAAAAATTATTAAATATATTGTATTTATTTCTCTTAATAGAATAGATCAGAAAATCGTCAGAAAGGTTCAGAAAATCGCCGTTATTTGCTGTTTACCTTGCTCTATAGAGAAACCGTACACAGAGAGGTTTCGGTCAATGAGATTATTGAACATTTTAAGTATCATTTCTTCACAAAATGAATGAAATATTTTTAATCATTTAAAGCAGCTCACTTTTTGATAACCATATTCATCAATTTGCTTTTCCAAATAATATTTTAAATCCCCAATATTGGGAATAGACATACTAAACAGGAATGTTTGGCATGAGAATCAAGCTTTGCTAAGCCGCTTTGTTATTTATACCCTACCCCCACTTGAAACTACCAAATAGAAGAATTCAAGTTAAAACTACTGCAGCTACAGGACTCCCAGCTTCGAATTTAGTGTAAAAACATTGGAATTATTCTGGGCTTTAAACTATCATGAAAACTTAATACTGAGTATTGAGTAAGACAACAATTCTTTTATAATTATATAGGAAGATGTTTCTTTTAAAATAGGGACTGCGTAGGAAAATGGTTTTATGGAAGTACACGGCCATTGTACACCCCATTTTCGATAAACTTGGAAGGCCAGAACCCATGGATTATAAGACTAATACAATCCTATGATAGACTGCGGTAGGCGAATTCTGGTAATTTTTCAACTCCTTCCAAAAAGAAATTGGAAATGGAGGGCGACAGGATCCAACATTGGTATTTGATATGCGGCTATAAACCGAAGGCTGATAAATACACGACTCTGGTGTTTTCTTTGATGAATGCGATATAGAAGGTTCCTTTGACAAGTGTCCTTTAGGCGGATATTTTATCTATCAGGCATGCTGCATGTAATTGGGTCTTAAGAAAACAAAGGAATTTTCTTCGACTGGCAAATGGCACTGGCAGTCAAGGTCTAAAGTGTTTGTAGTGGGGATCAGAGTTGTCTTGGATCATAATATAAAAGCACATGCAAAGTTCTTTGTATAGTTTTTGGGTGGACATTTTTTTGAAAATTTTTTAAATGTGTTCCGCCAATTTTAGGTTAGGTTGATGTGGTCACTAGCGTTGCCAGATAGAAACGATAACCCGCATTAAAGATCAGTCAGTAAGATGACATCCAGGGTGCCCCACATTCTCTTAGCAATTGCCTGGAGTCTCAGATTTCGATTCAACAGATTTCATTCAGATCACGGAACAGATAATCTCCCAAGCAACTTGTCATAAAGCTCGCAAGAGCCGGCCAGTGGCTCTGTCCCCCGTACCCCTCAAAACCTGACGCCTCAGGTACCCTTACCAGAATTTTACAATCGCTTCTGTTTAGGAATAACATATGAGCCTTGGACTTAGGATCCCAAGACTTCCACGTAATCCTCGAAACCTTGCACGTTCCGTTATTCCATCAAACCACCTCAGATTTGCCCATTACAGTAAGTCTACGTACCGTTTCAAGAACTGGAGTGGCACGCTCTTCGCCAGCCACGCGCTTCGCTAGCTGGTCCGCAATCTCCTAGTGACCAGGAACCCAGTTCACTTTCCTGCTGGCGAAAAGTCTACCTAAAAAGCCCTTACAGTCGATGAGATCGCCCTAATAGCCGCTTGACTATCAGTATAGAAATTAACGTAGGAACACATTTCTTCAAGGACAGCAGCCATTTTGGCCGCCTGAAAATGGTGCAGTAATCGTGAAGTTTATTCGACTCCTCGATAGAAGGCCGCAGCACCAACTGCCTCACCCATCCTAGAACCATCTGTGAAAAAATAAAGTTTCTATGGTCAGGGCGAAGACCTGCCAACCATCCATACTCCCATATAGTGACGCGTAGTCCCTCCCAGTTTTGGGGCCACACTTTTTTGTCAAGTTTGAAAATATATTAGATTCTGCACTGTGAGAACTTTGTAGAACCAATTAAACGTTTCATTAAATTATAAAAAATTTACACACAAATTTATTAAAGCTGGAATCTGTGCTATACAGTAAGATTTTTGTGCGATATGTACCAGATGCTTAAAATATGCGTAAAATAAAACAACGGTTAAAAAACTAAATTTTCATTGCTCACCTTCCGGTTCAGTTATATTTGCAACTTCCTTCAAATTTAACTCCAGCTCAACAACACGTATTAAAACCTTGAAAGGTCTCTTATAAATAATCACCACATAATCCTCTTTAGCCTCATTATGATGGCCCATTAATTTAGAAACGTCCATTTGATCAGATAGAAAACTTCCATAACAATCCAAACGATAATTGGTAAAAATCATAATTTGATTTTGTCGTGAAGCCATTATAAATCTTGATGACGAGGAGAGCAAGTCAAAAGCCAATTCCTTTGGTGTTCTCTGTTTATAGACATTAAAGTTGCCATCGGACATTTGACGAAATGAATTACATTTACGTTGTTTACTGGAACATGCAACAATTAGATTACGATTACGATAGTTGATTATATGGACCACACGGGACTGCACTGTTAAAGTTTGTTTAACACGAAATTGAAGTGTGGGTGGAGTTATTTCATAAACCGTCAAAATAGTCTGAAATTTTAATAGAACAGGAAAAATCATATACCCATTTTCTTTTAGATTTTTTTTAGTGCCTTTACCTTTGCTTGATGTTTTATGGTCCTACCCGCAATCAAATATTTCGCTTGAGTTCCTACAACATTAACCACATGTATGGTGGGAACTGTAAACTCTTCAACAGGATCAAAATATGTTTTAAACCATTCAAAAGTTCTAAAATTGTTTATAAGAGTTGGAATACATACTAGTGCGATATTAAAAAAAATTACCTTACCTAAATTTTCCATATAATTTGGTAAAATTAACCGCTGCCACTATCATTACTCTTTTCTCGGTAGGTGTAAATATAAATAACTTTTGATATTTTCCCGTTAAAGTCAACTGTTGTATGGCTTCAAATGTGGGTGCTGGTTCATGACCTCTTCTTGGATCTTTAGCTATATCCGCGCGCATTTTTAAGACCTCTTGTGATAACTGATTGCCAATAGATAATCTGAAAAATAAGGAAATTTTTACGACTCTTAGAAATTGTTTTTTTTACGAAAAATTTTTTATACTGTTAATGTTAAATATAAACTGTCAGATTAATTTGTTACCAAGTAAACTGTTATTTACCCCTAGTACATAGAGAAAAAAAATCAATTACACGGTGTTACAAAATAGAGGGAATTGAGTATACTTTTCGAATGGCCCAGTATAGGTTGTATGTCTGGTGAGTAGACCACACTACAATTTTTAGAAATTTTTATACACACTAAAAATCTAAAGTTATTGTCAAAACACGCTTTTTAAAACCAAGAAGAAACATCATTTTAATTTCAATATCCTTCTACTACTTATTTTTAAAATTTGAAAAGAATATCTAAATTTTTATTTAAACACGAAGAAATTAATTTGAACTAGAATCATAATTATCTTGATAAGATTAATATCCAGCAAAAAAAAAAAAAAAATGGAAGTCATTCTTCTTTCATTGCCCTTAGTATATTTTTTTTTTAATTTCGATACAGTTTATATTCAGACATATGGTCGTGGGTTCGATTACTGGCGTTACCAATATTTTTATAATTTGTTTACAAATTTGTATTTATTTTTAATGTTTATAATTAATTTGGTTAAATTCAATATTTTGAAAATAAATAAAATATAAATTATGAATAAATGCTTTTATTATTAAAAAAATATTTATTTGTTGAAAGTTTTTTTTTAGTTTAAATCAGTGTTTCCTATTCGGTTAAAGTCTAAGCAAATAATTTAAAATTCAAATAATTATTCAAGCCGAATAATCGGTTAAAATATATCAATTTACCGGTTCAACTTTTAATATAAATTTTTTCCGTTATTTTTCTTAAAACTTCCTAACTTTGTACAATTGGGTAAAAAATTAAAAAGAAATTCTTACGGAAAAACATGAACTAAAATACAATAAATTTGACTTTTTAATTCTATAGGAATTCTTCCTTTTCTTCTCCCAAGAAATTGTTTACAATTGGTTTCAACCACATCAATTCCACACCAAATTTCACTGGAACCAACTTTATTGAACCCAAACCCATTTACATAAACATAAATGTAAGATATAGCTAACAAAGACTAGTTCCAGAAGTGGTTTTAGGAGCAATATAACAGATTACTTTTGAAATAATTTTAAATAAAAATCATCGGTGTTAAAACCGACAGAAAATCATATTAATAAAGGACAAAAAGGTTGTCTACAAGTCGTTCTTTGGAACAGAAAATTTAGCTGTTTAATTATTGATCTAGATTATGAGAAATAATTAACTTTCAAAAATCGTATTCTGAAGCTATTTCATCCTTAGAATATGAGAACATTTTTATTTTTTTGAGTAGTCTGAGCTTGAACAAAAAACCTATTACAACGTTTATTTTAGCCTCTCAGCAATCAAGCCGTGGCTAGGTATTTTCTTAACAAGCTCAATGACGTTACTTATGTTCTAAATTTGATTTCATTTAATTAATTCCGTAAATATTAAAAGTTTCTACTAAACAAGTTGTTTCGTGAAAACTATTTAAGATTAATCAATTTTTCCGATTAATCGACTCGAAAAACCAATTAATCAATTTTCGTAATTTTTCGAATAATGTCCTAACCGCTTAACTGGCAGTGAGTTTAAACTGATGAAAAAAAGTACTGAAAAATGTTGAGGAGTTCTCCCCACTCCTATGACAACTCAATATTAAAGTCATTAGAGTTTCTGTTGTCTATATTATTAATTGTATGTTAGTGCTTTTTACTGCGTTTGCATCGCTTTTTGCTGGGTATTTAATTTAAAAACGTTCTTAAAAAATGATACGTTAATTTAATTAATTTAACTAGGATTTTTTTCTCTGTATATCTATTTTAGTTTTGTCAAAATTAATCATGATTTTTTTTAAGAATAATATATATATTTTTTTGATTTTTTAAAATTTGTCAGTTTTTATTTATAAATACCCTACGGGAAATGGACCAGTCACAGAGTTGGTCACGTTACCGGAACTTTGTTACAGAAACCGATCCTCTAGTTGATTCTCTTATATAAAAATAACCGGTAAATTTAACATGGGCTTGTCATAGAAGGTGGTAATTTCAACCTTTTAAGCTTCATGCGATATATCGCTGACCTTGTTTAGGGTACCATATTACTGCATTGGTGTAAGTGAATGCGCAACAGGTTAGAATTATGTTATACATAACTAGCCTCATGTTAGACCCCTGCGGGAAATGAAACAATCCCAGGAGACATCACAATGAACCGGTCACGGGACCAGTATTTTTTTATATGAAAAGGACCGGTCCCTTTAACCGGGGGGAGGGGGGGTTGTTAATTGCCCTCTGAGACGTGTCACAGGACTGGTCTAAAAAAACATATCACACAACAAACCCCAAAGAACATATCACAGAACCAACGCAAAAGAACATGTCATGACTGTACATGCGCGAGATGTTAAATCTTAGAACAGTTTTTGCGCGCCATTTGATATAGAGCTGGCCAAATTGTTGAAGTGTTAAATGCTATGGGAACACCGAAGGAGAACCCTCATTGTTTTTGGTTTCCTAAATCAGTGTTGTCGTCGCTGGTAATCGAATGTGCAACCTTCTGTGTAACTGTCCAACGCGCTCATCATTTTTCAACATGGATGGTAACCGAAGCGATGCGATGGTTATCGGAAAGGGTAACGCTGTTTTATATTATTTCGGTAACGGTATATTAAGGTTAACGATATTTTAGTTACATCGGTAGGAGTATTTTGCGGGTAACGGTTTTTTAATTATTTCGGTAACAGTATTTTAGCGATAACGGTGTCTTAGATATTTCGGGTAACGATATTTTAGTTATTTCGGTAACGGTATTTTAAGGGTAACGATTTTTCATTTATTTCGGTAACGATATTTTAAGAGTAACGATATTTAAGGTATTTTGGTAACGATATTTTTCGGGTAAGAGTATTTAAGCGATAACGGTTTTTTATTTATTTCGGGAACGGTAAAACTTTTTCTTTCCGTAACGGTATTTTATTTATTTTGTTGGTAATTCAATTTTAACGATAACAGTTTTAAGTTATTTCGGTAACGGTATTTTAGGGGTAAAGGTAGTCAGTTGAAAGGATTTTTAATCGATAACAGTATTACAGCGGTATTCCCTGTCAAACCTGTTTTTTAATTTAATCAATTACATAATTAATTGATTATTCCTTTGGTATTCAACAAAATTTTTAATTAGAGAAATTTAGAATCGGTTTACTTAGTCCCGTTTCACACAGAGCAACTTTTGTCGCGACGATTCTTGTCAATTCTCTTTTAAAGTTGCCTCTTATTTCACACAGAGAAACTGTTTTCGGCAACTTTCGTCTACATTTGGTTTAAAATGAATGAAAAAAAAACGAAGAATTAAAAAACAAAACGTGTTGCGGAGAACAAACAACTCCGTACTAACCCCCACTCTTCTTTCCGCTCTTTTTTACAAAGTCAAGAGTTGCGCGACAAATGTTGCTCTATATAAAATGGGACTTACAAATAAATTTACAAATAAATAGATTTTTTTGCTTTGTCAAACTCACCTCAGCTCCCAATGGTTCAATTTGTTGTACACTTCCCTTTAAATAACCCATTAAACTTAAACGTCTCTCTTGGCGACTGACAAACAGTTGATATAATTCATGACCATGTAATACGAAGATACATATGTTGTTGCACCACCTCCTGCATTACATGAATATTACGATCATATTGCAATTCAATATCCATAAATGGCAATAAAAATTTCATATTTTCATTGGGCTTGTCAGTCGCAGTGGTTAAATTTGTTATCGCAGGTGGACATTTTGGTAATTGCGGCAATGCTGATGGATTGAATGGACGAAATTGTACGAATTCTGCATGATTCTGAAATTGTTGTAAATCGATTTTTTTATTATCTAGTCTTTTTTTTTTAATTGCACTTACTGTTTTAATCAAAAATATTATAAATATTTTATAAATTATCATGTTTTTAATATGTATATTTTTTTTAATATTAATAATATTTTAAAATCATGTGGATTTTCTCTATTCTCTTCTTTATCTTCTCCTCATTCGTTTTGTTAAAAAGAATAATCCAATTAATATAGAAAAATCTATAGTAAATTGAAGTAATGGTTTATTTTATAAAATGTAGCAAATATACAACACACAGTGCTTACACATTTGAGTAGGGACATTAAAATATTTTTCTTCATGAGCTTACCACAATTAAAGGAGAAACTACAAATAAATTAAAATCTATATTAACAAAATATATTTTTTTACAAAAATATTGAAGATACGAGGGCGGATCAATAAGTCCGTGACTCTTTGAATGAAACACAGTTTTTGTTGCAAACAAAATTTATTTTTCAACATAATCTCCTTTTAGCTCAATACACTTAGTCCAACGTGTCTCCAATTTTTGTATCCCTTTCAAAAAAATAGGATTTTTCGAGGTCCATAAAATAGGCATTTGAAAGATCAATTATTTAATCGTTGGAACTAAATCTCTTTCCACCGAGCCATTTCTTTAGGTTTGGAAATCGAAAATAGTTACTGGGGGCTAAATCCGGAGAATATGGCGGATGAGGTACCAATTCGTAGCCCAATTCATGGAATTTTCCCATTCAGACTACACACGTAACACGATTACGTTTATGGTCAATTGAGAGCAAACCCGGCACCCATCTTGCAGACAGCTTCCTAAAATCCAACTGATCATTTAAAATCGAAACCACACTGCCATATGAAATGCCTATGGTATCAACAATCTTACACACTTTTACTCTTCCATCGGCCAACACCATATCGTGGATTTTTTCGACATTTTCGGGTGTATTGTACTCAATTGGCCGTACAGAACGTTCAGCGTCATTTGTACTTGTGCGACCACAACGAAAGTCAGTTAACCACTTTTTTGAAATCGATGGTGTAGAGTCCCCATAGTATTTATCAAGTTTTTACTTGGTTTGATTGACGGTTTTTTCGCAAAAAATAATGTTTAATGAGCACTCGAAATTCAGTTTTTTCCATTTTTTAAAAAATCCACGAGGTTGTATGTTTTGAACAGCTGTTAAACGCAAAGTAAATGACAGAACTTGCTCAAAATTTGACAGTAGACTATTAACAGGTGGTACTTGATGGCAGCAGTGTTGCATTTCACATACCAACAAGGGAAGTTCGAAAAGTCACTGACTTATTGGTCCGCCCTCGTATGCATGAACCTCCATTATTGGGGAATATTTCAACAAAAAAAAGTTTGCAATTATTAATACAAATAAATTACAATTTAGAACATATTTATTCGATGTTTCAAATTGCTTCAAAAGTCAATGCCTTAAAATTAAGGAACAGAATTTAAATATAATTTTTAGAGAAAATGTTGAAATTCGGTTAAAAAATTTCAGTATCAAAATATTTTTTAATGCTTACCAGTCCACCCTATTGTGTGACATGAATTATATTTGAAATTTCGGGTTAAACCTCTTGACAACTTTGTCCACACTGAAGAAATTTATCAGTAGCTAAGTTAGATAAAAGTTCAGTGAACAAAAAAAAAATTTTTTTTAAATAACTGCCCCAACAATACGGACCAGACAACGGATTTTAAGGAACATCGAAACTGATTCGAATCTATTGAAATAGCGTCAATGATGGACCTTTTACGGACCGATATATCAGATGAAAGACGGAGCTGTCCGTTTAAAGTCCGTCAATGACGGGCCGTTTACGGATCCGTATTCGTACCGTTTTTTTTCAACAAAAAACGGATTTGTGTAAATGCCTATTTTTTTAATCTTTAATAGCAAATTTAATTTTTCCTAAAAATTATTTACAAAGATATTTAAAATAAAATAACAAAACTTTTACGAACTAAATACAACAAATACCAAAAAAAAAAAAAAATACAAACAAATACCATTTTTATGTCCAGCACAATTTGCATCCATCAATCACTGCGGTGGTGGCCCATTAAAAATCATGAAAAAATAAAACAAAAATTTAATTTTGGTTTAAATAGTGGTATTTACGATATGATGTAGCACACAATGTAAATTTTCAATTTTTTTTCACAAATTCTATTTATTATAAACTGTCAGGCAATATTTTTATGTGAAAATCTGCATAAATTTGCGCACATCATCGTAAAACTTGTTTTAAATTTCAATAACTCAAATGTTTACCTCATGGATATTTAAGTATTCGGTTTTGATAAGTAAACAAATCAAAAAGCAACGGAAGAAAAACTGTTGAAAAACGGTTTTTCGTATTTGACGGTATAGAAACGTATTGTTTTCGAAAATTCAATTATACGGTATATTAATGTTCCGTTTACCTACAAGTTTTGACAGATACGTATTTTCGGACCGTAAACGTACAGTAGAAGTCAGATTCATGAATCCGTATGTGTCGAAAAGTCTGTAAAAATGTTTCTTGAGTGAAATAATTATTTTCAACTTTCCGATAAACAGATGTTTCTGTGCAGTTATTTTAACTGTCAAAAACAACTAACAAAAGCAGGAAACTTACAATGTCGTAAAAATACCAAACAATATTTAACTACAAAAATTTATAAACAACTGGCAAAACTGGTAAAAAAAAGTATAATTTTACAGTTAATTCGGTATTATAAAAATACATTTTAATATAAAAAAATAAGATTTTTCTTTTAATTACAGAAAAAATGTGTAATTACTTTAAATTTAAAGTCAAAACGTTAATGGAGACATAATAAATTTTCAAATTTTATTTGAGAATATGTCAATAACAACAAATATAAACTAAACAAGAATTTTTAAAACTTCAACATAGTTTATTATTTTTAAAATCACTTAATTAAACTTAGTTTGTTTCCTTTTTAATTTAAATATGTTTGTAATTATTTTTAAAATGCGAAAAAAAATTTAAAGGCATATTAATATTAAATCTATGGATTTTTATCAAGAGATTACTTTAATTTTATAATTTCATCAAGGGATTACTTTAATTTCATCAAGGAATTACTTTAATTTTAAGTTAATTATAACATTTTTTTTTACTGTTCATTATTGAACCCCAAAATATGTATTTTATTTTTTTTTCTTCAAATTTTCGATTTTAATTTGAATGGAATTTTAAAATCAAAAAATACTGACAATTTTGTACTTCCGAGAATTAACAAAAAAAATTTATTACGGAAGAATTAAAGACTAGTTTAACTAATATTATAAGCGGAAAAGCTGATCACTTACGATACAAACCGAAATTTGACTTTAACTGGATTGACTTGAACTGAATTTTGCTCAGTGTATACTACGAGTATCTGACCTAGTTTGGGTATCTTCCCCTGAAAATGTTTTGATATTATTTTTTCAATAACAATTTTTTAATTTTTTCATTCAAATTCAATTTGGCAAGAAGCAAAATTTTCAATAAATTTATAAAAACTAAATTAATAATATATTCAGAATTAATTTTCAATAAACTAACTAAATTTTAAGTTATTAAGTTAATTTATGTAAAAACTCAGTAAAAAAAATAAGATAAAATGAATCGTTTAGATTTAACAAAAATGGTTAATAAAAATATACGCAATCAAAAAGAAACAAATTTCTTTAATGCCACTCAAATCAATACGAAAGATTTGTATGATTATAAGAGATATAAAGCTAAACTCACAGAAGATCACATTAATATAGCTGCACAAATTAATAATATAGTGACTCACGTACATAGACAACTAAAAAGTAAGTTTATTTAAAAACTAAGCCGATATACCTGGCAAAATCTAAATTGAAGTTTTACCTTTTAGATCGTAAACCTTCTGCTACGAAACACTCTACAAAATTCGTTATGTTAAAGGAAAATTCCATTGTAAAATTTCCAGAAAGGAAAGAAAAAGTTAGGGAGAATAAAGATAATATAGCCCAAAAAAAAACACAAAGAGAATAAAAAAAGACTAATTATTGTTGACAACGCTGACAACATAAATATCAGTATACCTCGTATGAAAGCTCTGTGTAATCGTAAAAATCAAAATCAGGCGATGTCAGCACCCTCAAATCCTAAGAGTTTGGAAAATCATAAGCGAATTCAAGAGGTGCTTCAACAAAAAGTTTTATTGGAAAAAATGTTACAAGATCACAAACAGTTGCAACATGATCGCCAGACTATTGCACAGGAAATCTTTATGATGCGTAGTTATTTAGATAATATACGAGGACGTTTAAATTTTTCCCTTAAGAAATTGGATAATAATAAGACATATTGTGAATGTCACGGACTGACGAGTTGTAAATCCTGTCGAAAGAGTGTTTAGTGTAAACAGTTTAAGTTATGGCCAACGAATTTGGTGGCAATAAAATTCTGGCGATTAGGGCAACCATCTTCATAATATCCCTTATTATCCTAGCATCCTCATATGATAACAGAATTTCAAGAACTGATGTATTTGGATCCGAATTGATACTACAGACCAGTAAAAAACATATGATAGAATAAAAATTTGCCTTCAAACACAAATAAAAAAAATAGTTGTCCTTTCAGGGTTGCACAATTTGATTTCAAAAGTTCAATACTTTAATTTTTTTAAAAAGAATAAAAATGTTTATTTAAAATTTAATTTTAGTATTTTTTTAAATCAAATTAAAAAATTTAATTTTTAAAGTTTGTTTGGCAATAATAATAAATAATCCATAATAAAAAATCCAGAAATATTTTATTTCAGAAGAATATGGGTTAAATTAAAAAATAATAAAAGCCAATATTCAATTTTATAATTTATTATAATATTCCACATAAATATTATTACGTTTCACAAAATTTTATTTTTCGATTTGTCCGGTATCGAACTAGAGCATTCACTCTTATTATACCACAACTACTTTTATTTTTTTTTGTTGGCTATATTCGCCATTTAACCATTTGAATATTTTATTTAAAATGAAAAATATATTTTTCGGAATACTAGGTTGTATCTCTACCCACTGCACCACATAAAGAAATATGTTGTATATTAGTATATCGTATATTAAAATAAAAAAAAGAATGCATAAAGAAGTCAAAATATGCCCTAAAAGACACAAAAATGTTCTAAAAATGTAGAAATATGCCCTAAAAATATGATTTTACCTCTAAATAAGCTCTTAATACTGAAATATGCAAAAATATGCTCTCAAAGATAAAATATGCTAAAATATGCCCTAACAAATCGACTACAAATATTTGTAGTTTATTGCAACAACAATCTTTATTGAAAATCGTAATTATTTAAAAAATAAACCATCCAAAAATTTAAAAGTTATTACGAGGGCGGATCAATTAGTCCGTGACTTTTCGAACTTCCCTCGTAGTTATATGAAATGCAACACTGCTCCCATCAAGGACCACCTGTTAATAAACTATTGTGAAATTTTGAACAAGTTCCGTCATTTACTTTGCGCTTAACAGCTGTTCAAAACATACAACCTCGTGGATTTTTTCAAAAATGGAAAAAAGTTAATTTCAAGTGCTCATTAAACATTATTTTTTGCGAAAAAAAAACCGTCAGTCAAACCAGGGAAAAGCTTTATAAATACTATTGGGGCTCTGCACCATCGATTTCAAAAAAGTTTACTGACTTACGTTGGGGTCGCACAAGTACAAATGACGCTGAACGTTCTGGACGGCCAATTGAGGACAATACACCCGAAAATGTCGAAAAAGTCCACGATATGGTGGTAGCCTATCGAAGAGTAAAAGTGCTTGAGATTGTTGATGACATAGGCATTTCATATGGCAGTGTGATTTCGATTTTAAATGATCAGTTGAATTTAAGAAAGCTGTCTGCAAGATTGTTGCCGGGTTTGCTCTCAATCGGCCATAAACGTAATCGTGTGACAACTTCAAAGGATTGGCAAAATTCCATGAATTGGGCTACGAATTTGGGTACATCATCCGCCATATTTTCCGGACTTAGCCCCCAGTGACAATTTCCTATTTCCAAACCTAAAGAAATGGCTCGGTGGAAGGGATACTAAAATTGGAGAAACGTTGGACTAAATGTATTGAGCCAAAAGGAGATTATGTTGAAAAATTTAATTTTTTTTTGCAAAAAAACTGTGTTTGATTCAAAAAGTCACGGACTTATTGATCCGCCCTCGTATGATGTCATTTTTTAAACATTTCCCTGTTCTTTTTTTCTACTTATTGTTTTAATCAAAAAGAAGAAAAGAAAAAAAAAGAGTTATAAAAAAAATAAAAATGCGAAAGCCAAACACGAAAGAGTCCGGAAGAGACATATAACCAAATAAAAAAAAATTATATATTTTTTTACTTAATATGGAAAAATTTACAGTTTTCCGTAACACATTTTAAAAACTAAAGTTCCTATTGTGTTGCATTCCTTTTTTTTCGTTGTAGTTGTTATGTTTATCTTATTTTTTTAATACGCAAATTTTATGTGTATATTAAATTGAATTGTTATGATTTTTCAATAAAAAATAGTTTTTTGTTTTAAAAAATATATAATTTCTGCATATTTCTGTTGAAAGTTGAAAGATTTTGTTTAAAATTGTTTAATTAATTTGATATTAATATAAGGTGATCGATTATTCGAAATTTTTTAAATATTAATTTTTAAATTTTTTGGAAAAGGTTAAATTTTTAAAAAAACCGGATGTAAAAATTATATTTACATTTCATCTAAAAACAATCGAAAAAACACTCCATTAAGCACAGACAATTTTTAAGACTCAGATATATTTTCTTCATTTTTCCTAACATATTATGGTGTAATCGAAATTTGAATAATTTTAGGGTCTTAAACAGCCTTTTGTATTTTTAGATGGGTAAAGGAATAACAATCATGTTTATAAATCATTGAAAAATCTTATTATGAGCGCTCCGAAGTTGCCGGTTGGAAACACACACATTTATAATATTTCATTTCAACAATTTATTTTTCAGTTCAATACAAATTTTAAAGATCAGTATGATCGTAGTATTATTTTATGAGTCAAAAATGGTACTTTTTATAAAAGATTCTTTTATATACTCCTCTCTTTAAACAGATCGAACTTGACCGACTTTATTCTTTTTTACATCAAAGATTTTTAATTTATTTTTCTTATTTTTTATTAAAAAATAAACAAAAAACATTATTAATACATAATATATAAAAATTAATATTTAATAATTACAACGTAAATTAAAACAAAAACATTTTAAATCCATATTTCCTCTTCAATAAACTGGATATCATCGGGGCCAACCATTAACATTTTATTTAAACAATTTGTGCAGCCACATATCTCCGCATCTTGCAAAAAATGGATGTCATCCGGCCCCACAGATATTAAAGTATGTATGCAGTCAATACAACAACAGCATTTATTAAAATTTTCATTTAATTCATTACTATAAAAAAAAAACAAAACATTAGTATTCAAAAAATTAAATATAATAATTTAAATTATAAGAAATAATAAATAATAAATCATTAACTACCTATATTGTGCATTATTATATATATGAGGAGGATATGGTAAAATATTTAAATTATATGTTGTATCATACAAATATGGATATGGATTGGAATTGAAAGGTATGTTGCAATAATATATGGTAGTGTAATAAGTGTCATTAAAATAAAAATCAATTTGATAACAGTAATACAAATTTTTTACAGAATTCATTTTACTATATTTTAAATTTTAAACAATTATATTAATATGTTTAAGCAAATAAAAATTAATAAACTTACTGCTTTTAAATATATTTATATTTATTTATTTATATGCGTATGTATCTTCTTTTAATATTATGGTTCAATTCGTCTAAAAAAAAGAAAAATATTATTTATATTTTTTTATTCAATTAAATTTTCCTAATTAATATTTTAAAAGTATATTTCTTACATTTTCTTTTTCAAATTCTCTTAACTTGCTTCTTTATTAAATTTGCTTCTTTAGTTTTTCTTGCTTTGTAGGTTTTTAATCTGCAAGGAAAAAAATAAAATAAAAAAAATATTATAAATATATTTATAACATCAACAAAAATAATTCAAAATATATTTTTTAATTTAAAATAAATTTCACAATTTTATTTTTTATCTGTGTGCAAAAAAACAATTAATTATCCAAAATTTTCACAAATTTTCACTATTATAAATGTCAAATTATTTTCATAAAATTTCCAAATATGTATTTTTTATCAATTTTCATATTCATAACATTTCATCCAAAATATCACAAATTTCACAAAAATTTAATTTTTTTCACATTTGACATTTGTAATATTTTACAAGAAAATTTTTAAGAATTTAGCATTTTTTGCAAATACATTATTTAACAAACACACTATTTTCACAAAAACACAATTTTTAAATTTTTTATTCAATTTTTTATTATATTATATTTTCTCCAAAATGTCACAATTTTCACAAAATTTTCATATAATTCACATTTATATTTTACAAAAAAAATTTTGAAAATTTTGCATTTTTTTGCAAATACATTTTGTACAAACACATATTTTTCCACAAAAACTAAATTTTCTATTATTTTTTTGCATATTTTTTATATATTTAACATTTATTTTCCAAAATGTCACAATTTTCACAAAATTTTATTTTATTTTATTTGACATTTATAACACAAAATTTTTGCATTTTTTAGCAAACACATATTTTTTAAACACATATTTTTTACACAAAACACATTTTTTTACACAAAACACAATTTTTTAAATTTTTTACTATTTTTTTTTATTTTTTTATTTTTAGCTTACCGTACACTTCTATTTCCAAATGGATACTGAAAAATTTTTCAATTTGAGCTTTCAATTATGAAGCACAGCCCAGCAAACAATTTGGATGGGGGCTTCCACATGATCAAAAATTCGTATATAAACTAATGTGCATACGCTGAATCGATTAGTATGATTCATTTTTTTCGCGGACGTCCCATTTCGAGTGGGCGTGACCGTAAAGTCAAAGGAGCACTCAGGCAATTATTCCTTTCCTTGAAGGGGATAGAAGAGAGATACAAGTTGGTGAATGATGAAGGTCTGCAAATATGGCAGAATTGTAATTATTTTTGAATAAGCTACAATTGTGCTAAAATTGTTGTTATTTAATGCAGAATCGCAAAAGCTAAAACAAAAAAATAATTTTATGTGGAATACATCTGCCTTACATAATCATATCTAACTATATAAGGGAAATATATTTATATATTGGACCATATATAATTATATATAGGTTTATTAGAATTTAATTTCATTAGACCACTTCCTGTTTTATCATTTTTAAATAATTTGCTGATAATGTTTACATATTTGTTGGCCCTTGTCCCTTTAATTTGTCCGTCTGATTTATAGTCTCTTTTGTGAGCATTTGTCTCCATTAAAATCTTTTTGTAAATCTCCAATTCTGTTTTATCATAATTTTTTGGAGTTTTATAAAACATTAACTGAACCAAACCTGGTGTTAGCAACCAATTTTGATTTCCTAGCATAATTTTATCATCACTCAACTTAATGTAGCTATTCCTAAATTTCCACTCACCATTCGAATTTTTGTGAGGACCATAAAGCGTTTCCAGTTCATTTTTTCGAGCTAAATGCGATAAATCGAGTGAGTTTATTATTGTATCGTTTGTAACATCAGCGGGGGATTCAGTTTGATAGTAAATATCATCATCATCATCATTTTCATCAATTGTTTTGCATTCATCACTCGTAAAATCTTTCTTTGGGGTACTTGTCCCCAGTTTCATTGGTAATTTTCTAAACGATAAACTCGTCTCATTTTCTATTTCATTTTTTATTTCATTTTTAATTTCTTCTTTTTCATCTTTAGAAATTCTCTTTTCTTTAGAAGAATTATTTATAAATTCTTTCAACGGGTTAGTTATGGGCTTAAATGTTTTTTGTAGTCTTTCATGAGTATTATCTTCACCCATTTTTATGCTTCGAAATTTCTTCTTCAAAGCATTTCTTACCTTGATCAGTTCCTCCAACACTTCAGTCATATCAGACCAGGAATAGATCAGAAACAGACCAGGAACAGATCAGCAACAGACCAGGAACAGATCAGAAACAGACCAGGAACAGATCAGGAATAGATCAGAAACAGATCAGGAACAGATCAGAAACAGATCAGAAACAGACCAGGAACAGATCAGCAACAGATCAGCAACAGACCAGGAACAGATCAGAAACAGACCAGGAACAGATCAGAATAGATCAGGAATAGATCAGAAACAGACCAGGAATAGATCAGGAATAGATCAGAAACAGACCAGGAATAGATCAGAAAATGGAACAGATCAGGAATATTCTGATAAAATGTAGCAAGCTTATTTGGAATCAGCTGAATTCATAAAAGGATGTAATTATTTAAATGTTTTTAATTTGTTAATCCTATCGATTCAAGAGGTCAAACTTTACTAATATCATCATATTATTCCAACATCCTTATATTTCAATGAAAACATTAAATGTCTTTCTATATCGACCAGCATTTAAGTTATCATCTTTACATATTGTTAAAAATCCATAGTTTTCTCTCCAACATTCTTGACATATTTTACGAAATTGTTCAAAGGACATATCCGTTCCAACATGATCACTATAGACGTGTTTCATATTCATTTCATCCTGCTTAAACATTATAATCATATTGGCATTACTTCGTATCAAATGTTTAGGTATTCGGGTATAAGTTTGACACAAGTAAAATGAATCCACATTTTTGTGACGACCCATACAAAAGTATGCACGTATATTATTTTGATTTTCACATGCAACGTCATCAAATATAATTATTGAGTTATTTTTAGCTTCATCTGGTGGAATAACACTTTCATTGTTAGAAAATGTAAAATAACCCATTCCTTTAATCGTTGATACGAGTTTATTTAAGTACTCATATTTAGGTTGAAATAATGATTTCGAATATAAATAGATGTTTTCGAATTTTAATCCATTAGGACTTTCAATCAAACTATTCATTACATTAGTCTTTCCACAGTTCGAAGGTCCCACTATAAGTGCTCTTATAGAATTTGGCAATAGAGAACTGTGTTTTCTTCTCATATCTGTACTTGTTGAGGAATCAACATTCCTAACAACTATATTTTTATGTTGTTTGGTCAACCGCATTTTAACAACTAAAACCAAAGTTTTAAATTTCTCTTTTAATTAGTTTCCAGATTATATAAATAGGTCTAACAATATCATAGAATTATCAATCATATGCATTCTGTCACTGGGAGTGGATTAGTAGATAGAATAATAAATTCTCTACCTTTTGAACTTCATTTACCGGGTTATGAATTTTGTGGACCAGGTACTAAGCTAGAAAAACGTTTAAAGAGGGGTGATAAGGGGATAAATCCGTTGGATGCTGCTTGCAGAGAGCACGATATTGCTTACTCTCAAAATAAGGAAATCAGTAAGCGACACCAAGCAGATAAAATACTTGAAAATCGAGCCTGGGAACGCGTTTTATCGAAAGACAGCAGTATATATTAACTTTTTTACTTGGGTAAAAAAATGGTTCCGTGTAAGCCATATATAATTATATATAGTGTTATATATAACTTTATATGATATAATATATACCATATCTTATCATATAAAACATATCTAACTTTATAAAGATCAATATATAACTAGATATGGGTTATATTGTGGTCACCCCGACCTATAATTGTTCTCCGCTTTTTAAACCGGGGGCTCTCAATTCTTTATCTTTTGCTTTATTTTCTTTATTATTTGTTTTCCTAATGGTATCACAATGGATCCTATAGGTCTCCGAGTGGTAGTGTACTTCATTATGTTGCACAACCCTAATAATCTATCTATCTATATATGGCACAATATAAAGTAATTAAAAAAAATAATATAATATATGAATATATATGGTAATGCATACTGACATATGTAAATATATATGACTAGCGAGCAAAGCCCGCTTTGTTGTTAGCGTAGGAAATGGTTGCCTGGCTAAAGCCCGGGATTACGGAGTTCCCAGATAATTACCCGGAGTCCCCGATTTTCATCATGTCCCATATCAAAATTCTAATATGTACCTCAATAATGAGTTAGTCCATACTCCAGGTAAGACATATTTCAAATTTCAGATTTTTTCCCTTTGACCCCCATTTTTAACATGCACCTGGCTAAAATTCTAAAATATAGCTGATCAATGAGTTAGCACATACTCCAGTTAACACATATTTAAAATTTCAGCTTTCTGGCTAAATCGGTGGAAGCAGCTCGTTAAGTAGGAGACTGTTCCTCGTACAAATTTTAAAAAATCCGACCTAGGTGACTGTCTACACCGGAGGAGGAACCTATGCACCAAATTGCAACTTCCCAGCTCCAGCGGTTTTGTCAGGATGTCAAGGGTGAGAATTTTTCCCACAGGAAGAACCTACATACCAAATTTCAGCGTCCCATATCCTGAGCTTTGGGCTGGGCGATGTAGAATGAAATAAATAAATAAATATTTACACATCTTTACATTTACAAATTTGCATATTTTCCCATTTGCACATTTACCCATTTGCACATTAGCACATGTGCATATTAACACATTTGCATATGTGCACATTTACATTACCATCTATCCATCAAACCATCGATCCATCAAACCATCAATCTATCAAATCATCAATCCATCAAGCAATCAAATTTTCACTTTTGAACATTTGCACTTCGCACATTTTCACATTAGCACTTTTACACTTTTTACATTGGAGAAGGAATCTATGTACCAAATTTAAACTTCCCAGCTCAGGCGGTTTTGCCAGGCAGTCAAGGGGGAGAATTTTCGCTTTTCTGCCCCTCCGCGTTAGATTCTCCAAAAGTCACGACTAACCTGTTATCTACACTGAAGGAGGAACCTGTATACCAAATTTTAACTTTAAAGTTTCAGCGGTTTGGGCAGGCCGTTCGGGGGGCGACTTTTTCCCTTATTGCACCTCCCAGTAGGAATTTCCAGAAATCCAACTTGGGTTCATGTCAACGCTGGAGTGGGAACCTATATACTAAATTTTATCTTCACAGCTCTAGCGGTTTTGGCAAGTCGTCAAAGGTGAGAATTTTCCTCTTTTTTGCCCTCCCCGTTGGATTTTCGAAAATTGACATCTTAGCTGTTATCTACACTGCAGGCTCCTGCATACCAAATTTTGAACTTTCTTAGTGAGTTAGTCAGTCAGTCAGTAATGTTATTCCTTTATATATAGAGATAATATATTATTAGATTATGCCAGTTATGATTACATTTAAACTTTTTTACTCGGATATCTACCCGACCAAGGTATCGTTTTGAAGCTGAAAAATTATAGTTTCTAAAAAAAATATTTAAAATTACTTAGTTCATATGTTATATCTGAAAAATAACATTTTTACGGACTCTCCGACACGTACGGATTCATGAATCTGGCTTCTACTGAAGGTTTACAGTCCGTAAATACGTATCCGTCAAAGGTTGTACGTTATTGGAACATTAACGGACCGTATAATTGAATTTTCAAAAACTAAACGTTTTTACTACGTTTTGGTGTATCCGTTTCTGTACCGTCAAATACAGACATCCCCGATTTTCATCAGTTTTTCTTTCGTTGCTTTTGAATTCGTTTTCGAATAATTAAAAAATGTCTGTGATCATTATACGGATCGCTCGCTAAAAATTAGAGTAAGCGAAGATAAATTAAAGTGACATCTATGAGGTAAATATTTATAAAATTTAAAACAGGTTTTACGGTGATTTGTCAAAATTTATTCCGGTTTGCAAATAAAATTATTGTCTGACAGTCAATAATAGATTTTGTAAAAAATGTGCAAATTTGCATTGTGTGTTACATCATTTCATAAACACCACCAATTAAACCTAAATTAAAATTTTGTTTTATTTTGTCATGATTTTCAACGGGCCGTAACGGACAGTGATGAATAGAGATGATCGTTGTGCTGGAGATGAAGATATAATTTAATTAAATTTAATATATTTAAAAAAATAATATTTAATATCTTCCCAACAAACAATACGTTCCGTTTACGTACCAACGGAATCCAACTCCGTTAAGGAACATCGAAACTGATTCGAATCCGTTGAAATACCGTCAATGACGGACTGTTTACGGAGTTATCTGTTGAAAGTCCGTCAATGACGGATCGTTTACGGATCCGTATTCCCTCCGTATTGGTACCGTTTTTTCAACAAAAAACGGATTTGTGTAAATATCTATTATTTTGATTTTTGATAGCAAATTTAATTTTTTTTGTTTTAAATTTATTTACAAATATATTTTAATTCATTTTTTTACAAGCTTAATACAACAAATACGAAATAAAATTACAAACAAATATCATATTTATCTCCAGCACAATTAGCATCCACCAATTACTGCGATTGCGGCCCATTAAAAATCATGAAAAAAATAAATCAAAAATCTAATTTTGGTTCAAATGGTGGTACTTACGACATGATGTAGAACACAATGCAAATTTGCAAATTTTTTCACAAAAGCTATTATAAACTTTCAGGCAATATTTTTATTTGCAAATCTACATAAATTTCCACACATCGTAAAACTTGTTTTAAATTTGATAAATATTTACCTCATGGATATTTCAGTATTCTTTTTTGATAACTAAACAAATCCAAAAGCAACGGAAGAAAAAATGATGAAAAACAGTGGACCGTATTTGACGGTACAGAAACGGATACACCAAAACGGGGTCAAAACGTATTGTTTTCGAATTTTCAATTATACGGTCCGCTAATGTTCCGTTTACGTACAAGCTTTGACGGATACGTATTTTCGGACCGTAAACGTACAGTAGAAGCCGGATTCATGAATCCGTACGTATCGGAGGTCCGTAAAAATGTTTCTTGGGTTTATAAATAAGTTTAAAGAAAATAAAATTTGTTATTTAAAATTAAAAAATTTATGCATTTACACAAATCCGTTTTTGTTGAAAAAAAACCCGCACGAATACGGACCATATACTTATCCGCAAACGGTCCTTCATGGACGGACTTTCACCGGACAACTCCGTTTTTCACACGACATATCGGCCCGTAAACCGTCCGTCATTCAACGTATTTCAACGGGTTCTAATCCGGAAAAATTTTAACGTTGTAAAGTGTTTGTATCCGCCATATAGACCATTGTATTACTAATTGTATTAAAATTAATTACTAAAGATAGTACTTTTCGTTAGTTGTTTTCTTAAATAACTGTCATTATAGTTGTTTTGTATTTTTCCACAGAAAAGCTATTGCAATTACTGTCATGTATAAACTGTCAAAATTGTTTGTATCGTAAAGTAGATTTATGATAACGCACAAAAGAATAATTTTACATTTTTAGTAAGACCTTTTCAAAACTAAAAACTGAATAAATTTAATATATTGGAAATGATTAAATTGAAATATCGATTTTATTGAAATTTTATAAATATATTTTTATTTTATTTATTAAGATTAAGGTGATCGAGCGCCCTTGTATGACAAATGCAAATTAAAATCTCTTGCCTGAAAATATGCTACTCGAGGGCCACTGACATAAGTTTTCCAATAATGTGCATATCAAACGTATTAATTGAAGAAGTTTAAAAAGGGGACAAAAAATGCTCCTTTGACTTTACGGTCACGCCCACTCAAAATGGGACGTCCGCGGAAAAAATTAATCGTACTAATCTATTCAGCGTATGCACTTTAGTTTATATACGAATTTTTGTTTATGTGGAAACCCCCATCCAAATTGTTTGCTGGGCTGTGCTTCATAATTGAAAGCTCAAATTGAAAAATTTTTCAGTATCCATTTGGAAATAGAAGTGTACGGTAAGCTAAAAATAAAAAAATTAAAAAAATTAAAAAATTTAAGAAATTGTGTTTTGTGTAAAAAAATGTGTTTTGTGTAAAAAATATGTGTTTAAAAAATATGTGTTTGCAAAAAAATGCAAAATTTTTTGGTGTTATAAATGTCAAATAAAAAAATTAAAATTTTGTGAAAATTGTGACATTTTGGAAAAAAATGTTAAATATATAAAAAATATGCAAAAAAATAATAAAAAATTTAGTTTTTGTGGAAAAATATGTGTTTGTACAAAATGTATTTGCAAAAAAAATGCAAAATTTTCAAATTTTTTTTGTAAAATATAAATGTCAAATGTGAAAAATATGAAAATTTTGTAAAAATTGTGACATTTTGGAGAAAATATGATATATAATAAAAAATTTAATAAAAAATTTAAAAATTGTGTTTTTGTGAAAATAGTGTGTTTGTTAAATAATGTATTTGCAAAAAATGCTAAATTTTTAAAAATTTTCTTGTAAAAAATTACAAATGTCAAATGTAAAAAAAAATAAAATTTTTGTGAAATTTATGATATTTTGGATGAAATGTTATGAATATGAAAATTAATAAAAAATATTTGGAAATTTTCTAAAAATTATTTGACATTTATAATAGTGAAAATTTGTGAAAATTTTGGAAAATTATTTTTTTTTTTTTGCAAACACAGATGAATAATAAAATTGTAAAATTTATTTTTAATTAAAAAATCTATTTTGAATTATTTTTGTTGATGTTATAAATATATTTATATTTTTTTTTTATTTTTGTCCTTGCAGATTTAAAACCTACAAAGCAAGAAAAACTAAAGAAGCAAATTTAATAAAGAAGCAAGTTTAGAGAATTTGAAAAAGAAAATGTAAGAAATATATTTTTAAAATGTTAATTATAAAAATTTAATTGAATAAAAAAATATAAATAATATTTTTCTTTTTTTTAGACGAATTGAACCATAATATATAAAGAAGATACATACGCATATAAATAAATAAATATAAATATATTTAAAAGCAGTAAGTTTATTAATTTTTATTTGCTTAAACATATTAATATAATTGTTTAAAATTTAGAATATAGTAAAATGAATTCTGTAAACAATTTGTATTACTGTTATGGAATTAATTTGTATTATAATGACACTTATTACACTACAATATATTATTGCAACATGCCTTTTAATTCCAATCCATATCCATATCCATATTTGTATGATACAACATATAATTTAAATATTTTACCATATCCTCCTCATATATATAATAATGCACAATATAGGTAGTTAATGATTTATTATTTATTATTTCTTATAATTTAAATTATTATATTTAATTTTTTGAATACTAATGTTTTGTTTTTTTTTTTTTTCATAGTAATGAATTAAATGAAAATTTTAATAAATGCTGTTGTTGTATTGACTGCATACATACTTTAATATCTGTGGGGCCGGATGACATCCATTTTTTGCAAGATGCGGAGATATGTGGCTGCACAAATTGTATAAATAAAATGTTAATGGTTGGCCCCGATGATATCCAGTTTATTGAAGAGGAAATATGGATTTAAAATGTTTTTGTTTTAATTTACGTTGTAATTATTAAATGTTAATTTTTATATATTATGTATTAATAATGTTTTTTGTTTATTTTTTAATAAAAAAAAGAAAAATTAATTAAAAATCTTTGATTTAAAAAAGAATAAAGTCGGTCAAGTTCGATCTGTTTAAAGAGAGGAGTATATAAAAGAATCTTTTATAAAAAAATACCATTTTCGACTCATAAAATAATACTACGATTATACTGATCTTTAAAATTTGTATTGAACTGAAAAATAAATTGTTGAAATAAAATATTATACATGTGTGTGTTTCCAACCGGCAACTTCGGAGCGCTCATAATAAGATTTTTCAATGATTTATAAGCATGATTATTATTCCTTTACCCATCTAAATATACAAAAGGCCGTTTAAGTCCCTAAAATTATTCAAATTTGGATTACACCATAATAGTAGGAAAAAGGGAGAAAATATATCTGAGTCAAAAAATTTTCTGTGCTTAATGGGGTGTTTTTTTCGATTTTTTTTAGATAAAATGTAAATTAAATTTTTACATCCGGTTTTTTTAAAAAATTTAACCTTTTCTGAAAAATTTAAAAATTAATTTTTAAAAAATGTCGAATAATCGATCACCTTATATTAATATCAAATTAATTAATCAATTTTAAACAAAAATCTTTCAATTTTGTTTAACAAAAACTTACTTTCTTTTTTCAGCTGCAGCCCATGTTATAGACGATTAGGAGGGTCCATTTTTAGGGAAAATATTTAGTAAAAATAAAATCTAATCATCAGGGAAACCGCAAAAACAGAAATATGCAGAAATTATAAATATTTTTAAACCAAAAACTATTTTTTATTAAAAAATCATAACAATTCAATTTAATATATAAAGTTTTGCGTATTAAAAAAATAAGATAAACATAACAACCGTAAACGAAAAAATAAAGGAATGCAACACAATAGGAACTTTTGTTTTTATGTAAAAGGTGTTACGAAAAACTGTAAATTTTTCCATATTTAGTAAAAAAAAAAAAAAAATATTTTTTTTATTTGGTTAGATGTCTCTTCCGGACTCTTTCGTGTTTGTCTTTCGCATTTTTATTTTATTATAACTCTTTTTTTTAAACGGTTTGAAAAATTTCATCATACGAGGGCGGACAATAAGTCCGTGACTTTATGAATGAAACATAGTTTTTTTGCAAAATAAAAATAAATTTTTCAAAATAATCTCCTTTTGGCTCAATACATTTAGTCCAACGTTTCTCCAATTTTAGTATCCCTTCCACCGAGCCATTTCTTTAGGTTTGGAAATAGGAAATTGTCACTGGGGGCTAAGTCCGGAAAATATGGCGGATGATGTACCCAAATTCGTAGCCCTATTCATGGAATTTTGCCAATCCTTTGAAGTTGTCACACGATTACGTTTATGGTCAATTGAGAGCAAACCCGGCACCCATCTTGCAGACAGCTTTCTTAAATTCAACTGGTCATTTAAAATCGAAATCACACTGCCATATGAAATGCCTATGGCATAAACAATCTCACGCACTTTTACTCTTCGATAGGCTAACACCATATCGTGGATTTTTTCGACATTTTCGGGTGTATTGTCCTCAATTGGCCGTCCAGAACGTTTAGCGTCATTTGTACTTGTGCGACCACAACGAAAGTCAGTAAACCACTCTTTTGAAATCGATGTTTCAGAGTCCCCATAGTATTTATGAAGCTTTTCCTTGGTTTGATTGACGGTTTTTTTTCGCAAAAAATAATGTTTACTGAGAACTCGAAATTTACTTTTTTCCATTTTTAAAAAAATCCACGAGGTTGTATGTTTTGAACAGCTGTCAAACGCAAAGTAAATGGCGGAACTTGCTCAAAATTTGACAGTAGTCTATTAACAGGTGGTACTTGATGGGAGCAGTGTTGCATATCATATAACTACGAGGGAAGTTCGAAAAGTCACGGACTTATTGATCCGCCCTCGTATTAGCTTTTAAATTTATGGACGGTTTATTTTATAAATAATTACGATTTTCAATAAAGGTTGTTGTTGCAATAAACTACAAATATTTGTAAGGGGAGCGCTAACAAATATTAGTTAATCGTATATTAAAATAAAAAAAGAATGCATAAAGTCAAAATATACCCTAAAAGACACAAATATGCTGTAAAAACTGCATATTGCAAATATGCAATATCATGTTTTTTTCTGTGCGTCGTATGGACCCTATGGATAAACTATTTAAGAATTCTGAAATCGATTTGTTAGAGCATATTTTAGCATATTTTATCTTTGAGAGCATATTTTTGCATATTTCAGCATTAAAAGCATATTTTGTGGTAAAAGCATATTTTAAGGGCATATTTCTACATTATTAGAGCATATTTGTGTCTGCCCTAAATATTATGCCCTAAATATTTTGACTTTATGCATTCTTTTTTTTATTTTTTTATTTTATAGTTTGGTTTTTGATTCTTTATTTAAAACCGAAGTCTACATAATACTTTTTAAATATACTTCAGTCAGTAACAGAAAATATATTGTGTGTAAATTAAATAGAATTGTGTTGATTTTTTAATAAAAACTATTTTTTTGTTTAAAAATATATATAACATTTTTTTATTTTTAGAGCATATTTTTTAAATTTTAAGGTAATATTTTTATATTTTTAGTGCATATTTTATGAGCATAAAACTGGGCATAACAATTGATATCAACGCAATACTAATGTTTTTAGTTGACAACAGTAATTAATCCCATGTATGATAAATGTACGAGACAATTTTAATGAACTTACTTCTTCTTAGCTACTTACTAACTGGGCCTTTACGTGACATATTTGTTATTCACCCTTATTCCAGTTGTCGTCATCGACACAAGACAATGTCGTCTTGGGATTTTTTTTTGAAATTGGTATTCCCGTTGTCGTTATCGAAAATAATTGATAACTGTCGACAAGTATTTGGTATTCTGTAAGAAAATGTGACGACGATATTGTCTTGAAACGACTCTGATTGTGTCGACACAATTTTTAGTAACAACTTGGGGAAAAGTAATGACTGAAAAAAAACGGAAAAAATGGGAAGAAATATCGAATTTATTAAATGCACTTGGCCCACCAAAAATAATGTGAGATGGATGGCAGCAGGTAAAGAAAGCATGATCATATAAAGTGCATTATAAAAATATAACAAAATTTATTTATAGGCTTGGCGAGACTTAAAATTTAAATTTAAAATGAAAATGGTAGCCAACAAAGCCGAGTGTAATGCTACAGGTGGCGAAAGATTCAAGTAATTTATATTGAGCCCGCTGAAGGAAGCTGTGGCAAATCTTCTACAGTTTCAGAAACAGCTGAACCCTAAGTTAAAGTCGTTTTCAACACTGAGCTGGTACGACACCTGGGCTAAAAATCTTAATGTAGCTGCCAATTTATTGTTTTGGAAATAAATGTGGACTTGATTCCGGTTTTCAAATTAGGTGCTATTGTTTCCATCTTTGAAGGCTGTTTTATTCAGCCAAAAGTAACTTTCAAACCTTTTAAAAAAATTAGAAGATTGACATTCTTTAAAGTAACAGACTTTGATTTTGCTGCTCACTTGTTATCCGGCAGATTAAAGATATTGGATTTCTGTATGAGAAGTCTTCTTTCCAATACTAGATTTTCTTTATTTTCTTCATCACTGGTATCAGAATTTAAATTACACATAAAAAACATTTTTTCGCAAAAATAATAAACAAAATAAATCTGCTGACTCAATTTTTAGAGATGTGTTTTTGTTTAAATCGATAAACTGTCGACGTCGTTACAACACTATTTTAGAATACCAATTTGGTGTCGAAGTGATGTCGACGTCGAAGCAAAGTGATGTTGACTCAAAAACGACGACGACATTGATAACGACAACTAGAATAAGGGTGATTGTTTCCCATATTTTAGTTAAATTTTAGCTGAACATTCAGTAATCGAGCCTTAATCTTATTACTTCACCAGGGATGAGAAAATAAGAATAATACAGCTTTTTAAAACATAATTATTTATTTACATTTATTTATTTAAATTACATAAATATATTACACTTTTTACACAATAGCCTTAATTAAATAACAATTATCTAAATTACAAAGTAAAAGTAAAGGTATACCATTTGAATTATGAGATATAACAAAATTATTATCTTTACCCGATAATTGTGATAATGGTACAGACATTTGTAAATTAGGAAAATAACCATAAGTTAAATGTAACCAACCTTGTATGTAAGAATATTTATAAATATTATAAAAATTTGAATCTTTATGGGATACAACTAACATATATTGATTACTTTCAAAGTAGAATATCACCAATTTATCGATTAATGATTTGAGAGTAATTATTTGAAATATTTGATAATTTGGTAGAGTTTGTAAAGTATAATCATATATAAATATACGATGACATTTACGACATGAAATAATCATTTGTTTTTGTGACGGTGTGCTAGACAATTCTACCATTTCAATTATATCATAATCACCATCAATAATTTGTTGTAATTTAAAGAGCTTAGTGGTGGTATTAAAATGATATATCGTTAAGCCGGGATGGTTATCGATAATACCATTTGTTATGATGGTAGTTAGTGATTCAAATTCATATAATTTTAATTTTTCTCCTATATTTTGTGTTAAATCTTGCCAATATTGTATGGTATTGTTGTTATCATCTATTTTAAATATTCTTACCTCATTACGTTTTAGTGATGGCAAATCTAAAGCATGTAGTAGAACATAATTTTGATTGTTATCTGTTTGCTTTAGTGTATAAATATTTTCTATATATCTTTTCATACCAAATACTTTGAGTAACTTATTTTTAATTATGGTAATTTTTGATTTTACTTTACGATATTTAAATTTACAATAATTTTCTACTTTTATCGATATTTTATTAGAGATCATTGATAAACGATTAGAGGTAATATTTTGTAAATAAATTTCTTGTAATTGAGAATTAAAAGATATTTTCAAATAGTACTTTTCACAGTAAGATACGCGTGATATTTCATAAAAAATTGTTTGATTTATGTTGGCATTTTTTGGATTTTCCCATTTTATAATAGAATTTAAATCATAATCTAAATAAAGTATTTGTTTTTGATTTTTTTCAATTGTTTGCTTTATATCTTTTAAGAACTCTTTAAATTCTTGGCGTTTTTCTTGGGATGATGTTTCAATATCTGAAAATGATCTTTGCTTGAAGTTAGAATTTAAATTTCTAACAACTTGCAAGCCCCGTTCAAATGTAGCTTTATCGATTTGTAAATTATCGAATTGATAGTTATGTTCCGATAGCAAGGAGTTACGATATAATTCCATTAAATCTTTATTATTTATACGCAAAATATGAGCTGGTCCAGCCAGTTCTAAAGACTTTTGTATAGTTTTATGACCGGTTATGGTTTGCAGATATGGACTATGTTTAAATATCAAGTTATCGATGTGTATATTATTGATATTTTGTAGTAAAGCCTCTTTTTGGATTATTAAATGTTCAAATGTTAAAGTACCAAATTGTTCTAAGGCAGGACCCTGTAAAGTTATACGATTATCTAGAAAATATTCTACACTCATATCATTGATATTTTTAATGTTAACTTCGTTATCGATATATAATTCATCTGCTGTTAGAGCAGGTAAAGCTGAATTTTGATCAATTTGATATATTAAAGAAGTATTTAAACCATTTATTAAACCTAGCACAGTTAAATGGCCTACAGATAAAGGTTTTAAAAATTTCAATGGACCCAGTAAAGGAGTTTTACTTGATAATCTATATAGGGAATTATTAAAACGTAAAATATCGATATTATTTATTAATCGGGTATTTAATACTTGTACTTTTAAACTTTCCACATACAGGGGTTTTAAAAATTCTTTCCTGCCTTTTATTATCTGTAAGATAGAAGAATTCTTTAATAAACCATCTCTATTAATAAAATTTATATCGATATCTGTGGGAAATTGCAAACGTGTTTGCATTTTTCTTATCAACGGTTTAGAAAATTTAACATTACCGGTTATTACTTGATTTTGATTAGATTTTACAGAATTTTGTATAAATATTTTAAAAGTTCACCCTGAGTATTATCATTTATCGATTTAGGCCATTTAACATTATTTAAAACGATTAAATTTTCCCCATGGTTTTGACACTAAAACCTGCAGTTGTTGTGTTAGATTTTTAAATTTTATACAATTATCTAAAATTCCTTTTAAGTCTCGGTTAATAATTAAATTTTCAACAATTATATCTCCTTTTATTTCAGTATGATTTTTCGATAAATCAATAAATTCTTTTACCTTTACATTATTAATCGATAACACATCTAAATTGCTAACATTTAAATTATCAAATGTATATGAACCCGTTATAAATTGGGGTTTAGATTTCATTAGTGTATTCTTAAAATATCCTCTAAATCGTAACCATTTATATCACTGCCATCAAAATCTTTTGTTATCGTTAAATCTTCATAAAAATATACATCACCTTCTAATTCCGCATCTTCATGTATGCGCACCAAATTGGCAACATAATCATTCCAATTAATATCATTAATTTGTTTCAATTCCAAAGGTTCCGCAAACAATATATTACCCTCAACTATTAAATCTTTGTGTAAAATCAACTGTTCATTTTTAATATTGATTTTTTTGAAAAACTCATCAAATGGTATAACCATTAATTTTATGAAATACAATATTAGAAGTTTCCAAAGTATGGGGAACATTTAAACGTTGCATATAATAATCATAATTTAATAAATCTTCTAAAGGTAAATTATTTAAATAAGAAGCCTGTAATTCATTGTCAACTATTGCTGGATTTTTAACTTCTATCTTATTGAATATTTTTGAATCTTGAAACTTTGAATTTTCCAATTGTGTTTTAAATACCAAGTCATCTACTGGCAATTTATTTAAAAATTCTGCATTTAAATCATCAACTATCAAAGGAGCTTCAAATATTTTTTTACCCGTAATATTTATACTATCACCTGGATGTATAAGATTTTCTTTAATTTCCACAATTTTAGATTTATAATCACGACATTTTCAGATTTCCTTTAACATGAGCATTCATAAAAACCAACAACATTGGCCTGGTACTATTAATATTATTATTCACCATCATGTGCTGTTGCGTCAAATGATCATTTAAATATTTAGTCTCCAGATAGGGGGCCGATACTTTGGCATTATTAAATATTATAGGAAATGTGAAATTCTATAAAGAAAAATATTTTAAATAAAAACTTTTATTATTATTTGTATGCTTGAGAAAGTTTGTTAGAATTTAAGACACTAAGATTAGAGAAGGTATACTTTTTCTTAAAAGTCTTTGCTGAGCTGAATCCGAAATGTTTCAAAATCTATGTTTCTTTGTTCAAAAATGTTCTGGAAAAAAATGTCTGAACATTTTTTATGGAGGCCAGTAAAATCGTTTAATTCGGCTTTAAGCTTATGTGATACTAGCTTTTAATTTAACTTTGTTAAACATTCGATATCAGTTAAGGTTACGGTTTTTGCCAAATAAGCATTACGGAGCTTCAAACGGTTTCGTTTTTCAATCTGAAACGAGCTTTAAGCGCGATATCCTAATAATGATAGCGGTTTCAGTTACACTTACGCTTTTTGTGAATAACGGCTGCGGTATTTAAAAACGATTTCTAATCAGTTAAGGTTTTATATCAATTACGGTTGCCGTCTCAGAAAATATGACACAAGATTAAAGGATTTTTCACAATAGTTCCTAACGGATTTCAATCTAAAAAAAAATTGCCACTGGAAAGTTTATATTTATATCGGGTTCATTTCAGTGTTGGCAGGCAATACTGCTAAAATACCGTTATCGATTCAAAACCTTTTCAACTGACTATGGTTATCACCAAAATACCGCTAGCGAAATAACTGAAAAATCGTTATCCTTAAATAAACTATCATACCGTTATCATTAAAATACCGTTACATAAATAGTTAAAAAACGGTCACCCGTGAAATATCGTTACCGAAATAGCTAAAATATCGTTACCCTTAAAATACCGTCACGTCATAACTTTATCGTTTCTGTTACCATCCATGGTTTATTCACCAGTCCGCTCAAAAATCCCCTAATGAATTTTATAAAATCGATATTTACACAGATCAGGATATTTCCGACGATTGCCATGAAAACAAAACATTTGACTTTTACAGTACCATTTGCCCGCTTCTTTTAAACTGAAAATATCTTTAAAAAATGTTTTCACTTAATTCAAATTTACCAACATTAAACGTAAGTACATTAACCCTTAATTGCACATTGTTCCATATATGGTACATGCCCTTTATCATCTGATAATCTAAACAATCAAACTGAAGAGTGATCCCCGTAGATTTCCTGCGGGAAAAAGGGGTCAGTTGGGAATTGGGACCTGTACCGTGGTAGATGAAAACTGGACCGGTTCTGAAGAAGCATATTACGAGATAGGTGAAAAGAGGACCGGTTACTAAAGTACCTATCACGTGACCGGTTTAAAAGTCGTGACATATTATATTAGACCAGTCGTGTGGCATGTCACAAAAGTCAATTGACCCCCTCCTAGGACAAGCTCATGTTAAAGTGACTGTTTCGTGAACGGTCACTATCATAATGAAGCGTTTACCTGACGTGTCCTTGGATAGATCCTTTTTCCGCAGGGTTAGTCTCCATAGCGGCGGCTGATCTCATGCATTGAACGGGTACGTAGGTACTGATTTTAAATATTTGTGGTTTTTGAAGGAGGCTTCTAAAAAATACCGCTATAAAAAAAAGGCCCAGTAGCCAATTTTTAATATTTGCAAATTAATGTCAGAATTGTCCAGAAATATTATTTGGAGAAACTTTAAACCACAGACTACCCAGATAGGAAACAGCTGATTGAATCAAAATAGATGACTAGAAAATAATAAAAGAAAATGTCAAAATTGCAGAGATACACAGAAAGGGATAGAAAAAAAAATGTACCGTACAGTTTATATGGAGTTTATTTTTTCTATCTCATTTTGCAAATCTGTGCAATTTCAAATGACATTGTTTGACATATCTTACTGGTATCCTGTCTGAGTAGTCCGTGCTTTAAACATAAAACGACATTGGAATCACTGTAATAATTTGAAAATGGAATCACCGTTATAATGTTTAATTTAAGCAAGAAATTGTCACAATTTTTTCTTTTTATAAGAATTAGAAAATTTACTCTAAAACACAGCGTTTTTCTTAACAAAACTTTTGCGGAAACTAATAAATTTTTCAATGTCTTTTTAAAAGGCGGGAGTAGCGAATTTTGATCCAATTTTAATTTATTGTGTTTTACATATTGAGCTGTTTTAAATGTTAAGCCCCTATAAGATCCGCTAAATTTTAATTACTTGAAACCCTGATGTTATGAAGCGATTTTTCGGATTCTGCATGACAAATATCTTCTGGAATAATCTCGAATCGCAAATCTTAAATTGCAAAAAAAAAGATCGATCTGAGTTTTTATATCTTACCTGTGGTTCCTGTTTTAGTAAATATTTTTCTTTAATTTCCTGCTCCTCAAATTCCATTTCTCCAATAATAATTTTAGTTTTATTACTTTCACGTTTTATATTATTAACGATTAACGAACCATTGATGACGACTTTGTTGGTATAAATCTGTTTGAATTCCATATCATCGGGATCGGTTGAAAAGCGTTCAAATTTATTATTGTTTGCGAGTAGAATATCGCCAGATATACTTAAATGATGCATTTTAACTGGAGCTGCAATGAAAATGTTTATGATTAGGAACGATATAAAATTGAAACAATAATGGAATTCACGGTACGTATTATTTAAAGTGAGCATCTTACTAATTTACAACAATAGAAACAGAGTGTGTATTTTAAAGAGAGATGTAATCACGGTTCTTTCTATTTAACTGTCCCCTAAAAGATAAACACATAAGAAAACCTATTCATAAACTAGCTAAGGGAAGCATGTAGAGAGTCTGATAGAACTAAGTCTTTTTTACTTACAATAAACAATTCTGTGTTGCCAGAAGGGAAGTTCAAATTTACAAATTACTTTCCTGGAAATTTTTGAGAATGTTGGAACTTTATATACAGGTTGGTTGAAAAGTTCCTACGCACTGCTAGCTCCAAACTTTTTTTTTCTCAAGCTGGTATAACTGTCCTTAGAACAAAAGCAAAGTTGCAAGTCATTCTGTCAATTATTTCTTTGTTTAGAAGCCATTTGAAATTGACGTGTCATTAATTTTTTTTAATATGGAAAAAATTGAATATCGTGCAGTCATTAGATTCTTTGTTTTGAAGGGTTTAAAAGCAAAGGAAGTTTATTAACAATTGTTAGAAGTGTATAAGGAGTCCTCACCTTCAAAACGCACCGTTGAATTTTGGGCTGGTGAATTTAAACGTGGTCGGACCAGCCTTGAAGACGATCCACGCGAAGGACGACCAAAAACTGCAACCACAGCAGAAATCATTGAGCAGGTACATAATATGGTTAGTGAAGATCCAAGTTTGACCAATTGTGAAATTGCTAATGCCATAGGCATCTCAGACGAACGAGTACTCCATATTTTACATGAAGAATTACGTATGAAAAAACTGTTTGGAAAGTTAGTGCCGCAACAAAAACTGAATCGAAAACAACTTACTCAGCGTAATTTGGAGCGTTTTAAGCCGAATAAAACCGACTTCTTGCTCGCTTTATAACTATGTATGAGACTTGGATCTACCACCATGATCCTAAATTGAAACAAAAACGTTTACAGTGGACTGAAGCTGGTTGTTCAGCTCCAAAGCAGGTGAAGTCACAACGATCAGCAAAGAAGGTTATGGCATCAGTTTTTTGGGATGCAAAAGGAATTTTGTTGATTGATTATCTTCAGAAAGGTAAAACAATCAACTCTGAATATTATTGCAGCCTTTTGGATCAGCTGGATGAAAAAATTCGTGAGAATTTAAAGAAGAAAAAATCATTTTTCATCAAGACAATGCACCTGCTCACAAAAGTGATGGCTAAATTCAAAGAATTAAAGTACGAATTGCTTGAACATCCACCGTATTCACCAGATTTGGCTCCCAGTGACTACTATCTATTCAGAAATCTCAAACAATTCCTTTGTGGAAAGCATTTTTCGTCGAATGAAGAGGCCATAGCAGCCGTAGACGGTTATTTTGCAGAGCTTCCGGAAAACCATTATAAGGATGGGATAAAATTATTGGAAGATCATTGGAACAAGTGTATTGAGCTTCTAGGAAATTATATTGAATAAAAAAATATATTTTATAACAAAAACAGTATTCTTTCATTTCGGGCGCAGGAACTTTTCAACCAACCTGTATATAGAAAAAAGAATCTTGTTATTTTTCAAGATGAAAAAGTTACATAAATCTAAAAGTTTTGCATATGAAATGTTTTTTAGAGTCTCGAGGTTTTTGTAGAATAAAAAGCACCCAGAATGTAAATACTTCCACTTGGAAAATTTTATTCCAATTTAAAAAGACTTTTACATAAAAAAGTCCTCAAAATAATGTATTATTTCAATAGAATATACTCTTGGAATATTTAAGGTTTTCCATAGGAATATTTTCTTAGAAATTCCTCCAAATCTAAAAGTTTTTTAAAGACGCTAGTCGTTAGAAATTAAAATATTTACAAGGAATCTATATAGTGTTGTAACTAACCGTAGGTCTTAATGAGACTGAGATATGTTTTGTAAAATAAATACCTATTTTTTTGGTGCTCAATCCCATGTTTAAGGTTAAGGAAAGCATTCAAAAATGACCCCATTTTTGGCTTATTTTGATGCCAACTTAGGTATCAAAAGAAAGGAATTTCGATGATATATCCAATTAAGAAATTCTCAAACAAAAAAGCTTCGATCATATTTGAAACCCTAATTTTTATCCCTGAAAATGCGACTGTGTAACTATGATTTTCTATACCCTCTGTTTTTATAAAGATCTGCGGTTTAGACCACTGTCTAGTTTTCTTATTAGTTGGAAATAGTTGTCGATATCATACTTACATGCAACAAAGGTATCTTGGCCACTGTACACAATATCTTCTTCAAATTTTAAACCATTAATTTTTTCAGCTTTTAAATCATTTACAAACAATCTTGATATAACTAAATTGGAATGCACAATTTGCGGATCACGTAAATTGAAAAAAATGGCTGCAATTAAACCATTTAAAAGGGTCGTGTTCAGATGAATTACATCTACGTGAGATTGTAATACTAAACGTCCTTGTATAGTAGAATCACGATTTTTTAAAAAAATACTTTCATAAAACTCTTGCCAAGGAATGCCGTTAACAGAGTCCACTTTTAAATGGTTGACTTTTAAATTAGGTATAAAATCAAAATATAATTCCGTTTATTTTCAGGCCGTATCAATTCCGTGGTATTTAGCGTGTGTGTTTTTACTTTCGGTTTAATGGTTAAAATTGGCCAGGGTTTAGCAGATTGATTTAAATAGAAACCTAGAAAGAAAGAAGTGTTTTAAATGAAATTGCTGTAAGAAATTTTTATTTAAAATGTCACCTTGTATTAAATCTCCAGGAAATATTAAATTTTTAACTTTTATTTTATTAACCTTTATACGATTTGTTATTTCCAGTGTTATATTTAAAGTTTCTGAAGTTTGAGAACGTTTCGATCGTTGTTGTGATAAATATTTTTGTCTAATATTTTCAATCTTATCCAATATTTGTTTGGGACTTTTTAAATATTTTCCCATCACTCTGACTATGCCCACATTTCCTGATTGCACTGTTATGGCTTCTTTTGTTTTAAGCTCACTCATTTTTGGTGTCAATACTGTTGTAACTTTACGCAGTACGTCCATATCAATTTTGCGTTGTAAAAGTAAGCTACGCAATCGGCCAATGACGGATTCGAATAAATGTTGATGATGAGTTGAAGCAACATATCTGTGGAAAGTATTTTAAAAAACAAGTAAGAGCGGCTAAATTCGGCTATGCCGAATCTTATATACCCTTCACCATGGTTGGGAAAAAACTGAAGTTTATATATGGACATATATGAAATGGACAGATTTATATACGGACGCCTTTAAGAGGAAATTAACCATTTAGTTTGGAGATAAAACTTGGACTCGGGAAGATTTATGGTTCCAGAAAATATGTATTTTAAAAAAATGTATGTTTTGGGCATAACTTTTTTGTATCTGAACCGATATTTCCGAGTTTTTCAGCAAATATGTTATACTAAAGATTTTCGATCTTTTGCTATATAAGACGTATCCATAGGTCATAATACAGCTCTAGAATAGTGTTTGTTGTTTGTGTATAAAAGGTTAAGAGGTGAAAGAAAAGAATTTCAACAAATCGTTAAAAGAAATCACTACAACTGCATGTGTTTTATTTCTACAAAATAGTTTGATTTAGCTGGCAAATTTGCATTTAGGATTTTATTTCGCTTTTTTATTAGAAATATTTGTAATTTCTTTAGCTTAATTTTAAAAATTTGAAGGAAAATAGTTTATAATTGTTTTTATAAATTATTATAAGTTATGACCTAAAATAGTTGCACTCAAAGGTAAATTATGTATAAAATTTTCTTAATATGTGAGAAATAAAATGGTTTAAAAATCTTTTTATAAATTCTTTTAAATCGGTGCAAAAAATAGAAATAAAACCGTTTGTATTTTGTTTGTATCAGAAGGTTTTTATACAAATTTTGATGTTTTTAGCCTATTTATGGATTATTTAATTATTAATATAAAATTTTATTTAAATTAATTATTAAATGTAAAAAAAAAAACAAAAAATAAACAAAAAAAAAATCTTAACGAACCCGCGACCCTTCCACCTGTGGTGAAAGGTATAAAAACGTTTGTATTTTGTTTGTATCAGAGGGTTTTTATAAAAATGTTGATGTTTTTAGCCTATTTATGGATTATTTAATTATTAATATAAAATTTTATATAAATTAATTATTAAATGTTAAAAAAAAAACCAAAAATAAGCAAAAAAAAAAGTCTTAAGAAAATAATAAAAAAAAAATGTAAAAAAAAAGTGAATTGACCTCACCGAGATTTGAACCTCGAACCCCACGGCCTTAGAGAAAAAAAAAAGTATTTGTGACACAGCGTCTAGACAACTGAGCTATTGAAGCTCACACAAAATCATCGTCAATAGAGGTACATATATAAAAGTCTTCGTTCATTAGAGATTTGTTTAGTTTTTATTTAAATGACAAATCTTTATATGTGTTTGTTGTTTGTGTATAAAAGGTGGAGATGAAAGAAAAGAATTTTAATTATTAATATAAAATTTTATATAAATTAATTATTAAATGTTAAAAAAAAAACAAAAAAAAAGTCTTAAGAAAATAATAAAAAAAAAATGTACAAAAAAAAGTGAATTGACCTCACCGAGATTTGAACTTCGAACCCCACGGCCTTAGAGAAAAAAAAGTATTTGTGACACAGCGTCTAGACAACTGAGCTATTGAAGCTCACACAAAATCATCGTCAATAGAGAGAAAAGAATTTTAACACATGGATGTGTTGTTATGCTCAAAATTCTACATACATATTAAACAAAAGGGTGTGAAGATAAATACGTAGGTTAAATACGTTTCACAACTATTGTGAATGATATAAATAAAAAACAAATAGTAGTGTCGCCAACTTTTTTTTGCCTAGAAAATGCCAAATTTGACAAGAAAAGCGCTGAAACATATGGAAAAATAAAAATTTGAGATTTTACATGACATATTATTTTGGACTAAAATTTTTGGACATTTAAGAAAAAATAAATGGGGATACCGCTTGTCTGTGGAGAGTAATGAGGTAGTGGATTCCAACGATGTATTCATCTCCTCCAGAATCGCTCTAGGTTTCGAGTTTTGCATTGACAAGAAAATTTATTTTTGAAATTTCTCATAACATTATTTAAAATTAAAATTTTTGGACATTTAAGAAAAAATAAATGGGGGTACCGCTTGTTTGTGGAGAGCTATGTGGGAGTAGATTCCAACGATGTATTCATCTCCTCCAGAATCACTCTAGGTTTCGAGTTTTGCATTTGACAAGAAAATTAATTTTTGAAATTTCTCATAACATTATTTAAAATTAAAATTTTTGGACATTTAAGAAAAAAATAAATGGGGGTACCGCTTGTTTGTGGAGAGCTATGAGGTAGTTGATTCCAACGATGTATTCATCTCCTTCAGAATCACTCTAGGTTTCGAGTTTTGCATTTTAAAGAAAATTTATTTTTGAAATTTCTCATAACATTATTTAAAATTAAATTTGTTGGACATTTAAGAAAAAAATAAATGGGGGTACCGCTTGTTTGTGGAGAGCTATGAGGTAGTAGATTCCAACGATGTATTCATCTCCTCCAGAATCACTCTAGGTTTCGAGTTTTGCATTTGACAAGAAAATTTATTTTTGAAATTTCTCATAACATTATTTAAAATTAAATTTGTTGGACATTTAAGAAAAAAATAAATGGGGGTACCGCTTGTTTGTGGAGAGCTATGAGGTAGTAGATTCCAACGATGTATTCATCTCCTCCAGAATCACTCTAGGTTTCGAGTTTTGCATTTGACAAGAAAATTTATTTTTGAAATTTCTCATAACATTATTTAAAATTAAATTTGTTGGACATTTAAGAAAAAAATAAATGGGGGTACCGCTTGTTTGTGGAGAGCTATGAGGTAGTAGATTCCAACGATGTATTCATCTCCTCCAGAATCACTCTAGGTTTAGAGTTTTGCATTTGACAAGAAAATTTATTTTTGAAATTTCTCATAACATTATTTAAAATTAAATTTGTTGGACATTTAAGAAAAAAATAAATGGGGGTACCGCTTGTTTGTGGAGAGCTATGAGGTAGTAGATTCCAACGATGTATTCATCTCCTCCAGAATCACTCTAGGTTTCGAGTTTTGCATTTGACAAGAAAATTTATTTTTGAAATTTCTCATAACATTATTTAAAATTAAATTTGTTGGACATTTAAGAAAAAAATAAATGGGGGTACCGCTTGTTTGTGGAGAGCTATGAGGTAGTAGATTCCAACGATGTATTCATCTCCTCCAGAATCACTCTAGGTTTAGAGTTTTGCATTTGACAAGAAAATTTATTTTTGAAATTTCTCATAACATTATTTAAAATTAAATTTGTTGGACATTTAAGAAAAAAATAAATGGGGGTACCGCTTGTTTGTGGAGAGCTATGAGGTAGTAGATTCCGCCGATGTATTCCAACGATGAATGAATCAACTACCTCATAGCTCTCCACAAACAAGCGGTACCCCCATTTATTTTTTTCTTAAATGTCCAAAAATTTTAATTTTAAATAATGTTATGTGGAATTTCAAAAATAAATTTCCTTTAAAATGCAAAACTCGAATCCTAGAGTGATTCTGCAGGAGATGAATACATCATTGGAATCAACTACCTCATAGCTCTCCACAAACAAGCGGTACCCCCATTTATTTTTTTCTTAAATGTCCAAAAATTTTAATTTTAAATAATGTTGTGAGAAATTTCAAAAATAAATTTTCTTGTCAAATGCAAAACTCTAAACCTAGAGTGATTCTGGAGGAGATGAATACATCGTTGGAAGCTACTACCTCATAGCTCTCCACAAATAAGCGGTAACCCCATTTATTTTTTTCTTAAATGTCCAACAATTTTAATTTTAAATAATGTTATGAGAAATTTCAAAAATAAATTTTCTTTAAAATGCAAAACTCGAATCCTAGAGTGATTCTGGAGGAGATGAATACATCGTTGGAATCAACTACCTCATAGCTCTCCACAAACAAGCGGTACCCCCATTTATTTTTTTCTTAAATGTCCAAAAATTTTAATTTTAAATAATGTTATGTGGAATTTCAAAAATAAATTTTCTTTAAAATGCAAAACTCGAAACCTAGAGTGATTCTGAAGGAGATGAATACATCGTTGGAATCTACTACCTCATAGCTCTCCACAAACAAGCGGTATCCCCATTTATTTTTTCTTAAATGTCCAAAAATTTTAATCCAAAATAATATGTCATGTAAAATCTCAAATTTATATTTTTCCATATGTTTCAGCGCTTTTCTTGTCAAATTTGGCATTTTCTAGGCAAAAAAAAGTTGGCGACACTACTATTTGTTTTTTATTTATATCATTCACAATAGTTGTGAAACGTATTTAACCTACGTATTTATCTTCGCACTCTTATTAAACAAAGGGATTTTACTGGAAAAATTAGAGGTAGTCCTGGTTTTTTGCTAATATCTCAGCCATTTATTAACCGATCTGTCTGATTTTTAATAGCAAACAGAAATGGATCACATGTAACAGAAATAAAAAAGAATCAAGTCCTCATCATGTCTGGGTTCTTCGGAAAACCCATTTCAACACACAGACGGACAGACGGACAGACGGACATCGTTAAATCAACTTCGCTCTTCATATGGACCCAGAATATATATACTTTATAGGGTCTAAGATCAATATTGTAGAAATTACAAACGGAATGACAAACTTATATATACCCTTCCACCTATGGTGAAGGGTATAATTATTAAATATATTGTATTTATTTCTCTTGATAGAATAGATCAGAAAATCGTCAGAAAGGTTCAGAAAATCGCCGTTTTTTGCTCAATGAGATTATTAATAATTTTAAGTACCCATGTAAAAATCGAAATATATATGAACATACATGATCATATATGGGCTTGTATATGATCATACATGGGCATACATGGTCATATACGTCCATACATGATCTGCATATATTATCATACATGCTCATATATTATTCATGTATGCTCGTATATGATCATATACGTTCATATAACATTTCTTCACAAAATTAATGAAATATTTTTAATCATTTAAAGCAGCTCACTTTTTGATAACCATATTCATCAATTTGCTTTTCCAAATGATATTTTAAATCCCCAATATTGGGAAATAGACATACTAAACAGGGATGTTTGGCATGAGAATCAAGCTTTACTAAGCCGCTTTGTTATTTATACCCTACCCCCACTTGAAATTACCAAATAGAAGAATTCAAGTTTAAAGTACTGCAGCTACAGGACTCCCAATTTCGAATTCAGTGTAAAAACATTGGCATTATTCTGGGCTTTAAACTATTATGAAAACTTTATACTGAGTATTGAGTAAGACAGCAATTCATTTATAATTATATAGGAAGATGTTTATTTTAAAATAGGGACTGCGAAGGAAAATGGTTTTATGGAAGTACACGGCCATTATAGACCTAATTTTCGATAAACTTGGAAGGCCAGAACCCATGGATTATAAGACTAATACAATCCTATGATAGACTGCGGTAGGCGAATTCTGGTAATTTTTCAACTCCTTCCAAAAAGAAATTGGAAATGGAGGGCGACAGGATCCAACATTGGTATTTGATATGCGGCTATAAACCGAAGGCTGATAAATACACGACTCTGGTGTTTTCTTTGATGAATGCGATATAGAAGGTTCCTTTGACAAGTGTCCTTTAGGCGGATATTTTATCTATCAGGCATGCTGCATGTAATTGGATCTTAAGAAAACAAAGGAATTTTCTTCGACTGGCAAATGGCACTGGCAGTCAAGGTCTAAAATGTTTGTAGTGGGGATCAGAGTTGTCTTGGAGCATAATATAAAAGCCCATGCAAAGTTCTTTGTATAGTTTTTGGGTGGACATTTTTTTGAAAATTTTTTAAATGTGTTCCGCCAATTTTAGGTTAGGTTGATGTGGTCACTAGCGTTGCCAGATAGAAACGATAACCCGCATTAAAGATCAGTCAGTAAGATGACATCCAGGGTGCCCCACATTCTCTTAGCAATTGCCTGGAGTCTCAGATTTCGATTCAACAGATTTCATCCAGATCACGGAACAGATAATCTCCCAAGCAACTTGTCATAAAGCTCGCAAGAGCCGGCCAGTGGCTCTGTCCCCCGGTACCCCTCAAAACCTGACGCCTCAGGTACCCTTACCAGAATTTTACAATCGCTTCTGTTTAGGAATAACATATGAGCCTTGGACTTAGGATCGCAAGACTTCCACGTAATCCTCGAAACCTTGCACGTTCCGTTATTCCATCAAACCACCTCAGATCTGCCCATTACAGTAGAGTCTACGTACCGTTTCAATAACTGGAGTGGCACGCTCTTCGCCAGCCACGCGCTTCGCTAGCTGGTCCGCAATCTTCTAGTTACCAGGAACCCAGTTCACTTTCTGCTGGAGAAAAGTCTACCTAAATAGCATTTGCAATCTTGGTAGTCGATGAGATCGCCCTAATAGCCGCTTGACTATCAGTATAGAAATTAACGTAGGAACACATTTCTTCAAGGACAGCAGCCATTTTGGCCGCCTGAAAATGGTGCAGTAATCGTGAAGTTTATTCGACTCCTCGATAGAAGACCGCAGCACCAACTGCCTCACCCATCCTAGAACCATCTGTGAAAAAATAAAGTTTCTATGGTCAGGGCGAAGACGCGTAGTCCCTCCCAGTTTTGGGGCCACATTTCTTTGTCAAGTTTGAAAATATATTCGATTCTGCACTGTGAGAATTTTGTAGAACCAATTAAACGTTGCATTAAATTATAAAAAATTTACACAAAAATTTATTAATACTGGAATCTGTGATATACAGTAAGATTTTTTTGCGATATGTACCAGATGCTTAAAAAATGCGTAAAATAAAGCAACGGTTAAAAAACTAAATTTTCATTGCTCACCTTCCGGTTCAGTTATATTTGCAACTTCCTTCAAATTTAACTCCAGCTCAACAACACGTATTAAAACCTTGAATGGTCTCTTATAAATAATCACCACATAATCCTCTTTAGCCTCATTATGATGGCCCATTAATTTAGAAACGTCCATTTGATCAGATAGAAAACTTCCATAACAATCCAAACGATAATTGGTAAAAATCATAATTTGATTTTGTCGGGAAGCCATTATAAATCTTGATGACAAGGAGAGCAAGTCAAAAGCCAATTCCTTTGGTGTTCTCTGTTTATAGACATTAAAGTTGTCATCGGACATTTGACGAAATGAATTACTACAAATAAATTAAAATCTATATTAACAAAATATATTTTTTTACAAAAATATTGAAGATACGAGGGCGGATCAATAAGTCCGTGACTCTTTGAATGAAACACAGTTTTTGTTGCAAACAAAATTTATTTTTCAACATAATCTCCTTTTAGCTCAATACACTTAGTCCAACGTGTCTCCAATTTTTGTATCCCTTTCAAAAAAATAGGATTTTTCGAGGTCCATAAAATAGGCATTTGAAAGATCAATAATTTAATCGTTGGAACTAAATCTCTTTCCACCGAGCCCTTTCTTTAGGTTTGGAAATCGAAAATAGTTACTGGGGGCTAAATCCGGAGAATATGGCGGATGAGGTACCAATTCGTAGCCCAATTCATGGAATTTTCCCATTCAGACTACACACGTAACACGATTACGTTTATGGTCAATTGAGAGCAAACCCGGCACCCATCTTGCAGACAGCTTCCTAAAATCCAACTGATCATTTAAAATCGAAACCACACTGCCATATGAAATGCCTATGGTATCAACAATCTTACACACTTTTACTCTTCCATCGGCCAACACCATATCGTGGATTTTTTCGACATTTTCGGGTGTATTGTACTCAATTGGCCGTACAGAACGTTCAGCGTCATTTGTACTTGTGCGACCACAACGAAAGTCAGTTAACCACTTTTTTGAAATCGATGGTGTAGAGTCCCCATAGTATTTATCAGGTTTTTACTTGGTTTGATTGACGGTTTTTTCGCAAAAAATAATGTTTAATGAGCACTCGAAATTCAGTTTTTTCCATTTTTTAAAAAAATCCACGAGGTTGTATGTTTTGAACAGCTGTTAAACGCAAAGTAAATGACAGAACTTGCTCAAAATTTGACAGTAGACTAATAACAGGTGGTACTTGATGGCAGCAGTGTTGCATTTCACATACCAACAAGGGAAGTTCGAAAAGTCACTGACTTATTAATCCGCCCTCGTATGCATGAACCTCTATTATTGGGAAATATTTCAACAAAAAAAAGTTTGCAATTATTAATACAAATAAATTACAATTTAGAACATATTTATTCGATGTTTCAAATTGCTGGTATCATTAAAGAAAAGTCAATGCCTTAAAATTAAGGAACAGAATTTAAATATAATTTTTAGAGAAAATGTTGAAATTCGGTTAAAAAATTTTAGTATCAAAATATTTTTTAATGCTTACCAGTCCGTCCTATTATGTGACATGAATTATATTTGAAATTTCGGGTTAAACCTCTTGACAACTTTGTCCACACTGAAAAAAATTGATCAGTAGCTAAGTTAGATAAAAATTCAGTGAACAAAAAAAATATTTTAAAATAACTGCCCCAACAATACAGACCAGACAACGGATTTTAAGGAACATTGAAACTGATTCGAATCTGTTGAAATAGCGTCAATGATGGACTTTTTACGGAGCGATATATCAGATGAAAAACGGAGTTGTCCGTTTAAAGTCCGTCAATGACGGGCCGTTTACGGATCCGTATTCGTGCCGTTTTTTTTTTAACAAAAAAACGGATTTGTGTAAATGCCTATTTTTTAATCTTTAAAAACAAATTTTACTTTTTTCCTAAAATTTATTAACAAAGATATTTAAAATAAAATAACAAAACTTTTAAGAACTAAATACAACAAATACCAAAAAAAAAATACAAACAAATACCATTTTTATGTCCGGCACAATTTGCATCTATCAATCACTGCGGTTGTAGCCCATTAAAAATCATGAAAAAATAAAACAAAAATTTAATTTTGGTTTAAATAGTGGTATTTACGATATTATGTAGCACACAATGTAAATTTTCAATTTTTTTTTTCAAAAATTCTATTATAAACTGTCAGGCAATATTTTTATGTGAAAATCTGCATTAATTTGCGCACATCATCGTAAAACTTGTTTTAAATTTCATAAATATTTACCTCATGGATATTTAAGTATTCGGTTTTGATAAGTAAACAAATCAAAAAGCAACGAAAGAAAAACTGATGAAAAACGGTTTGTTTTCGAAAATTCAATTATACGGTATATTAATGTTCCGTTTACGTACAAGTTTTGACAGATACGTATTTTCGGACCGTAAACGTACAGTAGAAGTCAGATTCATGAATCCGTATGTGTCGGAAAGTCTGTAAAAATGTTTCTTGAGTGAAATAATTATTTTCAACTTTCCGATAAACAGATTTTTCTGTGCAGTTATTTTAACTTTCAAAAACAACTAACAAAAGCAGGAAACTTACAATGTCGTAAAAATACCAAACAATATTTAACTACAAAAATTTATAAACAACTGGCAAAATTGGTAAAAAAAAGTATAATTTTACAGTTAATTCGGTATTATAAAAATACATTTTAATATAAAAAAATAAGATTTTTCTTTTAATTACAGAAAAAATGTGCAATTACTTTAAATTTAAAGTCAAAATTTTAATGGAGACATAATAAATTTTCAAGTTTTATTTGAGAATATGTCAATAACAACAAATATAAACTAAACAAGAATTTTTAAAACTTCAACATAGTTTATTATTTTTAAAATCACTTAATTAAACTTAGTTTGTTTCCTTTTTAATTTAAATATGTTTCTAATTATTTTTAAAATGCGAAAACAAATTTTAAAGGCATATTAATATTAAATCTATGGATTTTTATCAAGAGATTACTTTAATTTTATAATTTCATCAAGGGATTACTTTAATTTCATCAAGGAATTACTTTAATTTTAAGTTAATTATAACATTTTTTTTACTGTTCATTATTGAACCCCAAAATATGTATTTTAATTTTTTTTCTTCAAATTTTCGATTTTAATTTGAATGGAATTTTAAAATCAAAAAATACTGACAATTTTGTACTTCCGAGAATTAACAAAAAAATTTATTACGGAAGAATTAAAGACTAGTTTAACTAATATTATAAGCGGAAAAGCTGATCACTTACGATACAAACCGAAATTTGACTTTAACTGGATTGACTTGAACTGAATTTTGCTCAGTGTATACTACGAGTATCTGACCTAGTTTGGGTATCTTCCCCTGAAAATGTTTTGATATTATTTTTTCAATAACAATTTTTTAATTTTTTCATTCAAATTCAATTTGGCAAGAAGCAAAATTTTCAATAAATTTATAAAAACTAAATTAATAATATATTCAGAATTAATTTTCAATAAACTAACTAAATTTTAAGTTGTTAAGTTAATTTAAAAACTCAGTAAAAAAAATAAGATAAAATGAATCGTTTAGATTTAACAAAAATGGTTAATAAAAATATACGCAATCAAAAAGAAACAAATTTCTTAAATGCCACTCAAATCAATACGAAAGATTTGTATGATTATAAGAGATATAAAGCTAAACTCACAGAAGATCATATTAATATAGCTGCACAAATTAATAATATAGTGACTCACGTACATAGACAAATAAAAAGTAAGTTTATTTAAAAACTAAGCCGATATACCTGGCAAAATCTAAATTGAAGTTTTACCTTTTAGATCGTAAACCTTCTGCTACGAAACACTCTACAAAATTCGTTATGTTAAAGGAAAATTCCATTGTAAAATTTCCAGAAAGGAAAGAAAAAGTTAGGGAGAATAAAGATAATATAGCCCAAATAAAACACAAAGAGAATAAAAAAAGACTAATTATTGTTGACAACACTGACAACATAAAGATCAGTATGAAAGCTCTGTGTAATCGTAAAAATCAAAATCAGGCGATGTCAGCACCATCAAATCCTAATAGTTTGGAAAATCATAAGCGAATTCAAGAGGTGCTTCAACAAAAAGTTTTATTGGAAAAAATGTTACAAGATCGCAAACAGTTGCAACATGATCGCCAGACTATTGCACAGGAAATCTTTATGATGCGTAGTTATTTAGATAATATACGAGGACCTTTAAATTTTTCTCTTAAGAAATTGGATAATAATAAGACATATTGTGAATGTCACGGACTGACGAGTTGTAAATCCTGTCGAAAGAGTGTTTAGTGTAAACAGTTTAAGTTATGGCCAACGAATTTGGTGGCAATAAAATTCTGGCGATTAGGGCAACCATCTTCATTATAACCCTTATTATCCTAGCATCCTCATATGATAACAGAATTTCAAGAACTGATGTATTTGGATCCGAATTGATACTACAGACCAGTAAAAAACATATGATAGAATAAAAGTTTGCCTGCAAAAACACAAATTAAAAAAAAATAGTTGTCCTTCCCGGGTTGCACAATTTGATTTAAAAAGAATATTTTAAAAGTTTGTTTGACAATAATAATAATAAATAATCCATAATAAAAAATAAAGAAATATTTTATTTCAGAAGAATATGGGTTAAATAAAAGCCAATATTCAATTTTATAATTTATTAAAATATTCCACATAAATATTATTACGTTTCACAAAATTTTATTTTTCGATTTGTCCGGTATCGAACAAGAGCATTCACTCTTATTATACCACAACTACTTTTATTTTTTGTTTGCTATATTCGCCATTTAACCATTTGAATATTTTATTTAAAATTAAAAATATATTTTTCGGAATACTAGGCTGTATCTTTACCCACTGCACCACATAAAGAAATATGTTGTATATTAGTATATCGTATATTAAAATAAAAAAAATAATGCATAAAGAAGTCAAAATATGCTCTAAAAGACACAAACATGCTCTAAAAATGTAGAAATATGCCCTAAAAATATGCTTATACCTCAAAATATGCTCTTAATGCTGAAATATGCAAAAATATGCTCTAACAAATCGATTCCAGAATTCTTAAATTGTTCTGAATCGGATAAATAAATTATCCATGGGTCCATTGGATGCACAGAAAAAAAACATGATATTGCATATTTGTAATATGCAGTTTTTAGGGTATATTTTGACTTTATGCATTCTTTTTTTATTTTAATATACGATTAACTAATATTTGTTAGCGCTCCCGCTCCCCTTACAAATATTTGTAGTTTATTGCAACAACAATCTTTATTGAAAATCGTAATTATTTAAAAAATAAACCGTCCAAAAATTTAAAAGTTAATACAAGGGCAGATCAATAGCTCCGTGACTTTTCGAACTTCCCTCGTAGTTATATGAAATGCAACACTGCTCCCATCAAGGACCACCTGTTAATAAACTATTGTGAAATTTTGAACAAGTTCCGTCATTTACTTTGCGCTTAACAGCTGTTCAAAACATACAACCTCGTGGATTTTTTCAAAAATGGAAAAAAGTGAATTTCAAGTGCTCATTAAACATTATTTTTTGCGAAAAAAAAACCGTCAGTCAAACCAGGGAAAAGCTTTATAAATACTATTGGGGCTCTGCACCATCGATTTCAAAAAAGTTTACTGACTTACGTTGGGGTCGCACAAGTACAAATGACGCTGAACGTTCTGGACGGCCAATTGAGGACAATACACCCGAAAATGTCGAAAAAATCCCCGATATGGTGGTAGCCTATCGAAGAGTATGGCAGTGTGATTTCGATTTTAAATGATCAGTTGAATTTAAGAAAGCTGTCTGCAAGATTGTTGCCGCGTTTGCTCTCAATTGGCCATAAACGTAATCGTGTGACAACTTCAAAGGATTGGCAAAATTCCATGAATTGGGCTACGAATTTGGGTACATCATCCGCCATATTTTCCGGACTTAGCCCCCAGTGACAATTTCCTATTTCCAAACCTAAAGAAATGGCTCGGTGGAAGGGATACTAAAATTGGAGAAACGTTGGACTAAATGTATTGAGCCAAAAGGAGATTATGTTGAAAAATTTAATTTTTTTTTGCAAAAAAACTGTGTTTGATTCAAAAAGTCACGGACTTATTGATCCGCCCTCGTATAATGTCATTTCCCTGTTCTTTGTTTCTACTTATTGTTTTAATCAAAAAGAAGAAACCGTTTAAAAAAAAGAGTTATAAAAAAATAAAAATGCGAAGGCCAAACACGAAAGAGTTCCGTAACACATTTTAAAAACTAAAGTTCATATTGTGTTGCATTCCTTTATTTTTTCGTTGTAGTTGTTATGTTTATCTTATTTTTTTTATACGCAAATTTTATGTGTATATTAAATTGAATTGTTATGATTATTTAATAAAAAATAGTTTTTTGTTTAAAAAATATATAATTTCTGCATATTTCTGTTTTTAGTGCATATTTTATGAAAATAAAACACTTTTTTAGAGCACATTTGCGGTTTCCCTGATGATTAGAATTTATTTTTCCTAAATATTTTCCCCAAAGTTGAAAGATTTTGTTTAAAATTGATTAATTAATTTGATATTAATATAAGGTGATCGATTATTCGAAATTTTTTAAATATTAATTTTTAAATTTTTCGGAAAAGGTTAAATTTTTTAACAAACCGGATGTAATTTACATTTTATCTAAAAAAAATCGAAAAAAACATCTCATTAAGCAGAGAAAATTTTTAAGACTCAGATATATTTTCTCCCTTTTTCCTAACTATTATGGTGTAATCGAAATTTGAATAATTTTAGAGTCTTAAACAGCCTTTTGTATTTTTAGATGGGTAAAAGAATAACAATCATGTTTATAAATCATTGAAAAATCTTATTATGAGCGTTCCAAAGTTGCTGGTAGGAAACACACACATGTATAATATTTTATTTCGACAATTTATTTTTCAGTTGAATACAAATTTTAAAGACCAGTATGATCGTAGTATTATTTTATGAGTCGAAAATGGTACTTTTTATAAAAGGTACTTTTTATAAAAGATTCTTTTATATACTCCTCTCTTTAAACAGATCGGACTTGACCGAAGTTATACTTTTTTAAATCAAAGATTTTAAATTTATTTTCTTGTTTTTTATTAAAAAATAAACAAAAAACATTATTAATACATAATATATAAAAATTAACATTTAACAATTACAACGTAAATAAAAACAAAAACATTTTAAATCCATATTTCCTCTTCAATAAACTGGATATCATCGGGGCCAACCATTAACATTTTATTTATACAATTTGTGCAGCCACATATCTCCGCATCTTGCAAAAAATGGATGTCATCAGGCCCCACAGATATTAAAGTATGTATGCAGTCAATACAACAACAGAATTTATTAAAATTTTCATTTAATTCATAACTATAAAAAAAAAAAACAAAACATTAGTATTTAAAAAATTAAAAATAATAATTTAAATTATAAGAAATAATAAATCATTAACTACCTATATTGTGCATTATTATATATATGAGGAGGATATGGTAAAATATTTAAATTATATGTTGTATCATACAAATATGGATATGGATTGGAATCAAAAGGCATGTTGCAATAATATATGGTAGTGTAATAAGTGTCATTAAAATAAAAATCAATTTGATAACAGTAATACAAATTGTTTACAGAATTCATTTTACTATATTCAAAATTTTAAACAATTATATTAATATGTTTAAGCAAATAAAAATTAATAAACTTACAGCTTTTTGATATATTTATATTTGTTTATTTATATGCGTATGTATCTTCTTTAAATATTATGGTTCAATTCGTCTTAAAAAAAAGAAAAATATTATTTATATTTTTTTATTCAATTAAATTTTCATAATTAACATTTTAAAAATATATTTCTTACATTTTCTTTTTCAAATTCTCTTAATTTGCTTCTTTATTAAATTTGCTTCTTTAGTTTTTCTTGCTTTGTAGGTTTTTAATCTGCAAGGAAAAAAATAAAATAAAAAAAATATTATAAATATATTTATAACATCAACAAAAATAATTCAAAATATATTTTTTAATTTAAAATAAATTTCACAATTTTATTTTTTATCTGTGTGCAAAAAAACAATTAATTATCCAAAATTTTCACAAATTTTCACTATTATAAATGTCAAATTATTTTCATAAAATTTCCAAATATGTATTTTTTATCAATTTTCATATTCATAACATTTCATCCAAAATATCACAAATTTCACAAAAATTTAATTTTTTTCACATTTGACATTTGTAATATTTTACAAGAAAATTTTTAAGAATTTAGCATTTTTTGCAAATACATTATTTAACAAACACACTATTTTCACAAAAACACAATTTTTAAATTTTTTATTCAATTTTTTATTATATTTCATATTTTCTCCAAAATGTCACAATTTTCACAAAATTTTCATATATTTCACATTTATATTTTACAAAAAAAATTTTGAAAATTTTGCATTTTTTTGCAAATACATTTTGTACAAACACATATTTTTCCACAAAAACTAAATTTTTTATTATTTTTTTGCATATTTTTTATATATTTAACATTTATTTTCCAAAATGTCACAATTTTCACAAAATTTTATTTTTTTTTATTTGACATTTATAACACAAAATTTTTGCATTTTTTAGCAAACACATATTTTTTAAACACATATTTTTTACACAAAACACATTTTTTTACACAAAACACAATTTTTTAAATTTTTTACTATTTTTTTTTTTATTTTTTTATTTTTAGCTTACCGTACACTTCTATTTCCAAATGGATACTGAAAAATTTTTCAATTTGAGCTTTCAATTATGAAGCACAGCCCAGCAAACAATTTGGATGGGGGCTTCCACATGATCAAAAATTCGTATATAAACTAATGTGTATACGCTGAATCGATTAGTACGATTCATTTTTTCCGCGGACGTCCCATTTCGAGTGGGCGTGACCGTAAAGTCAAAGGAGCACTCAGGCAATTATTCCTTTCCTTGAAGGGGATAGAAGAGAGATACAAGTTGGTGAATGATGAAGGTCTGCAAATATGGCAGAATTGTAATTATTTTTGAATAAGCTACAATTGTGCTAAAATTGTTGTTATTTAATGCAGAATCGCAAAAGCTAAAACAAAAAAATAATTTTATGTGGAATACATCTGCCTTACATAATCATATCTAACTATATAAGGGAAATATATTTATATATTGGACCATATATAATTATATATAATTATATATAGGTTTATTAGAATTTAATTTCATTAGACCACTTCCTGTTTTATCATTTTTAAATAATTTACTGATAATGTTTACATATTTGTTGGCCCTTGTCCCTTTAATTTGTCCGTCTGATTTATAGTCTCTTTTGTGAGCATTTGTCTCCATTAAAATCTTTTTGTAAATCTCCAATTCTGTTTTATCATAATTTTTTGGAGTTTTATAAAACATTAACTGAACCAAACCTGGTGTTAGCAACCAATTTTGATTTCCTAGCATAATTTTATCATCACTCAACTTAATGTAGCTATTCCTAAATTTCCACTCACCATTCGAATCTTTGTGAGGACCATAAAGCGTTTCCAGTTCATTTTTTCGAGCTAAATGCGATAAATCGAGTGAGTTTATTATTGTATCGTTTGTAACATCAGCGGGGGATTCAGTTTGATAGTAAATATCATCATCATCATCATTTTCATCAATTGTTTTGCATTCATCACTCGTAAAATCTTTCTTTGGGGTACTTGTCCCCAGTTTCATTGGTAATTTTCTAAACGATAAACTCGTCTCATTTTCTATTTCATTTTTTATTTCATTTTTAATTTCTTCTTTTTCATCTTTAGAAATTCTCTTTTCTTTAGAAGAATTATTTATAAATTCTTTCAACGGGTTAGTTATGGGCTTAAATGTTTTTTGTAGTCTTTCATGAGTATTATCTTCACCCATTTTTATGCTTCGAAATTTCTTCTTCAAAGCATTTCTTACCTTGACCAGTTCCTCCTACACTTCAGTCATATCAGACCAGGAATAGATCAGAAACAGACCAGGAACAGATCAGCAACAGACCAGGAACAGATCAGAAACAGACCAGGAACAGATCAGGAATAGATCAGAAACAGATCAGGAACAGATCAGAAACAGATCAGAAACAGACCAGGAACAGATCAGCAACAGATCAGCAACAGACCAGGAACAGATCAGAAACAGACCAGGAACAGATCAGGAATAGATCAGAAACAGACCAGGAATAGATCAGGAATAGATCAGAAACAGACCAGGAATAGATCAGAAAATGGAACAGATCAGGAATAGATCAGAAACAGACCAGGAATAGACCATAAAATGTAGCAAGCTTATTTGGAATCAGCTGAATTCATAAAAGGATGTAATTATTTAAATGTTTTTAATTTGTTAATCCTATCGATTCAAGAGCTCCAACTTTACTAATATCATCATATTATTCCAACATCCTTATATTTCAATGAAAACATTAAATGTCTTTCTATATCGACCAGCATTTAAGTTATCATCTTTACATATTGTTAAAAATCCATAGTTTTCTCTCCAACATTCTTGACATATTTTACGAAATTGTTCAAAGGACATATCCGTTCCAACATGATCACTATAGACGTGTTTCATATTCATTTCATCCTGCTTAAACATTATAATCATATTGGCATTACTTCGTATCAAATGTTTAGGTATTCGGGTATAAGTTTGACACAAGTAAAATGAATCCACATTTTTGTGACGACCCATACAAAAGTATGCACGTATATTATTTTGATTTTCACATGCAACGTCATCAAATATAATTATTGAGTTATTTTTAGCTTCATCTGGTGGAATAACACTTTCATTGTTAGAAAATGTAAAATAACCCATTCCTTTAATCGTTGATACGAGTTTATTTAAGTACTCATATTTAGGTTGAAATAATGATTTCGAATATAAATAGATGTTTTCGAATTTTAATCCATTAGGACTTTCAATCAAACTAATCATTACATTAGTCTTTCCACAGTTCGAAGGTCCCACTATAAGTGCTCTTATAGAATTTGGCAATAGAGAACTGTGTTTTCTTCTCATATCTGTACTTGTTGAGGAATCAACATTCCTAACAACTATATTTTTATGTTGTTTGGTCAACCGCATTTTAACAACTAAAACCAAAGTTTTAAATTTCCCTTTTAATTAGTTTCCAGATTATATAAATAGGTCTAACAATATCATAGAATTATCAATCATATGCATTCTGTCACTGGGAGTGGATTAGTAGATAGAATAATAAATTCTCTACCTTTTGAACTTCATTTACCGGGTTATGAATTTTGTGGACCAGGTACTAAGCTAGAAAAACGTTTAAAGAGGGGTGATAAGGGGATAAATCCGTTGGATGCTGCTTGCAGAGAGCACGATATTGCTTACTCTCAAAATAAGGAAATCAGTAAGCGACACCAAGCAGATAAAATACTTGAAAATCGAGCCTGGGAACGAGTTTTATCGAAAGACAGCAGTATATATTAACTTTTTTACTTGGGTAAAAAAATGGTTCCGTGTAAGCCATATATAATTATATATAGTGTTATATATAACTTTATATGATATAATATATACCATATCTTATCATATAAAACATATCTAACTTTATAAAGATCAATATATAACTAGATATGGGTTATATTGTGGTCACCCCGACCTATAATTGTTCTCCGCTTTTTAAACCGGGGGCTCTCAATTCTTTATCTTTTGCTTTATTTTCTTTATTATTTTTTTTCCTAATGGTATCACAATGGATCCTATAGGTCTCCGAGTGGTAGTGTACTTCATTATGTTGCACAACCCTAATAATCTATCTATCTATATATGGCACAATATAAAGTAATTAAAAAAAAATAATATAATATATGAATATATGTATATGGTAATGCATACTGACATATGTAAATATATATGACTAGCGAGCAAAGCCCGCTTTGTTGTTAGCGTAGGAAATGGTTGCCTGGCTAAAGCCCGGGATTACGGAGTTCCCAGATAATTACCCGGAGTCCCCGATTTTCATCATGTCCCATATCAAAATTCTAATATGTACCTCAATAATGAGTTAGTCCATACTCCAGGTAAGACATATTTCAAATTTCAGATTTTTTCCCTTTGACCCCCATTTTTAACATGCACCTGGCTAAAATTCTAAAATATAGCTGATCAATGAGTTAGCACATACTCCAGTTAACACATATTTAAAATTTCAGCTTTCTGGCTAAATCGGTGGAAGCAGCTCGTTAAGTAGGAGACTGTTCCTCGTACAAATTTCAAAAAATCCGACCTAGGTGAATGTCTACACCGGAGGAGGAACCTATGCACCAAATTTAAACTACCCAGCTCCAGCGGTTTTGTCAGGATGTCAAGGGTGAGAATTTTTCCCACAGGAAGAACCTACATACCAAATTTCAGCGTCCCATATCCTGAGCTTTGGGCTGGGCGATGTAGAATGAAATAAATTAATAAATATTTACACATCTTTACATTTACAAATTTGCATATTTTCCCATTTGCACATTTACCCATTTGCACATTAGCACATGTGCATATTAACACATTTGCATATGTGCACATTTACATTACCATCAATCCATCAAACCATCGATCCATCAAACCATCAATCTATCAAATCATCAATCCATCAAGCAATCAAATTTTCACTTTTGAACATTTGCACTTCGCACATTTTCACATTAGCACTTTTACACTTTTTACATTGGAGAAGGAATCTATGTACCAAATTTAAACTTCCCAGCTCAGGCGGTTTTGGCAGGCAGTCAAGGGGGAGAATTTTCGCTTTTCTGCCCCTCCGCGTTAGATTCTCCAAAAGTCACGACTAACCTGTTATCTACACTGAAGGAGGAACCTGTATACCAAATTTTAACTTTAAAGTTTCAGCGGTTTGGGCAGGCCGTTCGGGGGGCGACTTTTTCCCTTATTGCACCTCCCAGTAGGAATTTCCAGAAATCCAACTTGGGTTCATGTCAACGCTGGAGTGGGAACCTATATACTAAATTTTATCTTCACAGCTCTAGCGGTTTTGGCAAGTCGTCAAAGGTGAGAATTTTCCTCTTTTTTGCCCTCCCCGTTGGATTTTCGAAAATTGACATCTTAGCTGTTATCTACACTGCAGGCTCCTGCATACCAAATTTTGAACTTTCTTAGTGAGTTAGTCAGTCAGTCAGTAATGTTATCTTTATATATATAATTCTCCTGTACGTGTGTTAGTGACTGCACTCCTCCTTAACGGCTGGGCCGATTTCGATGAAATTTGTTGTGTCTGTTTTATTTGATCCCTGAATGGTTTAGATTCACAATTGACCTATATGGGTACAATGGGCGTGGCACCTCCCATACGAAGTAAAAATGTATTTTTGTATATCTGGAGTACTGTTACAGTGGGAGTCTTCAAACTTTGTGTGAGCTTTTTTTATAATAATACTCATAATCTCCCAAAAAAATGAGTGCCATCCAAGCAATGGGCGTGGCACCTCCCATACGAAGAAAACATTCATTATTGCATATCTGGGGTACTATTAAAGTGGGAGTCTTCAAACTTTGTGTGAGCTTCTTTGATAATAATATTCATAATCTTCCAAAAAATATGGGGGATCCAAGCAATGGGCGTGGCACCTCCCATACGAAGTACAAATTTATTATTGCATATCTGGGGTACTATTATTGTGAGAATATTCAAACTTTGTGCGAGCTACCTAGATAATAATGTAATCCTATTCCTAGGCAGAACAACGTTTGCCGGGTCAGCTAGTTCCTTTATATATAGAGATAATATTATTATATTATGCCACTTATGATTACATTTAAACTTTTTTACTCGGATATCTACCCGACCAAGGTATCGTTTTGAAGCTGAAAAATTATAGTTTCTAAAAAAATATTTTTAAAATTACTTAGTTCATATGTTATATCTGAAAAATAAAATTTTTACGGACTCTCCGACACGTACGGATTCATGAATCTGGCTTCTACTGAAGGTTTACAGTCCGTAAATACGTATCCGTCAAAGGTTGTACGTTATTGGAACATTAACGGACCGTATAATTGAATTTTCAAAAACTAAACGTTTTTACTACGTTTTGGTATATCCGTTTCTGTACCGTCAAATACAGACATCCCCGATTTTCATCAGTTTTTCTTTCGTTGCTTTTGAATTCGTTTTCGAATAATTAAAAAATGTCTGTGATCATTATACGGATCGCTCGCTAAAAATTAGAGTAAGCGAAGATAAATTAAAGTGACATCTATGAGGTAAATATTTATAAAATTTAAAACAGGTTTTACGGTGATTTGTCAAAATTTATTCCGGTTTGCAAATAAAATTATTGTCTGACAGTCAATAATAGATTTTGTAAAAAATGTGCAAATTTGCATTGTGTGTTACATCATTTCATAAACACCACCAATTAAACCTAAATTAAAATTTTGTTTTATTTTGTCATGATTTTCAACGGGCCGTAACGGACAGTGATGAATAGAGATAATCGTTGTGCTGGAGATGAAGATATTATTTAATTAAATTTAATATATTTAAAAAAAATAATATTTAATATCTTCCCAACAAACAATACGTTCCGTTTACGTACCAACGGAATCCAACTCCGTTAAGGAACATCGAAACTGATTCGAATCCGTTGAAATACCGTCAATGACGGACTGTTTACGGAGTTATCTGTTGAAAGTCCGTCAATGACGGATCGTTTACGGATCCGTATTCCCTCCGTATTGGTACCGTTTTTTCAACAAAAAACGGATTTGTGTAAATATCTATTATTTTGATAGCAAATTTAATTTTTTTGTTTTAAATTTATTTACAAAGATATTTTAATTAATTTTTTTACAAACTTAATACAACAAATACGAAATAAAATTACAAACAAATATCATATTTATCTCCAGCACAATTAGCATCCACCAATTACTGCGATTGCGGCCCATTAAAAATCATGAAAAAAATAAATCAAAAATCTAATTTTGGTTCAAATGGTGGTACTTACGACATGATGTAGAACACAATGCAAATTTGCAAATTTTTTCACAAAACCTATTATAAACTTTCAGGCAATATTTTTATTTGCAAATCTACATAAATTTCCACACATCGTAAAACTTGTTTTAAATTTGATAAATATTTACCTCATGGATATTTCAGTATTCTTTTTTGATAACTAAACAAATCCAAAAGCAACGGAAGAAAAAATGATGAAAAACAGTGGTCCGTATTTGACGGTACAGAAACGGATACACCAAAACGGGGTCAAAACGTATTGTTTTCGAATTTTCAATTATACGGTCCGTTAATGTTCCGTTTACGTACAAGCTTTGACGGATACGTATTTTCGGACCGTAAACGTACAGTAGAAGCCGGATTCATGAATCCGTACGTATCGGAGGTCCGTTAAAATGTTTCTTGGGTTTATAAATAAGTTTAAAGAAAATAAAATTTGTTATTTAAAATTAAAAAATTTATGCATTTACACAAATCCGTTTTTGTTGAAAAAAAACCCGCACGAATACGGACCATATACTTATCCGCAAACGGTCCTTCATGGACGGACTTTCACCGGACAACTCCGTTTTTCACACGACATATCGGTCCGTTAACCGTCCGTCATTCAACGTATTTCAAGGGGTTCTAATCCGGGGATATTTTAACGTTGTAAAGTGTTTGTATCCGCCATATAGACCATTGTATTACTAATTGTATTAAAATTATTTACTAAAGATAGTACTTTTCGTTAGTTGTTTTCTTAAATAACTGTCATTATAGTTGTTTTGTATTTTTCCACAGAAAATCTATTGCAATTACTGTCATGTATAAACTGTCAAAATTGTTTGTATCGTAAAGTAGTTTTATGATAACGCACAAAAGAATAATTTTAGATTTTTAGTAAGACCTTTTCAAAACTAAAAACTGAATAAATTTTATATATTGGGAATGATTAAATTGAAATATCGATTTAATTGAAATTTTATAAATATATTTTTATTTTATTTATTAAGATTAAGGTGATCGAGCGCCCTTATATGACAAATGCAAATTAAAATCTCTTGCCTGAAAATATGCTACTCGAAGGCCACTGACATAAGTTTTCCAATAATGTGCATATCAAACGTATTAATTGTAGAAGTTAAAAAAAATGCTCCTTTGACTTTACGGTCACGCCCACTCAAAATGGGACGTCAGCGGAAAAAATTAATCGTACTAATCGATTCAGCGTATGCACATTAGTTTATATACGAATTTTTGTTTATGTGGAAACCCCCATCCAAATTGTTTGCTGGGCTGTGCTTCATAATTGAAAGTTCAAATTGAAAAATTTTTTAGTATCCATTTGGAAATAGAAGTGTACGGTAAGCTAAAAATTAAAAAATAAAAAATAAATTAAAAAATTAAAAAAATTTAAAAAATTGTGTTTTGTGTAAAAAAATGTGTTTTGTGTAAAAAATATGTGTTTAAAAAATATGTGTTTGCAAAAAAATGCAAAATTTTTTGGTGTTATAAATGTCAAATAAAAAAATTAAAATTTTGTGAAAATTGTGACATTTTGGAAAAAAATGTTAAATATATAAAAAATATGCAAAAAAATAATAAAAAATTTAGTTTTTGTGGAAAAATATGTGTTTGTACAAAATGCATTTGCAAAAAAATGAAAAATTTTCAAATTTTTTTTTGTAAAATATAAATGTCAAATGTGAAAAATATGAAAATTTTGTAAAAATTGTGACATTTTGGAGAAAATATGAAATATAATAAAAAATTGAATAAAAAATTTAAAAATTGTGTTTTTGTGAAAATAGTGTGTTTGTTAAATAATGTATTTGCAAAAAATGCTAATTTTTTAAAAATTTTCTTGTAAAATATTACAAATGTCAAATGTAAAAAAAAAAAATAAAATTTTTGTGAAATTTATGATATTTTGGATGAAATGTTATGAATATGAAAATTAATAAAAAATATTTGGAAATTTTATAAAAATTATTTGACATTTATAATAGTGAAAATTTTGGATAATTATTTTTTTTTGCAAACAATTTATTTTAAATAAAAAATGTATTTTGAATTATTTTTGTTGATAAGTTATAAATATATTTATATTTTTATTTTTTTTTCCTTGCAGATTAAAAACCTACAAAGCAAGAAAAACTAAAGAAGCAAATTTAATAAAGAAGCAAGTTTCGAGAATTTAAAAAAGAAAATGTAAGAAATATATTTGTAAAATATGAAAATTTAATTGAATAAAAAAATATAAATAATATTTTTCTTTTTTTTAGACGAATTGAACCATAATATTTAAAGAGATACATACACATCTAAATAAATAAATAAATATAAATATATTAAAAAGCAGTAAGTTTTTTAATTTTTATTTGCTTAAACATATTAATATAATTGTTTAAAATTTAAAATATAGTAAAATGAATTCTGTAAACAATTTGTATTACTGTTATCAAATTGATTTTTATTATAATGACACTTATTACACTACAATATATTATTGCAACATGCCTTTCAATTCCAATCCATATCCATATTTGTATGATACAACATATAATTTAAATATTTTACCATATCCTCCTCATATATATAATAATGCACAATATAGGTAGTTAATGATTTATTATTTATTATTTCTTATAATTTAAATTATTATATTTAATTTTTTGAATACTAATGTTTTGTTTTTTTTTTTTTATAGTAATGAATTAAATGAAAATTTTAATAAATGCTGTTGTTGTATTGACTGCATACATACTTTAATATCTGTGGGGCCGGATGACATCCATTTTTTGCAAGATGCGGAGATATGTGGCTGCACAAATTGTATAAATAAAATGTTAATGGTTGGCCCCGATGATATCCAGTTTATTGAAGAGGAAATATGGATTTAAAATGTTTTTGTTTTAATTTACGTTGTAATTGTTAAATGTTAATTTTTATATATTATGTTTTAATAATGTTTTTTGTTTATTTTTTAATAAAAAAAAAGAAAAATTAATTAAAAATCTTTGATTTAAAAAAGAATAAAGTCGGTCAAGTTCGATCTGTTTAAAGAGAGGAGTATATAAAAGAATCTTTTATAAAAAGTACCATTTTTGACTCATAAAATAATACTACGATCATACTGATCTTTAAAATTTGTATTGAACTGAAAAATAAATTGTTGAAATGAAATATTATACATGTGTGTGTTTCCAACCGGCAACTTCGGAGCGCTCATAATAAGATTTTTCAATGATTTATAAACATGATTGTTATTCCTTTACCCATCTAAAAATACAAAAGGCTGTTTAAGTCCCTAAAATTATTCAAATTTGGATTACACCATAATATGTTAGGAAAAAGGGAGAAAATATATCTGAGTCAAAAAATTTTCTGTGCTTAATGGGGTGTTTTTTCGATTTTTTTTAGATAAAATGTAAATTAAATTTTTACATCCGGTTTTTTTAAAAAATTTAACCTTTTCCGAAAAATTTAAAAATTAATTTTTAAAAAATGTCGAATAATCGATCACCTTATATTAATATCAAATTAATTAATCAATTTTAAACAAAATCTTTCAATTTTGTTTAACAAAAACTTACTTTCTTTTTTCAGCTGCAGCCCATGTTATAGACGATTAGGAGGGTCCATTATCAGGGAAAATATTTCGGAAAAATAAATTCTAATCATCAGGGAAACCGCAAAAATAGAAATATGCAGAAATTATAAATATTTTTAAACCAAAAACTATTTTTTATTAAAAAATCATAACAATTCAATTTAATATACACATAAAGTTTGCGTATTACAAAAATAAGACAAAATAACAACGAAAACGAAAAAATAAAGGAATGCAACACAATAGGAACTTTTGTTTTTATGTAAAAGGTGTTACGAAAAACTGTAAATTTTTCCATATTTAGTAAAAAAATATATAATTTTTTTTATTTGGTTAGTCGTCTCTTCCGGACTCTTTCGTGTTTGTCTTTTGCATTTTTATTTTTTTATAACTCTTTTTTTTAAACGGTTTGAAAAATTTCATCACACGAGGGCGGACAGGACAATAAGTCCGTGACTTTTTGAATGAAACATAGTTTTTTTTGCAAAATAAAAATAAATTTTTCAAAATAATCTCCTTTTGGCTCAATACATTTAGTCCAACGTTTCTCCAATTTTTATATCCCTTTCACCGAGCCATTTCTTTAGGTTTGGAAATAGGAAATAGTCACTAGGGGGCTAAGTCCGAAGAATATGGCGGATGAGGTACCCGAATTCGTAGCCCAATTCATGGAATTTTGCCAATCCTTTGAAGTTGTCACACGATTACGTTTATGGTCAATTGAGAGCAAACTCGGCACCCATCTTGCAGACAGCTTTCTTAAATTCAACTGGTCATTTAAAATCGAAATCACACTGCCATATGAAATGCCTATGGCATAAACAATCTCACGCACTTTTACTCTTCGATAGGCTAACACCATATCGTGGATTTTTTCGACATTTTCGGGTGTATTGTCCTCAATTGGCCGTCCAGAACGTTCAGCGTCATTGGTACTTGTGCGACCACAACGAAAGTCAGTAAACCACTCTTTTGAAATCGATGTTGCAGAGTCCCCATAGTATTTTTAAAGCTTTTCCTTGGTTTGATTGACGGTTTTTTTTCGCAAAAAATAATGTTTACTGAGAACTCGAAATTTACTTTTTTCCATTTTTAAAAAAATCCACGAGGTTGTATGTTTTGAACAGCTGTTAAACGCAAAGTAAATGACGGAACTTGCTCAAAATTTGACAGTAGTCAATTAACAGGTGGTACTTGATGGGAGCAGTGTTGCATTTCATATAACTACGAGGGAAGTTCGAAAAGTCACGGACTTATTGATCCGCCCTCGTATAAGCTTTTAAATTTATGGATGGTTTATTTTATAAATAATTACGATTTTCAATAAAGGTTGTTGTTGCAATAACCTACAAATATTTGTAAGGGGAGCGCTAACAAATATTAGTTAATCGTATATTAAAATAAAAAAAGAATGCATAAAGTCAAAATATACCCTAAAAGACACAAATATGCTGTAAAAACTGCATATTGCAAATATGCAATATCATGTTTTTTTCTGTGCGTCGTATGGACCTATGGATAAACTATTTAAGAATTCTGAAATCGATTTGTTAGAGCATATTTTAGCATAATTTATCTTTGAGAGCATATTTTTGCATATTTCAGCATTAAGAGCATATTTTGTGGTAAAAGCATATTTTTAGGGCATATTTCTACATTTTTAGAGCATATTTGTGTCTGCCCTAAATATTATGCCCTAAATATTTTGACTTTATGCATTCTTTTTTTATTTTTTTATTTTATAGTTTGGTTTTTGATTCTTTATTTAAAACCGAAGTCTACATAATACTTTTTAAATATACTTCAGTCAGTAACAGAAAATATATTGTGTGTAAATTAAATAGAATTGTGTTGATTTTTTAATAAAAACTATTTTTTTGTTTAAAAATATATATAACATTTTTTTATTTTTAGAGCATATTTTTTAAATTTTAAGGTAATATTTTTATATTTTTAGTGCATATTTTATGAGCATAAAACTGGGCATAACAATTGATATCAACGCAATACTAATGTTTTTAGTTGACAACAGTAATTAATCCCATGTATGATAAATGTACGAGACAATTTTAATGAACTTACTTCTTCTTAGCTACTTACTAACTGGGCCTTTACGTGACATATTTGTTATTCACCCTTATTCCAGTTGTCGTCATCGACACAAGACAATGTCGTCTTGGGATTTTTTTTTGAAATTGGTATTCCCGTTGTCGTTATCGAAAATAATTGATAACTGTCGACAAGTATTTGGTATTCTGTAAGAAAATGTGACGACGATATTGTCTTGAAACGACTCTGATTGTGTCGACACAATTTTTAGTAACAACTTGGGGAAAAGTAATGACTGAAAAAAAACGGAAAAAATGGGAAGAAATATCGAATTTATTAAATGCACTTGGCCCACCAAAAATAATGTGAGATGGATGGCAGCAGGTAAAGAAAGCATGATCATATAAAGTGCATTATAAAAATATAACAAAATTTATTTATAGGCTTGGCGAGACTTAAAATTTAAATTTAAAATGAAAATGGTAGCCAACAAAGCCGAGTGTAATGCTACAGGTGGCGAAAGATTCAAGTAATTTATATTGAGCCCGCTGAAGGAAGCTGTGGCAAATCTTCTACAGTTTCAGAAACAGCTGAACCCTAAGTTAAAGTCGTTTTCAACACTGAGCTGGTACGACACCTGGGCTAAAAATCTTAATGTAGCTGCCAATTTTATTGTTTTGGAAATAAATGTGGACTTGATTCCGGTTTTCAAATTAGGTGCTATTGTTTCCATCTTTGAAGGCTGTTTTATTCAGCCAAAAGTAACTTTCAAACCTTTTAAAAAAATTAGAAGATTGACATTCTTTAAAGTAACAGACTTTGATTTTGCTGCTCACTTGTTATCCGGCAGATTAAAGATATTGGATTTCTGTATGAGAAGTCTTCTTTCCAATACTAGATTTTCTTTATTTTCTTCATCACTGGTATCAGAATTTAAATTACACATAAAAAACATTTTTTCGCAAAAATAATAAACAAAATAAATCTGCTGACTCAATTTTTAGAGATGTGTTTTTGTTTAAATCGATAAACTGTCGACGTCGTTACAACACTGTTTTAGAATACCAATTTGGTGTCGAAGTGATGTCGACGTCGAAGCAAAGTGGTGTTGACTCAAAAACGACGACAACATTGATAACGACAACTAGAATAAGGGTGATTGTTTCCCATATAAAATTTGTATTCAGCCATTAGTTAAATTTTAGCTGAACATTCAGTAATCGAGCCTTAATCTTATTACTTCACCAGGGATGAGAAAAGAAGAATAATACAGCTTTTTAAAACATAATTATTTATTTACATTTATTTATATAAATTACATAAATATATTACACTTTTTACACAATAGCCTTAATTAAATAACAATTATCTAAATTACAAAGTAAAAGTAAAGGTATACCATTTGAATTATGAGATATAACAAAATTATTATCTTTACCCGATAATTGTGATAATGGTACAGACATTTGTAAATTAGGAAAATAACCATAAGTTAAATGTAACCAACCTTGTATGTAAGAATATTTATAAATATTATAAAAATTTGAATCTTTATGGGATACAACCAACATGTATTGATTATTTTCAAAGTAGAATATCACCAATTTATCGATTAATGATTTGAGAGTAATTATTTGAAATATTTGATAATTTGGTAGAGTTTGTAAAGTATAATCATATATAAATATACGATGACATTTACAACATGAAATAATCATTTGTTTTTGTGACGGTGTGCTAGACAATTCCACCATTTCAATTATATCGTAATCACCATCAATAATTTGTTGTAATTTAAAGAGCTTAGTGGTGGTATTAAAATGATATATCGTTAAGCCGGGATGGTTATCGATAATACCATTTGTTATGATGGTAGTTAGTGATTCAAATTCATATAATTTTAATTTTTCTCCTATATTTTGTGTTAAATCTTGCCAATATTGTATGGTATTGTTGTTATCATCTATTTTAAATATTCTTACCTCATTACGTTTTAGTGATGGCAAATCTAAAGCATGTAGTAGAACATAATTTTGATTGTTATCTGTTTGCTTTAGTGTATAAATATTTTCTATATATCTTTTCATACCAAATACTTTGAGTAACTTATTTTTAATTATGGTAATTTTTGATTTTACTTTACGATATTTAAATTTACAATAATTTTCTACTTTTATCGATATTTTATTAGAGATCATTGATAAACGATTAGAGGTAATATTTTGTAAATAAATTTCTTGTAATTGAGAATTAAAAGATATTTTCAAGTAGTACTTTTCACAGTAAGATACGCGTGATATTTCATAAAAAGTTGTTTGATTTATGTTGGCATTTTTTGGATTTTCCCATTTTATAATAGAATCCAAATAAAGTATTTGTTTTTGATTTTTTTCAATTGTTTGCTTTATATCTTTTAGGAACTCTTTAAATTCTTGGCGTTTTTCTTGTGTCGATGTTTCAATATCTGAAAATGATCTTTGCTTGAAATTAGAATTTAAATTTCTAACAACTTGCAAGCCCCGTTCAAATGTAGCTTTATCGATTTGTAAATTATCGAATTGATAGTTATGTTCCGATAGCAAGGAGTTACGATATAATTCCATTAAATCTTTATTATTTATACGCAAAATATGAGCTGGTCCAGCCAGTTCTAAAGACTTTTGTATAGTTTTATGACCGGTTATGGTTTGCAGATATGGACTATGTTTAAATATCAAGTTATCGATGTGTATATTATTGATATTTTGTAGTAAAGCCTCTTTTTGGATTATTAAATGTTCAAATGTTAAAGTACCAAATTGTTCTAAGGCAGGACCCTGTAAAGTTATACGATTATCTAGAAAATATTCTACACTCATATCATTGATATTTTTAATGTTAACTTCGTTATCGATATATAATTCATCTGCTGTTAGAGCAGGTAAAGCTGAATTTTGATCAATTTGATATATTAAAGAAGTATTTAAACCATTTATTAAACCTAGCACAGTTAAATGGCCTACAGATAAAGGTTTTAAAAATTTCAATGGACCCAGTAAAGGAGTTTTACTTGATAATCTATATAGGGAATTATTAAAACGTAAAATATCGATATTATTTATTAATCGGGTATTTAATACTTGTACTTTTAAACTTTCCACATACAGGGGTTTTAAAAATTCTTTCCTGCCTTTTATTATCTGTAAGATAGAAGAATTCTTTAATAAACCATCTCTATTAATAAAATTTATATCGATATCTGTGGGAAATTGCAAACGTGTTTGCATTTTTCTTATCAACGGTTTAGAAAATTTAACATTACCGGTTATTACTTGATTTTGATTAGATTTTACAGAGTTTTTGTATAAATATTTTAAAAGTTCACCCTGAGTATTATCATTTATCGATTTAGGCCATTTAACATTATTTAAAACCATTAAATTTTTCCATGGTTTTGACACTAAAACGTGCAGTTGTTGTGTTAGATTTTTAAATTTTATACAATTATCTAAAATTCCTTTTAAGTCTCGGTTAATAATTAAATTTTCAACAATTATATCTCCTTTTATTTCAGTATGATTTTTCGATAAATCAATAAATTCTTTTACCTTTACATTATTAATCGATAACACATCTAAATTGCTAACATTTAAATTATCAAATGTATATGAACCCGTTATAAATTGGGGTTTAGATTTCATTAGTGTATTCTTTAAAATATCCTCTAAATCGTAACCATTTATATCACTGCCATCAAAATCTTTTGTTATCGTTAAATCTTCATAAAAATATACATCACCTTCTAATTCCGCATCTTCATGTATGCGCACCAAATTGGCAACATAATCATTCCAATTAATATCATTAATTTGTTTCAATTCCAAAGGTTCCGCAAACAATATATTACCCTCAACTATTAAATCTTTGTGTAAAATCAACTGTTCATTTTTAATATTGATTTTTTTGAAAAACTCATCAAATGGTATACCATTAATTTTATGAAATACAATATTAGAAGTTTCCAAAGTATGGGGAACATTTAAACGTTGCATATAATAATCATAATTTAATAAATCTTCTAAAGGTAAATTATTTAAATAAGAAGCCTGTAATTCAATGTCAACTATTGCTGGATTTTTAACTTCTATCTTATTGAATATTTTTAAATCTTGAAACTTTGAATTTTCCAATTGTGTTTTAAATACCAAGTCATCTACTGGCAATTTATTTAAAAATTCTGCATTTAAATCATCAACTATCAAAGGAGCTTCAAATATTTTTTTACCCGTTATATTTACAATATCACCTGTATGTATAAGATTTTCTTTAATTTCCACAATTTTAGATTTATAATCACGACATTTCAGATTTCCTTTAACATGAGCATTCATAAAGACCAACAACATTGGCCTGGTACTATTAATATTATTATTCACCATCATGTGCGGTTGCGTCAAGTGATCATTTAAATATTTAGTCTCCAGATAGGGGGCCGATACTTTGGCATTATTAAATATTATAGGAAATGTGAAATTCTATAAAGAAAAATATTTTAAATAAAAACTTTTATAATTATTTGTATGCTTGAGAAAGTTTGTTAGAATTTAAGACACTAAGATTAGAGAAGGTATACTTTTTCTTCAAAGTATTTGCTGAGCTGAATCCGAAATGGTTCCAAAAACTATGTTTCATTGTTCAAAAAATGTTCTGGAAAAAATGTCTGAACATTTTTTATGGAGGCCAGTAAAATCGTTTAATTGGGCTTATGTGATACCAGCTTTTAATTTAACTTTGTTAAACATTTCGATATCAGTTTCGGTTACGGTTTTTGCCAAATAAGCATTACGGAGCTTCAAACGGTTTCGTTTTTCAATCTGAAACGAGCTTTAAGCGCGATATCCTAATAATGATAGCGGTTTCAGTTACACTTACGCTTTTTGTGAATAACGGCTGCGGTATTTAAAACGATTTCTAATCAGTTAAGGTTTTATATCAATTACGGTTGCCGTCTCAGAAAATATGACACAAGATTAGAGGATTTTTCACAATAGTTCCTAACGGATTTCAATCTAAAAAAAAATTTGCCACTGGAAAGTTTATATTTATATCGGGTTTATTTCAGTGTTGGCAGGCAATACTGCTAAAATACCGTTATCGATTCAAAACCTTTTCAACTGACTATCGTTATCACCAAAATACCGCTAGCGAAATAACTGAAAAATCGTTACCCTAAAATAAACTATCATACCGTTATCATTAAAATACCGTTACATAAATAGTTGAAAAACGGTCACCCGTGAAATATCGTTACCGAAATAGCTAAAATATCGTTACCCTTAAAATACCGTCACGTCATAACTTTATCGTTTCTGTTACCATCCATGGTTTATTCACCAGTCCGCTCAAAAACCCCCTAATGAATTTTTATAGAATCGATATTTACACAGATCAGTATATTTCCGACGATTGCCATGAAAACAAATCATTTGACTTTTACAGTACCATTTGCCCGCTTCTTTTAAACTGAAAATATCTTTAAAAAATGTTTTCACTTAATTAAAATTTACCAACATTAAACGTAAGTACATTAACCCTTAATTGCACATTGTTCCATATATGGTACATGCCCTTTATCATCTGATAATCTAAACAATCAAACTGAAGAGTGATCCCCGTAGATTTCCTGAGGGAAAAAGGGGTCAGTTGGGAATTGGGACCTGTACCGTGGTAGATGAAAACTGGACCGGTTCTGAAGAAGCATAGGTGAAAAGAGGACCGGTTACTAAAGTACCTTTCACGTGACCGGTTTAAAAGTCGTGACATATTATATTAGACCAGTCCTGTGGCATGTCACAAAAGTCAATTGACCCCCTCCTAGGACAAGCCCATGTTAAAGTGTCTAGTTTCGTGAACGGTCCCTATCATAATGAAGCGGTTACCTGACGTGTCCTTGGATAAGTCCTTTTCCCGCAGGGTTAGTCCCCATAGCGGCGGCTGATCTCATGCATTGAACGGGTACGTAGGTTCTGATTTTAAATATTTTGTGGGTTTTAAAGGAGGCTTCAAAGAAAAAGCCCAGTAGCCAATTTTTTATATTTGCAAATTAATGTGAAAATTGTCCAGAAATATTATTCGGAGAAACTTTAAACCACAGACTACCCAGATAGGAAACAGCTGATTGAATTAAAATAGTGACTAGAAAATAAATAAAAGAAAGAGATACGCAGAAAGGGATAGAAACTAACCATACAGTTTATATGTAGTTTATTTTTTCTATCTCATTTTGCAAATCTGTGCAATTTCAAATGACATTGTTTGACATATCTTACTGGTATCCTGTCTGAGTAGTCCGTGCTTTAAACATAAAACAACATTGGAATCACTGTAATAATTTGAAAATGGAATCACCGTTATAATCTTTAATTTAAGCAAGAAATTGGTCACAATTTTTTCTTTGTATAAGAATTAGAAAATTTACTCTAAAACACAGCGTTTTTCTTAACAAAACTTTTGCGGAAACTAATAAATTTTTCAATGTCTTTTTAAAAGGCGGGGGTAGCGAATTTTGTTCCGATTTTAATTTATTTTGTTCTACATATTGAGCTGTTTTCAATGTTAAGCCCTATAAGATCCGCTAGATTTTAATTACTTGAAACCCTGATGTTATGGAGCAATTCTCGGATTCTGCATGACAAATATCTTCTGGGGAGATTATTCGCAAATCTTAAATTGCAAAAAAAAAGATCGATCTGAGTTTTTATATCTTACCTGTGGTTCCTGTTTTAGTAAATATTTTTCTTTAATTTCCTGCTCCTCAAATTCCATTTCTCCAATAATAATTTTAGTTTTATTACTTTCACGTTTTATATTATTAACGATTAACGAACCATTGATGACGACTTTGTTGGTATAAATCTGTTTGAATTCCATATCATCGGGATCGGTTGAAAAGCGTTCAAATTTATTATTGTTTGCGAGTAGAATATCGCCAGATATACTTAAATGATGCATTTTAACTGGAGCTGCAATGAAAATGTTTATGATTAGGAACGATATGAAGTTGAAACAATAATGGAATTCACGGTACGTATTATTTAAAGTGAGCATCTTATTTACAACAATAGAAACAGAGTGTGTATTTTAAAGAGAGATGTAATCACGGTTCTTTTTTTTTTTTTTTTTTTTTTTTTTTTTTTTATTTGTTAATTTATTATCAAAAATTCAGTTTTACATTTTTGTTTTGCCTCAGCGTCTAAAAGACATTATTGAGGCGAGTTGGCATTAAAATATGTACATAGAAATAATAAATTAAATTAATGAGTTTTGTTATATTTCAATAAATATTAGAAAAAAAAAAAAAATAATACAAATTACGATCTTAATAAAGAAGTATTTCTAGATTATTCAACAAATATTGTTTTAAGTTTGATTTAAAGGTCGAAATTCTAGCAATATTTTTTAAATTCTGTGGCAAATTATTATATTCCCAACAACCAATATATTCAATTCTTTGTTTTGTAGTTTCAAGTCGGCATCTTGCAATCCGTAAATTTGAGCTGTTTCTGGTGTTAAAAGCAGCTTGGTTTATTTCAAATGTTATTGTATTATGACCAATATTGTGTAACGCTTTAAAGACAAATACCAGCAACTGAATTTTATATAAACCATAAATAGGTAAAATGTTTTTCCCAACATCTCTATATAAGGATAGAGTATGATGCATAAGTGGCAGATCAAAGACAGTTTTAAGTGCCTTGTTTTGTACTCTCTGCAAAGACTTCATTTCAGTACTATTTTTACATCCATAAACCAACACTAAATAGTTCAGATGACTATGAATTAGAGCTTGGTACAGTATCATCTCCGTCTTTTTATCAAATTTATTCTTAAATTTATAAAGAAGTCCAACAACTGGAGAAATTTTCGTTTTCAGTTCGTGAATATGCAAATTCCAAGACAAATTATTTTGCAACGTAATTCCTAAATACTTAATGGACTGGCTTTCAAAAACTTCTTCACCGTCAACAAATATACTAAAATTACCAGCATTACCACTTGCACGAGGTTTAAACCTTAAAACTCTGGTTTTCTTCGCATTTATAACTAATTTGTTTAGGCGTGAATATTCAAATATTAAAGCCGCATCTCTCTCCATATACGCTTTTATAACCGTTTCATGTTTGTATGGATAAAATAAAGATATGTCATCAGCATACATATACACTTTTCCAGAAAGTTGAAGGTTCTGCAAATCATTTATATAAATTGTGAACAATAATGGACCTAAAACACTGCCTTGAGGCACACCATGTTCAACAACACCAATATAACTTCGACTATTATTCAGTTCAACGTATTGCTTTCTATTATTTAAGTAACTTTTAAAGAGATTTAATTCTCTACCAATAATACCATAATATTTCAGCTTTTCAAACATGATTTCATGGTCTACTAGATCAAATGCTTTTGAGAAATCGTAAAAGATCCCAGCCACACCAGTAAATCCATGATCCAATCCTTGGCATATAAAATTCATTACATTCACCACAGCATTTTCGGTGCCACTACCCTTTTTAAAGCCATATTGACAATCATATAAAAGATTATTATTCTCCAAGTATATTGTTAGTTGTTGATGAATTAATTTTTCAAAAATTTTATCAATTACGGGCAATAACGCAATTGGCCTATACTTATCTTCCGTATTGGCATTAACTTCCTTTGGTATGGGTATAATCTTTGAAATTTTCAATATATTAGGATATTCAGAAGTATCAATGATATTATTAAAAATTTTCAATAAATGTGGCGAAATTTCGTGATTGCATTCAATAAATATTTTTGGAGATAAATCATCATAACCAGGGCTCTTGTTTGCAGATAGGTTCGAAATTATCATCAAAATCTCTTCAATCGTAGTAGTATTTAAATTAAAATAGCTATTGTGGTATCTTAGAGTTCTGAGACTGTTACATGTATCAGTTGGAGACGTATGAATTTTTTCCTTAATAGTTTTAGAAACTTGCAAAAAGTATTTGTTAAGACGATCACATTTCACCGAATCATCAGTTATTAATTCACCATTATCATTTTTTAAATCAAGTTGATTTTTACGTTTTCTGCCAAGATTGTCATTCAAAAATCTCCAACATTTCTTAGGGTCATGCTGAAAATTACAAATATTATTATAATAGTAGTTATTCATAGATTCACGACATGATTTCTTTATAACTTTGCTTATTCGCTTTAATCTATTTTGAATATCAACGTTTTTTGGCCTTCTTCTTCTTTGTTTTAAAATATTTTCTTTTAGTAAAATTAGATTTTGTAAATGTTCATTCATCCAAGGGGCTATTTCATGTTTTAATAACTTTTTCCTTTTTGTAATAGTGGTAGAATTTATATTAGCATTTGAAAGACTACTTATTAACTTAGAAGTGTCAACAGATGGATTTCCAGTCAACTGAAGTGAACTATCGTTTAAAAAACATTCCTTTAATTTGTTAAAGTCACAGTATTTTTGAGTAAATTCAATGTAATTTAAATTTTGTACATTGTTTTGAATTCTGCATGAAATCATGTTATGGTCTGATATATTGCATTCAATAGAATCAATATAAATTTCATTTAAAATATTACTGAAAACATTGTCAATTGATGTTCCAGATGCAGGCCGTGTCACCAATGTGTGACAATTTTTAAAATCGTAGCTTTTTATTAAATTATTTAAATCTGCAGACAATGTATTGTCCAAAAAGTCTACATTGGAGTCTCCTACCATAATACACGAATTTCGACCATATAATGCTAAGTGATTGTCAATAATATTTAAAAAAGTATTGATTTCACATTTTTGGGATCTATAAAATGACAAAATTTTCATTGGTTTACCATTAATTTTAAAACTTTCCAAAGATAATAAAATTATTTCACAATAATGTTTGCTTTCACAGACTTCAACATTATATGGCAAATTATTACGTATATAAACAGAAACCCCTCCATAACTATCTCCTCTACAGCAATGAATACAATTGTAACCAGGAATTCCATAAATTTGAGACAGATCCGAATTAAACCATGTTTCTTGAATTGATATTAAATTAGGCAGTTGTGGAAAATTAGCAATTAAAGTTTTAAATTTGTTAAATTTTCTAATGGAAGAAATACTTCTTGTATTAAAAGATATAATATTTAAATATGGATAATTTACATTTTTTAAATAACGTTTAAAAGATTCAAAATCAGAAAAATATTTAGTATTAATCATAAAGAAAAAGAGTTAGTATTTCATTACAGTTTTCTTAAAATTTTTATTTTGTTTTTAAACAGGGAACAAAAATGTTGCGCCATTACCATCATCTGCACCAGAGTCTTCTACGGAAACAGCTTCTCGATTCATTGTTCTGCGTTTAGGTTTAGAAGTTGCAGCTTCAACCATAATACGATCTACATCATCTTCATGTTTTATTAATCTTGGCTTCGATATTTCACTCTTCTTTGCATAAACTCTGCCGCCTATAGTATAGACGAAACTATAGCCAATAGATTTTAAACTCTTGGCATGGTTAAAAAGACTAAGTGTTTCCTTGCTTAAATAGTCGTTTACAAATACAGCTTTGGTAGCTTCGTTTTGTTTAAGTTTGGGTTTTGACATCATAAGCTTGGTTTTACAGTTTTTGTTATTAAACTTTACTACCATAGTTTGCTTTTCATCCTTCTCCTCTACTCTCTTTTTAAAGAAATATGCATCTTCTATATTTTCTTCTTTCAAGTCTAAACCAACTTTTTTAGATAGATCTAAAATAGTATCTACTGCGCTTGTTCCATGAATGACTTCAACTCCTCTTATTATGCAGTCGTTTTTGACTCGATTATCGTTTAAAATCTTTATTGAAGTTTTTAAACTTGTTATTTCGTTTTTTAAAATTCTGTTCTCCTTTTGCACTATTTCTAGCTTTTTGTTATTTTCAGCTATACCCCTAAGCAACTCATCATATTGCTTTGACATAAATTCTATTGCTTCTGTTATAGAACTCAGCTGATCGAGCTTATTGAGTTTTGTTTTTATTTCTTTTAGCTCTCCTTTTAATGTTCCGTCACTTTCGTCATCACACAGATGACAAACAAACTCTTCGTTTTCATTACTCAACAAAAATTCATATTGACGTTTATCCAACTTTGTACATACCGAATGAAAGATTTTTGTGCATTTATCACATTGTATGTTTTCTTCTTTATCTTCCTTTACCTCCAATTTGCATTGGCCACAAATTATTGTTGAGGTTTTACAACTACGACGGTTTTTACTAGCCATACTTTAATATTTTAATAATGTTCACTGTCTATTTTACACAACGTTCATAAATGTTTAATTAAAAAAAAAACAATTAAATTATTATTATTTAAAATTTTAATGAAATCACTTCACGGAGCTATTATTTTTGACGTTCGTAACACAAGGGTTGCCAACTCTTTCTATTTAACTGTCCCCTAAAAGATAAACACATAAGAAAACCTATTCATAAACTAGCTAAGGGAAGCATGTAGAGAGTCTGATAGAACTAAGTCTTTTTTACTTACAATAAACAATTCTGTGTTGCCAGAAGGGAAGTTCAAATTTACAAATTACTTTCCTGGAAATTTTTGAGAATGTTGGAACTTTATATACAGGTTGGTTGAAAAGTTCCTACGCACTGCTAGCTCCAAACTTTTTTTTCTCAAGTTGGTATAACTGTCCTTAGAACACAAGCAAAGTTGCAAGTCATTCTGTCAATTCTTTCTTTGTTTAGAAGCCATTTGAAATTGACGTGTCATTAATTTTTTTAATATGGAAAAAATTGAATATCGTGCAGTCATTAGATTCTTTCTGTTGAAGGGTTTAAAAGCAAAGGAAGTTTATTAACAATTGTTAGAAGTGTATAAGGAGTCCTCACCTTCAAAACGCACCGTTGAATTTTGGGCTGGTGAATTTAAACGTGGTCGGACCAGCCTTGAAGACGATCCATGCGAAGGACGACCAAAAACTGCAACCACAGCAGAAATCATTGAGCAGGTACATAATATGGTTAGTGAAGATCCAAGTTTGACCAATCGTGAAATTGCTAATGCCATAGGCATCTCAGACGAACGAGTACTCCATATTTTACATGAAGAATTACGTATGAAAAAACTGTTTGGAAAGTTAGTGCCGCAACAAAAACTGAATCGAAAACAACTTTCTCAGCGTAATTTGGAGCGTTTTAAGCCGAATAAAACCGACTTCTTGCTCGCTTTATAACTATGTATGAGACTTGGATCTACCACCATGATCCTAAATTGAAACAAAAACGTTTACAGTGGACTGAAGCTGGTTGTTCAGCTCCAAAGCAGGTGAAGTCACAACGATCAGCAAGGAAGGTTATGGCATCAGTTTTTTGGGATCCAAAAGGAATTTTGTTGATTGATTATCTTCAGAAAGGTAAAACAATCAACTCTGAATATTATTGCAGCCTTTTGGATCAGCTGGATGAAAAAATTCGTGAGAATTTAAAGAAGAAAAAATCATTTTTCATCAAGACAATGCACCTGCTCACAAAAGTGATGGCTAAATTCAAAGAATTAAAGTACGAATTGCTTGAACATCCACCGTATTCACCAGATTTGGCTCCCAGTGACTACCAACTCTTCAGAAATCTCAAACAATTCCTTTGTGGAAAGCATTTTTCGTCGAATGAAGAGGCCATAGCAGCCGTAGACGGTTATTTTGCAGAGCTTCCGGAAAACCATTATAAGGATGGGATAAAATTATTGGAAGATCATTGGAACAAGTGTATTCTTTCATTTCGGGCGCAGGAACTTTTCAACCAACCTGTTTATAGAAAAAAGTCCTTGAGAATATCAGAATCTTGTTATTTTTCTAGATGAAAAAGTTACATAAATCTAAAAGTTTTGCATATGAAATGTTTTTTAGAGTCTCAAGGTTTTTGTAGAATAAAAAGCACCCAGAATGTAAATACTTCCACTTGGAAAATTTTATTCCAATTTAAAAAGACTTTTACATAAAAAACTGCTCAAAATAATGTATTATTTCTATAGAATAAACTCTTGGAATATTTCAGGTTTTCCATAGGAATATTTTCTTAGAAACTCCTCCAAATCTAAAAGTTTTTTGAAGACGCTAGCCGTTAGAAATTAAAATATTTACAAGGAATCTATATAGTGTTGTAACTAACCGTAGGTCTTAATGAGACTGAGATATGTTTTGTAAAATAAATACCTATTTTTTTGGTGCTCAATCCCATGTTTAAGGTTAAGGAAAGCATTCAAAAATGACCCCATTTTTGGCTTATTTTGGTGCCAAAAAACCATATACAACTTAGGTATCAAAAGAAAGGAATTTCGATGATATATCCAATTAAGAAATTCTCAAACAAAAAAGCTTCGATCATATTTGAAACCCTAATTTTTATCCCTGAAAATGCGACTGTGTAACAATGATTTTCTATACCCTCTGTTTTTATAAAGATCTGCGGTTTAGACCACTGTCTAGTTTTCTTATTAGTTGGAAATAGTTGTCGATATCATACTTACATGCAACAAAGGTATCTTGGCCACTATACACAATATCTTCTTCAAATTTTAAACCATTAATTTTTTCAGCTTTTAAATCATTTACAAACAATCTTGATATAACTAAATTGGAATGCACAATTTGCGGATCACGTAAATTGAAAAAATTGGCTGCAATTAAACCATTTAAAAGGGTCGTGTTCAGATGAATTACATCTACTTGAGATTGTAATACTAAACGTCCTTGAATAGTAGAATCACGATTTTTTAAAAAAATACTTTCATAAAACTCTTGCCAAGGAATGCCGTTAACAGAGTCCACTTTTAAATGGTTGACTTTTAAAATAGGTATAAAATCAAAATATAATTCCGGTATATACTGACGTATACCACGTTTATTTTCAGGCCGTATCAATTCCGTGGTATTAAGCGTGTGTGTTTTTACTTTCGGTTTAATGGTTAAAATTGGCCAGGGTTTAGCAGATTGATTTAAATAGAAACCTAGAAAGAAAGAAGTGTTTTAAATGAAATTGCTGTAAGAAATTTTTATTTAAAATGTCACCTTGTATTAAATCTCCAGGAAATATTAAATTTTTAACTTTTATTTTATTAACCTTTATACGATTTGTTATTTCCAGTGTTATATTTAAAGTTTCTGAAGTTTGAGAACGTTTCGATCGTTGTTGTGATAAATATTTTTGTCTAATATTTTCAATCTTATCCAATATTTGTTTGGGACTTTTTAAATATTTTCCCATCACTCTGACTATGCCCACATTTCCTGATTGTACTGTTATGGCTTCTTTTGTTTTAAGCTCACTCATTTTTGGTGTCAATACTGTCGTAACTTTACGCAACACGTCCATATCAATTTTGCGTTGTAAAAGTAAGCTACGCAATCGGCCAATGACGGATTCGAATAAATGTTGATGATGGGTTGAAGCTAATATATCTGTGGAAAGTATTTTTAAAAATTATTAAATATATTATATTTATTTCTCTTTATAGAATAGATCAGAAAATCGTCAGAAAGGTTCAGAAAATCGCCGTTATTTGCTGTTTACCTTGCTCTATAGAGAAACCGTACACAGAGAGGTTTCGGTCAATGAGATTATTGAACATTTTAAGTATCATTTCTTCACAAAATGAATGAAATATTTTTAATCATTTAAAGCAGCTCACTTTTTGATAACCATATTCATTAATTTGCTTTTTCCAAATGATATTTTAAATCCCCAATATTTGTAAATAGACATACTAAACAGGGATGTTTGGCATGAGAATCAAGCTTTACTAAGCCGCTTTGTTTTTTATACCCTACCCCCCACTTGAAACTACCGAATAGAAGAATTAAAGTTAAAACTACTGCAGCTACAGGACTCCCAATTTCGAATTCAGTGTAAAAACATTGGAATTATTCTGGGCTTTGAACTATCATGAAAACTTAATACTGAGTATTGAGTAAGACAACAATTCATTTATAATTATATAGGAAGATGTTTCTTTTAAAATAGGGACTGCGTAGGAAAATGGTTTTATGGAAGTACACGGCCATTGTAGACCTAATTTTCGATAGAGAATCCATGGATTATAAGACTAATACAATCCCATCATAGACTGCGGTAGGCGAATTTTGGTAATTTTTAAACTCCTTCCATAAAGAAATTGGAAATGGAGGGCGACAGGATCCAACATTGGTATTTGATATGCGGCTATAAACCGAAGACTGATAAATACACGACTCTGGTGTTTTCTTTGATGAATGCGATATATGTAGAAGGTTTCTTTGGCAAGTGTCTTTTAGGCGTATATTTTTTCTGTCAGGGATGCTGCATGTAATTGGGTCTTAAGGAAACAAAGGAATTTTCTCGACTGGCAAATGGCACTGGCAGTCAAGGTCTAAAGTGTTTGTAGTGGGGATCAGAGTTGTCTTGGAGCATAATATAAAAGCCCATGCAAAGCTCTTTGTATTGTTTTTGGGTGGACATTTTTTTTGAAAATTTTTTAAATGTGTTCCGCCAATTTTAGGTTAGGTTGATGTGGTCACTAGCGCTGCCAGATAGAAACGACAACCCGCATAAAAATCAGTCAGTAATATGACATCCAGGGTGCCCCACATTTTCTTAGAAATTGCCTGGAATCTCAGATTCCAGGCAACAGATTTCATTCAGATCACGGAACAGATAATCTCCCAAGCAACTTGTCATAAATCTCGCAAGAGCCGGCCAGTGGCACATAATATGTTACACTGTCTCTCTGTTCCCCGGTACCCCTCAAAACCTGACGTCTCAGGTACCCTTACCAGAATTTTACAATCGCTTCTGTTAAGGAATTACATATGAGCCTTGACTTAGGATCGCAAGACTTCCACGTAATCCTCGAAACCTTGCACGTTCCGTTATTCCATCAAACCACCTCAGATCTGCCCATTACAGTAGAGTGTAAGTACCGTTTCAAGAACTGGAGTGGCACGCTCTTCGCCAGCCAAGCGCTTCGCTAGCTGTTCCGCAATATCCTAGTGGCCAGGAACCCAGTTCGCCCTAATAGCCGCTTGACTATCAGTATAGAAATTAACGTAGGAACACATTTCTTCAAGGACAGCAGCCATTTTGGCCGCCTGAAAATGGTGCAGTAATCGTGAAGTTTATTCGACTCCTCGATAGAAGACCGCAGCACCAACTGCCTCACCCATCCTAGAACCATCTGTGAAAAAATAAAGTTTCTATGGTCAGGGCGAAGACGCGTAGTCCCTCCCAGTTTTGGGGCCACATTTCTTTGTCAAGTTTGAAAATATATTCGATTCTGCACTGTGAGAATTTTGTAGAACCAATTAAACGTTGCATTAAATTATAAAAAATTTACACAAAAATTTATTAATACTGGAATCTGTGATATACAGTAAGATTTTTTTGCGATATGTACCAGATGCTTAAAAAATGCGTAAAATAAAGCAACGGTTAAAAAACTAAATTTTCATTGCTCACCTTCCGGTTCAGTTATATTTGCAACTTCCTTCAAATTTAACTCCAGCTCAACAACACGTATTAAAACCTTGAATGGTCTCTTATAAATAATCACCACATAATCCTCTTTAGCCTCATTATGATGGCCCATTAATTTAGAAACGTCCATTTGATCAGATAGAAAACTTCCATAACAATCCAAACGATAATTGGTAAAAATCATAATTTGATTTTGTCGGGAAGCCATTATAAATCTTGATGACAAGGAGAGCAAGTCAAAAGCCAATTCCTTTGGTGTTCTCTGTTTATAGACATTAAAGTTGTCATCGGACATTTGACGAAATGAATTACTACAAATAAATTAAAATCTATATTAACAAAATATATTTTTTTACAAAAATATTGAAGATACGAGGGCGGATCAATAAGTCCGTGACTCTTTGAATGAAACACAGTTTTTGTTGCAAACAAAATTTATTTTTCAACATAATCTCCTTTTAGCTCAATACACTTAGTCCAACGTGTCTCCAATTTTTGTATCCCTTTCAAAAAAATAGGATTTTTCGAGGTCCATAAAATAGGCATTTGAAAGATCAATAATTTAATCGTTGGAACTAAATCTCTTTCCACCGAGCCCTTTCTTTAGGTTTGGAAATCGAAAATAGTTACTGGGGGCTAAATCCGGAGAATATGGCGGATGAGGTACCAATTCGTAGCCCAATTCATGGAATTTTCCCATTCAGACTACACACGTAACACGATTACGTTTATGGTCAATTGAGAGCAAACCCGGCACCCATCTTGCAGACAGCTTCCTAAAATCCAACTGATCATTTAAAATCGAAACCACACTGCCATATGAAATGCCTATGGTATCAACAATCTTACACACTTTTACTCTTCCATCGGCCAACACCATATCGTGGATTTTTTCGACATTTTCGGGTGTATTGTACTCAATTGGCCGTACAGAACGTTCAGCGTCATTTGTACTTGTGCGACCACAACAAAAGTCAGTTAACCACTTTTTTGAAATCGATGGTGTAGAGTCCCCATAGTATTTATCAAGTTTTTACTTGGTTTGATTGACGGTTTTTTCGCAAAAAATAATGTTTAATGAGCACTCGAAATTCAGTTTTTTCCATTTTTTAAAAAATCCACGAGGTTGTATGTTTTGAACAGCTGTTAAACGCAAAGTAAATGACAGAACTTGCTCAAAATTTGACAGTAGACTATTAACAGGTGGTACTTGATGGCAGCAGTGTTGCATTTCACATACCAACAAGGGAAGTTCGAAAAGTCACTGACTTATTGGTCCGCCCTCGTATGCATGAACCTCCATTATTGGGGAATATTTCAACAAAAAAAAGTTTGCAATTATTAATACAAATAAATTACAATTTAGAACATATTTATTCGATGTTTCAAATTGCTGGTATCATTAAAGAAAAGTCAATGCCTTAAAATTAAGGAACAGAATTTAAATATAATTTTTAGAGAAAATGTTGAAATTCGGTTAAAAAATTTTAGTATCAAAATATTTTTTAATGCTTACCAGTCCGTCCTATTATGTGACATGAATTATATTTGAAATTTCGGGTTAAACCTCTTGACAACTTTGTCCACACTGAAAAAAATTGATCAGTAGCTAAGTTAGATAAAAATTCAGTGAACAAAAAAAATATTTTAAAATAACTGCCCCAACAATACAGACCAGACAACGGATTTTAAGGAACATTGAAACTGATTCGAATCTGTTGAAATAGCGTCAATGATGGACCTTTTACGGAGCGATATATCAGATGAAAAACGGAGTTGTCCGTTTAAAGTCCGTCAATGACGGGCCGTTTACGGATCCGTATTCGTGCCGTTTTTTTTTTTAACAAAAAAACGGATTTGTGTAAATGCCTATTTTTTAATCTTTAAAAACAAATTTTACTTTTTTCCTAAAATTTATTAACAAAGATATTTAAAATAAAATAACAAAACTTTTAAGAACTAAATACAACAAATACCAAAAAAAAAAAAAAACAATTTGCATCTATCAATCACTGCGGTTGTAGCCCATTAAAAATCATGAAAAAATAAAACAAAAATTTAATTTTGGTTTAAATAGTGGTATTTACGATAAGATGTAGCACACAATGTAAATTTTCAATTTTTTTTTCAAAAATTCTATTATAAACTGTCAGGCAATATTTTTATGTGAAAATCTGCATTAATTTGCGCACATCATCGTAAAACTTGTTTTAAATTTCATAAATATTTACCTCATGGATATTTAAGTATTCGGTTTTGATAAGTAAACAAATCAAAAAGCAACGAAAGAAAAACTGATGAAAAACGGTTTTTCGTATTTGAAGGTATAGAAACGTATTGTTCTCGAAAATTCAATTATACGGTATATTAATGTTCCGTTTACGTACAAGTTTTGACAGATACGTATTTTCGGACCGAAACGTACAGTAGAAGTCAGATTCATGAATCCGTATGTGTCGGAAAGTCTGTAAAAATGTTTCTTGAGTGAAATAATTATTTTCAACTTTCCGATAAACAGATTTTTCTGTGCAGTTATTTTAACTTTCAAAAACAACTAACAAAAGCAGGAAACTTACAATGTCGTAAAAATACCAAACGATATTTAACTACAAAAATTTATAAACAACTGGCAAAATTGGTAAAAAAAAGTATAATTTTACAGTTAATTCGGCATTATAAAAATACATTTTAATATAAAAAAATAAGATTTTTCTTTTAATTAGAGAAAAAATGTGTAATTACTTTAAATTTAAAGTCAAAATGTTAATGGAGACATAATAAATTTTCAAATTTTATTTGAGAATATGTCAATAACAACAAATATAAACTAAACAAGAATTTTTAAAACTTCAACATAGTTTATTATTTTTAAAATCACTTAATTAAACTTAGTTTGTTTCCTTTTTAATTTAAATATGTTTCTAATTATTTTTAAAATGCGAAAACAAATTTTAAAGGCATATTAATATTAAATCTATGGATTTTTATCAAGAGATTACTTTAATTTTATAATTTCATCAAGGGATTACTTTAATTTCATCAAGGAATTACTTTAATTTTAAGTTAATTATAACATTTTTTTTACTGTTCATTATTGAACCCCAAAATATGTATTTTAATTTTTTTTCTTCAAATTTTCGATTTTAATTTGAATGGAATTTTAAAATCAAAAAATACTGACAATTTTGTACTTCCGAGAATTAACAAAAAAATTTATTACGGAAGAATTAAAGACTAGTTTAACTAATATTATAAGCGGAAAAGCTGATCACTTACGATACAAACCGAAATTTGACTTTAACTGGATTGACTTGAACTGAATTTTGCTCAGTGTATACTACGAGTATCTGACCTAGTTTGGGTATCTTCCCCTGAAAATGTTTTGATATTATTTTTTCAATAACAATTTTTTAATTTTTCCATTCAAATTCAATTTGGCAAGAAGCAAAATTTTCAATAAATTTATAAAAACTAAATTAATAATATATTCAGAATTAATTTTCAATAAACTAACTAAATTTTAAGTTGTTAAGTTAATTTAAAAACTCAGTAAAAAAAATAAGATAAAATGAATCGTTTAGATTTAACAAAAATGGTTAATAAAAATATACGCAATCAAAAAGAAACAAATTTCTTAAATGCCACTCAAATCAATACGAAAGATTTGTATGATTATAAGAGATATAAAGCTAAACTCACAGAAGATCATATTAATATAGCTGCACAAATTAATAATATAGTGACTCACGTACATAGACAAATAAAAAGTAAGTTTATTTAAAAACTAAGCCGATATACCTGGCAAAATCTAAATTGAAGTTTTACCTTTTAGATCGTAAACCTTCTGCTACGAAACACTCTACAAAATTCGTTATGTTAAAGGAAAATTCCATTGTAAAATTTCCAGAAAGGAAAGAAAAAGTTAGGGAGAATAAAGATAATATAGCCCAAATAAAACACAAAGAGAATAAAAAAAGACTAATTATTGTTGACAACACTGACAACATAAAGATCAGTATACCTCGTATGAAAGCTCTGTGTAATTGTAAAAATCAAAATCAGGCGATGTCAGCACCCTCAAATCCTAATAGTTTGGAAAATCATAAGCGAATTCAAGAGGTGCTTCAACAAAAAGTTTTATTGGAAAAAATGTTACAAGATCACAAACAGTTGCATCATGATCGCCAGACTATTGCACAGGAAATCTTTATGATGCGTAGTTATTTAGATAATATACGAGGACGTTTAAATTTTTCTCTTAAGAAATTGGATAATAATAAGACATATTGTGAATGTCACGGACTGACGAGTTGTAAATCCTGTCAAAAGAGTGTTTAGTGTAAACAGTTTAAGTTATGGCCAACGAATTTGGTGGCAATAAAATTCTGGCGATTAGGGCAACCATCTTCATAATAACCCTTATTATCCTAGCATCCTCATATGATGACAGAATTTCAAGAACTGATGTATTTGGATCCGAATTGATACTACAGACCAGTAAAAAACATATGATAGAATAAAAGTTTGCCTTCAAACACAAATAAAAAAAAATAGAAGTCCTTTCAGGGTTTCACAATTTGATTTAAAAAGAATATTTAAAAAGTTTGTTTGACAATAATAATAATAAATAATAATAATAAATAATTTTATTTTTCGATTTGTCCGGTATCGAACAAGAGCATTCACTCTTATTATACCACAACTACTTTTATTTTTTGTTTGCTATATTCGCCATTTAACCATTTGAATATTTTATTTAAAATTAAAAATATATTTTTCGGAATACTAGGCTGTATCTTTACCCACTGCACCACATAAAGAAATATGTTGTATATTAGTATATCGTATATTAAAATAAAAAAAATAATGCATAAAGAAGTCAAAATATGCTCTAAAAGACACAAACATGCTCTAAAAATGTAGAAATATGCCCTAAAAATATGCTTATACCTCAAAATATGCTCTTAATGCTGAAATATGCAAAAATATGCTCTAACAAATCGATTCCAGAATTCTTAAATTGTTCTGAATCGGATAAATAAATTATCCATGGGTCCATTGGATGCACAGAAAAAAAACATGATATTGCATATTTGTAATATGCAGTTTTTAGGGTATATTTTGACTTTATGCATTCTTTTTTTATTTTAATATACGATTAACTAATATTTGTTAGCGCTCCCCTTACAAATATTTGTAGTTTATTGCAACAACAATCTTTATTGAAAATCGTAATTATTTAAAAAATAAACCGTCCAAAAATTTAAAAGTTATTACGAGGGCGGATCAATTAGTCCGTGACTTTTCGAACTTCCCTCGTAGTTATATGAAATGCAACACTGCTCCCATCAAGGACCACCTGTTAATAAACTATTGTGAAATTTTGAACAAGTTCCGTCATTTACTTTGCGCTTAACAGCTGTTCAAAACATACAACCTCGTGGATTTTTTCAAAAATGGAAAAAAGTGAATTTCAAGTGCTCATTAAACATTATTTTTTGCGAAAAAAAAAACCGTCAGTCAAACCAGGGAAAAGCTTTATAAATACTATTGGGGCTCTGCACCATCGATTTCAAAAAAGTTTACTGACTTACGTTGGGGTCGCACAAGTACAAATGACGCTGAACGTTCTGGACGGCCAATTGAGGACAATACACCCGAAAATGTCGAAAAAATCCACGATATGGTGGTAGCCTATCGAAGAGTAAAAGTGCTTGAGATTGTTGATGACATAGACATTTCATATGGCAGTGTGATTTCGATTTTAAATGATCAGTTGAATTTAAGAAAGCTGTCTGCAAGATTGTTGCCGCGTTTGCTCTCAATTGGCCATAAATTCCATGAATTGGGCTACGAATTTGGGTACATCATCCGCCATATTTTCCGGACTTAGCCCCCAGTGACAATTTCCTATTTCCAAACCTAAAGAAATGGCTCGGTGGAAGGGATACTAAAATTGGAGAAACGTTAAACTAAATGTATTGAGCCAAAAGGAGATTATGTTGAAAAATTTAATTTTTTTTTGCAAAAAAACTGTGTTTGATTCAAAAAGTCACGGACTTATTGATCCGCCCTCGTATAATGCCATTTTTTAAACATTTCCCTGTTCTTTGTTTCTACTTATTGTTTTAATCAAAAAGAAGAAACCGTTTAAAAAAAAGAGTTATAAAAAAAATAAAAATGCGAAGGCCAAACACGAAAGAGTTCCGTAACACATTTTAAAAACTAAAGTTCCTATTGTGTTGCATTCCTTTATTTTTTCGTTGTAGTTGTTATGTTTATCTTATTTTTTTAATACGCAAATTTTATGTGTATATTAAATTGAATTGTTATGATTATTTAATAAAAAATAGTTTTTTGTTTAAAAAATATATAATTTCTGCATATTTCTGTTTTTAGTGCATATTTTATGAAAATAAAACACTTTTTTAGAGCACATTTGCGGTTTCCCTGATGATTAGAATTTATTTTTCCTAAATATTTTCCCCAAAGTTGAAAGATTTTGTTTAAAATTGATTAATTAATTTGATATTAATATAAGGTGATCGATTATTCGAAATTTTTTAAATATTAATTTTTAAATTTTTCGGAAAAGGTTAAATTTTTTAACAAACCGGATTTTAGGGTCTTAAACAGCCTTTTGTATTTTTAGATGGGTAAAGGAATAACAATCATGTTTATAAATCATTGAAAAATCTTATTATGAGCGCTCCGAAGTTGCCGGTTGGAAACACACACATGTATAATATTTCATTTCAACAATTTATTTTTCAGTTAAATACAAATTTTAAAGATCAGTATGATCGTAGTATTATTTTATGAGTCAAAAATGGTACTTTTTATAAAATATTCTTTTATATACTCCTCTCTTTAAACAGATCGAACTTGACTTTTTTAAATCAAAGATTTTTAATTAATTTAATTTATTTATTTTTTTTATTAAAAAATAAACAAAAACATTATTAATACATAATATATAAAAATTAACATATAACAATTACAACGTAAATAAAAACAAAAACATTTTAAATCCATATTTCCTCTTCAATAAACTGGATATCATCGGGGCCAACCATTAACATTTTATTAATACAATTTGTGCAGCCACATATCTCCGCATCTTGCAAAAAATGGATGTCATCCGGCCCCACAGATATTAAAGTATGTATGCAGTCAATACAACAACAGCATTTATTAAAATTTTCATTTAATTCATTACTATGAAAAAAAAAAAAACAAAACATTAGTATTTAAAAAATTAAAAATGATAATTTAAATTATAAGAAATAATAAATAATAAATCATTAACTACCTATATTGTGCATTATTATATATATGAGGAGGATATGGTAAAATATTGAAAATATATGTTGTATCATACAAATATGGATATGGATATGGATTGGAATTGAAAGGCATGTTGCAATAATATATTGTAGTGTAATAAGTGTCATTATAATAAAAATCAATTTGATAACAGTAATACAAATTGTTTACAGAATTCATTTTACTATATTCTAAATTTTAAACAATTATATTAATATGTTTAAGCAAATAAAAATTAATAAACTTACTGCTTCTAAATATATTGATATTTATTTATTTATATGCGTATGTATCTTCTTTAAATATTATGGTTCAATTCGTCTAAAAAAAAGAAAAATATTATTTATATTTTTTTATTCAATTAAATTTTCATATTTTACAAATATATTTCTTACATTTTCTTTTTCAAATTCTCGAAACTTGCTTCTTTATTAAATTTGCTTCTTTAGTTTTTCTTGCTTGGTAGGTTTTTAATCTGCAAGGAAAATAATAAAATAAAAAAAATATTATAAATATATTTATAACATCAACAAAAATAATTCAAAATATATTTTTTAATTTAAAATAAATTTCACAATTTTATTTTTTATCTGTGTGCAAAAAAACAATTAATTATCCAAAATTTTCACAAATTTTCACTATTATAAATGTCAAATTATTTTCATAAAATTTCCAAATATGTATTTTTTATCAATTTTCATATTCATAACATTTCATCCAAAATATCACAAATTTCACAAAAATTTAATTTTTTTCACATTTGACATTTGTAATATTTTACAAGAAAATTTTTAAGAATTTAGCATTTTTTGCAAATACATTATTTAACAAAAACACAATTTTTAAATTTTTTATTAAATTTTTTATTATATTTCATATTTTCTCCAAAATGTCACAATTTTCACAAAATTTTCATATATTTCACATTTATATTTTAAAAAAAATTTTGAAAATTTTGCATTTTTTTGCAAATACATTTTGTACAAACACATATTTTTCCACAAAAACTAAATTTTTTATTATTTTTTTGGATATTTTTTATATATTTAACATTTATTTTCCAAAATGTCACAATTTTCACAAAATTTTATTTTTTTTTTTATTTGACATTTATAACACAAAATTTTTGCATTTTTTAGCAAACACATATTTTTTAAACACATATTTTTTACACAAAACACATTTTTTTACACAAAACACAATTTTTTAAATTTTTTACTATTTTTTTTTTATTTTTTTATTTTTAGCTTACCGTACACTTCTATTTCCAAATGGATACTGAAAAATTTTTCAATTTGAGCTTTCAATTATGAAGCACAGCCCAGCAAACAATTTGGATGGGGGCTTCCACATGATCAAAAATTCGTATATAAACTAATGTGCATACGCTGAATCGATTAGTACGATTCATTTTTTCCGCAGACGTCCCATTTCGAGTGGGCGTGACCGTAAAGTCAAAGGAGCACTCAGGCAATTATTCCTTTCCTTGAAGGGGATAGAAGAGAGATACAAGTTGGTGAATGATGAAGGTCTGCAAATATGGCAGAATTGTAATTATTTTTGAATAAGCTACAATTGTGCTAAAATTGTTGTTATTTAATGCAGAATCGCAAAAGCTAAAACAAAAAAATAATTTTATGTGGAATACATCTGCCTTACATAATCATATCTAACTATATAAGGGAAATATATTTATATATTGGACCATATATAATTATATATAATTATATATAGGTTTATTAGAATTTAATTTCATTAGACCACTTCCTGTTTTATCATTTTTAAATAATTTACTGATAATGTTTACATATTTGTTGGCCCTTGTCCCTTTAATTTGTCCGTCTGATTTATAGTCTCTTTTGTGAGCATTTGTCTCCATTAAAATCTTTTTGTAAATCTCCAATTCTGTTTTATCATAATTTTTTGGAGTTTTATAAAACATTAACTGAACCAAACCTGGTGTTAGCAACCAATTTTGATTTCCTAGCATAATTTTATCATCACTCAACTTAATGTAGCTATTCCTAAATTTCCACTCACCATTCGAATCTTTGTGAGGACCATAAAGCGTTTCCAGTTCATTTTTTCGAGCTAAATGCGATAAATCGAGTGAGTTTATTATTGTATCGTTTGTAACATCAGCGGGGGATTCAGTTTGATAGTAAATATCATCATCATCATCATTTTCATCAATTGTTTTGCATTCATCACTCGTAAAATCTTTCTTTGGGGTACTTGTCCCCAGTTTCATTGGTAATTTTCTAAACGATAAACTCGTCTCATTTTCTATTTCATTTTTTATTTCATTTTTAATTTCTTCTTTTTTATCTTTAGAAATTCTCTTTTCTTTAGAAGAATTATTTATAAATTCTTTCAACGGGTTAGTTATGGGCTTAAATGTTTTTTGTAGTCTTTCATGAGTATTATCTTCACCCATTTTTATGCTTCGAAATTTCTTCTTCAAAGCATTTCTTACCTTGACCAGTTCCTCCAACACTTCAGTCATATCAGACCAGGAATAGATCAGAAACAGACCAGGAACAGATCAGCAACAGACCAGGAACAGATCAGAAACAGACCAGGAACAGATCAGGAATAGATCAGAAACAGATCAGGAACAGATCAGAAACAGATCAGAAACAGACCAGGAACAGATCAGCAACAGATCAGCAACAGACCAGGAACAGATCAGAAACAGACCAGGAACAGATCAGGAATAGATCAGGAATAGATCAGAAACAGACCAGGAATAGATCAGGAATAGATCAGAAACAGACCAGGAATAGATCAGAAAATGGAACAGATCAGGAATAGATCAGAAACAGACCAGGAATAGACCATAAAATGTAGCAAGCTTATTTGGAATCAGCTGAATTCATAAAAGGATGTAATTATTTAAATGTTTTTAATTTGTTAATCCTATCGATTCAAGAGCTCCAACTTTACTAATATCATCATATTATTCCAACATCCTTATATTTCAATGAAAACATTAAATGTCTTTCTATATCGACCAGCATTTAAGTTATCATCTTTACATATTGTTAAAAAACCATAGTTTTCTCTCCAACATTCTTGACATATTTTACGAAATTGTTCAAAGGACATATCCGTTCCAACATGATCACTATAGACGTGTTTCATATTCATTTCATCCTGCTTAAACATTATAATCATATTGGCATTACTTCGTATCAAATGTTTAGGTATTCGGGTATAAGTTTGACACAAGTAAAATGAATCCACATTTTTGTGACGACCCATACAAAAGTATGCACGTATATTATTTTGATTTTCACATGCAACGTCATCAAATATAATTATTGAGTTATTTTTAGCTTCATCTGGTGGAATAACACTTTCATTGTTAGAAAATGTAAAATAACCCATTCCTTTAATCGTTGATACGAGTTTATTTAAGTACTCATATTTAGGTTGAAATAATGATTTCGAATATAAATAGATGTTTTCGAATTTTAATCCATTAGGACTTTCAATCAAACTAATCATTACATTAGTCTTTCCACAGTTCGAAGGTCCCACTATAAGTGCTCTTATAGAATTTGGCAATAGAGAACTGTGTTTTCTTCTCATATCTGTACTTGTTGAGGAATCAACATTCCTAACAACTATATTTTTATGTTGTTTGGTCAACCGCATTTTAACAACTAAAACCAAAGTTTTAAATTTCCCTTTTAATTAGTTTCCAGATTATATAAATAGGTCTAACAATATCATAGAATTATCAATCATATGCATTCTGTCACTGGGAGTGGATTAGTAGATAGAATAATAAATTCTCTACCTTTTGAACTTCATTTACCGGGTTATGAATTTTGTGGACCAGGTACTAAGCTAGAAAAACGTTTAAAGAGGGGTGATAAGGGGATAAATCCGTTGGATGCTGCTTGCAGAGAGCACGATATTGCTTACTCTCAAAATAAGGAAATCAGTAAGCGACACCAAGCAGATAAAATACTTGAAAATCGAGCCTGGGAACGAGTTTTATCGAAAGACAGCAGTATATATTAACTTTTTTACTTGGGTAAAAAAATGGTTCCGTGTAAGCCATATATAATTATATATAGTGTTATATATAACTTTATATGATATAATATATACCATATCTTATCATATAAAACATATCTAACTTTATAAAGATCAATATATAACTAGATATGGGTTATATTGTGGTCACCCCAATATTAACACATTTGCATATGTGCACATTTACATTACCATCTATCCATCAAACCATCGATCCATCAAACTATCAATCTATCAAATCATCAATCCATCAAGCAATCAAATTTTCACTTTTGAACATTTGCACTTCGCACATTTTCACATTAGCACTTTTACACTTTTTACATTGGAGAAGGAATCTATGTACCAAATTTAAACTTCCCAGCTCAGGCGATTTTGGCAGGCAGTCAAGGGGGAGAATTTTCGCTTTTCTGCCCCTCCGCGATAGATTCTCCAAAAGTCAAGACTAACCTGTTATCTACACTGAAGGAGGAACCTGCATACCAAATTTTAACTTTAAAATTTCAGCGGTTTGGGCAGGCCGTTCGGGGGGCGACTTTTTCCCTTATTGCACCTCCCAGTAGGAATTTCCAGAAATCCAACTTGGGTTAATGTCTACGCTGGAGTGGGAACCTATATACTAAATTTTATCTTCCCAGCTCTAGCGGTTTTGGCAAGTCGTCAAAGGTGAGAATTTTCCTCTTTTTTGCCCTCCCCGTTGGATTTTCGAAAATTGACATCTTAGCTGTTATCTACACTGCAGGCTCCTGCATACCAAATTTTGAACTTTCTTAGTGAGTTAGTCAGTCAGTCAGTAATGTTATTCCTTTATATATAGAGATAATATTATTATATTATGCCAGTTATGATTACATTTAAACTTTTTTACTCGGATATCTACCCGACCAAGGTATCGTTTTGAAGCTGAAAAATTATAGTTTCTAAAAAAAATATTTAAAATTACTTAGTTCATATGTTATATCTGAAAAATAAAATTTTTACGGACTCTCCGACACGTACGGATTCATGAATCTGGCTTCTACTGAAGGTTTACAGTCCGTAAATACGTATCCGTCAAAGGTTGTACGTTATTGGAACATTAACGGACCGTATAATTGAATTTTCAAAAACTAAACGTTTTTACTACGTTTTGGTATATCCGTTTCTGTACCGTCAAATACAGACATCCCCGATTTTCATCAGTTTTTCTTTCGTTGCTTTTGAATTCGTTTTCGAATAATTAAAAAATGTCTGTGATCATTATACGGATCGCTCGCTAAAAATTATAGTAAGCGAAGATAAATTAAAGTGACATCTATGAGGTAAATATTTATAAAATTTAAAACAGATTTTACGGTGATTTGTCAAAATTTATCCCGGTTTGCAAATAAAATTATTGTCTGACAGTTAATAATAGATTTTGTAAAAAATGTGCAAATTTGCATTGTGTGTTACATCATTTCATAAACACCACCAATTAAACCTAAATTAAAATTTTGTTTTATTTTGTCATGATTTTCAACGGGCCGTAACGGACAGTGATGAATAGAGATGATCGTTGTGCTGGAGATGAAGATATAATTTAATTAAATTTAATATATTTAAAAAAAATAATATTTAATATCTTCCCAACAAACAATACGTTCCGTTTACGTACCCTTTTCGGCCCGTCATAAACGGAATCCAACTCCGTTAAGGAACATCGAAACTGATTCGAATCCTTTGAAACACCGTCAATGACGGACTGCTTACGGAGTTATCCATTGAAAGTCCGTCAATGACGGATCGTTTACGGATCCGTATTCCCTCCGTATTGGTACCGTTTTTTCAATAAAAAACGGATTTGTGTAAATATCTATTATTTTGATTTTTGATAGCAAATTTAATTTTTTTTGTTTTAAATTTATTTACAAAGATATTTTAATTAAATTTTTTACAAACTTAATACAACAAATACGAAATAAAATTACAAACAAATATCATATTTATCTCCAGCACAATTAGCATCCACCAATTACTGCGATTGCGGCCCATTAAAAATCATGAAAAAAATAAATCAAAAATCTAATTTTGGTTCAAATGGTGGTACTTACGACATGATGTAGAACACAATGCAAATTTTTTCACAAAACCTATTATAAACTTTCAGGCAATATTTTTATTTGCAAATCTACATAAATTTCCACACATCGTAAAACTTGTTTTAAATTTCATAAATATTTACCTCATGGATATTTCAGTATTCTTTTTTGATAACTAAACAAATCCAAAAGCAACGGAAGAAAAAATGATGAAAAACAGTGGTCCGTATTTGACGGTACAGAAACGGATACACCAAAACGGGGTCAAAACGTATTGTTTTCGAATTTTCAATTATACGGTCCGTTAATGTTCCGTTTACGTACAAGCTTTGACGGATACGTATTTTCGGACCGTAAACGTACAGTAGAAGTCGGATTCATGAATCCGTACGTATCAGAGGTCCGTAAAAATGTTTCTTGGGTTTATAAATAAGTTTAAAGAAAATAAAATTTGTTATTTAAAATTAAAAAATTTATGCATTTACACAAATCCGTTTTTGTTGAAAAAAACCCGCACGAATACGGACCATATACTTATCCGCAAACGGTCCTTCATGGACGGACTTTCACCGGACAACTCCGTTTTTCACACGACATATCGGCCCGTAAACCGTCCGTCATGCAACGTATTTCAACGGGTTCTAATCCGGAAAAATTTTAACGTTGTAAAGCGTTTGTATCCGCCATATAGACCATTGTATTACTAATTGTATTAAAATTAATTACTAAAGATAGTACCTTTCGTTAGTTGTTTTCTTAAATAACTGTCATTATAGTTGTTTTGTATTTTTCCACAGAAAAGCTATTGCAATTACTGTCATGTATAAACTGTCAAAATTGTTTGTATCGTAAAGTAGATTTATGATAACGCACAAAAGAATAATTTTACATTTTTAGTAAGACCTTTTCAAAACTAAAAACTGAATAAATTTAATATATTGGAAATGATTAAATTGAAATATTGATTTTATTGAAATTTTATAAATATATTTTTATTTTATTTATTAAGATTAAGGTGATCGAGCGCCCTTGTATGACAAATGCAAATTAAAATCTCTTGCCTGAAAATATGCTACTCGAGGGCCACTGACATAAGTTTTCCAATAATGTGCATATCAAACGTATTAATTGAAGAAGTTTAAAAAGGGGACAAAAAATGCTCCTTTGACTTTACGGTCACGCCCACTCAAAATGGGACGTCCGCGGAAAAAATTAATCGTACTAATCTATTCAGCGTAAGCACTTTAGTTTATATACGAATTTTTGTTTATGTGGAAACCCCCATCCAAATTGTTTGCTGGGCTGTGCTTCATAATTGAAAGCTCAAATTGAAAAATTTTTCAGTATCCATTTGGAAATAGAAGTGTACGGTAAGCTAAAAATAAAAAAATAAAAAAAAATAGTAAAAAATTTAAAAAATTGTGTTTTGTGTAAAAAAATGTGTTTTGTGTAAAAAATATGTGTTTAAAAAATATGTGTTTGCTAAAAAATGCAAAAATTTTGTGTTATAAATGTCAAATAAAAAAAAATAAAATTTTGTGAAAATTGTGACATTTTGGAAAATAAATGTTAAATATATAAAAAATATGCAAAAAAATAATAAAAAATTTAGTTTTTGTGGAAAAATATGTGTTTGTACAAAATGTATTTGCAAAAAAATGCAAAATTTTCAAAATTTTTTTTGTAAAATATAAATGTGAAATATATGAAAATTTTGTGAAAATTGTGACATTTTGGAGAAAATATGAAATATAATAAAAAATTGAATAAAAAATTTAAAAATTGTGTTTTTGTGAAAATAGTGTGTTTGTTAAATAATGTATTTGCAAAAAATGCTAAATTCTTAAAAATTTTCTTGTAAAATATTACAAATGTCAAATGTGAAAAAAATTAAATTTTTGTGAAATTTGTGATATTTTGGATGAAATGTTATGAATATGAAAATTGATAAAAAATACATATTTGGAAATTTTATGAAAATAATTTGACATTTATAATAGTGAAAATTTGTGAAAATTTTGGATAATTAATTGTTTTTTTGCACACAGATAAAAAATAAAATTGTGAAATTTATTTTAAATTAAAAAATATATTTTGAATTATTTTTGTTGATGTTATAAATATATTTATAATATTTTTTTTTATTTTATTTTTTTCCTTGCAGATTAAAAACCTACAAAGCAAGAAAAACTAAAGAAGCAAATTTAATAAAGAAGCAAGTTAAGAGAATTTGAAAAAGAAAATGTAAGAAATATATTTGTAAAATATGAAAATTTAATTGAATAAAAAAATATAAATAATATTTTTATTTTTTTAGACGAATTGAACCATAATATTTAAAGAGATACATACACATCTAAATAAATAAATAAATATAAATATATTAAAAAGCAGTAAGTTTTTTAATTTTTATTTGCTTAAACATATTAATATAATTGTTTAAAATTTAAAATATAGTAAAATGAATTCTGTAAACAATTTGTATTACTGTTATCAAATTGATTTTTATTATAATGACACTTATTACACTACAATATATTATTGCAACATGCCTTTCAATTCCAATCCATATCCATATTTGTATGATACAACATATAATTTAAATATTTTACCATATCCTCCTCATATATATAATAATGCACAATATAGGTAGTTAATGATTTATTATTTCTTATAATTTAAATTATTATTTTTAATTTTTTAAATACTAATGTTTTGTTTTTTTTTTATATAGTTATGAATTCAATGAAAATTTTAATAAATGCTGTTGTTGTATTGACTGCATACATACTTTAATATCTGTGGGGCCTGATGACATCCATTTTTTGCAAGATGCGGAGATATGTGGCTGCACAAATTGTATAAATAAAATGTTAATGGTTGGCCCCGATGATATCCAGTTTATTGAAGAGGAAATATGGATTTAAAATGTTTTTGTTTTTATTTACGTTGTAATTGTTAAATGTTAATTTTTATATATTATGTATTAATAATGTTTTTTGTTTATTTTTTAATAAAAAACAAGAAAAATAAATTTAAAATCTTTGATTTAAAAAAGTATAACTTCGGTCAAGTCCGATCTGTTTAAAGAGAGGAGTATATAAAAGAATCTTTTATAAAAAGTACCTTTTATAAAAAGTACCATTTTCGACTCATAAAATAATACTACGATCATACTGGTCTTTAAAATTTGTATTCAACTGAAAAATAAATTGTTGAAATAAAATATTATACATGTGTGTGTTTCCAACCAGCAACTTTGGAACGCTCATAATAAGATTTTTCAATGATTTATAAACATGATTGTTATTCTTTTACCCATCTAAATATACAAAAGGCTGTTTAAGACTCTAAAATTATTCAAATTTCGATTACACCATAATAGTTAGGAAAAAGGGAGAAAATATATCTGATTCTTAAAAATTTTCTCTGCTTAATGAGATGTTTTTTCGATTTTTTTTAGATAAAATGTAAATTACATCCGGTTTGTTAAAAAATTTAACCTTTTCCGAAAAATTTAAAAATTAATATTTAAAAAATTTCGAATAATCGATCACCTTATATTAATATCAAATTAATTAATCAATTTTAAACAAAATCTTTCAACTTTGGGGAAAATATTTAGGAAAAATAAATTCTAATCATCAGGGAAACCGCAAATGTGCTCTAAAAAAGTGTTTTATTTTCCTAAAATATGCACTAAAAACAGAAATATGCAGAAATTATATATTTTTTAAACAAAAAACTATTTTTTATTAAATAATCATAACAATTCAATTTAATATACACATAAAATTTGCGTATTAAAAAAATAAGATAAACATAACAACTACAACGAAAAAATAAAGGAATGCAACACAATAGGAACTTTAGTTTTTAAAATGTGTTACGGAACTCTTTCGTGTTTGGCCTTCGCATTTTTATTTTTTTTATAACTCTTTTTTTTAAACGGTTTCTTCTTTTTGATTAAAACAATAAGTAGAAACAAAGAACAGGGAAATGTTTAAAAAATGACATTATACGAGGGCGGATCAATAAGTCCGTGACTTTTTGAATCAAACACAGTTTTTTTGCAAAAAAAAATTAAATTTTTCAACATAATCTCCTTTTGGCTCAATACATTTAGTCCAACGTTTCTCCAATTTTAGTATCCCTTCCACCGAGCCATTTCTTTAGGTTTGGAAATAGAAAATTGTCACTGGGGGCTAAGTCCGGAAAATATGGCGGATGATGTACCCAAATTCGTAGCCCTATTCATGGAATTTTGCCAATCCTTTGAAGTTGTCACACGATTACGTTTATGGCCGATTGAGAGCAAACCCGCAACAATCTTGCAGACAGCTTTCTTAAATTCAACTGATCATTTAAAATCGAAATCACACTGCCATATGAAATGCCTATGTCATCAACAATCTCAAGCACTTTTACTCTTCGATAGGCTACCACCATATCGGGGATTTTTTCGACATTTTCGGGTGTATTGTCCTCAATTGGCCGTCCAGAACGTTCAGCGTCATTTGTACTTGTGCGACCCCAACGTAAGTCAGTAAACTTTTTTGAAATCGATGGTGCAGAGCCCCAATAGTATTTATAAAGCTTTTCCCTGGTTTGACTGACGGTTTTTTTTCGCAAAAAATAATGTTTAATGAGCACTTGAAATTCACTTTTTTCCATTTTTGAAAAAATCCACGAGGTTGTATGTTTTGAACAGCTGTTAAGCGCAAAGTAAATGACGGAACTTGTTCAAAATTTCACAATAGTTTATTAACAGGTGGTCCTTGATGGGAGCAGTGTTGCATTTCATATAACTACGAGGGAAGTTCGAAAAGTCACGGAGCTATTGATCTGCCCTTGTATTAACTTTTAAATTTTTGGACGGTTTATTTTTTAAATAATTACGATTTTCAATAAAGATTGTTGTTGCAATAAACTACAAATATTTGTAAGGGGAGCGGGAGCGCTAACAAATATTAGTTAATCGTATATTAAAATAAAAAAAGAATGCATAAAGTCAAAATATACCCTAAAAACTGCATATTACAAATATGCAATATCATGTTTTTTTTCTGTGCATCCAATGGACCCATGGATAATTTATTTATCCGATTCAGAACAATTTAAGAATTCTGGAATCGATTTGTTAGAGCATATTTTAGCATATTTAATCATTGAGAGCATATTTTTGCATATTTCAGCATTAAGAGCATATTTTGAGGTATAAGCATATTTTTAGGGCATATTTCTACATTTTTAGAGCATGTTTGTGTCTTTTAGAGCATATTTTGACTTCTTTATGCATTATTTTTTTTTATTTTAATATACGATATACTAATATACAACATATTTCTTTATGTGGTGCAGTGGGTAAAGATACAGCCTAGTATTCCGAAAAATATATTTTTAATTTTAAATAAAATATTCAAATGGTTAAATGGCGAATATAGCAAACAAAAAATAAAAGTAGTTGTGGTATAATAAGAGTGAATGCTCTAGTTCGATACCGGACAAATCGAAAAATAAAATTTTGTGAAACGTAATAATATTTATGTGGAATATTATATTAAATTATAAAATTGAATATTGGCTTTTATTTTTTAATTTAACCCATATTCTTCTGAAATAAAATATTTCTTTATTTTTTATTATGGATTATTTATTATTATTATTGTCAAACAAACTTTTAAAATAAAATTTTCAATTTGATTTAAAAAAAAAATAAAACTTAATTTTAAGTAAACATTTTTATTCTTTTTAAAAAAAATTAAAGTATTGAACTTTTTAAATCAAATTGTGCAACCCTGGAAGGACAACTATTTTTTTAATTTGTGTTTGCAGGCAAACTTTTATTCTATCTTATGGTTTTTACTGGTCTGTAGTATCAATTCGGATCCAAATACATCAGTTCTTGAAATTCTGTTATCATATGAGGATGCTAGGATAATAAGGGTTATTATGAAGATGGTTGCCCAAATTCGTTGGCCATAACTTAAACTGTTTACACTAAACACTCTTTCGACAGGATTTACAACTCGTCAGTCCGTGACATTCACAATATGTCTTATTATTATCCAATTTCTTAAGGGAAAAATTTAAACGTCCTCGTATATTATCTAAATAACTACACATGATAAAGATTTCCTGTGCAATAGTCTGGCGATCATGTTGCAACTGTTTGTGATCTTGTAACATTTTTTCCAATAAAACTTTTTGTTGAAGCACCTCTTGAATTCGCTTATGATTTTCCAAACTCTTAGGATTTGAGGGTGCTGACATCGCCTGATTTTGATTTTTACGATTACACAGAGCTTTCATACGAGGTATACTGATATTTATGTTGTCAGTGTTGTCAACAATAATTAGTCTTTTTTATTCTCTTTGTGTTTTTTTGGGCTATATTATCTTTATTCTCCCTAACTTTTTCTTTCCTTTCTGGAAATTTCACAATGGAATTTTCCTTTAACATATCAAATTTTGTAGAGTGTTTCGTAGCAGAAGGTTTACGATCTAAAAGGTAAAACTTCAATTTAGATTTTGCCAGGTATATCGGCTTAGTTTTTAAATAAACTTACTTTTTAGTTGTCTATGTACGTGAGTCACTATATTATTAATTTGTGCAGCTATATTAATATGATCTTCTGTGAGTTTAGCTTTATATCTCTTATAATCATACAAATCTTTCGTATTGATTTGAGTGGCATTTAAGAAATTTGTTTCTTTTTGATTGCGTATATTTTTATTAACCATTTTTGTTAAATCTAAACGATTCATTTTATCTTATTTTTTTTACTGAGTTTTTACATAAATTAACTTAATAACTTAAAATTTAGTTAGTTTATTGAAAATTAATTCTGAATATATTATTAATTTAGTTTTTTTTTTAATTTATTGAAAATTTTGCTTCTTGCCAAATTGAATTTGAATGGAAAAATTCAAAAATTGTTATTGAAAAAATAATATCAAAACATTTTCAGGGGAAGATACCCAAACTAGGTCAGATACTCGTAGTATACACTGAGCAAAATTCAGTTCAAGTCAATCCAGTTAAAGTCAAATTTCGGTTTGTATCGTAAGTGATCAGCTTTTCCGCTTATAATATTAGTTAAACTAGTCTTTAATTCTTCCGTAATAAATTTTTTTTTTGTTAATTCTCGGAAGTACAAAATTGTCAGTATTTTTTGATTTTAAAATTCCATTCAAATTTAAATCGAAAATTTGAAGAAAAAAAAATTAAAATACATATTTTGGGGTTCAATAATGAACAGTAAAAAAATGTTATAATTAACTTAAAATTAAAGTAATTCCTTGATGAAATTAAAGTAATCCCTTGATGAAATTATAAAATTAAAGTAATCTCTTGATAAAAATCCATAGATTTAATATTAATATGCCTTTAAATTTTTTTTCGCATTTTAAAAATAATTAGAAACATATTTAAATTAAAAAGGAAACAAACTAAGTTTAATTAAGTGATTTTAAAAATAATAAACTATGTTGAAGTTTTAAAAATTCTTGTTTAGTTTATATTTGTTGTTATTGACATATTCTCAAATAAAATTTGAAAATTTATTATGTCTCCATTAACATTTTGACTTTAAATTTAAAGTAATTACACATTTTTTCTGTAATTAAAAGAAAAATCTTATTTTTATACCCTCCACCATATATGGTGAGGGTATATATCAGTTTGTTTAAGACCCCATAAAGTATATATATTCGTGATCCTTATGCAATTTTAAGTCGATTTAGCGATGTCCGTCTGTCTGTCTGTCTGTCTGTCCGTCTGTCTGTCTGTCTGTTGAAATGGCGATCACGACGCGAAGACGCAAGCGGGGTTCCCTATTTTTACCCAGATTATTAAACATCCTCCCGAGCAGTTTGGTATTTAAAATGAGCAAAATCGGTCAAGCGGTTCAAAAGTTATGAGTGAAAATCTAAATTTTCCATACAAATTGGTACAATTTTTCTGTATCTATTTTTTTTCTGTTAAGTAAGTAGAAATGTTAGAGTCGCTAACAGAGCAGAACTCTGTAAATAACATTACTAAAACTAAATCACTAATCAAAGACATTAATCTGTTAAAGAAAGAACATTAGTTGAAACTATTTCCCAATAGGTGGCGCATCTGAAAAAAAATTCTCCCTATAAGGCATATTCTGCTACAATATACAACAAAAATACATTAGGCATATTGCATATTCAGCTGCAGAGCTAGTTCCCATTAGCCGGAACGAAATCGAGTATTTGACAAAAACTATGCTTTTAAATGTGTTTTTTGTGCAGTCCATGTTTAAAAAAAACTAGTGAAAATGTAAAGGTGCCTCTAAATTGCCCATACAAATTTAGTACAATTTCATAGTAGCGACTGGTACATAACATATTTTCTCATATTTTTTCACCAGTCGCTTAGCAGTTAATATTTTGTATTCACCTCAAACATTTTTCCACCATTAGAATTGTTTTTCACCACAAAAAATTTTTTCACCTTAAAAATTTTTTTTTCACCTCTAAATTTTTTTTTTTCACCAAAAAGTTCTTTTCACATCTAAAAAAGTTTTTCACCTCAAAAAATTTTTTCACCTACATAATTTTACTTTTAAAGCTTTTTTATATTATTTGTATCAAAAACAGAAGAGAACATCTTTTTAGGATATTGGTGGAGGGTATTCAAAGATTCGGCACAGCCGAATTTAGCCCTTTTTTACTTGTTTTATATTAAAATGTATTTTTATAATACCGAATTAACTGTAAGATTATACTTTTTTTTTACCAATTTTGCTAGTTGTTTATAAATTTTTGTAGTTAAATATTGTTTGGTATTTTTACGACATTGTAAGTTTCCTGCTTTTGTTAGTTGTTTTTGACAGTTAAAATAACTGCACAGAAACATCTGTTTATCGGAAAGTTGAAAATAATTATTTCACTCAAGAAACATTTTTACAGACTTTCCGACACATATGGATTCTGACTTCTACTGTACGTTTCGGTCCGAAAATACGTATCTGTCAAAACTTGTACGTAAACGGAACATTAATATACCGTATAATTGAATTTTCGAAAACAATACGTTTCTATACCGTCAAATACGAAAAACCGTTTTTCATCAGTTTTTCTTCCGTTGCTTTTTGATTTGTTTACTTATCAAAACCGAATACTTAAATATCCATGAGGTAAAAATTTGAATTATTGAAATTTAAAACAAATTTTACGATGATGTGCGCAAATTAATCCAGATTTTCACATAAAAATATTGCCTGACAGTTTATAATAGAATTTGTGAAAAAAAATTGAAAATTTACATTGTGTGCTACATCATATCGTAAATACCACTATTTAAACCAAAATTAAATTTTTGTTTTATTTTTTCATGATTTTTAATGGGCCACAACCGCAGTGATTGATGGATGCAAATTGTGCTGGACATAAAAATGGTATTTGTTTGTATTTTTTTTTTTGGTATTTGTTGTATTTAGTTCGTAAAGGTTTTGTTATTTTATTTTAAATATCTTTGTAAATAATTTTTAGGAAAAAAAAGTAAAATTTGCTATTAAAGATTAAAACAAACACAAATCCGTTTTATGTTAAAAAAAACGGTACGAATACGGATCCGTAAACGGCCCGTCATTGACGGACTTTAAACGGACAACTCCGTTTTTCATCTGATATATCGCTCCGTAAAAGGTCCATAATTGACGCTATTTCAACAGATTCGAATCAGTTTCAATGTTCCTTAAAATCCGTTTTCTGGTCCGTATTGTTGGGCAGTTATTTTAAAATATTTTTTTTGTTCACTGAATTTTTATCTAACTTAGCTACTGATCAATTTTTTTCAGTGTGGACAAAGTTGTCAAGAGGTTTAACCCGAAATTTCAAATATGATTCATGTCACATAATAGGACGGACTGGTAAGCATTAAAAAATATTTTGATACTAAAATTTTTTAACCGAATTTCAACATTTTCTCTAAAAATTATATTTAAATTCTGTTCCTTAATTTTAAGGCATTGACTTTTCTTTAATGATACCAGCAATTTGAAACATCGAATAAATATGTTCTAAATTGTAATTTATTTGTATTAATAATTGCAAACTTTTTTTTGTTGAAATATTTCCCAATAATGGAGGTTCATGCATACGAGGGCGGATCAATAAGTCAGTGACTTTTTGAACTTCCCTTGTTGGTATGTGAAATGCAACACTGCTGCCATCAAGTACCACCTGTTAATAGTCTACTGTCAAATTTTGAGCAAGTTCTGTCATTTACTTTGCGTTTAACCGCTGTTCAAAACATACAAATAAATCATTTTACAAATTTTTGAAAACCGATTTGCTAAAATTAGCAATAAAAATTAACTAATTTTAAAAAAGTGGATATTGAAGGAAATGTTATTTCTAATTAAAACTTACACCTACAAACATAAAATGTTACATTAATTTAAAAAGGGATCGGAAGTGAAGATATCGACTCATGTCTAAAAAAAAGATATCCACTTAAAATAGCACTAAAAAGGGTTTTTTAGTTCTAAAAATCAGCCCTAAAAAAAGTTAAATTTAACCTTAAAAGTAAAAAAAAATTGACTTAAATATTTTTCAAAACAGAAATTACCAAATTAAAACAAAATGATAAATTCGTTTATGTTTAAACAATTTTTAAGATTTTTAAGCCTTTGATTTTTTTTTTTTTTCATTTTGTATAAAACATCTTTTAAAAAATATAATCAAAATTTTTGATGCTGGATAAATAAAATAAATCTAGAACTTTGTACTAATATTAATAGTATTCAGTATTTTTCTTTTGCTGATTTTAGCAAACAGATTTTAAATTCCACTTTACAAAAAGTCTACAAAAATTTAGTAGCGGCTACTAATTTTTCTACTAATTTCATTGTACTACACGTCAGCAGACATGTGTTGCTAAGATTAGCAAAAAATACCGCTGGGCTCAAATTATCAGAATTTCCCGTAATAACAGCAAAATTTTCAGTTGCCATTACAGACTTTTTTTGGTGAGTGTATATGTAATGCAATATTTTGAATTATAGAATAGAACAGGAAACAAGTACAATTAAAACAAAAGATTCAGGGAAGATATTAAAATGGTGCGAGACTATATTTTGGTGTTGCTTTTCGATTTCAATATATTATTTAGATTGTAACGTTTTTCTCCATCTCAGAAGTTTATCTAAATTTTAATTTTTTTCAAAAAGCTTATCTTTATTAATTGATTGAGGAGGATATGGAAAAATATTTAAATTATATGTTGTATCATACAAATATGGATATGGATTGAAATTGAAAAGCATGTAGCAATAATATATTGTAGTGTAATAATTGTCATTATAGTACACCATGTCGATGTCGCTTACGTAGTAAAAAACGTTCTCTTGGTTTTATATAAGCAAATTACAAAGGTTCGGCATCTTTTCAAATTAGTTTTTTGATTTTCTTTGCAATTGATCCAGTTAGTTTTGAGCAAATTTTACAATTGGATTTGAAAAAAGGTTTGAAAAACAGGGAAATTTGCTCAATTTTCCCCTGTTTTCTCTCAGCTTCCGAACCTTTGTATTTTGTATAAAATTTTATTTGGCCGCTGCCGGCGTTGCAATCTCTATACTTTTCTTACTCTATGATAACAGTAATACCATAGAGTAAGAATAGTATAGAGATTGCAACGACATGGTGTGGTACGATTCATTTTTTCCGCGGACGTCCCATTTTAGGTGGGCGTGACCGTAAAGTCAAAAGAGCACTCAGGAAATCATTCCTTTCCTTGAAGGGGATAGAAGAGAGATAAAAGTTGGTGAAAGATGAGGGTCTGCAAATATGGCAGAATTGTAATTGACATACTTGCAAAAATGATTACCTATTTTTTTCTCAAAAATTATTTTGAAATAAGCTACAATTGTGCTAAAACTGTTGTTGTTCAATGCAGAATCGCAAAAGTTAAAACAAAAAAATAATTTTATGTTGAATACATCTATGGCACCATATTAATCACTTATTATTTTATATGGCACCATATTAATTAATTATATACAATTATATATGATGCCATATAAAACTATTATAAAACTATATTTATTCGGGTAAATAAAATGGTTCCGTGTAAGCCATATATAATATATATAGTGTTATATACAACTTTATATGATATAATATATACCATATCTTATCATATAAACAACCATATATAATTTTATAAAGATCAATATATAACTAGATGTGGTTATATATGGATTATATTGGGGTCAATCCGACCTATAATTGTTGTCTGCTTTTTAAGCCGGGGCTCTCAATTCTTTATCTTTTGATTTCTTTTCTTTATTATTTTTTTCCTAAGGGTATCACAATGGATCCTATGGGTCTCCGAGTGGAAGTGTACTTCATTATGGTACACAATTCTACCCGTTTCGTACCGGTCTCGGTCCGTCATAAACGGAATCGAAATCCGTTTACGTACCGTTTTCAGGGTCGGTAAACGGACCAGAAACGGATTTTAAGGAACATCGAAACTGATTCGAATTCGTTAAAAGTCCGTCAATGACGGACCGATATATTGGATGAAAACGGAGTTGTCCGTTAAAAGTCGTCAATATCGGGGCGTTTTCGGATCCGTATTCGGTCCGTATTCGTACCGTTTTTTCAACAAGAAACGGATTTGTGTTGAAAAATTTTTTAATAGCAAATTTTTATTGTTTTTTTTTTTTTTTGCTTTAAATTTATTAACAAATATATTTAAAATAAAATAACAAAACTTTTACAAACTAAATACAACAAATACCAAACAAACACATTAAAAATCATGAAAGAATTGAAACAAAAATTCAATTTTGGTTTAAATTGTAGTACTTACGATATGATGTAGCACACAGTACAAATTTGCAAAGTTTTTCCCAAAATCTATTATAAACTATTGCAAATCTACACATATTTGCACACATCATCGTAAAACTTGTTTTTAATTTAATAAATATTTACCTCATGGATATTTAAGTATTCGTTTTTTATAACTAACCAGATCCAAAAACAACGGAAGAGAAACTGATGAAAAACAGTGGTCCGTATTTGACGGAGTCAAAACGTATTGTTTTCGAAAATTAAATTATACGGTCCGTTAATGATCCGTTTACGTACAAGCTTTGACGGATAAACATTTTCGGACCGTAAACGTACAGTAGAATCCGGATTCAAGAATCCGTACGTATCGGAGAGTCCGTATAAATGTATAATCAATCTATCTATATATGGCACAATATAAAGTAATTTAAAAAAGTAATGTAATATATAAATACATATGGCATATGTAAATATATCTTACATCTAAAATTTTTTATTTGGGTATCTACCCGACCAAGGTATCATTTTGAAGCTGAAAAATTATAGTTTCTAAAAAAATATTATACGGATTCATGAATCCAGCTTCTACTGAAGGTTTACGGTCCATAAATACGTATCGTCGAAGCTTGTACGTTATTAGAACGGACCACATAATTGAATTTTCAAAAACAATACGTTTTGACTACGTTTTGGTGTATCCGTTTCTGTACCGTCAAATACGGACATCCCCGCTTTTCATTAGTTTTTCTTTCGTTGCTTTTGAATTCGTTTTGGAATAATTAAAAAATGTCTGTGATCATTATACGGATCGCTCGCTAAAAATTAGAGTAAGCTCTCTGACATCACACAGCGAAGATAAATTTAAGTAACATCTATGAGGTAAATATTTATAAAATTTAAAACAAGTTTTACGGTGATTTGTGAAAATTTATTCCGGTTTGCAAATAAAATTATTGTCTGACAGTTAATAATAGATTTTGCAAAAAATGTGCAAATTTGCATTGTGTGTTACATCATTTCATAAACACCACCAATTAAACCTAAATTAAAATTTTGTTTTATTTTTTCATGATTTTCAACGGGCCGTAACGGGCAGTGATGGATAGAGATGATCGTTGTGCTGGAGATGAAGATATTATTTAATTAAATTTAATTTATTAAAAAAAAATAATATTTAATATCTTTATAAATAAGTTTAAAGAAAATAAATAAAAATTTGTTATTTAAAATTAAAAAATTTATGCATTTACACAAATCCGTTTTTGTTGAAAAAATCCGTACGAATACGAATAACGCACAAAAGAATAATTTTAGTTTTTTAGTAAGATCTTTTCAAAACTAAAAACTGAATAAATTTTATATATTGGGAAAGATTAAATTGAAATACCGATTTAATTGAAATTTTATAAATATATTTTTATTTTATTTATTAAGATTAAGGCCACTGACATAAGTTTTCCAATAATATGCATATCAAACGTATTAATTGTAGAAGTTTAAAAAGGGGACAAAAAATGCTCCTTTGACTTTACGGTCACGTCCACTCAAAATGGGACGTCCGCGGAAAAAATGAATCGTACTAATCTATTCAGCGTATGCACTTTAGTTTATATACGAATTTTTGTTTATGTGGAAACCCCCATCCAAATTGTTTGCTGGGCTGTGCTTCATAATTGAAAGCTCAAATTGAAAAATTTTTCAGTATCCATTTGGAAATAGAAGTGTACGGTAAGCTAAAAATAAAAAAAATAGTAAAAAATTTAAAAAATTGTGTTTTGTGTAAAAAAATGTGTTTTGTGTAAAAAATATGTGTTTAAAAAATATGTGTTTGCTAAAAAATGCAAAAATTTTGTGTTATAAATGTCAAATAAAAAAAATTAAAATTTTGTGAAAATTGTGACATTTTGGAAAATAAATGTTAAATATATAAAAAATATGCAAAAAAATAATAAAAAATTTAGTTTTTGTGGAAAAATATGTGTTTGTACAAAATGTATTTGCAAAAAAATGCAAAATTTTCAAAATTTTTTTTGTAAAATATAAATGTGAAATATATGAAAATTTTGTGAAAATTGTGACATTTTGGAGAAAATATGAAATATAATAAAAAATTGAATAAAAAATTTAAAAATTGTGTTTTTGTGAAAATAGTGTGTTTGTTAAATAATGTATTTGCAAAAAATGCTAAATTCTTAAAAATTTTCTTGTAAAATATTACAAATGTCAAATGTGAAAAAAATTAAATTTTTGTGAAATTTGTGATATTTTGGATGAAATGTTATGAATATGAAAATTGATAAAAAATACATATTTGGAAATTTTATGAAAATAATTTGACATTTATAATAGTGAAAATTTGTGAAAATTTTGGATAATTAATTGTTTTTTTGCACACAGATAAAAAATAAAATTGTGAAATTTATTTTAAATTAAAAAATATATTTTGAATTATTTTTGTTGATGTTATAAATATATTTATAATATTTTTTTTTATTTTATTTTTTTCCTTGCAGATTAAAAACCTACAAAGCAAGAAAAACTAAAGAAGCAAATTTAATAAAGAAGCAAGTTAAGAGAATTTGAAAAAGAAAATGTAAGAAATATATTTGTAAAATATGAAAATTTAATTGAATAAAAAAATATAAATAATATTTTTATTTTTTTAGACGAATTGAACCATAATATTTAAAGAGATACATACACATCTAAATAAATAAATAAATATAAATATATTAAAAAGCAGTAAGTTTTTTAATTTTTATTTGCTTAAACATATTAATATAATTGTTTAAAATTTAAAATATAGTAAAATGAATTCTGTAAACAATTTGTATTACTGTTATCAAATTGATTTTTATTATAATGACACTTATTACACTACAATATATTATTGCAACATGCCTTTCAATTCCAATCCATATCCATATTTGTATGATACAACATATAATTTAAATATTTTACCATATCCTCCTCATATATATAATAATGCACAATATAGGTAGTTAATGATTTATTATTTCTTATAATTTAAATTATTATTTTTAATTTTTTAAATACTAATGTTTTGTTTTTTTTTTTTTATAGTTATGAATTAAATGAAAATTTTAATAAATTCTGTTGTTGTATTGACTGCATACATACTTTAATATCTGTGGGGCCTGATGACATCCATTTTTTGCAAGATGCGGAGATATGTGGCTGCACAAATTGTATAAATAAAATGTTAATGGTTGGCCCCGATGATATCCAGTTTATTGAAGAGGAAATATGGATTTAAAATGTTTTTGTTTTTATTTACGTTGTAATTGTTAAATGTTAATTTTTATATATTATGTATTAATAATGTTTTTTGTTTATTTTTTAATAAAAAACAAGAAAAATAAATTTAAAATCTTTGATTTAAAAAAGTATAACTTCGGTCAAGTCCGATCTGTTTAAAGAGAGGAGTATATAAAAGAATCTTTTATAAAAAGTACCTTTTATAAAAAGTACCATTTTCGACTCATAAAATAATACTACGATCATACTGGTCTTTAAAATTTGTATTCAACTGAAAAATAAATTGTTGAAATAAAATATTATACATGTGTGTGTTTCCAACCAGCAACTTTGGAACGCTCATAATAAGATTTTTCAATGATTTATAAACATGATTGTTATTCTTTTACCCATCTAAATATACAAAAGGCTGTTTAAGACTCTAAAATTATTCAAATTTCGATTACACCATAATAGTTAGGAAAAAGGGAGAAAATATATCTGATTCTTAAAAATTTTCTCTGCTTAATGAGATGTTTTTTCGATTTTTTTTAGATAAAATGTAAATTACATCCGGTTTGTTAAAAAATTTAACCTTTTCCGAAAAATTTAAAAATTAATATTTAAAAAATTTCGAATAATCGATCACCTTATATTAATATCAAATTAATTAATCAATTTTAAACAAAATCTTTCAACTTTGGGGAAAATATTTAGGAAAAATAAATTCTAATCATCAGGGAAACCGCAAATGTGCTCTAAAAAAGTGTTTTATTTTCATAAAATATGCACTAAAAACAGAAATATGCAGAAATTATATATTTTTTAAACAAAAAACTATTTTTTATTAAATAATCATAACAATTCAATTTAATATACACATAAAATTTGCGTATTAAAAAAATAAGATAAACATAACAACTACAACGAAAAAATAAAGGAATGCAACACAATAGGAACTTTAGTTTTTAAAATGTGTTACGGAACTCTTTCGTGTTTGGCCTTCGCATTTTTATTTTTTTTATAACTCTTTTTTTTAAACGGTTTCTTCTTTTTGATTAAAACAATAAGTAGAAAAAAAGAACAGGGAAATGTTTTAAAAATGACATCATACGAGGGCGGATCAATAAGTCCGTGACTTTTTGAATGAAACACAGTTTTTTTGCAAAAAAAAATTAAATTTTTCAACATAATCTCCTTTTGGCTCAATACATTTAGTCCAACGTTTCTCCAATTTTAGTATCCCTTCCACCGAGCCATTTCTTTAGGTTTGGAAATAGGAAATTGTCACTGGGGGCTAAGTCCGGAAAATATGGCGGATGATGTACCCAAATTCGTAGCCCAATTCATGGAATTTTTCCAATCCTTTGAAATTGTCACACGATTACGTTTATGGCCAATTGAGAGCAAACCCGGCAACAATCTTGCAGACAGCTTTCTTAAATTCAACTGATCATTTAAAATCGAAATCACACTGCCATATGAAATGTCTATGTCATCAACAATCTCAAGCACTTTTACTCTTCGATAGGCTACCACCATATCGTGGATTTTTTCGACATTTTCGGGTGTATTGTCCTCAATTGGCCGTCCAGAACGTTCAGCGTCATTTGTACTTGTGCGACCCCAACGTAAGTCAGTAAACTTTTTTGAAATCGATGGTGCAGAGCCCCAATAGTATTTATAAAGCTTTTCCCTGGTTTGACTGACGGTTTTTTTTTCGCAAAAAATAATGTTTAATGAGCACTTGAAATTCACTTTTTTCCATTTCTGAAAAAATCCACGAGGTTGTATGTTTTGAACAGCTGTTAAGCGCAAAGTAAATGACGGAACTTGTTCAAAATTTCACAATAGCTTATTAACAGGTGGTCCTTGATGGGAGCAGTGTTGCATTTCATATAACTACGAGGGAAGTTCGAAAAGTCACGGACTAATTGATCCGCCCTCGTAATAACTTTTAAATTTTTGGACGGTTTATTTTTTAAATAATTACGATTTTCAATAAAGATTGTTGTTGCAATAAACTACAAATATTTGTAAGGGGAGCGGGAGCGCTAACAAATATTAGTTAATCGTATATTAAAATAAAAAAAAAGGATGCATAAAGTCAAAATATACCCTAAAAGACACAAATATGCTGTAAAAGCTGCATATTGCAAATATGCAATATCATGTTTTTTTTTCTGTGCATCCAATGGACCCATGGATAATTTATTTATCCGATTCAGAACAATTTAAGAATTCTGGAATCGATTTGTTAGAGCATATTTTAGCATATATTATCTTTGAGAGCATATTTTTGCATATTTCAGCATTAAGAGCATATTTTGAGGTAAAATCATATTTTTAGGGCATATTTCTACATTTTTAAAGTATATTTGTGTCTTTTAGGGCATATTTTGACTTCTTTAAGCATTCTTTTTTTTTAATTTTAATATACGATATACTAATATACTACATATTTCTTTATGTGGTGCAGTGAGATACAGCCTAGTATTCCGAAAAATATATTTTTAATTTTAAATAAAATATTCAAATGGTTAAATGGCGAATATAGCAAACAAAAAATAAAAGTAGTTGTGGTATAATAAGAGTGAATGCTCTTGTTCCATACCGGACAAATCGAAAAATAAAATTTTGTGAAACGTAATAATATTTATGTGGAATATTATATTAAATTATAAAATTGAATATTGGCTTTTATTTTTTAATTTAACCCATATTCTTTTGAAATAAAATATTTCTTTATTTTTTATTATGGATTATTTATTATTATTATTGTCAAACAAACTTTTTAAATATTCTTTTTAAATCAAATTGTGCAACCCTGAAAGGACAACTATTTTTTTTTTATTTGTGTTTGAAGGCAAACTTTTATTCTATCATATGTTTTTTACTGGTCTGTAGTATCAATTCGGATCCAAATACATCAGTTCTTGAAATTCTGTTATCATATGAGGATGCTAGGATAATAAGGGTTATAATGAAGATGGTTGCCCTAATCGCCAGAATTTTATTGCCACCAAATTTGTTGGGCATAACTTAAACTGTTTACATTAAACACTCTTTTGACAGGATTTACAACTCGTCAGTCCGTGACATTCACAATATGTCTTATTATTATCCAATTTCTTAAGAGAAAAATTTAAAGGTCCTCGTATATTATCTAAATAACTACGCATCATAAAGATTTCCTGTGCAATAGTCTGGCGATCATGTTGCAACTGTTTGTGATCTTGTAACATTTTTTCCAATAAAACTTTTTGTTGAAGCACCTCTTGAATTCGCTTATGATTTTCCAAACTCTTAGGATTTGAGGGTGCTGACATCGCCTGATTTTGATTTTTACGATTACACAGAGCTTTCATACGAGGTATACTGATCTTTATGTTGTCAGTGTTGTCAACAATAATTAGTCTTTTTTTTATTCTCTTTGTGTTTTTTTGGGCTATATTATCTTTATTCTCCCTAACTTTTTCTTTCCTTTCTGGAAATTTTACAATGGAATTTTCCTTTAACATAACGAATTTTGTAGAGTGTTTCGTAGCAGAAGGTTTACGATCTAAAAGGTAAAACTTCAATTTAGATTTTGCCAGGTATATCGGCTTAGTTTTTAAATAAACTTACTTTTTAATTGTCTATGTACGTGAGTCACTATATTATTAATTTGGGCAGCTATATTAATGTGATCTTCTGTGAGTTTAGCTTTATATCTCTTATAATCATACAAATCTTTCGTATTTATTTGAGTGGCATTAAAGAAATTTGTTTCTTTTTGATTGCGTATATTTTTATTAACCATTTTTGTTAAATCTAAACGATTCATTTTATCTTATTTTTTTTTACTGAGTTTTTACATAAATTAACTTAATAACTTAAAATTTAGTTAGTTTATTGAAAATTAATTCTGAATATATTAGTAATTTAGTTTTTATAAATTTATTGAAAATTTTGCTTCTTGCCAAATTGAATTTGAATGAAAAAATTAAAAAATTGTTATTGAAAAAATAATATCAAAACATTTTCAGGGGAAGATACCCAAACTAGGTCAGATACTCGTAGTATACACTGAGCAAAATTCAGTTCAAGTCAATCCAGTTAAAGTCAAATTTCGGTTTGTATCGTAAGTGATCAGCTTTTCCGCTTATAATATTAGTTAAACTAGTCTTTAATTCTTCCGTAATAAATTTTTTTGTTAATTCTCGGAAGTACAAAATTGTCAGTATTTTTTGATTTTAAAATTCCATTCAAATTAAAATCGAAAATTTGAGGAAAAAAAATTAAAATACATTTTTTTGGGGTTCAATAATGAACAGTAAAAAAAATGTTATAATTAACTTAAAATTAAAGTAATTCCTTGATGAAATTAAAGTAATCCCTTGATGAAATTATAAAATTAAAGTAATCTCTTGATAAAAATCCATAGATTTAATATTAATATGCCTTTAAATTTTTTTTCGCATTTTAAAAATAATTAGAAACATATTTAAATTAAAAAGGAAACAAACTAAGTTTAATTAAGTGATTTTAAAAATAATAAACTATGTTGAAGTTTTAAAAATTCTTGTTTAGTTTATATTTGTTGTTATTGACATATTCTCAAATAAAATTTGAAAATTTATTATGTCTCCATTAACGTTTTGACTTTAAATTTAAAGTAATTACACATTTTTTCTGTAATTAAAAGAAAAATCTTATTTTTTTATATTAAAATGTATTTTTATAATACCGAATTAACTGTAAGATTATACTTTTTTTTACCAATTTTGCCAGTTGTTTATAAATTTTTGTAGTTAAATATTGTTTGGTATTTTTACGACATTGTAAGTTTCCTGCTTTTGTTAGTTGTTTTTGACAGTTAAAATAACTGCGCAGAAAAATCTGTTTATCAGAAAGTTGAAAATAATTATTTCACTCAAGAAACATTTTTACAGACTTTCCCACACATACGGATTCATGAATCTGACATCTACTGTACGTTTACGGTTCGAAAATACGTATCTGTTAAAACTTGTACGTAAACGGAACATTAATATACCGTATAATTGAATTTTCGAAAACAATACGTTTCTATACCGTCAAATACGAAAAACCGTTTTTCATCAGTTTTTCTTCCGTTGCTTTTTGATTTGTTTACTTATCAGAACCGAATACTTAAATATCCATGAGGTAAATATTTATGAAATTTAAAGCAAGTTTTACGATGATGTGTGCAAATTTATGCAGATTTGCAAATTAAAATATTGCCTGACAGTTTATAATAGATTTTGTGAAAAAACTTGCAAATTTGCATTGTGCGCTACATCATATCGTAAATACCACTATTTAAACCAAAATTAAATTTTTGTTTTATTTTTTCATGATTTAATGGGCCACATACGCAGTGATTGATGGATGCAAATTGTGCTGGACATAAAAATGGTATTTGTTTGTATTTTTTTTTTGTATTTGTTGTATTTAGTATTTGCTTTTAAAGATTAAAAAATAGGCATTTACACAAATCCGTTTTTTTGTTTAAAAAAAAACGGTACGAATACGGATCCGTAAACGGCCCGTCATTGACGGACCTTAAACGGACAACTCCGTTTTTCATCTGATATATCGGTCCGTAAAAGGTCCATCATTGACGCTATTTCAACAGATTCGAATCAGTTTCAATGTTCCTTAAAATCCGTTTTCTGGTCCGTATTGTTGGGGCAGTTATTTTAAAATATTTTTTTTTGTTCACTGAATTTTTATCTAACTTAGCTACTGATCAATTTTTTTCAGTGTGGACAAAGTTGTCAAGAGGTTCAACCCGAAATTTCAAATATAATTCATGTCACATAATAGGACGGACTGGTAAGCATTAAAAAATATTTTGATACTAAAATTTTTTAACCGAATTTCAACATTTTCTCTAAAAATTATATTTAAATTCTGTTCCTTAATTTTAAGGCATTGACTTTTCTTTAATGATACCAGCAATTTGAAACATTGGATAAATTGTAATTTATTTGTATTAATAATTGCAAACTTTTTTTTGTTGAAATATTCCCCAATAATGGAGGTTCATGCATACGAGGGCGGATCAATAAGTCAGTGACTTTTTGAACTTCCCTTATTGGTATGTGAAATGCAACACTGCTGCCATCAAGTACCACCTGTTAATAGTCTACTGTCAAATTTTGAGCAAGTTCTGTCATTTACTTTGCGTTTAACAGCTGTTCAAAACATACAACCTCGTGGATTTTTTAAAAAATGGAAAAAAACTGAATTTCGAGTGCTCATTAAACATTATTTTTTGCATAAAAACCGTCAATCAAACCAAGTAAGAACTTGATAAATACTATGGGGACTCTGCACCATCGATTTCAAAAAAGTGGTTTACTGACTTTCGTTGTGGTCGCACAAGTACAAATGACGCTGAACGTTCTGTACGGCCAATTGAGTACAATACACCCGAAAATGTCGAAAAAATCCACGATATGGTGTTGTCCGATGGAAGAGTAAAAGTGTGTAAGATTGTTGATACCATAGGCATTTCATATGGCAGTGTGGTTTCGATTTTAAATGATCAGTTGGATTTTAGGAAGCTGTCTGCAAGATGGGTGCCGGGTTTGCTCTCAATTGACCATAAACGTAATCGTGTTACGTGTGTAGTCTGAATGGGAAAATTCCATGAATTGGGCTACGAATTGGTACCTCATCCGCCATATTCTCCGGATTTAGCCCCCAGTAACTATTTTCGATTTCCAAACCTAAAGAAAGGGCTCGGTGGAAAGAGATTTAGTTCCAACGATTAAATTATTGATCTTTCAAATGCCTATTTTATGGACCTCGAAAAATCCTATTTTTTTGAAAGGGATACAAAAATTGGAGACACGTTGGACTAAGTGTATTGAGCTAAAAGGAGATTATGTTGAAAAATAAATTTTGTTTGCAACAAAAACTGTGTTTCATTCAAAGAGTCACGGACTTATTGATCCGCCCTCGTATCTTCAATATTTTTGTAAAAAAATATATTTTGTTAATATAGATTTTAATTTATTTGTAGTTTCTCCTTTAATTGTGGTAAGCTCATGAAGAAAAATATTTTAATGTCCCTACTCAAATGTGTAAGCACTGTGTGTTGTATATTTGCTACATTTTATAAAATAAACCATTACTTCAATTTACTATAGATTTTTCTATATTAATTGGATTATTCTTTTTAACAAAACGAATGAGGAGAAGATAAAGAAGAGAATAGAGAAAATCCACATGATTTTAAAATATTATTAATGTTAAAAAAATATATATTAAAAACATGATCATTTATAAAATATTTATAATATTTTTGATCATTAAAACAGTAAGTGCAATTAAAAAAAAAAGACTAGATAATAAAAAAAATCGATTTACAACAATTTCAGAATCATGCAGAATTCGTACAATTTCGTCCATTCAATCCATCAGCATTGCCGCAATTACCAAAATGTCCACCTGCGATAACAAATTTAACCACTGCGACTGACAAGCCCAATGAAAATATGAAATTTTTATTGCCATTTATGGATATTGAATTGCAATATGATCGTAATATTCATGTAATGCAGGAGGTGGTGCAACAACATATCTTCGTATTACATGGTCATAAATTATATCAACTGTTTGTCAGTCGCCAAGAGAGACGTTTAAGTTTAATGGGTTATTTAAAGGGAAGTGTACAATTGAACCATTGGGAGCTGAGGTGAGTTTGACAAAGCAAAAAAATCTATTTATTTGTAAATTTATTTGTAAGTCCCATTTTACATAGAGCAACATTTGTCGCGCAACTCTTGACTTTGTAAAAAAGAGGGGAAAGAAGAGTGGGAGTTAGTACGGAGTTGTTTGTTCTCCGCAACACGTTTTGTTTTTTAATTCTTCGTTTTTTTTCATTCATTTTAAACCAAATGTAGACGAAAGTTGCCGAAAACAGTTTCTCTGTGTGAAATAAGAGGCAACTTTAAAAGAGAATTGACAAGAATCGTCGCGACAAAAGTTGCTCTGTGTGAAACGGGACTAAGTAAACCGATTCTAAATTTCTCTAATTAAAAATTTTGTTGAATACCAAAGGAATAATCAATTAATTATGTAATTGATTAAATTAAAAAACAGGTTTGACAGGGAATACCGCTGTAATACTGTTATCGATTAAAAATCCTTTCAACTGACTACCTTTACCCCTAAAATACCGTTACCGAAATAACTTAAAACTGTTATCGTTAAAATTGAATTACCAACAAAATAAATAAAATACCGTTACGGAAAGAAAAATATTTACCGTTCCCGAAATAAATAAAAAACCGTTATCGCTTAAATACTCTTACCCGAAAAATATCGTTACCAAAATACCTTAAATATCGTTACTCTTAAAATATCGTTACCGAAATAAATGAAAAATCGTTACCCTTAAAATACCGTTACCGAAATAACTAAAATATCGTTACCCGAAATATCTAAGACACCGTTATCGCTAAAATACTGTTACCGAAATAATTAAAAAACCGTTACCCGCAAAATACTCCTACCGATGTAACTAAAATATCGTTAACCTTAATATACCGTTACCGAAATAATATAAAACAGCGATAACCATCGCATCGCTTCGGTTACCATCCATGTTAAAAAATGATGAGCGCGTTGGACAGTTACACAGAAGGTTGCACATTCGATTACCAGCGACGACAACACTGATTTAGGAAACCAAAAACAATGAGGGTTCTCCTTCGGTGTTCCCATAGCATTTAACACTTCAACAATTTGGCCAGCTCTATATCAAATGGCGCGCAAAAACTGTTCTAAGATTTAACATCTCGCGCATGTACAGTCATGACATGTTCTTTTGCGTTGGTTCTGTGATATGTTCTTTGGGGTTTGTTGTGTGACATGTTTTTTTAGACCAGTCCTGTGACACGTCACAGAGGGCAATTAACCCCCCCCCCCCCCTCCCCCCAGTTAAAGGGACCGGTCCTTTTCATATAAAAAAATACTGGTCCCGTGACCGGTTCATTGTGATGTCTCCTGGGATTGTTTCATTTCCCGCAGGGGTCTAACATGAGGCTAGTTATGTATAACATAATTCTAACCTGTTGCGCATTCACTTACACCAATGCAGTAATATGGTACCCTAAACAAGATCAGCGATATATCGCATGAAGCTTAAAAGGTTGAAATTACCACCTTCTATGACAAGCCCATGTTAAAGTTACCGGTTATTTTTATATAAGAGAATCAACTAGAGGATCGGTTTCTGTAACAAAGTTCCGGTAACGTGACCAACTCTGTGACTGGTCCATTTCCCGTAGGGTATTTATAAAAAAAAACTGACAAATTTTAAAATATCAAAAAAATATATATATTATTCTTAAAAAAAATCATGATTAATTTTGACAAAACTAAAATAGATATACAGAGAAAAAATCCTAGTTAAATTAATTAAATTAACGTGTCATTTTTTAAGAACGTTTTTAAATTAAATACCCAGCAAAAAGCGATGCAAACGCAGTAAAAAGCACTAACATACAATTAATAATATAGACAACAGAAACTCTAATGACTTTAATATTGAGTTGTCATAGGAGTGGGGAGAACTCCTCAACATTTTTCAGTACTTTTTTTCATCAGTTTAAACTCACTGCCAGTTAAGCGGTTAGGACATTATTCGAAAAATTACGAAAATTGATTAATCGGTTATTCGAGTCGATTAATCGGAAAAATTGATTAATCTTAAATAGTTTTCACGAAACAACTTGTTTAGTAGAAACTTTTAATATTTACGGAATTAATTAAATGAAAGCAAATTTAGAACATAAGTAACGTCATTGAGCTTGTTAAGAAAATACCTAGCCACGGCTTGATTGCTGAGAGGCTAAAATAAACGTTGTAATAGGTTTTTTGTTCAAGCTCAGACTACTCAAAAAAATAAAAATGTTCTCATATTCTAAGGATGAAATAGCTTCAGAATACGATTTTTGAAAGTTAATTATTTCTCATAATCTAGATCAATAATTAAACAGCTAAATTTTTTTTGTCCTTTATTAATATGATTTTCTGTCGGCTTTAACACCGATGATTTTTATTTAAAATTATTTCAAAAGTAATCTGTTATATTGCTCCTAAAACCACTTCTGGAACTAGTCTTTGTTAGCTATATCTTACATTTATGTTTATGTAAATGGGTTTGGGTTCAATGAAGTTGGTTCCAGTGGAATTTGCTGTGGAATTGATGTGGTTGAAACCAATTGTAAACAATTTCTTGGGAGAAGAAAAGGAAGAATTCCTATAGAATTAAAAAGTCAAATTTATTGTATTTTAGTTCATGTTTTTCCGTAAGAATTTCTTTTTAATTTTTTACCCAATTGTACAAAGTTCGGAAGTTTTAAGAAAAATAACGGAAAAAATTTATATTAAAAGTTGAACCGGTAAATTGATATATTTTAACCGATTATTCGGGTTGAATAATTATTTGAGTTTTAAATTATTTGCTTAGACTTTAACCGAATAGGAAACACTGATTTAAACTAAAAAAAAACTTTCAACAAATAAATATTTTTTTAATAATAAAAGCATTTATTCATAATTTATATTTTATTTATTTTCAAAATATTGAATTTAACCAAATTAATTATAAACATTAAAAATAAATACAAATTTGTAAACAAATTATAAAAATATTGGTAACGCCAGTAATCGAACCCACGACCATATGTCTGAATATAAACTGTATCGAAATTAAAAAAAAAAAATATACTAAGGGCAATGAAAGAAGAATGACTTCCATTTTTTTTTGCTGGATATTAATCTTATCAAGATAATTATGATTCTAGTTCAAATTAATTTCTTCGTGTTTAAATAAATATTTTTATATTTTAGATATTCTTTTCAAATTTTAAAAATAAGTAGTAGAAGGATATTGAAATTAAAATGATGTTTTTTCTTGGTTTTAAAAAGCGTGTTTTGACAATAACTTCAGATTTTTAGTGTGTATAAAAATTTCTAAAAATTGTAGTGTGGTCTACTCACCAGACATACAACCTATACTGGGCCATTCGAAAAGTATACTCAATTCCCTCTATTTTGTAACACCGTGTAATTGATTTTTTTTTCTCTATGTACTAGGGGTAAATAACAGTTTACTTGGTAAAAAATTAATCTGACAGTTTATATTTAACATTAACAGTATAAAAAATTTTTCGTAAAAAAAACAATTTCTAAGAGTCGTAAAAATTTCCTTATTTTTCAGATTATCTATTGGCAATCAGTTATCACAAGAGGTCTTAAAAATGCGCGCGGATATAGCTAAAGATCCAAGAAGAGGTCATGAACCAGCACCTACATTTGAAGCCATACAACAGTTGACTTTAACGGGAAAATATCAAAAGTTATTTTTATTTACACCTACCGAGAAAAGAGTAATGATAGTGGCAGCGGTTAATTTTACCAAATTATATGGAAAATTTAGGTAAGGAAATTTTTTTAAATATCGCACTATGTATTCCAACTCTTGTAAACAATTTTAGAACTTTTGAATGGCTTAAAACATATTTTGATCCTGTTGAAGAGTTTACAGTTCCCACCATACATGTGGTTAATGTTGTAGGAACTCAAGCGAAATATTTGATTGCGGGTAGGACCATAAAACATCAAGCAAAGGTAAAGGCACTAAAAAAAATCTAAAAGAAAATGGGTATATGATTTTACCTATTCTATTAAAATTTCAGACTATTTTGACGGTTTATGAAATAACTCCACCCACACTTCAATTTCGTGTTAAACAAACTTTAACAGTGCAGTCCCATGTGGTCCATATAATCAACTATCGTAATCGTAATCTAATTGTTGCATGTTCCAGTAAACAACGTAAATGTAATTCATTTCGTCAAATGTCCGATGGCAACTTTAATGTCTATAAACAGAGAACGCCAAAGGAATTGGCTTTTGACTTGCTCTCCTCGTCATCAAGATTTATAATGGCTTCACGACAAAATCAAATTATGATTTTTACCAATTATCGTTTGGATTGTTATGGAAGTTTTCTATCCGATCAAATGGACGTTTCTAAATTAATGGGCCATCATAATGAGGCTAAAGAGGATTATGTGGTGATTATTTATAAGAGACCTTTCAAGGTTTTAATACGTGTTATTGAACTGGAATTAAATTTGAAGGAAGTTGCAAATATAACTGAACCGGAAGGTGAGCAATGAAAATTTAGTTTTTTAACCGTTGTTTTATTTTACGCATTTTTTAAGCATCTGATACATATCGCACAAAAATCTTACTGTATAGCACAGATTCCAGCTTTAATAAATTTGTGTGTAAATTTTTTATAATTTAATGAAACGTTTAATTGGTTCTACAAAGTTCTCACAGTGCAGAATCTAATATATTTTCAAACTTGACAAAAAAGTGTGGCCCCAAAACTGGGAGGGACTACGCGTCACTATATGGGAGTATGGATGGTTGGCAGGTCTTCGCCCTGACCATAGAAACTTTAATTTTTTCACAGATGGTTCTAAGATGGGTGAGACAGTTGGTGCTGCGGCCTTCTATCGAGGAGTCTAATAAACTTCACGATTACTGCAGCATTTTCAGGCGGAAGTTTTGGCGGCCAAAATGGCTGCTGTCCTTGAAGAAATGTGTTCCTACGTTAATTTCAAGCGGCTATTAGGGCGATCTCATCGACTGCCAAGAGTGTAAGGGCTATTTAGGGAGACTTTTCGCCAGCAGGAAAGTGAACTGGGTTCCTGGTCACTAGGAGATTGCGGACCAGCTAGCGAAGCGCGTGGCTGGCGAAGAGCGTGCCACTCCAGTTCTTGAAACGGTACGTAGACTTACTGTAATGGGCAAATCTGAGGTGGTTTGATGGAATAACGGAACGTGCAAGGTTTTGAGGATTACGTGGAAGTCTTGGGATCCTAAGTCCAAGGCTCATATGTTATTCCTAAACAGAAGCGATTGTAAAATTCTGGTAAGGGTACCTGAGGCGTCAGGTTTTGAGGGGTACGGGGGACAGAGCCACTGGCCGGCTCTTGCGTGCTTTATGACAAGTTGCTTGGGAGATTATCTGTTCCGTGATCTGGATGAAATCTGTTGAATCGAAATCTGAGACTCCAGGCAATTGCTAAGAGAATGTGGGGCACCCTGGATGTCATCTTACTGACTGATCTTTAATGCGGGTTATCGTTTCTATCTGGCAACGCTAGTGACCACATCAACCTAACCTAAAATTGGCGGAACACATTTAAAAAATGTTCAAAAAAATGTCCACCCAAAAACTATACAAAGAACTTTGCATGGGCTTTTATATTATGCTCCAAGACAACACTGATCCCCACTACAAACACTTTAGACCTTGACTGCCAGTGCCATTTGCCAGTCGAAGAAAATTCCTTTGTTTTCTTAAGACCCAATTACATGCAGCATCCTTGATAGATTAAATATCCGCCTAAAGGACACTTGCCAAAGAAACCTATATCGCATTCATCAAAGAAAACACCAGAGTCGTGTATTTATCAGCCTTCGGTTTATAGCCGCATATCAAACACCAATGTTGGATCCTGTCGCCCTCCATTTCCAATTTCTTTTTGGAAGGAGTTGAAAAATTACCAAAATTCGCCTACCACAGTCTATCATAGGATTGTATTAATCTTATAATCCATGGGTTCTGGCCTTCCAAGTTTATCGAAAATTAGGTCTACAATGGCCGTGTACTTCCATAAAACCATTTTCCTACGCAGTCCCTATTTTAAAAGAAACATCTTCCTATATAATTATAAATGAATTGTTGTCTTACTCAATACTCAGTATTAAGTTTTCATGATAGTTTAAAGCCCAGAATAATGCCAATGTTTTTACACTGAATTCGAAATTGGGAGTCCTGTAGCTGCAGTACTTTTAACTTGAATTCTTCTATTTGGTAGTTTCAAGTGGGGGTAGGGTATAAATAACAAAGCGGCTTAGTAAAGCTTGATTCTCATGCCAAACATCCCTGTTTAGTATGTCTATTTCCCAATATTGGGGATTTAAAATATCATTTGGAAAAGCAAATTGATGAATATGGTTATCAAAAAGTGAGCTGCTTTAATGATTAAAAATATTTCATTCATTTTGTGAAGAAATTCACATGGACGTACATGATCATATACGAGCATACATGAATAATATATGAGCATGTATGATAATATATGCAGATCATGTATGGACGTATATGACCATGTATGCCCATGTATGATCATATACAAGCCCATGTATGATCATGTATGTTCATATATATTTCGATTTTTACATGGGTACTTAAAATTATTAATAATCTCATTGAGCAAAAAACGGCGATTTTCTGAACCTTTCTGACGATTTTCTGATCTATTCTATCAAGAGAACTAAATACAATATATTTAATAATTTTTTAAAATACTTTCCACAGATATGTTAGCTTCAACTCATCATCAACATTTATTCGAATCCGTCATTGGCCGATTGCGTAGCTTACTTTTACAACGCAAAATTGATATGGACGTATTGCGTAAAGTTACGACAGTATTGACACCAAAAATGAGTGAGCTTAAAACAAAAGAAGCCATAACAGTGCAATCAGGAAATGTGGGCATAGTCAGAGTGATGGGAAAATATTTAAAAAGTCCCAAACAAATATTGGATAAGATTGAAAATATTAGACAAAAATATTTATCACAACAACGATCGAAACGTTCTCAAACTTCAGAAACTTTAAATATAACACTGGAAATAACAAATCGTATAAAGGTTAATAAAATAAAAGTTAAAAATTTAATATTTCCTGGAGATTTAATACAAGGTGACATTTTAAATAAAAATTTCTTACAGCAATTTCATTTAAAACACTTCTTTCTTTCTAGGTTTCTATTTAAATGAATCTGCTAAACCCTGGCCAATTTTAACCATTAAACCGAAAGTAAAAACACACACGCTTAATACCACGGAATTGATACGGCCTGAAAATAAACGTGGTATACGTCAGTATATACCGGAATTATATTTTGATTTTATACCTATTTTAAAAGTCAACCATTTAAAAGTGGACTCTGTTAACGGCATTCCTTGGCAAGAGTTTTATGAAAGTATTTTTTTAAAAAATCGTGATTCTACTATACAAGGACGTTTAGTATTACAATCTCAAGTAGATGTAATTCATCTGAACACGACCCTTTTAAATGGTTTAATTGCAGCCCATCTTTTCAATTTACGTGATCCGCAAATTGTGCATTCCAATTTAGTTATATCAAGATTGTTTGTAAAAGATTTAAAAGCTGAAAAAATTAATGGTTTAAAATTTGAAGAAGATATTGTGTACAGTGGCCAAGATACCTTTGTTGCATGTAAGTATGATATCGACAACTATTTCCAACTAATAAGAAAACTAGACAGTGGTCTAAACCGCAGATCTTTATAAAAACAGAGGGTATAGAAAATCATAGTTACACAGTCGCATTTTCAGGGATAAAAATTAGGGTTTCAAATATGATCGAAGCTTTTTTGTTTGAGAATTTCTTAATTGGATATATCATCGAAATTCCTTTCTTTTGATACCTAAGTTGTATATGGTTTTTTGGCACCAAAATAAGCCAAAAATGGGGTCATTTTTGAATGCTTTCCTTAACCTTAAACATGGGATTGAGCACCAAAAAAATAGGTATTTATTTTACAAAACATATCTCAGTCTCATTAAGACCTACGGTTAGTTACAACACTATATAGATTCCTTGTAAATATTTTAATTTCTAACGGCTAGCGTCTTCAAAAAACTTTAAGATTTGGAGGAGTTTCTAAGAAAATATTCCTATGGAAAACCTGAAATATTCCAAGAGTTTATTCTATAGAAATAATACTTTATTTTGAGCACTTTTCTATGTAAAAGTCTTTTTAAATTGGAATAAAATTTTCCAAGTGGAAGTATTTACATTCTGGGTGCTTTTTATTCTACAAAAACCTTGAGACTCTAAAAAACATTTCATATGCAAAACTTTTAGATTTATGTAACTTTTTCATCAAGAAAAATAACAAGATTCTGATATTCTGAAGGACTTTTTTCTATAAACAGGTTGGTTGAAAAGTTCCTGGGCCCGAAATGAAAGAATACACTTGTTCCAATGATCTTCCAATAATTTTATCCCATCCTTATAATGGTTTTCCGGAAGCTCTGCAAAATAACCGTCTACGGCTGCTATGGCCTCTTCATTCGACGAAAAATGCTTTCCACAAAGGAATTGTTTGAGATTTCTGAATAGATAGTAGTCACTGGGAGCCAAATCTGGTGAATACGGTGGATGTTCAAGCAATTCGTACTTTAATTCTTTGAATTTAGCCATCACTTTTGTGAGCAGGTGCATTGTCTTGATGAAAAATGATTTTTTCTTCTTTAAATTCTCACGAATTTTTTCATCCAGCTGATCCAAAAGGCTGCAATAATATTCAGAGTTGATTGTTTTACCTTTCTGAAGATAATCAATCAACAAAATTCCTTTTGGATCCCAAAAAACTGATGCCATAACCTTCCTTGCTGATCGTTGTGACTTCACCTGCTTTGGAGCTGAACAACCAGCTTCAGTCCACTGTAAACGTTTTTGTTTCAATTTAGGATCATGGTGGTAGATCCAAGTCTCATACATAGTTATAAAACGAGCAAGAAGTCGGTTTTATTCGGCTTAAAACGCTCCAAATTACGCTGAGAAAGTTGTTTTCGATTCAGTTTTTGTTTCAAACAGTTTTTTCATACGTAATTCTTCATGTAAAATATGGAGTACTCGTTCGTCTGAGATGCCTATGGCATTAGCAATTTCACGATTGGTCAAACTTGGATCTTCACTAACCATATTATGTACCTGCTCAATGATTTCTGCTGTGGTTGCAGTTTTTGGTCGTCCTTCGCGTGGATCGTCTTCAAGGCTGGTCCGACCACGTTTAAATTCACCAGCCCAAAATTCAACGGTGCGTTTTGAAGGTGAGGACTCCTTATACACTTCTAACAATTGTTAATAAACTTCCTTTGCTTTTAAACCCTTCAAAACAAAGAATCTAATGACTGCACGATATTCAATTTTTTCATATTAAAAAAAATTAATGACACGTCAATTTCAAATGGCTTCTAAACAAAGAAAGAATTGACAGAATGACTTGCAACTTTGCTTGTGTTCTAAGGACAGTTATACCAGCTTGAGAAAAAAAAAGTTTGGAGCTAGCAGTGCGTAGGAACTTTTCAACCAACCTGTATATAAAGTTCCAACATTCTCAAAAATTTCCAGGAAAGTAATTTGTAAATTTGAACTTCCCTTCTGGCAACACAGAATTGTTTATTGTAAGTAAAAAAGACTTAGTTCTATCAGACTCTCTACATGCTTCCCTTAGCTAGTTTATGAATAGGTTTTCTTATGTGTTTATCTTTTAGGGGACAGTTAAATAGAAAGAACCGTGATTACATCTCTCTTTAAAATACACACTCTGTTTCTATTGTTGTAAATAAGATGCTCACTTTAAATAATACGTACCGTGAATTCCATTATTGTTTCAACTTCATATCGTTCCTAATCATAAACATTTTCATTGCAGCTCCAGTTAAAATGTATCATTTAAGTATATCTGGCGATATTCTACTCGCAAACAATAATAAATTTGAACGCTTTTCAACCGATCCCGATGATATGGAATTCAAACAGATTTATACCAACAAAGTCGTCATCAATGGTTCGTTAATCGTTAATAATATAAAACGTGAAAGTAATAAAACTAAAATTATTATTGGAGAAATGGAATTTGAGGAGCAGGAAATTAAAGAAAAATATTTACTAAAACAGGAACCACAGGTAAGATATAAAAACTCAGATCGATCTTTTTTTTGCAATTTAAGATTTGCGAATAATCTCCCCAGAAGATATTTGTCATGCAGAATCCGAGAATTGCTCCATAACATCAGGGTTTCAAGTAATTAAAATCTAGCGGATCTTATAGGGCTTAACATTGAAAACAGCTCAATATGTAGAACAAAATAAATTAAAATCGGAACAAAATTCGCTACCCCCGCCTTTTAAAAAGACATTGAAAAATTTATTAGTTTCCGCAAAAGTTTTGTTAAGAAAAACGCTGTGTTTTAGAGTAAATTTTCTAATTCTTATACAAAGAAAAAATTGTGACCAATTTCTTGCTTAAATTAAAGATTATAACGGTGATTCCATTTTCAAATTATTACAGTGATTCCAATGTTGTTTTATGTTTAAAGCACGGACTACTCAGACAGGATACCAGTAAGATATGTCAAACAATGTCATTTGAAATTGCACAGATTTGCAAAATGAGATAGAAAAAATAAACTACATATAAACTGTATGGTTAGTTTCTATCCCTTTCTGCGTATCTCTTTCTTTTATTTATTTTCTAGTCACTATTTTAATTCAATCAGCTGTTTCCTATCTGGGTAGTCTGTGGTTTAAAGTTTCTCCGAATAATATTTCTGGACAATTTTCACATTAATTTGCAAATATAAAAAATTGGCTACTGGGCTTTTTCTTTGAAGCCTCCTTTAAAACCCACAAAATATTTAAAATCAGTACCTACGTACCCGTTCAATGCATGAGATCAGCCGCCGCTATGGGGACTAACCCTGCGGGAAAAGGACTTATCCAAGGACACGTCAGGTAACCGCTTCATTATGATAGGGACCGTTCACGAAACTAGACACTTTAACATGGGCTTGTCCTAGGAGGGGGTCAATTGACTTTTGTGACATGCCACAGGACTGGTCTAATATAATATGTCACGACTTTTAAACCGGTCACGTGATAGGTACTTTAGTAACCGGTCCTCTTTCACCTATCTCGTAATATGCTTCTTCAGAACCGGTCCAGTTTTCATCTACCACGGTACAGGTCCCAATTCCCAACTGACCCCTTTTTCCCGCAGGAAATCTACGGGGATCACTCTTCAGTTTGATTGTTTAGATTATCAGATGATAAAGGGCATGTACCATATATGGAACAATGTGCAATTAAGGGTTAATGTACTTACGTTTAATGTTGGTAAATTTTAATTAAGTGAAAACATTTTTTAAAGATATTTTCAGTTTAAAAGAAGCGGGCAAATGGTACTGTAAAAGTCAAATGTTTTGTTTTCATGGCAATCGTCGGAAATATTCTGATCTGTGTAAATATCGATTCTATAAAAATTCATTAGGGGATTTTTGAGCGGACTGGTGAATAAACCATGGATGGTAACAGAAACGATAAAGTTATGACGTGACGGTATTTTAAGGGTAACGATATTTTAGCTATTTCGGTAACGATATTTCACGGGTGACCGTTTTTTAACTATTTATGTAACGGTATTTTAATGATAACGGTATGATAGTTTATTTTAGGGTAACGATTTTTCAGTTATTTCGCTAGCGGTATTTTGGTGATAACGATAGTCAGTTGAAAAGGTTTTGAATCGATAACGGTATTTTAGCAGTATTGCCTGCCAACACTGAAATAAACCCGATATAAATATAAACTTTCCAGTGGCACATTTTTTTTTAGATTGAAATCCGTTAGGAACTATTGTGAAAAATCCTCTAATCTTAAGTCATATTTTCTGAGATGGCAACCGTAATTGATATAAAACCGTAACTGATTAGAAATCGTTTTAAATACCGCAACCGTTATTCACAAAAAGCGTAAGTGTAACTGAAACCGCTATCATTATTAGGATATCGCGCTTAAAGCTCGTTTCAGATTGAAAAACGAAACCGTTTGAAGTTCCGTAATGCTTATTTGGCAAAAACCGTAACCGTAACTGATATCGAAATGTTTAACAAAGTTAAATTAAAAGCTGGTATCACATAAGCCCAATTAAACGATTTTACTGGCCTCCATAAAAAATGTTCAGACATTTTTTCCAGAACATTTTTTGAACAAAGAAACATAGATTTTGAAACATTTCGGATTCAGCTCAGCAAATACTTTGAAGAAAAAGTATACCTTCTCTAATCTTAGTGTCTTAAATTCTAACAAACTTTCTCAAGCATACAAATAATTATAAAAGTTTTTATTTAAAATATTTTTCTTTATAGAATTTCACATTTCCTATAATATTTAATAATGCCAAAGTATCGGCCCCCTATCTGGAGACTAAATATTTAAATGATCACTTGACGCAACAGCACATGATGGTGAATAATAATATTAATAGTACCAGGCCAATGTTGTTGGTCTTTATGAATGCTCATGTTAAAGGAAATCTGAAATGTCGTGATTATAAATCTAAAATTGTGGAAATTAAAGAAAATCTTATACATCCAGGTGATAGTGTAAATATTACGGGTAAAAAAATATTTGAAGCTCCTTTGATAGTTGATGATTTAAATGCAGAATTTTTCAATAAATTGCCAGTAGATGACTTGGTATTTAAAACACAATTGGAAAATTCAAAGTTTCAAGATCCAAAAATATTCAATAAGATAGAAGTTAAAAATCCAGTAATAGTTGACAATGAATTACAGGCTTCTTATTTAAATAATTTACCTTTAGAAGATTTATTAAATTATGATTATTATATGCAACGTTTAAATGTTCCCCATACTTTGGAAACTTCTAATATTGTATTTCATAAAATTAATGGTATACCATTTGATGAGTTTTTCAAAAAAATCAATATTAAAAATGAACAGTTGATTTTACACAAAGATTTAATAGTTGAGGGTAATATATTGTTTGCGGAACCTTTGGAATTGAAACAAATTAATGATATTAATTGGAATGATTATGTTGCCAATTTGGTGCGCATACATGAAGATGCGGAATTAAAAGGTGATGTATATTTTTATGAAGATTTAACGATAACAAAAGATTTTGATGGCAGTGATATAAATGGTTACGATTTAGAGGATATTTTAAAGAATACACTAATGAAATCTAAACCCCAATTTATAACGGGTTCATATACATTTGATAATTTAAATGTTAGCAATTTAGATGTGTTATCGATTAATAATGTAAAGGTAAAAGAATTTATTGATTTATCGAAAAATCATACTGAAATAAAAGGAGATATAATTGTTGAAAATTTAATTATTAACCGAGACTTAAAAGGAATTTTAGATAATTGTATAAAATTTAAAAATCTAACACAACAACTGCAGGTTTTAGTGTCAAAACCATGGAAAAATTTAATGGTTTTAAATAATGTTAAATGGCCTAAATCGATAAATGATAATACTCAGGGTGAACTTTTAAAATATTTATACAAAAATTCTGTAAAATCTAATCAAAATCAAGTAATAACCGGTAATGTTAAATTTTCTAAACCGTTGATAAGAAAAATGCAAACACGTTTGCAATTTCCCACAGATATCGATATAAATTTTATTAGTAGAGATGGTTTATTAAAGAATTCTTCTATCTTACAGATAATAAAAGGCAGGAAAGAATTTTTAAAACCCCTGTATGTGGAAAGTTTGAAAGTACAAGTATTAAATACCCGATTAATAAATAATATCGATATTTTACGATTTAATGATTCCCTATATAGATTATCAAGTAAAACTCCTTTACTGGGTCCATTGAAATTTTTAAAACCTTTATCTGTAGGCCATTTAACTGTGCTAGGTTTAATAAATGGTTTAAATACTTCTTTAATATATCAAATTGATCAAAATTCAGCTTTACCTGCTCTAACAGCACATGAATTATATATCGATAACGAAGTTAACATTAAAAATATCAATGATATGAGTGTAGAATATTTTCTAGATAATCGTATAACTTTACAGGGTCCTGCCTTAGAACAATTTGGTACTTTAACATTTGAACATTTAATAATCCAAAAAGAGGCTTTACTACAAAATATCAATAATATACACATCGATAACTTGATATTTAAACATAGTCCATATCTGCAAACCATAACCGGTCATAAAACTATACAAAAGTCTTTAGAACTGGCTGGACCAGCTCATATTTTGCGTATAAATAATAAAGATTTAATGGAATTATATCGTAACTCCTTGCTATCGGAACATAACTATCAATTCGATAATTTACAAATCGATAAAGCTACATTTGAACGGGGCTTGCAAGTTGTTAGAAATTTAAATTCTAATTTCAAGCAAAGATCATTTTCAGATATTGAAACATCGACACAAGAAAAACGCCAAGAATTTAAAGAGTTCTTAAAAGATATAAAGCAAACAATTGAAAAAAATCAAAAACAAATACTTTATTTAGATTATGATTTAAATTCTATTATAAAATGGGAAAATCCAAAAAATGCCAACATAAATCAAACAACTTTTTATGAAATATCACGCGTATCTTACTTTGAAAAGTACTATTTGAAAATATCTTTTAATTCTCAATTACAAGAAATTTATTTACAAAATATTACCTCTAATCGTTTATCAATGATCTCTAATAAAATATCGATAAAAGTAGAAAATTATTGTAAATTTAAATATCGTAAAGTAAAATCAAAAATTACCATAATTAAAAATAAGTTACTCAAAGTATTTGGTATGAAAAGATATATAGAAAATATTTATACACTAAAGCAAACAGATAACAATCAAAATTATGTTCTACTACATGCTTTAGATTTGCCATCACTAAAACGTAATGAGGTAAGAATATTTAAAATAGATGATAACAACAATACCATACAAGATTGGCAAGATTTAACACAAAATATAGGAGAAAAATTAAAATTATATGAATTTGAATCACTAACTACCATCATAACAAATGGTATTATCGATAACCATCCCGGCTTAACGATATATCATTTTAATACCACCACTAAGCTCTTTAAATTACAACAAATTATTGATGGTGATTATGATATAATTGAAATGGTGGAATTGTCTAGCACACCGTCACAAAAACAAATGATTATTTCATGTTGTAAATGTCATCGTATATTTATATATGATTATACTTTACAAACTCTACCAAATTATCAAATATTTCAAATAATTACTCTCAAATCATTAATCGATAAATTGGTGATATTCTACTTTGAAAATAATCAATACATGTTGGTTGTATCCCATAAAGATTCAAATTTTTATAATATTTATAAATATTCTCACATACAAGGTTGGTTACATTTAACTTATGGTTATTTTCCTAATTTACAAATGTCTGTTCCATTATCACAACTGTCGGGTAAAGATAATAATTTTGTTATATCTCATAATTCAAATGGTATACCTTTACTTTTACTTTGTAATTTAGATAATTGTTATTTAATTAAGGCTATTGTGTAAAAAGTGTAATATATTTATGTAATTTATATAAATAAATGTAAATAAATAATTATGTTTTAAAAAGCTGTATTATTCTTCTTTTCTCATCTCTGGTGAAGTAATAAGATTAAGGCTCGATTACTGAATGTTCAGCTAAAATTTAACTAAAATATGGGAAACAATCACCCTTATTCTAGTTGTCGTTATCAATGTCGTCGTCGTTTTTGAGTCAACATCACTTTGCTTCGACGTCGACATCACTTCGACACGAAATTGGTATTCTAAAACAGTGTTGTAACGACGTCGACAGTTTATCGATTTAAACAAAAACACATCTCTAAAAATTGAGTCAGCAGATTTATTTTGTTTATTATTTTTGCGAAAAAATGTTTTTTATGTGTAATTTAAATTCTGATACCAGTGATGAAGAAAATAAAGAAAATCTAGTATTGGAAAGAAGACTTCTCATACAGAAATCCAATATCTTTAATCTGCCGGATAACAAGTGAGCAGCAAAATCAAAGTCTGTTACTTTAAAGAATGTCAATCTTCTAATTTTTTTAAAAGGTTTGAAAGTTACTTTTGGCTGAATAAAACAGCCTTCAAAGATGGAAACAATAGCACCTAATTTGAAAACCGGAATCAAGTCCACATTTATTTCCAAAACAATAAAGTTGGCAGCTAAATTAAGATTTTTAGCCCAGGTGTCGTACCAGCTCAGTGTTGGAAACGACTTTAACTTAGGGTTCAGCTGTTTCTGAAACTGTAGAAGATTTGCCACAGCTTCCTTCAGCAGGCTCAATATAAATTGCTTGAATCTTTCGCCACCTGTAGCATTACACTCGGCTTTGTTGGCTACCATTTTCATTTTAAATTTAAATTTTAAGTCTCGCCAAGCCTATAAATAAATTTTGTTATATTTTTATAATGCACTTTATATGATCATGCTTTCTTTACCTACTGCCATCCATCTCACATTATTTTTGGTGGGCCAAGTGCATTTAATAAATTCGATATTTCTTCCCATTTTTTCCGTTTTTTTTCAGTCATTACTTTTCCCCAAGTTGTTACTAAAAATTGTGTCGACACAATCAGAGTCGTTTCAAGACAATATCGTCGTCACATTTTCTTACAGAATACCAAATACTTGTCGACAGTTATCAATTATTTTCGATAACGACAACGGGAATACCAATTTCAAAAAAAAAAATCCCAAGACGACATTGTCTTGTGTCGATGACGACAACTAGAATAAGGGTGAATAACAAATATGTCACGTAAAGGCCCAGTTAGTAAGTAGCTAAGAAGAAGTAAGTTCATTAAAATTGTCTCGTACATTTATCATACATGGGATTAATTACTGTTGTCAACTAAAAACATTAGTATTGCGTTGATATCAATTGTTATGACCAGTTTTATGCTCATAAAATATGCACTAAAAATATAAAAATATTACCTTAAAATTTAAAAAATATGCTCTAAAAATAAAAAAATGTTATATATATTTTTAAACAAAAAAATAGTTTTTATTAAAAAATCAACACAATTCTATTTAATTTACACACAATATATTTTCTGTTACTGACTGAAGTATATTTAAAAAGTATTATGTAGACTTCGGTTTTAAATAAAGAATCAAAAACCAAACTATAAAATAAAAAAATAAAAAAAGAATGCATAAAGTCAAAATATTTAGGGCATAATATTTAGGGCAGACACAAATATGCTCTAAAAATGTAGAAATATGCCCTAAAAATATGCTTTTACCACAAAATATGCTCTTAATGCTGAAATATGCAAAAATATGCTCTCAAAGATAAAATATGCTAAAATATGCTCTAACAAATCGATTTCAGAATTCTTAAATAGTTTATCCATAGGTCCATACGACGCACAGAAAAAAACATGATATTGCATATTTGCAATATGCAGTTTTTACAGCATATTTGTGTCTTTTAGGGTATATTTTGACTTTATGCATTCTTTTTTTATTTTAATATACGATTAACTAATATTTGTTAGCGCTCCCCTTACAAATATTTGTAGTTTATTGCAACAACAACCTTCCCTCGTAGTTATATGATATGCAACACTGCTCCCATCAAGTACCACCTGTTAATAGACTACTGTCAAATTTTGAGCAAGTTCCGCCATTTACTTTGCGTTTGACAGCTGTTCAAAACATACAACCTCGTGAATTTTTTTAAAAATGGAAAAAAATGAATTTCGAGTGCTCATTAAACATTATTTTTTGCGAAAAAAAACCGTCAATCAAACCAAGGAAAAGCTTGATAAATACTATGGGGACTCTGCAACATCGATTTCAAAAAAGTGGTTTACTGACTTTCGTTGGGGTCGCACAAGTACAAATGACGCTGAACGTTCTGTACGGCCAATTGAGGTCAATACACCCGAAAATGTCGAAAAAATCCACGATATGGTGGTAGCCTATCGAAGAGTAAAAGTGCGTGAGATTGTTTATGCCATAGGCATTTCATATGGCAGTGTGATTTCGATTTTAAATGACCAGTTGAATTTAAGAAAGCTGTCTGCAAGATGGGTGCCGAGTTTGCTCTCAATTGACCATAAACGTAATCGTGTGACAACTTCAAAGGATTGGCAAAATTCCATGAATTGGGCTACGAATTCGGGTACCTCATCCGCCATATTCTTCGGACTTAGCCCCCTAGTGACTATTTCCTATTTCCAAACCTAAAGAAATGGCTCGGTGAAAGGGATATAAAAATTATAGAAACGTTGGACTAAATGTATTGAGCCAAAAGGAGATTATTTTGAAAAATTTATTTTTATTTTGCAAAAAAAACTATGTTTCATTCAAAAAGTCACGGACTTATTGTCCTGTCCGCCCTCGTGTGATGAAATTTTTCAAACCGTTTAAAAAAAAGAGTTATAAAAAAATAAAAATGCAAAAGACAAACACGAAAGAGTCCGGAAGAGACGACTAACCAAATAAAAAAAATTATATATTTTTTTACTAAATATGGAAAAATTTACAGTTTTTCGTAACACCTTTTACATAAAAACAAAAGTTCCTATTGTGTTGCATTCCTTTATTTTTTCGTTTTCGTTGTTATTTTGTCTTATTTTTGTAATACGCAAACTTTATGTGTATATTAAATTGAATTGTTATGATTTTTTAATAAAAAATAGTTTTTGGTTTAAAAATATTTATAATTTCTGCATATTTCTATTTTTGCGGTTTCCCTGATGATTAGAATTTATTTTTCCGAAATATTTTCCCTGATAATGGACCCTCCTAATCGTCTATAACATGGGCTGCAGCTGAAAAAAGAAAGTAAGTTTTTGTTAAACAAAATTGAAAGATTTTGTTTAAAATTGATTAATTAATTTGATATTAATATAAGGTGATCGATTATTCGACATTTTTTAAAAATTAATTTTTAAATTTTTCGGAAAAGGTTAAATTTTTTAAAAAAACCGGATGTAAAAATTTAATTTACATTTTATCTAAAAAAAATCGAAAAATATATAACTTTATATGATATAATATATACCATATCTTATCATATAAAACATATCTAACTTTATAAAGATCAATATATAACTAGATATGGGTTATATTGTGGTCACCCCAATATTAACACATTTGCATATGTGCACATTTACATTACCATCTATCCATCAAACCATCGATCCATCAAACTATCAATCTATCAAATCATCAATCCATCAAGCAATCAAATTTTCACTTTTGAACATTTGCACTTCGCACATTTTCAATTAGCACTTTTACACTTTTTACATTGGAGAAGAAATCTATGTACCAAATATAAACTTCCCAGCTCAGGCGGTTTTGGCAGGCAGTCAAGGGGGAGAATTTTCGCTTTTCTGCCCCTCCGCGTTAGATTCTCCAAAAGTCACGACTAACCTGTTATCTACACTGAAGGAGGAACCTGTATACCAAATTTTAACTTTAAAGTTTCAGCGGTTTGGGCAGGCCGTTCGGGGGGCGACTTTTTCCCTTATTGCACCTCCCAGTAGGAATTTCCAGAAATCCAACTTGGGTTAATGTCTACGCTGGAGTGGGAACCTATATACTAAATTTTATCTTCCCAGCTCTAGCGGTTTTGGCAAGTCGTCAAAGGTGAGAATTTTCCTCTTTTTTGCCCTCCCCGTTGGATTTTCGAAAATTGACATCTTAGCTGTTATCTACACTGCAGGCTCCTGCATACCAAATTTTGAACTTTCTTAGTGAGTTAGTCAGTCAGTCAGTAATGTTATTCCTTTATATATAGAGATAATATTATTATATTATGCCAGTTATGATTACATTTAAACTTTTTTACTCGGATATCTACCCGACCAAGGTATCGTTTTGAAGCTGAAAAATTATAGTTTCTAAAAAAAATATTTAAAATTACTTAGTTCATATGTTATATCTGAAAAATAAAATTTTTACGGACTCTCCGACACGTACGGATTCATGAATCTGGCTTCTACTGAAGGTTTACAGTCCGTAAATACGTATCCGTCAAAGGTTGTACGTTATTGGAACATTAACGGACCGTATAATTGAATTTTCAAAAACTAAACGTTTTTACTACGTTTTGGTATATCCGTTTCTGTACCGTCAAATACAGGCATCCCCGATTTTCATCAGTTTTTCTTTCGTTGCTTTTGAATTCGTTTTCGAATAATTAAAAAATGTCTGTGATCATTATACGGATCGCTCGCTAAAAATTAGAGTAAGCTCTCTGACATCACACAGCGAAGATAAATTTAAGTAACATCTATGAGGTAAATATTTATAAAATTTAAAACAAGTTTTACGGTGATTTGTGAAAATTTATTCCGGTTTGCAAATAAAATTATTGTCTGACAGTTAATAATAGATTTTGCAAAAAATGTGCAAATTTGCATTGTGTGTTACATCATTTCATAAACACCACCAATTAAACCTAAATTAAAATTTTGTTTTATTTTTTCATGATTTTCAACGGGCCGTAACGGGCAGTGATGGATAGAGATGATCGTTGTGCTGGAGATGAAGATATTACTTAATTAAATTTATTTATTTAATATATTAAAAAAAAAATAATATTTAATATCTTTATAAATAAGTTTAAAGAAAATAAAATAAAATTTGTTATTTAAAATTAAAAAATTTATGCATTTACACAAATCCGTTTTTGTTGAAAAAATCCGTACGAATACGAATAACGCACAAAAGAATAATTTTAGTTTTTTAGTAAGATCTTTTCAAAACTAAAAACTGAATAAATTTTATATATTAGGAAAGATTAAATTGAAATACCGATTTAATTGAAATTTTATAAATATATTTTTATTTTATTTATTAAGATTAAGGCCACTGACATAAGTTTTCCAATAATATGCATATCAAACGTATTAATTGTAGAAGTTTAAAAAGGGGACAAAAAATGCTCCCTTGACTTTACGGTCACGTCCACTCAAAATGGGACGTCCGCGGAAAAAATGAATCGTACTAATCTATTCAGCGTATGCACTTTAGTTTATATACGAATTTTTGTTTATGTGGAAACCCCCATCCAAATTGTTTGCTGGGCTGTGCTTCATAATTGAAAGCTCAAATTGAAAAATTTTTCAGTATCCATTTGGAAATAGAAGTGTACGGTAAGCTAAAAATAAAAAAAATAGTAAAAAATTTAAAAAATTGTGTTTTGTGTAAAAAAATGTGTTTTGTGTAAAAAATATGTGTTTAAAAAATATGTGCTTGCTAAAAAATGCAAAAATTTTGTGTTATAAATGTCAAATAAAAAAATTAAAATTTTGTGAAAATTGTGACATTTTGGAAAATAAATGTTAAATATATAAAAAATATGCAAAAAAATAATAAAAAATTTAGTTTTTGTGGAAAAATATGTGTTTGTACAAAATGTATTTGCAAAAAAATGCAAAATTTTGAAAATTTTTTTTGTAATATATAAATGTCAAATGTGAAAAAAATTAAAATTTTGTGAAAATTGTGACATTTTGGAGAAAATATGAAATATAATAAAAAATTGAATAAAAAATTTAAAAATTGTGTTTTTGTGAAAATAGTGTGTTTGTTAAATAATGTATTTGCAAAAAATGCTAAATTTTTAAAAATTTCTTTGTAAAATATTACAAATGTCAAATGTGAAAAAAAATTAAATTTTTGTGAAATTTGTGATATTTTGGATGAAATGTTATGAATATGAAAATTGATAAAAAATACATATTTGGAAATTTTATGAAAATAATTTGACATTTATAATAGTGAAAATTTGTGAAAATTTTGGATAATTAATTGTTTTTTTGCACACAGATAAAAAATAAAATTGTGAAATTTATTTTAAATTAAAAAATATATTTTGAATTATTTTTGTTGATGTTATAAATATATTTATAATATTTTTTTTATTTTATTTTTTTCCTTGCAGATTAAAAACCTACAAAGCAAGAAAAACTAAAGAAGCAAATTTAATAAAGAAGCAAGTTTAGAGAATTTGAAAAAGAAAATGTAAGAAATATATTTTTAAAATGTTAATTATAAAAATTTAATTGAATAAAAAAATATAAATAATATTTTTCTTTTTTTTAGACGAATTGAACCATAATATATAAAGAAGATACATACGCATATAAATAAATAAATATAAATATATTTAAAAGCAGTAAGTTTATTAATTTTTATTTGCTTAAACATATTAATATAATTGTTTAAAATTTAGAATATAGTAAAATGAATTCTGTAAACAATTTGTATTACTGTTATGGAATTAATTTGTATTATAATGACACTTATTACACTACAATATATTATTGCAACATGCCTTTCAATTCCAATCCATATCCATATCCATATTTGTATGATACAACATATAATTTAAATATTTTACCATATCCTCCTCATATATATAATAATGCACAATATAGGTAGTTAATGATTTATTATTTATTATTTCTTATAATTTAAATTATTATTTTTAATTTTTTAAATACTAATGTTTTGTTTTTTTTTTTTCATAGTAATGAATTAAATGAAAATTTTAATAAATGCTGTTGTTGTATTGACTGCATACATACTTTAATATCTGTGGGGCCGGATGACATCCATTTTTTGCAAGATGCGGAGATATGTAGCTGCACAAATTGTATTAATAAAATGTTAATGGTTGGCCCCGATGATATCCAGTTTATTGAAGAGGAAATATGGATTTAAAATGTTTTTGTTTTAATTTACGTTGTAATTGTTAAATGTTAATTTTTATATATTATGTATTAATAATGTTTTTGTTTATTTTTTAATAAAAAAAATAAATAAAAATTAATTAAAAATCTTTGATTTAAAAAGTCAAGTTCGATCTGTTTAAAGAGAGGAGTATATAAAAGAATCTTTTATAAAAAGTACCATTTTTGACTCATAAAATAATACTACGATCATACTGATCTTTAAAATTTGTATTGAACTGAAAAATAAATTGTTGAAATATTACACATGTGTGTGTTTCCAACCAGCAACTTTGGAACGCTCATAATAAGATTTTTCAATGATTTATAAACATGATTGTTATTCTTTTACCCATCTAAAAATACAAAAGGCTGTTTAAGACTCTAAAATTATTCAAATTTCGATTACACCATAATAGTTAGGAAAAAGGGAGAAAATATATCTGAGTCTTAAAAATTTTCTCTGCTTAATGAGATGTTTTTTCGATTTTTTTTAGATAAAATGTAAATTACATCCGGTTTGTTAAAAAATTTAACCTTTTCCGAAAAATTTAAAAATTAATATTTAAAAAATTTCGAATAATCGATCACCTTATATTAATATCAAATTAATTAATCAATTTTAAACAAAATCTTTCAACTTTGGGGAAAATATTTAGGAAAAATAAATTCTAATCATCAGGGAAACCGCAAATGTGCTCTAAGAAAGTGTTTTATTTTCATAAAATATGCACTAAAAACAGAAATATGCAGAAATTATATATTTTTTAAACAAAAAACTATTTTTTATTAAATAATCATAACAATTCAATTTAATATACACATAAAATTTGCGTATTAAAAAAATAAGATAAACATAACAACTACAACGAAAAAATAAAGGAATGCAACACAATAGGAACTTTAGTTTTTAAAATGTGTTACGGAACTCTTTCGTGTTTGGCCTTCGCATTTTTATTTTTTTTATAACTCTTTTTTTTAAACGGTTTCTTCTTTTTGATTAAAACAATAAGTAGAAACACAGAACAGGGAAATGTTTAAAAAATGACATTATACGAGGGCGGATCAATAAGTCCGTGACTTTTTGAATCAAACACAGTTTTTTTGCAAAAAAAAATTAAATTTTTCAACATAATCTCCTTTTGGCTCAATACATTTAGTCCAACGTTTCTCCAATTTTAGTATCCCTTCCACCGAGCCATTTCTTTAGGTTTGGAAATAGGAAATTGTCACTGGGGGCTAAGTCCGGAAAATATGGCGGATGATGTACCCAAATTCGTAGCCCTATTCATGGAATTTTACCAATCCTTTGAAGTTGTCACACGATTACGTTTATGGCCGATTGAGAGCAAACCCGGCAACAATCTTGCAGACAGCTTTCTTAAATTCAACTGATCATTTAAAATCGAAATCACACTGCCATATGAAATGCCTATGTCATCAACAATCTCAAGCACTTTTACTCTTCGATAGGCTACCACCATATCGTGGATTTTTTCGACATTTTCGGGTGTATTGTCCTCAATTGGCCGTCCAGAACGTTCAGCGTCATTTGTACTTGTGCGACCCCAACGTAAGTCAGTAAACTTTTTTGAAATCGATGGTGCAGAGCCCCAATAGTATTTATAAAGCTTTTCCCTGGTTTGACTGACGGTTTTTTTTTCGCAAAAAATAATGTTTAATGAGCACTTGAAATTCACTTTTTTCCATTTTTGAAAAAATCCACGAGGTTGTATGTTTTGAACAGCTGTTAAGCGCAAAGTAAATGACGGAACTTGTTCAAAATTTCACAATAGTTTATTAACAGGTGGTCCTTGATGGGAGCAGTGTTGCATTTCATATAACTACGAGGGAAGTTCGAAAAGTCACGGAGCTATTGATCTGCCCTTGTATTAACTTTTAAATTTTTGGACGGTTTATTTTTTAAATAATTACGATTTTCAATAAAGATTGTTGTTGCAATAAACTACAAATATTTGTAAGGGGAGCGGGAGCGCTAACAAATATTAGTTAATCGTATATTAAAATAAAAAAAGAATGCATAAAGTCAAAATATACCCTAAAAACTGCATATTACAAATATGCAATATCATGTTTTTTTCTGTGCGTCCATGGATAATTTATTTATCCGATTCAGAACAATTTAGGAATTCTGGAATCGATTTGTTAGAGCATATTTTAGCATATTTAATCATTGAGAGCATATTTTTGCATATTTCAGCATTAAGAGCATATTTTTAGGGCATATTTCTACATTTTTAGAGCATGTTTGTGTCTTTTAGAGCATATTTTGACTTCTTTATGCATTATTTTTTTTTATTTTAATATACGATATACTAATATACAACATATTTCTTTATGTGGTGCAGTGGGTAAAGATACAGCCTAGTATTCCGAAAAATATATTTTTAATTTTAAATAAAATATTCAAATGGTTAAATGGCGAATATAGCAAACAAAAAATAAAAGTAGTTGTGGCATAATAAGAGTGAATGCTCTTGTTCGATACCGGACAAATCGAAAAATAAAATTTTGTGAAACGTAATAATATTTATGTGGAATATTATATTAAATTATAAAATTGAATATTGGCTTTTATTTTTTAATTTAACCCATATTCTTTTGAAATAAAATATTTCTTTATTTTTTATTATGGATTATTTATTATTATTATTGTCAAACAAACTTTTTAAATATTCTTTTTAAATCAAATTGTGCAACCCTGAAAGGACAACTATTTTTTTTTATTTGTGTTTGAAGGCAAACTTTTATTCTATCATATGTTTTTTACTGGTCTGTAGTATCAATTCGGATCCAAATACATCAGTTCTTGAAATTCTGTTATCATATAAGGATGCTAGGATAATAAGGGTTATTATGAAGATGGTTGCCCTAATCGCCAGAATTTTATTGCCACCAAATTCGTTGGCCATAACTTAAACTGTTTACACTAAACACTCTTTCGACAGGATTTACAACTCGTCAGTCCGTGACATTCACAATATGTCTTATTATTATCCAATTTCTTAAGGGAAAAATTTAAACGTCCTCGTATATTATCTAAATAACTACGCATCATAAAGATTTCCTGTGCAATAGTCTGGCGATCATGTTGCAACTGTTTGTGATCTTGTAACATTTTTTCCAATAAAACTTTTTGTTGAAGCACCTCTTGAATTCGCTTATGATTTACCAAACTCTTAGGATTTGAGGGTGCTGACATCGCCTGATGGGTACGTTTTTGAATTTTACGATTACACAGAGCTTTCATACGAGGTATACTGATCTTTATGTTGTCAGTGTTGTCAACAATAATTAGTTTTTTTTTATTCTCTTTTTGTTTTATTTGGGCTATATTATCTTTATCCTCCCTAACTTTTTCTTTCCTTTCTGGAAATTTCACAATGGAATTTTCCTTTAACATATCAAATTTTGTAGAGTGTTTCGTAGCAGAAGGTTTACGATCTAAAAGGTAAAACTTCAATTTAGATTTTGCCAGGTATATCGGCTTAGTTTTTAAATAAACTTACTTTTTAGTTGTCTATGTACGTGAGTCACTATATTATTAATTTGTGCAGCTATATTAATGTGATCTTCTGTGAGTTTAGCTTTATATCTCTTATAATCATACAAATCTTTCGTATTTATTTGAGTGGCATTAAAGAAATTTGTTTCTTTTTGATTGCGTATATTTTTATTAACCATTTTTGTTAAATCTAAACGATTCATTTTATCTTATTTTTTTTACTGAGTTTTTACATAAATTAACTTAATAACTTAAAATTTAGTTAGTTTATTGAAAATTAATTCTGAATATATTATTAATTTAGTTTTTATAAATTTATTGAAAATTTTGCTTCTTGCCAAATTGAATTTGAATGAAAAAATTAAAAAATTGTTATTGAAAAAATAATATCAAAACATTTTCAGGGGAAGATACCCAAACTAGGTCAGATACTCGTAGTATACACTGAGCAAAATTCAGTTCAAGTCAATCCAGTTAAAGTCAAATTTCGGTTTGTATCGTAAGTGATCAGCTTTTCCGCTTATAATATTAGTTAAACTAGTCTTTAATTCTTCCGTAATAAATTTTTTTTTTTGTTAATTCTCGGAAGTACAAAATTGTCAGTATTTTTTGATTTTAAAATTCCATTCAAATTAAAATCGAAAATTTGAAGAAAAAAAATTAAAATACATATTTTGGGGTTCAATAATGAACAGTAAAAAAAAATGTTATAATTAACTTAAAATTAAAGTAATTCCTTGATGAAATTAAAGTAATCCCTTGATGAAATTATAAAATTAAAGTAATCTCTTGATAAAAATCCATAGATTTAATATTAATATGCCTTTAAATTTTTTTTCGCATTTTAAAAATAATTAGAAACATATTTAAATTAAAAAGGAAACAAACTAAGTTTAATTAAGTGATTTTAAAAATAATAAACTATGTTGAAGTTTTAAAAATTCTTGTTTAGTTTATATTTGTTGTTATTGACATATTCTCAAATAAAATTTGAAAATTTATTATGTCTCCATTAACGTTTTGACTTTAAATTTAAAGTAATTACACATTTTTTCTGTAATTAAAAGAAAAATCTTATTTTTTTATATTAAAATGTATTTTTATAATACCGAATTAACTGTAAGATTATACTTTTTTTTACCAATTTTGCCAGTTGTTTATAAATTTTGCACAGAAACATCTGTTTATCGGAAAGTTGAAAATAATTATTTCACTCAAGAAACATTTTTACAGACTTTCCGACACATACGGATTCTGACTTCTACTGTACGTTTCGTTCCGAAAATACGTATCTGTCAAAACTTGTACGTAAACGGAACATTAATATACCGTATAATTAAATTTTCGAAAACAATACGTTTCTATACCGTCAAATACGAAAAACCGTTTTTCAACAGTTTTTCTTCCGTTACTTTTTGATTTGTTTACTTATCAAAACCGAATACTTAAATATCCATGAGGTAAACATTTGAGTTATTGAAATTTAAAACAAGTTTTACGATGATGTGCGCAAATTTATGCAGATTTTCACATAAAAATATTGCCTGACAGTTTATAATAAATAGAATTTGTGAAAAAAATTGAAAATTTACATTGTGTGCTACATCATATCGTAAATACCACTATTTAAACCAAAATTAAATTTTTGTTTTATTTTTTCATGATTTTTAATGGGCTACAACCGCAGTGATTGATAGATGCAAATTGTGCTGCACATAAAAATGGTATTTGTTTGTATTTTTTTTTTTTTTTTTTTTTGGTATTTGTTGTATTTAGTTCTTAAAAGTTTTGTTATTTTATTTTAAATATCTTTGTTAATAAATTTTAGGAAAAAAGTAAAATTTGTTTTTAAAGATTAAAAAAATAGGCATTTACACAAATCCGTTTTTTTGTTAAAAAAAAACGGTACGAATACGGATCCGTAAACGGCCCGTCATTGACGGACTTTAAACGGACAACTCCGTTTTTCATCTGATATATCGCTCCGTAAAAGGTCCATCATTGACGCTATTTCAACAGATTCGAATCAGTTTCAATGTTCCTTAAAATCCGTTTTGTGGTCCGTATTGTTGGGGCAGTTGTTTTAAAATATTTTTTTTGTTCACTGAATTTTTATCTAACTTAGCTACTGATCAATTTTTTTCAGTGTGGACAAAGTTGTCAAGAGGTTTAACCCGAAATTTCAAATATAATTCATGTCACATAATAGGACGGACTGGTAAGCATTAAAAAATATTTTGATACTAAAATTTTTTAACCGAATTTCAACATTTTCTCTAAAAATTATATTTAAATTCTGTTCCTTAATTTTAAGGCATTGACTTTTCTTTAATGATACCAGCAATTTGAAACATCGAATAAATATGTTCTAAATTGTAATTTATTTGTATTAATAATTGCAAACTTTTTTTGTTGAAATATTCCCCAATAATGGAGGTTCATGCATACGAGGGCGGACCAATAAGTCAGTGACTTTTCGAACTTCCCTTGTTGGTATGTGAAATGCAACACTGCTGCCATCAAGTACCACCTGTTAATAGTCTACTGTCAAATTTTGAGCAAGTTCTGTCATTTACTTTGCGTTTAACAGCTGTTCAAAACATACAACCTCGTGGATTTTTTAAAAAATGGAAAAAACTGAATTTCGAGTGCTCATTAAACATTATTTTTTGCGAAAAAACCGTCAATCAAACCAAGTAAAAACTTGATAAATACTATGGGGACTCTACACTATCGATTTCAAAAAAGTGGTTAACTGACTTTCGTTGTGGTCGCACAAGTACAAATGACGCTGAACGTTCTGTACGGCCAATTGAGTACAATACACCCGAAAATGTCGAAAAAATCCACGATATGGTGTTGGCCGATGGAAGAGTAAAAGTGTGTAAGATTGTTGATACCATAGGCATTTCATATGGCAGTGTGGTTTCGATTTTAAATGATCAGTTGGATTTTAGGAAGCTGTCTGCAAGATGGGTGCCGGGTTTGCTCTCAATTGACCATAAACGTAATCGTGTTACGTGTGTAGTCTGAATGGGAAAATTCCATGAATTGGGCTACGAATTGGTACCTCATCCGCCATATTCTCCGGATTTAGCCCCCAGTAACTATTTTCGATTTCCAAACCTAAAGAAAGGGCTCGGTGGAAAGAGATTTAGTTCCAACGAATAAATTATTGATCTTTCAAATGCCTATTTTATGGACCTCGAAAAATCCAATTTTTTTGAAAGGGATACAAAAATTGGAGACACGTTGGACTAAGTGTATTGAGCTAAAAGGAGATTATGTTGAAAAATAAATTTTGTTTGCAACAAAAACTGTGTTTCATTCAAAGAGTCACGGACTTATTGATCCGCCCTCGTATCTTCAATATTTTTGTAAAAAAATATATTTTGTTAATATAGATTTTAATTTATTTGTAGTTTCTCCTTTAATTGTGGTAAGCTCATGAAGAAAAATATTTTAATGTCCCTACTCAAATGTGTAAGCACTGTGTGTTGTATATTTGCTACATTTTATAAAATAAACCATTACTTCAATTTACTATAGGTTTTACTATATCAATTGGATTATTCTTTTTAACAAAACGAATGAGGAAGAGATAAAGAAGAGAACAAAAAAAGTCCACATGATTTTAAAATATTATTAATGTTAAAAAAAATATATATTAAAAACATGATAATTTATAAAATATTTATAATATTTTTGATCATTAAAACAGTAAGTGCAATTAAAAAAAAAAGACTAGATAATAAAAAAAATCGATTTACAACAATTTCAGAATCATGCAGAATTCGTACAATTTCGTCCATTCAATCCATCAGCATTGCCGCAATTACCAAAATGTCCACCTGCGATAACAAATTTAACCACTGCGACTGACAAGCCCAATGAAAATATGAAATTTTTATTGCCATTTATGGATATTGAATTGCAATATGATCGTAATATTCATGTAATGCAGGAGGTGGTGCAACAACATATCTTCGTATTACATGGTCATGAATTATATCAACTGTTTGTCAGTCGCCAAGAGAGACGTTTAAGTTTAATGGGTTATTTAAAGGGAAGTGTACAACAAATTGAACCATTGGGAGCTGAGGTGAGTTTGGCAAAGCAAAAAACATCTATTCATAATACTGTACATTTATTGGAATATAAGTAAACCGATTCTGAATTTCTCAAATTAAAAATTTTGCTTAATACTAAAGGAGTAATCAATTAATTATGTTATTGATTAAGTAATACTGTCATCGATTAAAGATCATTTCAACTGACTACCTTTACCCCTAAAATACCGTTACCGAAATAGCTAAAACTGTTATCGCTAAAATTTAACTACCAAAAAAATAAATAAAATACCGTTACGAAAAGAAAAAGTTTTACTCTTAAAATACCGTTCTCGAAATAAATAAAATACCGTTATCGCTTAAATACTTTTACCCGATAAATACCCTTACCAAAATACCTTAAATATCGTTACTCTTAAAAAATCGTTACCCTTAAAATAGCGTTACCAAAATAACTAAAATATCGTTACCCAAAACAACTAAGATACCGTTATCGCTAAAATACTGTTACCGAAACAATTAAAAAACCATTACCCACAAAATACTCCTACCGAAGTAACTAAAATATCGTTAACCTTAAAATACCTTTTGCGTTGGTTCTGTGATATGTTCTTTGGGGTTAGTTGTGTGACATGTTTTTTTTGCCACGTCACAGAGGGCAATTAAACCTCCCCCCCTCCCCCCAGTTAAAGTGACCGGTCCTTTTCATATAAAAAAATACTGGTCCCGTGACCGGTTCATTGTGATGTCTCCTGGGATTGTTTCATTTCCCGCAGGGGTCTAACATGAGGCTAGTTATGTGTAAGATAATTCTAACCTGGTGCGCATTCACTTACACCAATGCAGTAATATGGTACCCTAAACAAGGTCAGCGATATATCGCATGAAGCTTAAAAGATTGAAATTACCACCTTCTATGATAAGCCCATGTTAAAGTTACCAGTTATTTTTATATAAGAAAATCAACTCGAGGATCGGTTTCTGTAACAAAGATCCGGTAACGTGACCAACTCTGTGACTGGTACATTTCCCGTAGGGTATTTATAAATAAAAACTGCCAAATTTTAAAAAATTAAAAAAAATATATTCATATTATTCTTAAAAAAAATCATGATCAATTTTGACAACACTAAAATAGATACACAGAGAAAAAATCTTAGAACATTTTTAAATTAAATACCCAGCAAAAAAGCGATGCAAACGCAGTAAAAAACACTAACATACAATTAAAAATATAGAAAACAGAAACTATAATTTAATATTGAGTTGTCATAGGAGTGGGAGAACTCCTCAACATTTTCAGTACTTTTTTCATCAGTTTAAACTCACTGCCAGTTAAGCGATTAGGGCATTATTCGAAAAATTACGAAAATTAATTAATCGGTTATTCGAGTCGATTAATCGGAAAAATTGATTAATCTTAAATAGCTTTCACGAAACAACATGTTTCTACTAAAGTTCTTAAACTTTTGAAATTTTTTATTAAGTCAAAAATGTTAGAAAATCACATGTAATTTTTTTCGTGTTTGTCTCTTTTTTTTGTAATTTTTACGGAATTAATTAAATGAAAGCAAATTTAGAACATAAGTAACGTCATTGAGCTTGTTAGGAAAATACCTAGCCACGGCTTGATTGCTGAGAGGCTAAAATAAACGTTGTAATAGGTTTTTTGTTCAAGCTCAGACTACTCAAAAAAATAAAAATGTTCTCATATTCTAAGGATGAAATAGCTTCAGAATACGATTTTTGAAAGTTAATTATTTCTCATAATCTAGATCAATAATTAAACAGCTAAATTTTCTGTTCCAAAGAACGACTTGTAGAAAAACTTTTTGTCCTTTATTAATATGATTTTCTGTCGGTTTTAACACCGATGATTTTTATTTAAAATTATTTCAAAAGTAATCTGTTATATTGCTCCTAAAACTAGTCTTTGTTAGCTGGAACTTTGTTAGGAACTAGTCTTTGTTAGCTATATCTTACAATTATGTTTATGTAAATGGGTTTGGGTGCAATGAAGTTGGTTCCAGTGGTATATGCTGTAGAATTGATGTGGTTGAAACCGATTGTAAACAATTTTTTGGAAGAAGAAAAGGAGGATTTAAAAAGTCAAATTTATTGTACTTTAGTTCTTGTTTTTTTTATCGTAAGAATTTCTTTTTAATTTTTTACTCAATGTTACAAAGTTAGGAAGTTTTAAGAAAAATAACGGAAAAAAAAATTATATTAAAAATTGAACCGATTAATTGATCTATTTTAACCGATTATTCGGGTCGAATAATTATTTGAGTTTTAAATTAATTGCTTAGACTTTAACCGAATAGGAAACACTAATTTAAATAAAAAAAAAACTTTAAACAAATAAATATTTTTTTAACAATAAAAGCATTTATTCATAATTTCTATTTTATTTATTTTTAAAATATTGAATTTAACCAAATTAATTATAAACATAAAAAATAAATAAAAATTTGTAAAAAAATTATAAAAATATTGGTAGCGCCAGTAATCGAACACATGACCATATGTCTGAATATAAACTGTATCGATATTAAAAAAAAATATACTAACGGCAATGAAAGAAGAATGACTTCCATTTTTTTGCTGGATATTAATCTTATCAAGATAATTATTATTCTAGTTAAAATAATTTTTTTCGTGTTTAAATAAATATTTTAATATTTTAGATATTCTTTTCGAATTTTAAAAATAAGTAGTAGAAGCATATTTAAATTAAAATTATGTTTCTTCTTGGTTTTAAAAAGCGTGTTTTGACAATAACTTCAGACTTTGAGCGTGTATAGAAATTTCTGAAAATTGTAGTGTGATCTACTCCACCAGACATACAACCTATACTGGGCCATTCGAAAAGTATACTCAATTCCCTCTATTTTGTAACACCGTGTAATTGATTTTTTTTTCTCTGTGTACTAGGGGTAAATAACAGTTTACTTGGTAACAAATTAATCTGACAGTTTATATTTAACATTAACAGTATAAAAAAAATTTCGTAAAAAAAATTTTGGAACAATTTCTAGGAGTCGTAAAAATGTCCTTATTTTTCAGATTATCTATTGGCAAGGTAATCTTTTATTGGTTATAGCCTTAGATGAACATTTAGAGGTATATCAGTTATCACAAGAGGTCTTAAAAATGCGCGCGGATATAGCTAAAGATCCAAGAAGAGCTCATGAACCAGCACCCACATTTGAAGCCATACAACAGTTGACTTTAACGGGAAAATATCAAAAGTTATTTTTATTTACACCTACCGAGAAAAGAGTAATGATAGTGGCAGCGGTTAATTTTACCAAATTATATGGAAAATTTAGGTAAGGTAATTTTTTTAACTATCGCACTATGTATTCCAACTCTTATAAACAATTTTAGAACATTTGAATGGTTTAAAACATATTTTGATCCTGTTGAAGAGTTTACAGTTCCCACCATACATGTGGTTAATGTTGTAGGAACTCAAGCGAAATATTTGATTGCGGGTAGGACCATAAAACATCAAGCAAAGGTAAAGGCACTAAAAAAAATCGAAAAGATAATGGGTATATGATTTTTCCTGTTCTATTAAAATTTCAGACTATTTTGACGGTTTATGAAATAACTCCACCCACACTTCAATTTCGTGTTAAACAAACTTTAACAGTGCAGTCCCGTGTGGTCCATATAATCAACTATCGTAATCGTAATCTAATTGTTGCATGTTCCAGTAAACAACGTAAATGTAATTCATTTCGTCAAATGTCCGATGGCAACTTTAATGTCTATAAACAGAGAACGCCAAAGGAATTGGCTTTTGACTTACTCTCCTCGTCATCAAGATTTATAATGGCTTCACGACAAAATCAAATTATGATTTTTACCAATTATCGTTTGGATTGTTATGGAAGTTTTCTATCCGATCAAATGGACGTTTCTAAATTAATGGGCCATCATAATGAGGCTAAAGAGGATTATGTGGTGATTATTTATAAGAGACCTTTCAAGGTTTTAATACGTGTTGTTGAGCTGGAGTTAAATTTGAAAGAAGTGGCAAATATAACTGAACCGGAAGGTGAGCAATGAAAATTTAGTTTTTTAAACGTTGTTTTATTTTACGCATTTTTTAAGCATCTGGTACATATCGCAAAAAAATCTTACTGTATATCACAGATTCCAGCATTAATAAATTTTTGTGTAAATTTTTTATAATTTAATGCAACGTTTAATTGGTTCTACAAAATTCTCACAGTGCAGAATCGAATATATTTTCAAACTTGACAAAGAAATGTGGCCCCAAAACTGGGAGGGACTACGCGTCACTATATGGGAGTATGGATGGTTGGCAGGTCTTCGCCCTGACCATAGAAACTTTAATTTTTTCACAGATGGTTCTAGGATGGGTGAGGCAGTTGGTGCTGCGGTCTTCTATCGAGGAGTCGAATAAACTTCACGATTACTGCACCATTTTCAGGCGGCCAAAATGGCTGCTGTCCTTGAAGAAATGTGTTCCTACGTTAATTTCTATACTGATAGTCAAGCGGCTATTAGGGCGATCTCATCGACTGTAAGGGCTTTTTAGGTAGACTTTTCGCCAGCAGGAAAGTGAACTGGGTTCCTGGTCACTAGGAGATTGCGGAACAGCTAGCGAAGCGCTTGGCTGGCGAAGAGCGTGCCACTCCAGTTCTTGAAACGGTACTTACACTCTACTGTAATGGGCAGATCTGAGGTGGTTTGATGGAATAACGGAACGTGCAAGGTTTCGAGGATTACGTGGAAGTCTTGCGATCCTAAGTCAAGGCTCATATGTAATTCCTTAACAGAAGCGATTGTAAAATTCTGGTAAGGGTACCTGAGACGTCAGGTTTTGAGGGGTACCGGGGAACAGAGAGACAGTGTAACATATTATGTGCCACTGGCCGGCTCTTGCGAGATTTATGACAAGTTGCTTGGGAGATTATCTGTTCCGTGATGGTATAAAAAACAAAGCGGCTTAGTAAAGCTTGATTCTCATGCCAAACATCCCTGTTTAGTATGTCTATTTACAAATATTGGGGATTTAAAATATCATTTGGAAAAAGCAAATTAATGAATATGGTTATCAAAAAGTGAGCTGCTTTAAATGATTAAAAATATTTCATTCATTTTGTGAAGAAATGATACTTAAAATGTTCAATAATCTCATTGACCGAAACCTCTCTGTGTACGGTTTCTCTATAGAGCAAGGTAAACAGCAAATAACGGCGATTTTCTGAACCTTTCTGACGATTTTCTGATCTATTCTATAAAGAGAAATAAATATAATATATTTAATAATTTTTAAAAATACTTTCCACAGATATATTAGCTTCAACCCATCATCAACATTTATTCGAATCCGTCATTGGCCGATTGCGTAGCTTACTTTTACAACGCAAAATTGATATGGACGTGTTGCGTAAAGTTACGACAGTATTGACACCAAAAATGAGTGAGCTTAAAACAAAAGAAGCCATAACAGTACAATCAGGAAATGTGGGCATAGTCAGAGTGATGGGAAAATATTTAAAAAGTCCCAAACAAATATTGGATAAGATTGAAAATATTAGACAAAAATATTTATCACAACAACGATCGAAACGTTCTCAAACTTCAGAAACTTTAAATATAACACTGGAAATAACAAATCGTATAAAGGTTAATAAAATAAAAGTTAAAAATTTAATATTTCCTGGAGATTTAATACAAGGTGACATTTTAAATAAAAATTTCTTACAGCAATTTCATTTAAAACACTTCTTTCTTTCTAGGTTTCTATTTAAATCAATCTGCTAAACCCTGGCCAATTTTAACCATTAAACCGAAAGTAAAAACACACACGCTAAATACCACGGAATTGATACGGCCTGAAAATAAACGTGGTATACGTCAGTATATACCGGAATTACATTTTGATTTTATACCTAATTTAAAAGTCAACCATTTAAAAGTGGACTCTGTTAACGGCATTCCTTGGCAAGAGTTTTATGAAAGTATTTTTTTAAAAAATCGTGATTCTACTATACAAGGACGTTTAGTATTACAATCTCAAGTAGATGTAATTCATCTGAACACGACCCTTTTAAATGGTTTAATTGCAGGCAATCTTTTCAATTTACGTGATCCGCAAATTGTGCATTCCAATTTAGTTATATCAAGATTGTTTGTAAATGATTTAAAAGCTGAAAAAATTAATGGTTTAAAATTTGAAGAAGATATTGTGTACAGTGGCCAAGATACCTTTGTTGCATGTAAGTATGATATCGACAACTATTTCCAACTAATAAGAAAACTAGACAGTGGTCTAAACCGCAGATCTTTATAAAAACAGAGGGTATAGAGAATCATAGTTACACAGTCGCATTTTCAGGGATACAAATTAGGGTTTTAAATATGTTTGAAGCTTGTTTGAGAACTTCTTAATTGGATATATCATCAAAATTCCTTTCTTTTGATACCTAATTTGTATGTATATGGTTTTTTGGCACCAAAATAAGCCAAAAATGGGGTCATTTTTGAATGCTTTCCTTAACCTTAAACATGGGATTGAGCACCAAAAAATAGGTATTTATTTTATAAAACATATCTCAGTCTCATTAAGACCTACGGTTAGTTAAAACACTATATAGATTCCTTGTAAATATTTTAATTTCTAACGACTAGCGTCTTCAAAAAACTTTTAGATTTGGAGGAATTTCTAAGAAAATATTGCTATAGAAAACCTGAAATATTCCAAGAATATATTCTATAAAAATAATACTTTATTTTGAGGACTTTATTATGTAAAAGTCTTTTTAAATTGGAATAAAATTTTCCAAGTGGAAGTATTTACATTCTGGGTGCTTTTTATTCTACAAAAACCTCGAGACTCTAAAAAACATTTCATATGCAAAACTTTTAGATTTATGTAACTTTTTCATCTAGAAAAATAATAAGATTCTGATATTCTCAAGGACTTTTTTCTATATACAGGTTGGTTGAAAAGTTCCTGCGCTCGAAATGAAAGAATACTGTTTTTGTTATAAAATATATTTTTTTATTCAATATAATCTCCTAGAAGCTCAATACACTTGTTCCAATGATCTTCCAATAATTTTATCCCATCCTTATAATGGTTTTCCGGAAGCTCTGCAAAATAACCGTCTACGGCTGCAATGGCCTCTTCATTCGACGAAAAATGCTTTCCACGAAGGAATTGTTTAAGATTTCTGAAGAGATAGTAGTCACTGGGAGCCAAATCTGGTGAATACGGTGGATGTTCAAGCAATTCGTACTTTAATTCTTTGAATTTAGCCATCCTCAAAACACTTTTGTGAGCAGGTGCATTGTCTTGATGAAAAATGATTTTTTCTTCTTTAAACCAGGTCTTTTCTTACGAATTTTTTCATCCAGCTGATCCAAAAGGCTGCAATAATATTCAGAGTTGATTGTTTTACCTTCTGAAGATAATAAATCAACAAAATTCCTTTTGTATCCCAAAAAACTGATGCCATAACCTTCTTTGCATTGTGACTGCACCTGCTTTGGAGCTGAACAACCAGTCCACTATAAACGTTCTTGTTTCAATTTAGGATCATGGTGGTAGATCCAAGTCTCATCCATAGTTATAAAACGACGCAAGAAGTCGGTTTTATTCGGCTTAAAACGCTCCAAATTACGCTGAGAAATTTGTCTTCGATCCAGTTTTTGTTGAATTGTTAATGTGTGCGGCACTAACTTTCCAATCAGTTTTTTTATACGTAATTCTTCATGTAAAATATGGAGTACTCGTTCGTCTGAGATGCCTATGGCATTAGCAATTTCACGCTTAGTCAAACTTGGATCTTCACTAACCATATTATGTACCTGCACAATGATTTCTGCTGTGGTTGCAGTTTTTGGTCGTCCTTCGCGTGGATCGTCTTCAAGGCTGGTACGACCACGTTTAAATTCACCAGCCCAAAATTCAAAGGTGCGTTTTGAAGGTGAGGACTCCTTATACACTTCTAACAATTGTTCATAAATTTCCTTTGCTTTTAAACCCTTCAAAACAAAGAATCTAATAACACGATATTCAATTTTTTCCATATTAAAAAAAATCAATGACACGTCAACTTCAAATGGCTTGTAAACAAAAAAAGAATTGACAGAATGACTTGCAACTTTGCATGTGTTCTCAGGACAGTTATACCAACTTGAGAAAAAAAAAGTTTTGAGCTAGCAGTGCCATCTCTTGGTGAGCGCAGGAACTTTTCAACCAACCTGTATATAAAGTTCCAACATTCTCAAAAAGTTCCAGGAAAGTAATTTGTAAATTTGAACTTCCCTTCTGGCAACACAGAATTGTTTATTGTAATTAAAAGTGACTTAGTTCTATCAGACTCTCTGCATGCTTCCCTTAGCTAGATTATGAATAGGTTTTCTTATGTGTTTATCTTTTAGGGGACAGTTAAATAGAAAGAACCGTGATTACATCTCTCTTTAAAATACACACTCTGTTTTTATTGTTGTAAATTAGTAAGATGCTCAATTTAAATAATACGTACCGTGAATGCCATTATTGTTTCAACTTCATATCGTTCCTAATCATAAACATTTTCATTGCAGCTCCAGTTAAGATGCATCATTTAAGTATATCTGGCGATATTCTACTCGCAAAGAATAATAAACTTGAACGCTTTTCAACCGATCCCGATGATATGGAATTCAAACAGATTTATACCAACAAAGTCGTCATCAATGGTTCGTTAATCGTTAATAATATAAAACGAGAAAATAATAAAACTAAAATTATTATTGGTGAAATGGAATTTGAGGAGCAGGAAATTAAAGAAAAATATTTACTAAAACAGGAACCACAGGTAAGATATAAAAACTCAGATCGATCTTTTTTTTGCAATTTAAGATTTGCGATTCGAGATTATTCCCCAGAAGATATTTGTCATGCAGAATCCGAAAAATCGCTTCATAACATCAGGGTTTCAAGTAATTAAAATTTAGCGGATCTTATAGGGCTTAACATTGAAAACAGCTCAATATGTAGAACACAATAAATTAAAATCGGATCAAAATTCGCTACTCCCGCCTTTTAAAAAGACATTGAAAAATTTATTAGTTTCCGCAAAAGTTTTGTTAAGAAAAACGCTGTGTTTTAGAGTAAATTTTCTAATTCTTATACAAAGAAAAAATTGTGACCAATTTCTTGCTTAAATTAAAGATTATAACGGTGATTCCATTTTCAAATTATTACAGTGATTCCAATGTTGTTTTATGTTTAAAGCACGGACTACTCAGACAGGATACCAGTAAGATATGTCAAACAATGTCATTTGAAATTGCACAGATTTGCAAAATGAGATAGAAAAAATAAACTCCATATAAACTGTATGGTACATTTTTTTTTCTATCCCTTTCTGTGTATCTCTGCAATTTTGACATTTTCTTTTATTTATTTTCTAGTCACTATTTTGATTCAATCAGCTGTTTCCTATCTGGGTAGTCTGTGGTTTAAAGTTTATCCGAATAATATTTCTGGACAATTTTCACATTAATTTGCAAATATAAAAAAATTGGCTACTGGGCTTTTTCTTTGAAGCCTCCTTCAAAAACCACAAAATATTTAAAATCAGTACCTACGTACCCGTTCAATGCATGAGATCAGCCGCCGCTATGGGGACTAACCCTGCGGGAAAAGGACTTATCCAAGGACACGTCAGGTAACCGCTTCATTATGATAGGGTACTGTAAAAGTCAAATGTTTTGTTTTCATGGCAATCGTCGGAAATATTCTGATCTGTGTAAATATCGATTCTATAAAAATTCATTAGGGGATTTTTGAGCGGACTGGTGAATAAACCATGGATGGTAACAGAAACGATAAAGTTATGACGTGACGGTATTTTAAGGGTAACGATATTTTAGCTATTTCGGTAACGATATTTCACGGGTGACCGTTTTTTAACTATTTATGTAACGGTATTTTAATGATAACGGTATGATAGTTTATTTTAGGGTAACGATTTTTCAGTTATTTCGCTAGCGGTATTTTGGTGATAACGATAGTCAGTTGAAAAGGTTTTGAATCGATAACGGTATTTTAGCAGTATTGCCTGCCAACACTGAAATAAACCCGATATAAATATAAACTTTCCAGTGGCACATTTTTTTTTAGATTGAAATCCGTTAGGAACTATTGTGAAAAATCCTCTAATCTTAAGTCATATTTTCTGAGATGGCAACCGTAATTGATATAAAACCGTAACTGATTAGAAATCGTTTTAAATACCGCAACCGTTATTCACAAAAAGCGTAAGTGTAACTGAAACCGCTATCATTATTAGGATATCGCGCTTAAAGCTCGTTTCAGATTGAAAAACGAAACCGTTTGAAGTTCCGTAATGCTTATTTGGCAAAAACCGTAACCGTAACTGATATCGAAATGTTTAACAAAGTTAAATTAAAAGCTGGTATCACATAAGCCCAATTAAACGATTTTACTGGCCTCCATAAAAAATGTTCAGACATTTTTTCCAGAACATTTTTTGAACAAAGAAACATAGATTTTGAAACATTTCGGATTCAGCTCAGCAAATACTTTGAAGAAAAAGTATACCTTCTCTAATCTTAGTGTCTTAAATTCTAACAAACTTTCTCAAGCATACAAATAATTATAAAAGTTTTTATTTAAAATATTTTTCTTTATAGAATTTCACATTTCCTATAATATTTAATAATGCCAAAGTATCGGCCCCCTATCTGGAGACTAAATATTTAAATGATCACTTGACGCAACAGCACATGATGGTGAATAATAATATTAATAGTACCAGGCCAATGTTGTTGGTCTTTATGAATGCTCATGTTAAAGGAAATCTGAAATGTCGTGATTATAAATCTAAAATTGTGGAAATTAAAGAAAATCTTATACATCCAGGTGATAGTGTAAATATTACGGGTAAAAAAATATTTGAAGCTCCTTTGATAGTTGATGATTTAAATGCAGAATTTTTAAATAAATTGCCAGTAGATGACTTGGTATTTAAAACACAATTGGAAAATTCAAAGTTTCAAGATCCAAAAATATTCAATAAGATAGAAGTTAAAAATCCAGTAATAGTTGACAATGAATTACAGGCTTCTTATTTAAATAATTTACCTTTAGAAGATTTATTAAATTATGATTATTATATGCAACGTTTAAATGTTCCCCATACTTTGGAAACTTCTAATATTGTATTTCATAAAATTAATGGTATACCATTTGATGAGTTTTTCAAAAAAATCAATATTAAAAATGAACAGTTGATTTTACACAAAGATTTAATAGTTGAGGGTAATATATTGTTTGCGGAACCTTTGGAATTGAAACAAATTAATGATATTAATTGGAATGATTATGTTGCCAATTTGGTGCGCATACATGAAGATGCGGAATTAGAAGGTGATGTATATTTTTATGAAGATTTAACGATAACAAAAGATTTTGATGGCAGTGATATAAATGGTTACGATTTAGAGGATATTTTAAAGAATACACTAATGAAATCTAAACCCCAATTTATAACGGGTTCATATACATTTGATAATTTAAATGTTAGCAATTTAGATGTGTTATCGATTAATAATGTAAAGGTAAAAGAATTTATTGATTTATCGAAAAATCATACTGAAATAAAAGGAGATATAATTGTTGAAAATTTAATTATTAACCGAGACTTAAAAGGAATTTTAGATAATTGTATAAAATTTAAAAATCTAACACAACAACTGCACGTTTTAGTGTCAAAACCATGGAAAAATTTAATCGTTTTAAATAATGTTAAATGGCCTAAATCGATAAATGATAATACTCAGGGTGAACTTTTAAAATATTTATACAAAAATTCTGTAAAATCTAATCAAAATCAAGTAATAACCGGTAATGTTAAATTTTCTAAACCGTTGATAAGAAAAATGCAAACACGTTTGCAATTTCCCACAGATATCGATATAAATTTTATTAATAGAGATGGTTTATTAAAGAATTCTTCTATCTTACAGATAATAAAAGGCAGGAAAGAATTTTTAAAACCCCTGTATGTGGAAAGTTTGAAAGTACAAGTATTAAATACCCGATTAATAAATAATATCGATATTTTACGATTTAATGATTCCCTATATAGATTATCAAGTAAAACTCCTTTACTGGGTCCATTGAAATTTTTAAAACCTTTATCTGTAGGCCATTTAACTGTACTAGGTTTAATAAATGGTTTAAATACTTCTTTAATATATCAAATTGATCAAAATTCAGCTTTACCTGCTCTAACAGCACATGAATTATATATCGATAACGAAGTTAACATTAAAAATATCAATGATATGAGTGTAGAATATTTTCTAGATAATCGTATAACTTTACAGGGTCCTGCCTTAGAACAATTTGGTACTTTAACATTTGAACATTTAATAATCCAAAAAGAGGCTTTACTACAAAATATCAATAATATACACATCGATAACTTGATATTTAAACATAGTCCATATCTGCAAACCATAACCGGTCATAAAACTATACAAAAGTCTTTAGAACTGGCTGGACCAGCTCATATTTTGCGTATAAATAATAAAGATTTAATGGAATTATATCGTAACTCCTTGCTATCGGAACATAACTATCAATTCGATAATTTACAAATCGATAAAGCTACTTTTGAACGGGGTTTGCAAGTTGTTAGAAATTTAAATTCTAATTTCAAGCAAAGATCATTTTCAGATATTGAAACATCGACACAAGAAAAACGCCAAGAATTTAAAGAGTTCTTTAAAGATATAAAGCAAACAATTGAAAAAAATCAAAAACAAATACTTTATTTAGATTATGATTTAAATTCTATTATAAAATGGGAAAATCCGAAAAATGCCAACAAAAATCAAACAACTTTTTATGAAATATCACGCGTATCTTACTGTGAAAAGTACTATTTGAAAATATCTTTTAATTCTCAATTACAAGAAATTTATTTACAAAATATTACCTCTAATCGTTTATCAATGATCTCTAATAAAATATCGATAAAAGTAGAAAATTATTGTAAATTTAAATATCGTAAAGTAAAATCAAAAATTACCATAATTAAAAATAAGTTACTCAAAGTATTTGCTATGAAAAGATATATAGAAAATATTTATACACTAAAGCAAACAGATAACAATCAAAATTATGTTCTACTACATGCTTTAGATTTGCCATCACTAAAACGTAATGAGGTAAGAATATTTAAAATAGATGATAACAACAATACCATACAAGATTGGCAAGATTTAACACAAAATATAGGAGAAAAATTAAAATTATATGAATTTGAATCACTAACTACCATCATAACAAATGGTATTATCGATAACCATCCCGGCTTAACGATATATCATTTTAATACCACCACTAAGCTCTTTAAATTACAACAAATTATTGATGGTGATTATGATATAATTGAAATGGTGGAATTGTCTAGCACACCGTCACAAAAACAAATGATTATTTCATGTCGTAAATGTCATCGTATATTTATATATGATTATACTTTACAAACTCTACCAAATTATCAAATATTTCAAATAATTACTCTCAAATCATTAATCGATAAATTGGTGATATTCTACTTTGAAAATAATCAATACATGTTGGTTGTATCCCATAAAGATTCAAATTTTTATAATATTTATAAATATTCTTACATACAAGGTTGGTTACATTTAACTTATGGTTATTTTCCTAATTTACAAATGTCTGTACCATTATCACAATTATCGGGTAAAGATAATAATTTTGTTATATCTCATAATTCAAATGGTATACCTTTACTTTTACTTTGTAATTTAGATAATTGTTATTTAATTAAGGCTATTGTGTAAAAAGTGTAATATATTTATGTAATTTAAATAAATAAATGTAAATAAATAATTATGTTTTAAAAAGCTGTATTATTCTTCTTTTCTCATCCCTGGTGAAGTAATAAGATTAAGGCTCGATTACTGAATGTTCAGCTAAAATTTAACTAAAATATGGGAAACAATCACCCTTATTCTAGTTGTCGTTATCAATGTCGTCGTCGTTTTTGAGTCAACACCACTTTGCTTCGACGTCGACATCACTTCGACACCAAATTGGTATTCTAAAACAGTGTTGTAACGACGTCGACAGTTTATCGATTTAAACAAAAACACATCTCTAAAAATTGAGTCAGCAGATTTATTTTGTTTATTATTTTTGCGAAAAAATGTTTTTTATGTGTAATTTAAATTCTGATACCAGTGATGAAGAAAATAAAGAAAATCTAGTATTGGAAAGAAGACTTCTCATACAGAAATCCAATATCTTTAATCTGCCGGATAACAAGTGAGCAGCAAAATCAAAGTCTGTTACTTTAAAGAATGTCAATCTTCTAATTTTTTTAAAAGGTTTGAAAGTTACTTTTGGCTGAATAAAACAGCCTTCAAAGATGGAAACAATAGCACCTAATTTGAAAACCGGAATCAAGTCCACATTTATTTCCAAAACAATAAAGTTGGCAGCTACATTAAGATTTTTAGCCCAGGTGTCGTACCAGCTCAGTGTTGGAAACGACTTTAACTTAGGGTTCAGCTGTTTCTGAAACTGTAGAAGATTTGCCACAGCTTCCTTCAGCAGGCTCAATATAAATTGCTTGAATCTTTCGCCACCTGTAGCATTACACTCGGCTTTGTTGGCTACCATTTTCATTTTAAATTTAAATTTTAAGTCTCGCCAAGCCTATAAATAAATTTTGTTATATTTTTATAATGCACTTTATATGATCATGCTTTCTTTACCTACTGCCATCCATCTCACATTATTTTTGGTGGGCCAAGTGCATTTAATAAATTCGATATTTCTTCCCATTTTTTCCGTTTTTTTTCAGTCATTACTTTTCCCCAAGTTGTTACTAAAAATTGTGTCGACACAATCAGAGTCGTTTCAAGACAATATCGTCGTCACATTTTCTTACAGAATACCAAATACTTGTCGACAGTTATCAATTATTTTCGATAACGACAACGGGAATACCAATTTCAAAAAAAAAAATCCCAAGACGACATTGTCTTGTGTCGATGACGACAACTAGAATAAGGGTGAATAACAAATATGTCACGTAAAGGCCCAGTTAGTAAGTAGCTAAGAAGAAGTAAGTTCATTAAAATTGTCTCGTACATTTATCATACATGGGATTAATTACTGTTGTCAACTAAAAACATTAGTATTGCGTTGATATCAATTGTTATGACCAGTTTTATGCTCATAAAATATGCACTAAAAATATAAAAATATAAAAATATTACCTTAAAATTTAAAAAATATGCTCTAAAAATAAAAAAATGTTATATATATTTTTAAACAAAAAAATAGTTTTTATTAAAAAATCAACACAATTCTATTTAATTTACACACAATATATTTTCTGTTACTGACTGAAGTATATTTAAAAAGTATTATGTAGACTTCGGTTTTAAATAAAGAATCAAAAACCAAACTATAAAATAAAAAAATAAAAAAAGAATGCATAAAGTCAAAATATTTAGGGCATAATATTTAGGGCAGACACAAATATGCTCTAAAAATGTAGAAATATGCCCTAAAAATATGCTTTTACCACAAAATATGCTCTTAATGCTGAAATATGCAAAAATATGCTCTCAAAGATAAATTATGCTAAAATATGCTCTAACAAATCGATTTCAGAATTCTTAAATAGTTTATCCATAGGTCCATACGACGCACAGAAAAAAACATGATATTGCATATTTGCAATATGCAGTTTTTACAGCATATTTGTGTCTTTTAGGGTATATTTTGACTTTATGCATTCTTTTTTTATTTTAATATACGATTAACTAATATTTGTTAGCGCTCCCCTTACAAATATTTGTAGTTTATTGCAACAACAACCTTCCCTCGTAGTTATATGATATGCAACACTGCTCCCATCAAGTACCACCTGTTAATAGACTACTGTCAAATTTTGAGCAAGTTCCGCCATTTACTTTGCGTTTGACAGCTGTTCAAAACATACAACCTCGTGAATTTTTTTAAAAATGGAAAAAAATGAATTTCGAGTGCTCATTAAACATTATTTTTTGCGAAAAAAAACCGTCAATCAAACCAAGGAAAAGCTTGATAAATACTATGGGGACTCTGCAACATCGATTTCAAAAAAGTGGTTTACTGACTTTCGTTGGGGTCGCACAAGTACAAATGACGCTGAACGTTCTGTACGGCCAATTGAGGTCAATACACCCGAAAATGTCGAAAAAATCCACGATATGGTGGTAGCCTATCGAAGAGTAAAAGTGCGTGAGATTGTTTATGCCATAGGCATTTCATATGGCAGTGTGATTTCGATTTTAAATGACCAGTTGAATTTAAGAAAGCTGTCTGCAAGATGAGTGCCGGGTTTGCTCTCAATTGACCATAAACGTAATCGTGTGACAACTTCAAAGGATTGGCAAAATTCCATGAATTAGGCTACGAATTCGGGTACCTCATTAGCCATATTCTTCGGAATTAGCCCCCTAGTGACTATTTCCTATTTCCAAACCTAAAGAAATGGCTCGGTGAAAGGGATATAAAAATTGGAGAAACGTTGGACTAAATGTATTGAACCAAAAGGAGGTTATTTTGAAAAATTTATTTTTATTTTGCAAAAAAAAAACTGTGTTTCACTATATTTATCTTCCTTT